>CM060904.1:171555548-172805548 GCA_030737815.1 Allium fistulosum
CAAGAAACCGGTATAAAACTCTTCTTCTAGAAGTTCAAAGATCTGTCGCTTTCTCCGATCGGTTATTGGTTCTAACATTCGTTCTTTATGTTTTTATTCAGGCCGTTCTGATCCTGAACCGACTCCGAGGAGCGATGACGCCAAGGGGGAGACGGGGAAAACAAGCGATGCTGCTCACGCGGGTGTAACCCCCGGTCCCGATGCTCAAGCTATTGGGGCGCTAGATGATGATAAGTCTGACACTTCATCTCCCGTTGAAGGGAGTTATGAAATTGAAATCACGGGCGCCTCAGAACATCGTGGAAGAGAAGAAAAAGAAGATTGAGATCAAGGTTGAGTCTCAAGTACTAGAACTCACCGACCCGCTGAATAGGCCTTTGAAAGTCATCCTTCCCGGCAAATCCAAACCACTGGATGTTCCTCCTCCCACTCCTGACTCCGCTTCTTTGGCAAGCAAAAAGTCCAAGAGGAAGCGTGAGGGAGAGGAGTCATATGAGAAAGCAAAGGAGGACAAGAAAAGGAAGCCGAAGAAATAGCCACTATACTCGTTCAACGAGATTTTTCTTAGGTCATGTAACTACTTTTACTTTTTTGTTTTCGTAGTTTACGTAGATAGATTTTTGACTCCAAGTTTTAGAGGAGTGGTTGTATAACCCCATTTTGGATTATTGAATAAAGTTTAGTTTCTTTGTCATTTGAACGATTTCTGCTTTTTAGCTTTCTGTATAACTATGGTCGAAACTCAAGTTCTTATGAGTTACATAAATTCCTAATCCATTCTTACATTGTTTGGACATTCTTTGGAATTGTACATCTCTTGTTTCACATTTTTGGTACTTAGAATATTTTCTAATCCACGCTCCGGGCACTTAGAGTAACCCGGTCCGCATTCAGGGGACTCGGCGGTTCAATTCGTTTATGCTCTAGTCCGTGCTCCGGGGACTTAGAGTACTCCGGTCCGCATTCAGGGGACTCGGAGATTCAAGTCGTTTATACTCTAGTCCGCGCTCCGGGGACTTAGAGTACTCCGGTCCGCATTCAGGGGGCTTAGAGATTCAAGTCGTTTATACTCTAGTCCGCGCTCCGGGGACTTAGAGTACTCCGGTCCGCATTCAGGGCGCTCGGAGATTCAAGTCGTTGATTCAAGTTCGTATGTCAGGTAAAATAATACAACTTCAGTTGTTTGTCACCGGACTATAAGGTTCAGAAACATCAATAATTCACAGAAAGGATGGCTTCAAGCCTTTATTAATGAAAACAAACTAAATCTTTAGATTACATGCTAAAAAGGAAACTAAGAATCAATGGAATGTAAACATACGAGAAACAATTGCACCTAAAACAGAAAAGAAACATGCTAAATATAATAGCATCGTAAATGTTCACTGTTCCACGCTCGGGGGAGTGTCACGCTATCAACGGTCGCTAGCTTGAATGTTCCCTCTCCAAGCTTCCGTTCAACGACATACGGACCTTCCCAATTGGGATTCATACGTGATGGTATCGGGAAAACCCGTTTCAAAACGAGATCACCCACATCAAAGATTCTTGGGCGGACTTTGTCGTCGTAATATCGCTTGACTCGGTGCCTATATGCTGCCGCCCTTAATTCAGCCTCTTCACGTTTTTCATCAATGCAGTCCAGTGATTCCAACAAGAGATCCTGATTCGTCTTAGGATCATAATATGTCACTCGATGCGATGGAACTTCAAGCTCCACGGGTATAACAGCTTCCGAGCCGTATGCCAATGCGAATGGAGTGTGGCCAGTCGCGGACTTGTGGGTAGTTCTATAAGCCCATAGTGCTGTTGGGAGTTCATCTACCCACTTGCCTCCAGCCTTTTCCAAACGCTTCTTCAATATGGACTTGATTATTTTGTTCACGGCCTCGACTTGTCCGTTAGCTTTCGGATGAGCAACGGCGGCGAACTTTTTCTCAACGCCGTACTTTAAACAGAAATCTTTGAATTCTCTTCTTTCAAACTGAGTTCCGTTGTCCATAATGATGGTTCGCGGGAGGCCAAAGCGGCATATAATGTTTCGTACAACGGAATTAATGACCTTCTTGGAGGTGATTGTGGCTAAAGGCTCTGCCTCGGCCCATTTTGTGAAATAGTCGACCGCAACTATCGCGTATTTTGCACCACCTTTAGATATAGGCAAAGAACTGATTATGTCGATTCCCCAGATTGCAAACGACAAGGGACTAGCTATTTGTGTGAGTTCCGTTGGTGGTGCTCTCAGGATTTTCACATATCTTTGACACTTGTCACATTTTCTTGCGTAATCTGCAGCATCCCGATTCATAGTTGGCCAATAGTATCCGTAGCGGAGGATCTTTTTTGCTAGTGTCTGCCCCCCAGTATGGTCGCCACATTCTCCTTCGTGAACCTCCTCCAAGACCCGCTTTGCCTCATCACGGGCAATGCACCGTAGCAAAGGGACCGAGAACCCTCTCTGATACATCACTCCTCCCTGCATCACATATCGTGCGGCTTTGCGAATGACCTGTCGTCTTTCGCTTCTTCTTTCGGGCAAGGTCCCGTTTAGTAGGTATTGTTTGATTGGGGTCATCCACGACTCCTTGATTTTCGTTTCCAACGCAAAATCGACTTCCATAACATCTATGCTTGGAGCGTGCAAGGTTTCGACGGGAACTAATCCCATTTGCTGCGCATCACCAGTGCTTGCGAATTTGGCCAACGAGTCGGCTTCCTTGTTCTGTTCACGCGGGACATGCGAAATGTCATAATGTTCGAAGTTCGCCAATAGCTCCTGAACCAGAGAGAGGTATGGAGCAAGATTTTGTCCCCTGGCTTGGTAGTCTCCTCGCACTTGGTACACCACCAACTGCGAGTCACAAAAGATTTCAACTGATTTTACCCCGAGTTCTCCAACGAGCTTTAAGCCAGCAATCAATGCTTCATATTTTGCTTCATTATTCGTAGCCGGGAAATTGAGCTTCGAAGCATAACAAATTGATCGATTTTCTAGAGTCACAAGGACTACACTAGCCCCGGAGCAACGGTCGTTCGACGCCCCATCGGTGTACAATTTCCATTGAATGGGAGGAATGACACTTTGACCATCTGATTCGTCTGGTACAGTAAACTCAACGATGAAATCTGCTAATGCTTGCCCTTGTATGGCTCTTCGCGGTAGGTAGGTTATATCGAACTGACTCAATTCTATATTCCATTTTAACATCCTTCCAGAAGTTTCTGGTCGTTGGAGTACCTGCCGCAAGGGCTGATCGGTATAAACACTGACTGAGTGTGCTTGAAAGTACAGACGTAGCTTGCGTGATGCAATCACCAAGCAATAGGCCAATTTCTCAATTTTAGGGTAATTCCTCTCTGCCCCTGTTAAACGTTTACTAACGTAATACACAGGCTTTTGAACCCGGTCCTCTTCGCGGACCAATGCCGCACTTATAGCATGCGGGGATATGGCCAAGTATACATACAATATCTCGTGGTCTACTGGTTTTGACAGCACTGGAGGACTCTCCAAATGCCTCACCAGATCTTGGAACGCTTCCTCACATCTGGATGTCCATTCGAAATTCCTCTTTCCTTTCTTTATCACATCGAAGAAGGGAATGCACTTGCCTGTGGCTCTGGATATAAATCGACTCAGCGCAGCCACCTTTCCATTCAAGCTCTGTACCTGTTTTATAGTTTTGGGCATTGGAACATCTCGAATAGCTTGAATCTTTTCCGGGATAGCTTCAATTCCCCTGGCATTAACAATGAATCCCAAAAACTTCCCCGATGCAACGCCGAATGAACACTTCAGAGGGTTGATCTTCATCCCATAATGTCTGAGTATACCGAATATCTCTGCTAAGTCTCGAATGTGGTCGTTTGACTGTCGTGACTTCACGAGCATGTCATCCACATAGACTTCCATCGTTCTACCAATCTGGCCTTTGAACATTCGATTCACCAAATGTTGATAGGTTGCTCCCATGTTTTTCAATCCAAAAGGCATTACTACATAGCAATATAGCCCAACGTCTGTGACGAAACTGGTGTGTTCCTGGTCCGGAATATGCATCGGGATCTGATTGTATCCCGAGTACACATCCATAAATGACAACAACTCATGTCCTGTAGTGGAGTCGACCAACTAATCAATCCTAGGTAATGGGAAACTATCCTTGGGGCATTCCTTGTTCAAATCGGAATAATCTACGCAAGTTCTCCATTTCCCGTTCTCCTTTTTCACTAGCACGGGGTTCGATACCCATTCAGGTTAGAGGGCGTCGCGGACGAACCCATTGGCTTTGAGTTTGTCCACCTCCTCTCTGAGAGCAGCGGACCTCTCCGGGTCCATTCCTCTTCTCTTTTGTTTAACCGAGACGTACTTCGGATCTATGTTCAACACATGACTCCTAATAGCGGGAGAAATCCCACACATGTCAGAATGTGTCCAAGCGAAAACATCGAGATTCGCTCGAAGGAGATCACCAAGGTCTTCAGTCATTGCGGGGCTGAGTTGTGATCCAATCTTTAGGACTCGCGATGGATCATCTCGACTGACTGAAATGTCAATCGTCAGTTCGGCCGGTGCTGCTCTTTCTTCCTTGGGTTCCTCATCGTCGTCTCTCGGATCTATGTCTCTGTAGATCCGAGAATTTTGCCCGAGCCAGGGCTCGGGCATTATTTGTCAATTGTCGGCATTCTGGATGCGGACAGAATTGTCCGCAACTTTTCCTTTCTCCCTCCGATGGGCCTCTCGGAGATCAGCCACATAACATGCACGACCGGTCGCCTGGTCGCCATGAACAACACCTACTCCTTTGTCAGTCGGAAATTTTAAAGTCAAACACCATGGGGCTAATGCTGCCCTAAACTCAGCCAGGGCCGGTCGGCCCAAAAACACATTGTACGGAGAATCTACATCCAAAACTACGAAAGGTAGGATTCACACCCTCCTTCGCTCACCTTGTCCCAGTTCAACTGGAAATTCCACATACCCCACTACATCAGTCGCTACACCATTAAAGCCGTGTATACGAGCTTTAGATGGCTTCAAATCCTTCGTCTCCATCTTCATCTGATCATAAGCCTTCTTGAAGATGATATTGACAGAACTTCCACAATCAATCAAAATTCTCTTTACATAAGCCGGCCCGATTGTCATGGATATGACCATCGGGTCGATGGTAGGAGCCTCCACTTGGTCAGCATCTCTGCTCCTGAATACTATATCGTCTGTCATCATGCGTAGCTGTTTAGCACGAGTCCCATCCTCTACGTTGGAACAACACTCGAAGTCTGCGTGCCTCAGGGAATTAGCATACCGTTCCATCTCTTCCCAGTTCTTGTCCGCAGGGTGAGGTCTGCCGATGATCGTGTTTATGACTAGTCTGCCCACGGTCCGAGCAGGCTCCTCGGGATGACATGGAGCTGGTGCACGACCGGATTGGACGTTCCCTGTCCACCTTCTTGCGGATTCTTCACAAACTCCTGTAACTTTTTCTGTCTAATCAGATTTTCTATAGCATCATGTAGGTGTCTGCACTCTTCAGTATTGTATCCATAAGTTTCATGGAAGCGGCAGTACTTCCCAGTCCGCTTTTGCTCCTCGGTTGACTCCTTTGGGCGTGGCTTTCTGTACTGAAAGGTATTGCAGGTTGATAGGTAAATGTTCTCGAGAGACGCATTCAGCGGGGTGTACTCGTTGTAAGTTGGAATTCTCGGCTTCCATTTCCCCACTTCTCTCTTCTTTCCCAGATTTCTTCCTCCGGATTCCTTAGATTGCCCGGGCTTGTTTTGGAAATTGACCTGAACCTTCCCCGAGTTATCTCCGTACTGCTTCACAGCAATGTTGTTTTCACGGACTCCTAAACGGGCCCCGGTGCCTTATCTCGCCTTATCTACCTGGCTTCTTCTCTTCTTATGAACTGATGTGCCTTTGAGTAAAAACGTTCTAGCGTAGTTGGAGGCTTTCCTGCCAACCAGTCTCCAAACTCTGAATCTGGATCCACACCTCGCATCATAGCCATAAGGATTGCATGATCATTGGGATTACTGACTTTAGTAGCCGCAACATGGAATCTCTGTAAATACTCCTTCAATGACTCCCCAGGAGCTTGGATTACACTTGACAAAGACATCACGTCCTTTGGACGAGTAGTATGTATCCTGAACTATTCTATAAATTTCTTCGCCAACTCCTCGAAACTGGATACGGACCGTGGAGGGAGTCGGGTGAACCACATGGTAGCGATCCTAGATAGAGTTATTGGAAAGCACCTGCACTTGGTTGCATCATTCGCTCTAGCTGAATCCATCATCCATTCGTACCTCATCACATGCTGCCTGGGATCAATCTTTCGTTCATAAGACGGGATAGTTGGCATGCTGAACTTCCTGGGGTACTCCACCTGTAGAACAACGTCTATGAATGGAGTATGACTTCTGGACACTCCCCAATCGTCGTTTGATAAGCCTTGATTCTCTTTCATCAACTGTCTGATCATAGCTGTCAGGTCTGGGGTTTGTATGGAAAGTGGAAGGTTGGAGTATGTCCTACGGGTTTGATCGTGCTGATGCCTCCTCTGTTGGCGATCTGCCAAACGTGTATCTTGAGGTTCGACATCATTGGCATCTTGGTGAGCCGGGCGTCCAGCCTCCACCTGCACTCCAGCTCCTAAGTTTCCAGTTTCTGCTTGGTCACGATCTCCGAGGTGTAATTGGTCCCCAGCTTTTCGAACAGCTGCACCTGCCTGCGTAGTTTCAGTCTTACGGCGTCTACGCCTAGGAGGTTCATCGGACGAAGTCGAGCTGTCAGATGAAGAATAAGGAGCTGGACTGCCCCCAGCATTCTGACGCTGTTGTTGAGTGAGCTGTGCCATAAGGTTGGCGTTAGCTTGCATCTGCTCTCCGAGTTGTCTCCTGCTTTCCCTGAGCTCTCTCATCAAGTCGTTGAACTCTATTCTAGTGACAACTGGCACCTGGTCCTGGGCAGTAGTCCCTGCACCTAGATTTGCTTGCTGATTGCTAGGCCCTGATTGTTGTACGCTACCAGTCTCGTAGGCGTCCGCATTATGAGAGGCTGATCTGGTACATGGTCTCGCCATTGTAGAGTTATTGGTATGAACTCTGAGTAGAATCAACGGACGTCCTACGAATGACTGGATCTTCTTCGGGGGATTTATCCAATCCAGTAGCTTCAAAGCAGATCCTTGAGGGTCTAAGAATTCGATTCTCAGTGAAAGCACCAAAGTGTTAGCACCAAAATTGGTCACTAACCTCATTAAGAAAGTTTGTGTAGAGAGATGAATGAAGAAAGTAAATTTAAACAGAGAACAATATGCTAAATTAAATGCAAAGACGAGGACACCATATTTATAGTGGTTCGGCGTAACTGCCTACGTCCACTTTGAGGTTAATCATTTATTTCTTTACTTGATAACTGATTATAGATACAATCCTTTTACCAACTACTCGAATACAGTTGCTAAGTAAAAACAGCGAGCCTTAAAAGCGACAGAGTCTCCCCAGTGTTCTCCAATAAAAAAGGTCCTTTTCACTGTGCCCCTACCTCTCTATTTATAGACAAAGATGGGTTGGAATTCCCTAGTGAGCCTGGCAGCTGAATACGTCAGCCCAGAAAGAGTGAGTTCTGTATGCCAAACCATAGATGCCGAACAAACTGATGCCGAACAGACTGATGCCGAACACACTGATGCCGAACAGAATGATGCCGAACACGTTGATGCCGAACACACTGATGCCGAACGAAGTGCAATGCTGAGTGGAGAGTGCAGGCCGAGCAATAGTTGAAGCCGGTCAAGATTGGATGAATGTCGAACACCTCTGGATGTTAAACATCTCTAGACGCCGAACAACACTGAATGCCGAACGAAGTGTGGATGCCGAGCTCCATGTACACCGAATGACTCTGCCATGCCGAACGATCCATGTATGCCGAACGATCTCGAATGCCGAATGATCCATGTACGCCGAACGACTCTGCCATGCCGAACGATCCATGTATGACGAACGATCTCGAATGCCGAACGATCCATGTACGCCGAATGACTCTGCCATGACGAACGATCCATGTATGCAGAACGATCTCGAATGCCGAACGATCCATGTATGCCGAACGATATATGTATGCCGAACGATCTCGAATGCCGAACGATCCATGTATGCCGAACGATCCATGTATGCTGAACACTCTGCCATGCCGAACGCTCTGCTATGCTGATCACTCTAGAATGCCGAACGATATACAATACCGAACGACTCTTAATGCCGAACGGTATGTAAGTGCCGAGTGCCTAGTTGCCTGGTCAAACCTTTAGGTAACAAATATTAAGCCATGCTTGCCCATACTCCCCAGCACGTCGAGCCCATACCTGCATTTCCCTTTTAGCCCGTGCATACCAGAGAAAATATGTTTTAAAGGAAAATATAGAGATATGTTTTAGTCCGTCTTTTATAATATAGAGATATGTTTTAAAGGAAAATATAAATATTTTGATATTAATATTTATTAACTATTTTATACAAAGTAATATATATATATATGTATGTATATGTATATGTGTACATATATAAAAGATTAATTACAAATGTGAGATTTTGTAAGTGTGATAATTTATAAAAGTAATATTTTACAAATTAAGTGAAGATTTGTAAAATCATATTTTGATAATAAAAAGTATAGATTTATAAACGGGTTTTATAAATTAAAGGAAACTATTATCGTTTAATAAATTGGAAAATAAATCAAACGATGGATTTATTATAAGATACAGTCTGATATTTTAGAAATAGTTGACTCTATTTTGGAAATGTAAGGCGCTGATAAATTTGGAATGTTAAACGGTAATTTTATAAATAAGATGGAATTTATAAAAGGAATTCATCTATATGGAAGTAGTATTAAAAACAGATGGTGATTGATGTTTTTAATTGAGATTCATAAAGAAAATAAGTGATAAATGGAGTACATAATTAAATGGGTTTTATGCATGGAAGTTTTTGGAAAGAGATTCTTAAATATAATTTTATAAATATGGAAATGACTGGGTTGAAGATTTAAAAATGGATTTTTACCATGGTAATATATATTGTTTTAAAAGTTGGTTAATATTGCTTAATTTAAAAATATTTAAATAATTTTTAAAGGTTAATTATTTAAATTATTAATATGGTTTGAAATCAATAATTATGATTATTAATAATATTTTGGTAATTTATTATTATTATCTATATGGTAAAGATTAACGATTATTTTAATCCATAATGTTTGAATTATTAGTTATTATTTTTAAGAGGTTAAAAGTTAATAATAATCATTCATTTATGATGGTTTCGATATCCATAATAGAGTTTTGCAAAAAAACTTGGATTTTTATAAGAAAAGCTTATAAAATGGTTTGAAAATTTAAAGGGGGATTATTTACAAGGCAAAGAGGTTTATAAATAGATGGATATTTATAAACGAGTTAGAAATGGATTTATAGATTTATAAAATGGAATTTATAAATAATTTCATGGTTTATAATAGGGTTTAGAAATGATTTGACAAATAATTTATAAATGGTTTATAAATGGTTTTGGAAATTTATAATGGTGTTTATAAATGATTTTAGAATTTGGTAAAAAGAGATCTTTCTTAGTGCTTGGCAAATATACTTATACCGTTGAGACAAGTATATGGATATTTTCTAAGTATTGAAAATAGAGGGGTTTGTGAATATATCTTTGTAAAAGTATTTTGATACAAGCATTTACAAGTTGGTTTTAATTAATGAAAATATTAATTAACAAGGCTTGGTGTTACTTTATTTTCCTATGGAATTAAATCCCTGATTGAATGTTTGTTATTCGATAGTTAAATAACCGACTATCAAATTTTGACCCAAATATAACTTTGGAAATATCTAGGAGAAACACGCGAGTTATATGGCACAGTCATCTCTGATGATTCTATACTATGCGTGTAAATCTCATTTCATTCTTCTAGGATAATGATAAGGAAATCTGTCCACTAACGTTAGGAGATGATCTCCGATCTTATCTTTGACTGTTTATTTCCTAAAGAACTGGAGTTGAGTTTACCGGGAATTATTGAATGTTGTTTTGAAGAGACCGGGATCAGATATGTTATCCGAAAACCACTTCGATCCAACTTGAGCGTTCAAAGTAAAGACATCTTGAAGATGATGGAATTGGAATGGAGCTCTTAATCGTTTCTTTCAGTCCCAGAACGAACTTGTATGGATGAATGCTGATATTGCATTGTTGCCTGGAGGGCGATGTTAGCATTCCAAGTATATGTTTATTTTCCACTGCTTGTTGTTGAAATTATCAGCAATTGTGAGGACAGGTTGTTATAACTGTCCAGGCTGATAATTGTGATTGTTGTTGTACTCTGATGGATGTATGTATAACATTTTCTCTTTTGTAAATATCATTGATATTATATTATATGTTGTTCCGCTGCGATTGTGAGATTCTTTGTTGTTATTGGTTTCTTTTCTCTTCTTCTTCTCTTCTCTTCTTCTTTCTTTCTTTCCCCTAACTATCCGTCTTTCTGTTTGATTTGGGTTGGACATGTGTGGTTTATTGTCAGCTTGAACTATACGGAAAAGTAACACCCCACCCCGAGACCCACATTAACAAAGAGAATTACATAGTAATTCTGTCTGCTAATGCGAAGAATATGACTGGTTAAGGGCGACCATCATAGTCTTGCATTAGATAAGAGCTAAGTATGTCGGTTTTGGCACTTATTTTTTTTCATTTCATCTCGAGTATTCAGCATACTTAATTCCTTTCTAATACACTACTATGGTGGCTACAAGTTGATTCAGAAACAAAATATGATAACAATAACAATCTCATGTCACAAAACAACATCACAGATAATATACATATACACTTACATCAAATGTAATATAACATGCCACAAGTGGTATTCAACCACAATATATACATACATCCCCACAAAAGAATAGATACATCATAAGGTTCTCAAACAAAAGATCACTACACAAAAACTATGCCCTAACCAAAGTCGATGAAGAAGCCCAAAAGGTAAAGAAAGGTCCAAAAGCTAACCTGCAACTCGGTCTGACCCGAGTAATAAATACACGGGTCGGCTAACTAGAACTTGATATTAGCAAAAGATAAGGGAACATAAGTGCATAAGGGAGACGTTCCTTTAAAGATAAAGGAATGATATACGTAAAGTCTATTTATACAACTAAGAATAGGTATTCCATAAGGCTCAAAGTTAATCACATGATAAGGTTTAACATGGCATAGATGTTACACATTCAAGGGCTATACAATGTAAGTGAACATAAGCAATATATAAGCCATAAGTGAAATCATCAAAATCTCCAAATCAAAACTCATGAAACTCAATAAGAGTTTATAATCCCAATAACGAAATCACCATAAAACAACATATATATATAAGCCTTTCTCCAACCCAAGGCTATAAGTAAATTCATCATCTCAAATTGGTGAAATAGAAATTAAAAACTCATAAAAATTCCTTGGATTGGCCAAATCCCATTTGCATGCCGAAGAGATGCTGCACGTGCCCTCCCCTCAGTACTATATATATATATATTAGGTACCTCTCCCAGACGACCGAAGTCGTAATCCAAGATGACACGAAGTTCTATAGTACTGGCAATCCGAGAATTTGTCACAAACTCCAAATAGGAACCCAAAAAGTGTTAACGTGTGTCCATACCACACGTTTGCATTTAACGATTTACTAACCGCTAGTCATTGCCACATTAGAAAACAGAAATCATCATAAAATTCCAAAACTTGGAAAACACAGATTCGCCTCATCTCATTGGCAAGTAAAACACTATAACAGGTTCTCATAGATCATACTCCTAGAATAGGAGATCTCAACCCACAACCTGGCAAATATTGGCCTTCCCCTAAAGATAGGAATTATAATCTCAAAAACTTGCTATAAATTAGCTAAATAACTCAGAAATCAATAACCCAGATAGTTTCGATCGTACAAGTCCAGAATTAACCGATAAAGTAAACTCACATGTCCCATACCATAGGTTTTACTAAACCATTTTATTTTCTTTCTCATACGTCCGAACAGTGTAAAAATAATGTATATTATTTATAAAATAATTTACTTGAGAAAACGAGATTTTAAAATAATCTTCTGAAATCATTTTGAAGACATTTTATTGAAAAATATGCTTGAATATATCTAAAATACTTTGAAATAATTTAATAATAATTTAATAATGATTTGAAAATATTATATAATAAAGATTTCAAAAACCAAACTATTTAGAAATTTTCTCAAAATTTATTTAGAAGAAGTAGTGCTTGAACATCGAGAAAACGTTGGAAATACACCCAATCGATATTCGAATTTAAATCGAATTTAAATTTGAATTTTTAAATTTCAAATTACTCCAAATCTCGGCTAATCCATTGATGGATATCATAGCCCATGGTCATCATCAAAAACATCTCAAAATTGCAAAGGAATTGATCACAAAAATCATAACAAACGAAGACTAAAAACTGCGAAAAGAAATAGAACAAAAGGCCACCACTTCACGTACTGGGTCAACAAGGGGATCGACCCAGCCCAGTGGCCAGGTCGACCTGGAGAGTGCTGGGTCGACCTCCCTGTCGACCCAGTCTACGGACTTCTTCTTGCTTACATTTTCTGCTTCGTATTGAATTTCCAGAGACCATTACACATAGCAAACGATTGAATTAGGGACTGAAATTCAACATGCAACAATTTTAACATCTAAACAACACTTCGGAAAAGATCCGACAGCAATTCGAGTGAAAATCAAAGACTTATAGCCACTCAAAGTAGCAACCAGAAACCAGAAAACAAAGAAACAAAGAACAAAGAATAGAACGTATACAGTAACTATTTCTGAGAAATTTTCTTCACAGGAAAAGCTTGATTTAGTTAGAAATTGTGAGTTTTGAACTCACCTTGGAGAATTAGCAAGAATTCAAGAGCAATCTATGATCTTTGGTGAAGAAAAGGAGCTCTAGGAACCTGTAACATCTGAAAAAGAAACATGCAGCAGAAATGGAATTGGTTACAAACAAACTCATATCAAGTTCTAAGATTTTTGATAAAATTCTTTAGTATTGGTGGAGATTACCTTGTATAATATTATTTTGGTGATTTTCTTCTTTAATTTGCAACAGATTTGGTGAAAATTGGATTTATTTTGAGGCAGCCATTAATTTACACTATTTTCTTTTACTATGAACTATTTTGAGAAGGAAGAGATAAAACTAACATACTGTTAGTTTTTCTCATACCAGAAGCCTCTAGAGGATGAGCTTTGGATCCCATTCCAAACCCTATTAAGCCCAAAGCCAAAATACTTAAAGAAAATATAAAACTATAAGCACATTTTCTCCAATTTAACAATATATACACTTATTTCTTTATTTTAAAGTCATACAAAATGCATATATCTTATTTGTATGGATTAAAATTGTTATTGTAACAAAATAAAATTTATTTCAACAATAAAAAGTTATTTTTACAAATAAAACCTTATTTTCAATAATATTTTACAATTTTCACGATTTACACTATTTTCAATCCAACAATTTGTACAAAAATTGTTTTCTTGTCAAATAAATTACCATAAATAATTTTAACTCTTTGTAATCATCAAAATATTATTTTAAAACAGTATTTCAGCTTTTATTTTAATAAAACACATATTATCTTTATATTTCTCATTTTAAATTCAATAAAAGATTAATATTGACACTATTTTCCAGTATTGTTGTATTTACCCAAATAAAATTACCAATTGATTATTTTCAACTTCAATTATCAAAATGAAGTTTTTAAAACTTTATTTTCATTAATTTAGATTTATTTAAACAATTTAACGTTGAAATACATTACCTAATTAATTTATTAGCTCCAAACTAATAAATACCCAATATTTCAATTTATTTAAACCAAATACTTATCCAATCAATATTTAATCCCATTTTTATTCTCAAATAAACAAAATAAAGTTACAATCTTTATTTTTCCTGTTTTATTTACAAATTCATTGTTTATTCCAAATAAACAATATAAAATTTCCATTTATATTTTAATTTACAATATTAGATTATAACTTCCGTTATAATTTAATATATACTGGTAATCTCCAAACCATGGTTGTTATAGACTCCCCTCTTAACAAAATTGCATCCTTGCAATTTCTAGAGAAGAGTTTGCATTCAACACATTTATTTCATCATTCAAAGGAAGGATAGACAAGCACGAGATCAAAATTCATCACTTTCTACTCAAGACAAAAGAAGACCAAGATAAAATTGCTTGGTAAATTCAGTGATTTTCCTAAGTATAAATACTAGGATTTGCGGACTATTGAATTTATTGAGCAATGCATCATGATTTCAAAAGTATCCCACTTTCAAAACGAAACACAATAGGGTGCTACTCAAAAATCTATCGAAAGAGAATGATTTCACAAAAGTTTCTTGAATAGAGTTGGGATTTAGCATTGCTTTATCCGAACTCCAACCACAATCTGAAGATTTTCCATACGTCGCTACGAAAAGAGCCATACATATACTAAGATAACAACAAGTGAGGTAAGAAAACCCAATGAGAGATGATTACTTCAAAGATCACCCTATTCAAATGATCGCAAAATGCTAGTCGTTAGACTATTGCACTAAGGCAAGACAATCGCGAGGAACACAATAGATATAAATTTTAATTTACAATCAAAATTTATTAGAGTTCGAAATTCATTTATCTTCAAAACCATAAACTAAATTTTTGTTTACAATCAAACTTCTTAAAGTTCCAAAACTCATTGCCTTGAATTCCAAATCTCAATTTTTCAACACTTGGAAATTTTCCAAACTCCTTCCTATAGTTCTTATAAAATGACAAATAATTTCAAACTCATAATCCCCCTTTTTTTCCAAAATTAAATTTTCGAACGGATTTCATTTCAAAAATTCTTAAGATAAAATTTTAAAATTTACTACTCTTTACTTTCAGATACCCAAATTCTTATAACAACTCCATCTTCAACCTGTGTAACTTATTTTAAAATATTCAATAAACATTTATTTTTCAAACAAAGTATTATCTCATTATTTCAACAATAAAACATAACTATATTCAAACTCTTACATTTCAAATATCATAATGGCTATGCCCCGCCATTGATTTCTAATAAATAACCCTATTGATTGGCTGCAGCTTTGATCAAATGATCAAAACCACCTCGCAACTCATCCAATCCCACTATGGTTCCATGGCTGCATAGATCATCTAGAATAAAATTTAATTCTCAAATATTTTTAATTTATTTCCAAATTTAGTCTCATTAAAACTCAATTTATCTATTTGATTGTCTCATCGCAGCATTTAGGAAATTTCTATCGATAACGTTGATTAGGCGTATGGACCAGAATTCTTAAAGCACTTGATGGACAACCCAACACAAAAATCATCTTCTATAAAAGAAGTATCTCATATTTAGTTCTCAAAACATTCTTTATTTATCCCATAAACCAAATCCAATTTCTATTAGAAATATATCTTAATTTTTTGAAAAATTTGAAAACACAATTCATTACATATACCCAAAATCAAAACACAAAAAGAGACTCATCGAGATATTCCCTGAATATACTCGATTCACAAGATTGAGGGAATAAATTGGAGTGTTCGTCATTCATAATGGTATATCGAACTACTCAGAAACTCATAATGAGTGCGAAATGCGGTAAAAGAACACTATCCTCCGTAACTCGTAGCCAGTGAGAATCGGTGTAGGGTCAAGCTGAAGAAAGGCCTTAGCACCACCAATAGATCGAATAAGAAATCAGCGAGATATAAGGGTAAGGATAAAATATCTTCTCGAATGAGAAGAAGAACACAACTGGCAAGTCATTACTTCAGGTGAAGTAATATTACTAAGCCTATAAATGAGTATCCAAAAGGTTATCTCAAAAGAGGTAAGAATGGCAATATCGATTAAATTCCAAGGATCACCTCATTTCCTTAGTGGGCATCCTCATGGAAGAATGACTGAAAGGCTAAGAACCGAAAATGAGATCAATACAATATTCGTTGCTGGATTGGGTGTCATAACCGAACGAACTTACAGAAATCAACAAAGTCACAATGATGGGAATTCGAGATATATCATTAATATCTCGATACTCAAGAGTGAATACAGAGACTTCAGAATCATAATCAATATTCCAAAGACAAGAATTAACCAACCAACTGAATTAGAATACCTAACTATAGGACCCTTCAAATCATAGAATGTGGCTTGATAAAATGCAAGCCACTCCCTCTCAAATTACTCCAAACTCAAGATAGAAAATAGCATGCTAATATGCACGCAAAGATAAACTATAAGGAACAAACCCCAAAATTTTCACGTCAAGTATTGCAGATCCCCTCAAAAGGATTCGCAATCCTCAAGTAAGCAACAAGACCTGAACATCTCATAGCATTAACAAATTTCTCTAGTACGGATAAATGCCAAGCACCCATATCGTAGAGGATTCGAATAGGACAGTCATGAAAAAGAATAGAACCTTACAAAATAGGAGATGTACCTTGCGACTGAGATGCACTACCAGAAGCCTGAGCCACATTCAGATTCCCCGAACCTGAACTCTTCCCCTTCTTAGGACATGCTGAAACTATATGTCCTTCCTTATTGCAATAATGTCACTTAGGGGTTTAAGGACATTCTTTAATAAGATGGTCTCTAGAAGCACAATTGAAGCAAGCCAACACTCTAGCTGAAGGAGGTGCTGCACCGGAATGAGAACCAGAATTGCCTTGCTTCATATTCTTCTTAGGAGAAAATGATTGAGATCTCTGAAAGGGAAATTTCTTCTTATTTTGGTTCATTTGAACCTTGGCCTCATCACTACTACCCCTTTCATTTTCGACGGCTTCGAGGTGAAGCGCCGAATCCACAAGCTCCTCGAACGAGAGCTTAAGCTGAAGCATGAGCGACTTCTTCAAATATTTCTTAGGTCTAGATACGAACTTAAGATTCTTTTTGTATGGGGTACTAATGAACTCGAGCCCATACTTAGATAGAGACTCGAAGGAGGATACGTAATCTGATATAGAGGATTTTCCCTGCTTCAACTCAAGGAAGCGACGGGCAAGGAAAGCCTTGTCGGAATTTGGCATGAACTTAAGCTCAAAACGATCTCGGAAATGCTGCCATGTAAGATTAGACTCATCTATCTCAGCTATAAGGAGCTCGTACCAGTTTAGTGCTCGTTCTTGTAGCATACTCGATGTCACAAGAACACGGTGATGATCAGAAATCTCCATGCGAGTGAAGATGCGCTTGCATGTTCAGAGCCAAGCCTGAACCTCTAAAACTGTCTCGAAGCCTTTGAATGGCTTGCCTCCGAGATGGGTGAAGTCACTGCACATACGCACAATGCAGATTTGCGCGGAGGTGAGGAATGAGTAGGAGTAGGAGGTTGAGTGCTCCTAAGAAGCTCAAGAATCTGGTTAGTCGACATATAAACTCCATCGGGATGAGAACCACTAGACGGTCCCACCACCAAAGTCCGACCTCTACCTCTTCCAGCCATTTGCTGAAAGTGAAGATAAGCTAGGATTATACATAGGGGTAGATATTAGCAATTGGAATTCATTGAATAAGGAATACTACAGCATTTACAATTATCATTCCTAGACATATTCCTTTCTATTTACCTCCAAAGGACTCAAAAGATTAAGGACAAGGTTGGGTTCACTACGATTTTGGGGATGATGATTACACTTGTATTATACTTGATGTATGGTAATCGTGTATACTGTTTTGCGTTTATTACATTTTTTCTGAATCCTGCTCTGATACCAAGCTGTAATGCCCCACCCCGAGACCCACATTAACAAAGAGAATTACATAGTGATTTTGTCTGCTAATGCGGAGAATAGGGCTGGTTAAGGGCGACCATAATAGTCTTGCATTAGATAAGAGCTAAGTATGTCGGTTTTGGCACTTATTTTTTTCATTTCATCTCGAGTATTCGACATACTTAATTCCTTTCTAATACTACTATAGTGGCTACAGGATCGATTCAGAAACAAAATATGATAACAATAACAATCTCAAGTCATAGAACAACATCACAGATAATATACATATACACTTACATCAAATGTAATACAACATGCCACAAGTAGTATTCAACCACAATATATACATACATCCCCAGAAAAGAATAGATACATCATAAGGTTCCCAAACAAAAGACTACTACACAAAAACTATGCCATAACCAAAGTCGATGAAGAAGCCTAAAAGGTAGAGCTAGCAAAGGTCCAAAAGCTAACCTGCAACTCGGTCTGATCCGAGTAATAAATACACGGGTCAGGCTAACTAGAACTTGATATTAGCAAAAGATACAGGAATATAAGTGCATAAGGGAGACGTTCCTTTAAAGATAAAGGAATGATATACGTAAAGTCTATTTATACAACTAAGAATAGGTATTCCATAAGGCTCAAAGTTAATCACATGATAAGGTTTAACATGGCATAGATGTTACACATTCAAGGGCTATACAATGTAAGTGAACATAAGCAATATATAAGCCATAAGTGAAATCATCAAAATCTCCAAATCAAAACTCATGAAACTCAATAAGAGTTTATAATCCCAATATCGAAATCACCATAAAACAACATATATATAATCCTTTCTCCAACCCAAGGCTATAAGTAAATTAATCATCTCAAATTGGTGAAATAGAAATTAAAAACTCATAAAAATTCCTCGGATTGGACAAATCCCATTTGCATGCCGAAGCGATGCTGCACATGCCATCCCCCTAGTATTATATATATATTAGGTACCTCTCCCAGACGACCGAAGTCGTAAATCTCTAATGACCGAAGTCATAATCCAGATGACCCGAAGGTCCATAGTACTGGCAATCCCAGAATGTGTCATAAACTCCCAGATAGGAACCCGAAAAGTGTTAATGTGTGTCCCATACCATACGTTTGCATTTAATGATTTACTAACCGCTAATCATTGCTACATTAGAAAACAGAAATCATCATAAAATTCCAAAACTTGGAAAACTCAGACTCGCCTCATCTCATTGGCAAGTAAAACACTATAACAGGTTCTCATAGATCATACTCCTAGAATAGGAGATCTCAAACCACAACTTGCCAAATATTGGCCTTCCCAGATAATTCCTAAAGATAGGAATTATAATCTTAAAAACTCGCCATAAATTGGCTAAATAACTCAGAAATCAATAATCTAGATAGTTTCGATCGTACGTCCGGAATTAACCGATAAAGTAAATTTACGGTCCCATACACGGGTTTTACTAAACCGTTTAATTCTCTTTCTCATACGTCCGAACTGTGTAAAAATAATCTATATTATTTATAAAATAATTTACTAAGATAACGGGATTTAAAAGAAATCATTTGAAGACATTTTATTGAAAATTATGCTTGAATATATCTAAAGTACTTTGAAATAATTTAATAATAATTTGAAAATAATATATAATGAAATTTTCAAAAACCAAACTATTTAGGAATTTTCTTAAAATTTATTTAGAAGTAGTGTTGAAAATCGAGAAAACGTTGGAAATACACCCAATCGATATTCAAATTTAAATCGAATTCAAATTCAAAATTTTAAATTCCAAATTCCTCTAAATCTTGGCTAATCCATTGATGGATATCATAGCCCATAGTCATCATAAAAATCATCCCAAAATTGCAAAGGAATTGATCGCAAAAATCATAGCAAACGAAGAATAAAAGTTGCGAAAAGAAATAGAACAAAAGGCCACCATTTCACGTACTGGGCAAACAAGGGGGTTGACCCAGCCCAGTGGCCAGGTCAACCTGGAGAGTGCTGGGTCGACCTCCCTGTCGACCCATTCTACGGACTTCTTCGTGCTTACATTTTTTTCTTCGTATTGAATTTCCAAAGACCATTACTCATAGCAAACGATTGAATTATGGACTGAAATTTGACATGCAATAAGTTTAACATCTAAACAACACTTTGGAAAAGATTCGGTAGCAATTCGAGTGAAAATCAAAGAGTTATAGCCACTCAAAGTAGCAACCAGAAACTAGAAAACAAAATGCATACATCTTATTTATATGGAATAAAATTGTTATTGTAACAAAAATAAAATTTATTTCAACAATAAAAGTTATTTTTACAAATAAAACCTTATTTTCAACAATATTTTACAATTTTCACGATTTACACTATTTTATTACAAAACACTATTTTCAATCCAACAATTTGTACAAAAAATGTTTTCTTGTCAAATAAATTACAATAAATCATTTTAACTCTTTGTAATCATCAAAATATTATTTCAAACATTATTTCATTTTTTATTTTAATAAAACACATATTATCTTCATATTTCTCATTTTAAATTCAATAAAAGATTAATATTGACACTGTTTTTTAATATTGTTGTATTTACCCAAATAAAATTACCAATTGATTATTTTCTACTTCAATTCTCAAAATGAAGTTTTTAAAACTTTATTTTCATTAATTTAGATTTATTTAGACAATTTAACATTGAAATACATTACCTAATTAATTTATTAGCTCCAAACTAATAAATACCCAATATTTCAATTTATTTAAACCAAATACTTATCCAATCAATATTTAATCCCATTTTTATTCTCAAATAAACAAAATAAAGTTCCAAAATTTATTTTTCCCATTTTATTTAAAAATTCATTGTTTATTCCAAATAAACAATATAAAACTTCCATTTATATTTTAATTTACAATATTAAATTATAACTTTCGTTATAATTTAATATATATACATATAGGTAATCTCCAAACCGAGGTTGTTATAGAAAAGCGGGTCGTTAAACAAATGCATTTCTGTAAAGAGTTTGTTACGATTTTGTAGTAAGGATTTCCTTTTAAATGGTTCGATTGTTTTAAAAGACAAACGAATGTATGAGAGTAGATGTAACTTAAGGCATGGTTGGGATGAGGAGAGTGAATGTTCACTTCTTCTTCGTTAAGAGAGATTGGAAACGAGAATTTTAAAATAATAATCAATAATTAACATGAAATGGGAAATATGATTTCTATTCCAAAATGTACTATCATATAGAAAATTGTTTTCTATGAGATTTATTTCTTTAAGTTTAAGATATTTCTTCTGAAAACTCTCGACTGTAAACCGATTACATTGAATGAAATAAATAGTCTATATTAAATGGTTGAATGGAGTATTATGTTTCATATGCTATTACAGTAATCGCAGAAATAGTGGGAGCATGCCATAAAACACTTTTTGGCGATAGCATCAAATTACAAAAAATTATTCGAAAAGATACCAAGTATTATTTATGAGATAATAACTATTTTTGATATTGCCTAAAAATATACATAGTTCTATTTTAACACTAATATTTTGGATATTCATTATAAAGTAAAACTATGACAGTGGTATCTGTTTTCATAACAAAAATGATGCATTGGAAAATACAGAAGTATATGAACATTTTCCAATTATTTTGGAACTATGGACTAAGCCAAAATTTTGAGAATTTTTTTTTAATCATATGATTATGAATTATGCAGTACTGGTGAATTATATCTCAAACAATAAAGGGTAAACCACCCATTCAGTGGAGTAACATAGGAGTTGATGAACTCTTCTGATTGATACATATAAATGTAAGCAAAGGTAAGTCTAATAATACCAAAACAGTTAAGCATACTTCGTTAAATTCACCGATGAATTATCACGGACATGAATATGTGTATTTAATACACATATAGTATGTCTATGATAAGTTCATAGAATATAGAACAGAAGTAAATAACATAATGTGAAAAATTAAATAAAATGATTCGATTAGATCGAATAGGTAAGTATATTGGAAATAGTTCCAAATGTATCTAAAAATGACAAATAATTCAATCTTAAAATTCAGTTTTCCTTATAATACATAATAATGTATCAATAAGGAGTAATCAAACTTTGTTGAACAAAGTACGATTGATAATGAGTGAAGTTGAGTTAACTTATTTCTATAAGGTTATGTACTTAAGAATAGTGCATAAGGTTAATATTAATTTTATTTAATGCATAATTTACAAAATCACACAAGATAAGGGTTTATAAGAAACCCCAATATATCCTAGGTCAAGGAGATGATAGGTTGTGCCGTCGGAAGACTGCATATAATAATTGTTCATGAGGGACCTTGCATTGACCACCCCAAAATGAGTTTGGGAACAATCATTATTGGATGGCTGTTGAACATAATTTTTGTAAACTAAAACCAAATCGGTCATATATAAGGCAATTCACAAAGTATTTGTAACTGCCTATTTTGTTGCACCAAGAAGCAATTGTTGTTTCATGAAGCACCAACTTCGTGATAAAGGAATTTCTTTTAGAAATTATTAGTAGTAAAACTGATTTGGATATGATCCAAAAATAAAATTGATTATGAGGAATGGACTGAAATTAACCAAACCCAAACGGACACAACATATTAGAATGTCTAGCAGATATTCTCACAAATTAAGGAGAAACAATGAGTGTCTTATCAATGTCTAGAGTAGATATTCCTCAGCTGTCAATTTAACCATTAAGAGTATTGACTTTGCCATATGGTATGATGCATAAATCCAAAAAGGATTCCAAGTACATTATCAAAATATTATTTTGATAGTTTTACCCGAAGGGATATGATCCATTTGTTGCAGATTTGTCTTCAAGCGAAAGAAAAATGCGCTTGGACTATAGTGAGGAACATTAATAAGAATAACATCATAAATTTCAATTGTTGAAACTAACGTAACAAATTCGTCATTAAATAAGCTCAAGTTACGATGGATTTTACTCAAAAAAATATCTTCAGATATGACTTTGTGTTTTGGTACATATGTATTGAAATAGAAAATCCTAAATAATGATTTAGAATAGATTTTTTGTGCATAACAACCAAAATGTCTCGAAGAGCGATATTGAGTTTGTGGGTTTTTTACAAACTTGCTTTTTCTTTCCAATGACCAGGCTTCTTATAAATATAGCACTTACCTTTTCTCTCCTTCGACTTTCCTCTCCAACCGAAGTTCCTTTATTTAGAATGCCCACGGTTCTCCTTCTTCACATATCTCTCCTTCTCCACAAATAAACTGTGACCACTACTAGCACCACTACTTCCACCACCCAACTCCTTCATTTAATCCCGCAACTTCTCGCTAAGAAGACCCATTTTGACATCATCTAGAGTCAAAGTATCCCGGCTATAGATCAAACTATTTGAGAAACCAGTATAACGGTCCAGTAACGAACACAACAATATCATCGCCTTTTGTTCTTCATCAATCTTCAAATCTACCGCTTTCATCTTCATTAGCAAATCATCAAAGATATTCAAGTGCGCCTTTAGTGAAGTACCTTCCTTCATCTTATAGGTGAAGAACGTTCGCAAGAGGATCAAATGATTAGTTTGTGACTTCTTCACATACAACTCCTCCAACTTTTCCCAAATTCCCTTAACGGTAGTCTCACCACTAATTTCGGAGATAACATTCTCCCCTATAGCAAGTTGAAGTGTAGTGGATGTCCACTCTTCCATTTCCTCTCTCTCAACATCTGAGATGTCTGCCGACAAAAAATGTGTGTCAAACACTACCTGATGCACCTGATTCCTCCTTAGAACCGCTTTCATCTTCCATTGCCACTTTTAAAAATCATTCTCGCCATTACACGTGTCTATAACCAATTATGATCCTGAAGCCGCGTACGATCCACATACATAAGGCGCTACTCCACTTGGACTAACCATTGAGGGACTACCTGAGGTATTATCTAATTCTGACATTTCTACAACCACCTAACGACACCAATGCTCTGATACCAATTATTGTAGAAAATTGTAACTCGAGACCAATTAAATCAAAACCCCAAAGCACAGTGGAAAAATGAGATCGTGGTAAGAAGTGCAAAAATAACCAATCAATATCTCAATCCAATCCAAAACCAATCACAATCTCCAAACAAGTAGTAGAAAATCAAAGCAATAACAATAAAATAAATCACACACCGATTTATATTGGTTCCACTAACATCTTGTTAGTGTACATCCACTTTGAGAGAGAGCCTTTATTAATATCAATGAGAAGAGTACAAGAGATTGATTACAATGATCAAAATTCTAATAGAATAGATTTATAGAGAAGATGATTGAAGAAAATTAGGTTTAGATAAACCTTAATTAATGGAGGCTAAAACCCTTGCCGTCGTCTGCTTACGTATCTGAATCTAGAAAATAGCTTATATAGGAGAATAGAAAACCTAGGCGAAGTTCCAGAATTGCCCCTCCGAATGTCACAAATCTTCATGCCAAAACCCGAGCTGAAAAACGTCACAGACGTCTGTCACTTTATGATAGACATCTGTCATATAACCTGGGAAAACATTCCCTGACGCCACAGACGTCTGTCATAAAGTGACAAACGTCTGTCCACATTCTCGGGTTCCAAACCCTGTAGTCACAGACGTCTGTCACTTTATGATAGACGTTGTCGCCTGTTGTTAGCCATAACACTCCATTTATTTCACCATATCTTCCCCCTCCGAGCTCCGATTTGCGAACCGTTTTCACCATTTTTAAACTACTTCCGACCTCTTCAATTCCTCATATAGTGTCGCCAAAATTCAACACGTGAGTTTTTGCTCATACGGAGTGTTTGTACCCAATTAGGCCATTTTGAATCCTGATTTCAAATTAGGTGCTTTGAGATGCTTTTACAAACCATATTCAAGAATTAAAATCGTCGTCTCCTTACATTACAATATAAAATGCAGTTGAGAAAACAGCCTATTAAGAAATTCTTCAACAAACAATTCTCAACACCAAGACCTGCAAGGTTGTTTCACTAGCAAAGTTCACTTCAAATCCAAAAAAAGCACCAACCGTTGCAACTTGCCATCTAAAAAGTATGAATGGTGTATGCACAAACAACGTAGAGCGAACGAGTCAAGAAAAAGAAGCCATGGACTTCCTAAAATTCTCACCAAACGTTGTGCTTGGAGGAGACATGAACTGGGGCGAATCCACAGATGGTCCATTTCCTTTGACTGGTGGATGGTACGATGCATGGTCTGATTTAAAACCTCAAGAAGATGGGTATACCTATGATACACAGTCAAATGCAATGCTCGGAGGTAGACGGTTTGTACGAAAAAGACTAAATAGGTTTGTTTGTAGACTAAAGGATTTCGATGTGATCGATATTGAGATTGTTGGAATGGAAGCGATCAAAGGTGTTTTGTGCAAGCGTAGTGGGAAGAAGCTACCTTTGTTGCCTAGTGATCGTTATGGACTGATTCTTACTATTTGTGCAAAATGAAGTTGTGTTTAGGTTTGAGTATGTTAATTTGATGTAGGTGAGTGTTATGTGCATGTAATTATACACTTTTTGTATAGGTTTTTGGACGTTCTTTCTAGTTAGTGTGTATTGTCATATGAATTGTTTTTGGATATTTGTAGAGTGATGTATTTACAAAAACTAAATCATAATTGAGGTTAATATGGTGTGGTACATCATGAAATAAGTTGCAAGAGAAATTCTCATGTAATCATCTAAAACCTTTATCTATTATAAGCTCTTGACTGTCCTAGTAAGATGCACAAGAACTGTTTATATGTACAATAAGAAGAGAGTGATTTTCAATTAACACCAAAGGGATGAGATCAAAAATGTTTTATTTATTTATTAAAAAAACAACGATCAAAACAGTTACAGCCTATAGGCCCAACTAAACAGCCCCATATCGGTCTGACTAAAACATAACATTTACACTTCAGTACGAAACCATAACACCCAGTGTCGAAGCTAGAAGAAATAGTCAGCTAGGGCATCAATAGAACTATAATTCTTTTTTCCAAAATCACACAATGTCAATTTAAAATTTTCAAGTATGGTGAGGAATATATGTTATTTTATATAGAAGTTTGTGACCTTTATGATACATTTTTGTATTCAGGTAGAGCATTTACTGAATTTCAGGCATGACTTGTGTTAAATTGTATATTTCTTTCTAGTTGATGCTTAAATCCAGGTAGGGCTTTATTCCCACCTTATCAATTACTCCCTCTGCCCCTGGTAGCACCACCTCTTTATTTCATTATTCTCTTGATGTTTCTTTAGTCATGGCGGTTTGACTAAGAAAAATCAATCCTTCGGTCCTTCTTGCTATACTTGAATTGATTTTTAGATCTGGATCTTTTGTAGATTCAATTTGTAGTTGCTGTAGAGAAATTGTTACTTTGTTCTTTATTTAAATTTGTGTAGATCCATGATTGTTAACGTCTGTTAACACTAGTATTTTGAGGGTAGCTCACGTGCGAGACGGTGGTTTGGTTTGGGCTCTTTGTAGCCAGATTTGGACGATTGCAATATTCATGGGTCTTAATCGTTGATCATCTGTAGTTTTGAAGCAGTAATTTGATCTCCATATAATTATCAGCGCAGCTCCAGATTTCAAATAAGATTTTATAACCTTTCGCACTCTCTGTTTTTTCTATAATTTAGAACAATTTTGTTGTTTTTGTCTATCTGAAGCCATCCTTCTTCTTTTTGCATTTGATTATTGTACTGTTGGCTGGTGTGCAAACCCCGCTGAAGCCCCAGAAAATCCCTAATGTAACGCATAGCGCTCTTCATTCGCTACATAGAGAGATCGAGTTTCGGATAGACTTGGTAAAGAAAATCAGATCGATAGTTATGCCTTTAAGGCGTATGACACCTAGAGAGCAGAAATAATTGGAGGTGCAAGTGAATGACCTATTAAGGAAGGGGTTCGTTCGAAGAAGCATATTTGAGTGGGGCGCACTTGTTGTATTCGCAACTAAGGTGGATGACTCTTTGAGGTTATGTGTAGATTATTGTGAGTTGAATAAAGTGACAAAGAAGAACAAGTATCCACTCCTATCCATTGATGACTTGTTCGATCAGCTGCATGGTGCGAAGGTGTTCTCTCAAATGGATTTGGAAACGGGATTTCACCAACTTAGAGTAGCGAAGGAGAGTGTTCCTATTACTGCGTTTCATACGCCATCAGGATTTTTGAGTGGTTGGTGATGCTATTCGGGTTGACCAACACTCTGGCACACTTTATGGACTCATGAATCGAGTTTTCAAAGACCAACTGAATAAGTTCATGCTTGTGCTCATGGATGATATTCTGATCTACTCTAGAACGGAAGAGGAGCACAAGACGTACTTGAGGATTGTGTTAGAGATATTGTGAAAGCACAAGTTAAGAGGGAAATTCTCTAAGTGTCACTTATGGAGGGAAGAAGTGAGATTCTTGGGTCATGTCGTTTCGAAATGGTATAGCGATGGATCCTGCGAAGGTGGAGCGATCCAAGTTTGGAATCAACCCAAGAATTCTACAAATGTGAGGAGTTTCTTAGGACCAGCGGTGTAAGGACCCGATTTCTTCAACTTCCGAATATCGACATCAATACGTCCACTATATCGACTGCCGAGCCATCGAATGCCGGAAAACCGAATACTTAGGGTTTTAAGAAAGAAGGGGTAGAAGAAAAGATAGAAGAAAAAGAAAGAAGAACAACAGAACAACATCAGAAACAGAAACAAGATCAGAATCTCACATATCGCAGCAGAACAACATATAATAGATAAATGAATAATCTTTAAACAAAGAACTATATCATTTCATACATTACATCATCATCAGAGTTTACAACAATAGAGTCAATACATCAATGGACAGTTATATAAACTTGTCCTCATACAGAATACACAGCGGAATAAATAATATCATATACAAGTGGTACGTCTCGCCATCCAGCTCGCCACTAAGCTCCACAGCATCTCCTGAATCCAGAATGACCTGATAACCTGACTCTAGACTGCCCATGTGGAAATTGGTGGGCACCCAGAGTTTAGGAAGGAAACAATAAACTCCAGGTCAGTCATGGTGACTAGTGTGATAACTAAAACAGTTTATCTTTAAAAAAAAACATGATATTTTTAAAGTCAATTTCGCAATGCTTTTGGAAAATGAAACTACCATAAGACCTCCCGCCACACACACAATGCAAACACATAATTGGAGGAGATTTCTTCTTATGATAGTCAAAGATGCTTACTATGCAAAATCAAATCCTTTTTGATATTATTATTAGTGCATAGTGTAGAAAACATTTCGAAAGTATAATATAAATCTTAGCCAGCATAGGCATTTCGCACTTATGCCTACTATAGCTACCATCCAAACAGTGGGGTGCCACCATAAGTGAATGATAGGTTCTACAACTAAAACCGTACAAGTCACGTATTGTTTCTTTGGATTTCCAACAAATGGTCAGGCCAAGGAACTTCCCATTGCCACATAGGTACGCCTCTGGAAAGACGACCCGAGAACCAAACCGGATCTCTGCCAACACAAGGCCGGGTTACCCCTAACTGGGTAACTATTGACACGAATATGTCATCCCCCGATCCTAACCGATCTATATCCGAGGATCCTCGATTTCCAACAACCACGTAAGAATAATAATGCAGCAACAACATAGGTTAAGTATCTAGGCTCCATACCATGATACCACCTCTATCCAGAAAGAATGACATACACTAAAGGGGCGCTACCCCCTAATAACCTTGCCGCATCCTTCCTGTTTTGACCATTTCCGGGGTGTGAGGTCCGACGAAGTCTCGTCCACAAAGCTACGCTTTATACAAAAGCTGTGCTTTGGGTCAACAAATGATCAAAGTAATGATCACAAAGATAAATGATCAAACAAATGATCATATCACAAATGATCAAACAATGATCATTACACAGCAACACTCAGCATGCCACATTACCAAATTGGGAGTATATCACTAGTAACCATCAACTACATAACCTCTGAGCTCGTACGTCTCAGAGAAGGGTGTTAAGCTAAGATAATAAATTCTCCGCCACCAACAAAAATGTATTTGAAAGAAACCAGCTTTATATCTCAATTTGTAACGTCAGACATACAATCCATACAAGTCTGTTCCGGGATCGAATAGAACCGAAGGCACTTCTTACGAAGCCCTTGCAAATCCGGATAATTTTCTAATCACGTCCGGACTTTCCGTCACTAAGGGTGATAAAACCTCTATATCGGAGATCAGCCGATGTAGAGTAACTCGACGGTAATCCTTCCGTTTTCAAAAATATCTGGTCTTCAACACCGGTCAACAAATGTAATCCATTACGGCGTATCACATATTCGGAATGGGTTATACGACCCAAAGGTCCTTTCCCGGCTAACCCGAATAGTGAGCGCTTATTCAAAAATAAGTGTGGCATTCAAATTCAAGCAAATCACAACAAATACCCATTCAAGGGTAAATATTGATAGTCGGTTATTTAACTATCAATAAAGATGCGCAACATCATCAGATTCCAAATAATTTTCCAAATTATTTAATTTCCAAAAATATCTTTACAAGATATATAATTTTCCACACTTAACCATTTGAAACAAATTTCAAATATTCACTTTTCAATTTATCTTTAAAAGATATCATCTCAAAACATTTCATTTCATATTGGAAAAAAACATTTCCATACTTATTTAATAATAAGTAATTCACAAATCATTATTTTCAACACTTGGAAAATATTCGATATACTTAAATCATAATTAAGTATATATTTCATTCTTTAAGGAAATCATTATCTTCTCAAATTTTATTTGAGTCAAAACGAATGTTACGTAAAACATCGTTACGACAACTCAAAATCACTAGTATAGGGATTCGAAATTTAGATAGATATATAAATCCCAATACTATACAAAATATTTCCTTTCGGAAACCATTTACTATAACAACAGTGTTATAGTCAACCATTTCCTTATTTCTCGAAACGTCTATTTCAACAATGAATGTTGAAATCTATGTTTTCGACACTTAACACGTTTTAAAACATCTTTTAAAACAATTACTTCATTTCGTAATATCACTTCTCCAAAACATATCCATTTTATTTAATAATATATTCACTGTCCAAAATCGTGAATATACTTCGTTATTCAAATTCAACATTTCTACACATCTTATTTAAAAGATTATCCACTGTCCAAAATCGTGGATCAAATTCCCAACCAAACTCTTATTATTACAACATTTAACTTAAAGGATAATTCGCTGTCCAAAATCACGAATATATCTCCTTTATTAAACTTCTATGTTTAATTTATCAAATTCAATTGATTTCGAATTTATAAACAATGTTTATAAATCCCATTTCTATTTATAAAACTTCGATTTATAAATCTCCTTTATTATCCAATTCAATTTATATAACTCAATTATATACCGGAAGTCTATATTATAAGTTAAGAACTTATAATCCATTTATTTACAACATCTATTCATTTTATAACTTCACAAATTATAAGTCTATAAATTTCGTTCACTTATAAAACCCATTTTTCCATTTTAACACTTATAAAACTCGTTTTATAATTCCAGTATTCTTAATTTATAAAATATCAATTTTATACATCTTTTATATAAATCGTTCATAAAAATTCAAAAATCCCAATTTAAACTATTTTATAAATAAATCAACTATTTATTTAAAAAACCACTTTTGGTTATATTTCACAAATCTCATAATTTTCATAACATAAAAATTACAACATTTATTTATTTAAAATGAATCAATTCCAAAATTCAATAAAACGTATACTTTCAAAAATCACTTTAAAAATCCTTTATAAATCAATATCGTTATTTTTAAACTTCAAAAATGGATCTGATGATGCAACAGCACCCAAAAATCAATCACAACAATCAAAAATCATATATCATCATATGATAATCAACAAATATCACAATATCTGTAATCAAATAAATATTGGTGAGGAATCCAGTTGGATCCCTCCAACCTGCTTCCCTGCATTCACAGATGTTAGCACAATACCAATTCCGCTCCAGTACGAAATATCGCGGTATATGGGTTTAATAAATATTATCCGCTATTATACGGCGCAATAGGGTCTCATCCGCTATACAATGCGGGAAATCAACTCCAATATATACATATTCCAATATATATATATATATATATATATTGCTATATACATAAATAATACCAATTTCACTTCAATGTGAAATATTCGCGGTATATGTTTTAAATAAATAACCTCCGCTTACTAACGGCGTATAATGTCTATTTTAACAATCAATGGATAACAATCATCATTCAGGCATACAATCAAAAATTTTAAATCTAACTCTTTAAAATTTAAATCGAAACAAATTCGATTGAGTGAGAAGTTCTCACCTTGGGTTTTCGACGAGCGTTCAAATTTAAATTAAATCGAACGGCGTTCGATTTAACCTAAATTTTTTGCTTGCTCAGAATAATTCCGGAATTGCACCACTGCGTAGTATTCCTCGCTGTGGTTCCGATGCCGTAAATTTCGTTCAATTCTGACAAGGTATGCAACAGTTACAGAGTTTTAAAGATTTGAACCAATTATTATATAATTAATTTACATTTTCTTTTTATTTTTCAACCTTTTACAAATCAAGGCCGTTGATTTCTTGAACTGCAGATCGTGACCGTGCCCCTTTCTTCTTCCTCCCTCTCGCGTTTCCCCTCCAGACCATTCGAAACCCACGGCCGCCCTTATATTGCCAATTATCGTGACCACCCCCGTCCCCTAGAAATCGATCAGCACCCACCACGTTGGAGCCTACGCTCGCACGCACCCATAGCTCGAAAACGAGCAAGCTCGGTCTCCTCCTCTCGACGAACGACGTGCGCGACTCTTTGATGAACGCGACACAAAATCTCCAACTACGGTCGACGATATTCGATCTTAACCGTTGGATGTGAAGTACTCGTTGAGATCTTCATTTTTGTAGTTGAAAGAATTTGCTAAAAACTGATGGATTTAGAGATTTGAAGGAAAGAATTTCGTGTATTTTCGGCCATTGTTTTTATCACTGGCGGCTAACGAAGAAACTAGGGTTTTTTTTGATGTAAATTGTGAAGATGGAGGTCCTTTTGTAGAAAATTACGCAAAACACTATTCACCCGAATTTTTTTCCGAACTCCAAACGAAGCGTGCCGACTGACGTTTCTAAGGTTTACCCCGCGTTCCGAACGCAATGGATCGTGTTTCGGGAGCTAATTCGGTCATCTGTGCGAGTTACGGAATTAAACGATCAAATTTAAATTAAACCGATTAAAACCGATTTCGATGCGTTTGGAGCTGCCACGGTTAAACGACAACTCCGATTGCTACGAAAATTGAAATCCGATAATAAAAAACTATTACGGATCCAATGAAACTAGTTTTGTCCAATTCTGAGACTGTTCGAAAAATGGCTAATTTCACTAGTCGATTAAATATTAAAATATTCAATTTTCACAGATTAATTTTTAATTCAATTTTAAAAGTTCTATAACATCACTATAACTTCAATATGATTTAATATAACTTTATAAATCATTTTCATTCACTTTAAATCCAGATTTCAATTATTTCTGGAATTTCACTATTTAATTATCGATTTAATTGTCCAAATTAAATCCAGTATTCGGAAAATAAATTATTTGACTTATTAATTCTACTTGTTAATATTTAAAATCAATTAAATATTCGAATTTAGATTGACAGAAATTCTGGGTCGTTACAAGCGGGATATTATAGATGCTTCATCAAGGACTTCTCGAAGATAACCACACCGTTGACCAATTAGACAAAGAAGAATCAGACTTTTGTTTGAGACGCAAAGTGCGAGCATGCGTTTGTGAGTCTGAAAGAGAGGTTGATGAGTGCACCAATGTTGACCATTCCAAGTGGTAATGAAGAGTTAGCAGTATATACCGATTCCTGTGGTACTAGATTAGGTGCGGTGTTCATGCAGAAGGGAAGAGTTGTTGCTTATCCCAGTCGACTGCTAAAACCATACGAAAGGAATTATCAAACTCATGATCTAGAGTTGGCGATGATTGATTTTGTTTTGAAGATATGGAGGAACTATCTATTGGGAGAGAGGTTTAAGCTGTTTATAGGCCATAAATCTCTAAAGTACCTTTTCTCTCAAAAGGATCTCAACCTTCATCGGCAACGGTGGTTAGAATTTTTAGCCTCTTATGATTTCGATATTTCCTATACACCGGGTAAAGGGAATGCGGTCGCCGATTTATTAAGTAGAAGACATGATAATTTGGGAGCAATATTCTTGGAATGGAAGCAAATATAGTATATTGTCGGATTTGATTTCAGGCCTCACTATGAGCTAGAACCTGAAATGTTAGCAAGTTTTTAGATCAGACCTACTCTTATAGAAATAATCGGTACTAGTCAAAAGTGCGATGCTAGGCTAGTAGAGATCATACCAAAGATAGAGGAAGGAGTAGAATTTGAAGATATGAAGCAATACAAACTCGATCGAGAAGGTTGACTTCATAAAGATGGGAGGTTGTTTGTTCCCAATGTTGATGGATTATGAGATGAAGTGCTAAGAGAGTGTCATCATTCCAGATTGACTACTCATCCCGGTGATAACAAGATGTACTAAGATATGAATAAAGCTTACTACTGGGAAGGCATGAAGAGGGATGTTGGGGCCTTCATCTGTAAGTGTATAAATTGCCAATATGTAAAGGTAGAGCAAAAGAAACCTAGTGGATTGTTGCAACCATTAGAGATTCCTGAGTGGAAATAGGAGCAAGTATCGAAGGATTTTGTAGATAGACTGTCGAGGACTCCGGTAGGGTATGATGGCATTTGGGTCATAGTAGATCGGTTAACAAAGAGTGCAAGATTTATGCTTGTTAAGTCAAGTAGAACGGCATCCAAACTGGCAGAGTTGTATGTTAAATGGATAGTGCGATTTCATGGTGTGCCGAAGAGCATTGGGAGCGACCAAGTCCCATTTTTCACTAGTGGGTTTTCGAAAAGCTTACAAGAGGCGTTGGAGATCGAATTGCATCTCAATACATCTTATCACCCGCAAATAGATGGGTAGACTGAAAGAGTAAATCGTATATTGAAAGTTCTTTTGCGAGCATGCATTATAGACTTTTGTGGATCATGGGATGATCATCTGCATTTGGTGGAGTTTGCATACAATAACAGTTATCAATCGACTATTGGAATGGCTCCATATGAAGCATTGTATGGAAGACCGTGTAACTCTCCTTCATGTTGATGGGAAGCGGGCGAGAAATTGATACTTGGACCAGATATGATTAGAGAGACATCGGAGAAAATTGTGGTCATTCAGCAACGAATGAAAGTTGTTCAGGATCGACAGAAAAGCTATGCGGATAAAAGACGAAGAGATTTGGAATTTTCTATCAGAGATATCGTATTTGTGAAGGTTTCTCCTCTAAACAATGTAGTTCGATTCTGTAGAAAGGGGAAGTTGGCATCGAAGTTTGTAAGTCCTTTTTTGATTACCGATAGGATTGGGAAGCTAGCATATAGGGTTGACTTACCTCAGAAGATGGCGGGCGTGCACAACGATTTTCATGTCTCTTATTTATAGAAGTTTGTGAATGAATCAGGCGTGGTAATTACACCGGATCAGCTAGAAGATATTGAGGTAGAACTGGAAGTTTCTATAACTTGTATGCTGGTTCGTATTGTTCGGTATGCTACGAAACAACTTAGGAGAAAGAAAGTGAAACTAGTTAAGGTACAATGGAGCGGATGTGATGACAATTGAATGTGGGAGATGGAGGAGAGCATGAGGACTAGGTGTCCAGAGCTCTTTGAATGGTAAGACCCAATGTTTATGGTATCTACTTTAACCATTATATATTATATTAGATAGGTTAGTATTCTGCATGCTAGGATAGATCACCTATACTATTGATTGCGTGGTTGCTTGTTTGATATGCGTGATGGTTGTTTATGATTGGTAGGCATGCGGGATAACTATGGCTGCCCATACTTTGGCTTGTTTGGGGATTTCAAGGGAGAAATTCCTAAAAGGGGGGATGTAACGACTCATATTTTACATATCGAAGGATCGTAAAATATTTCTATTTTATTCATATGAGGTTGTATGATTCTATAATTTTGGGATATGACTCTTAGTGACATTTTACACACTTGTGTTTTTTTTCGAATTTTTATGTGAACATTTTAACCCTTAAAACCTTGTTTGTGCTATAACTTTTGATAGGAGTCTAATTAGAGTCTCAATCTAGTTCCATTGCTTCAGGATGATGGTTTCTCTTACCGTAGAGTGGTCATAATAGAAAAATGGACTTACGGTTATGAAGTTATATCTTTTTTAATTTTTAAAAGTCGTTGGCCAAAATTAGTATGTAATTAATTAAGCCCATTAGTCTAATTGAAGAACCACTATAAATAGAGGGATAGAGAGTCAAATTAAAAGTTTCCCCTCTCATTCCAAATCAGGTCTAAACCCTAATTAGCCTTAAATTCATCCTAATTTATCCAAATTTCAATCTAAATCAAACTAGATTAGTGATTAGTGATTAGATCGTCAAGTAGAAGATAGAGATAATCAATTTGCTTGATTTAAAGTGCTTTTCTTCGCTGTTCGGATTAGATCTATACACAAATTGATTGAATTTGATAATTGGTGAGTGGTTTATGCCTTCTCACTATACTATGCATGTTTACATGGTAGAATTATAGGATTTAACCTGTTTTAAATTATTTTTTGGCCATAAAACTTTTTTTTAACTCTAATTACATATGAATCCATGCATATGATATAGACTGATTAGAAATCACCTTTGTTTATGTTCATATATTCATGTTATATGTAGATCTATGATAGATATTGACTTGTTTTTCTTATTTCTATGGATTGCATGTTTGAATGGATGAAATTGCTTCTTGTTCTATGTATGTATGATGTGATTTGATGTTGTTTGTTAGTGTCTTAGATGTTTAGAAAGACAGGTTGGAGAATTTGGCAAATCAGAGGAAAAAATGATCGGAATTGGACGAAACTTGGAAGGGAGGCTCTGGAGTATAGAGAGAGTCAGTGGTTCAAGTTGCGTCTTCAAATTCTTTAAGTGGACATGTCGGCACAGACATGTTCATGTCGGCACCGACATGTTTAATCGGTCCAATGGGTTTGCAACTTTGGTGAAGCCAAGAGCAAGGCTAGTGGAGGTTGCCAAAGGTGATGAATTGGTGATTGGCTATGTGTTGGAGGCTATGACGAATTGTTTCTAGAACATGGAGTTGAGTGCTTTGAAAAGAAGACTTGTTCCTATGATGACTTGTTTTGGGTTGATAGGTCAGGGTCAAAGCATCTAGGCAAGGAGTACAAAAAGCAAAGAAGGAGTAGAAGAAAATGCAGGCACTATTTAGCTAAGTAAAGAGATCGACACCAACATGAAGAGGCAGGTATCGACTTTTCATGGTGAGTACAATGGGAGTGGAACTTTTGGAGGAATACCGAGAGGTTTTTTAAATTGTGCTGGAGCTATTGGCTCGTTCGCATTAGGGTTGGATGGCGATGTAACAGCATGATGAAAAGCTAGAATCTTACAATGTTGGCTCATGTTGGAAGTAGGTTTCGAAGATGGCGGTTCGGTAATGGAGGGAGTCGTAGGATCGAGGAATGTGGAAGTGTTCCCCGTGAATAATGGAAATTGGATTGAGCAAGAAGGACTTGGAATCTGAAAGGAGCAAAGTGGGGCTCATATTGATGGATGTGCTAAGGAATCGTTAATATTCAGAGTGTTTTCTTGTGTAATCGAAGCAGGGGTATTGTAAGAGGGGATGCCCATGGATTTGTAGCGAGGATCCGAATACCCTGGACCAGTGGCTTTGGGTCTAGTGTCTAGCTTTAGGGCTACGAGACACATATCGAGCTTTGGGCTGCGTGGTACGAGAGTACATAGATAATTGAGATTTCCATTAGTCCTTGGCAGTAAGGAGGCCATACAAGTTATCATATATTCAAAGCACAGGGATGAGTGATAATGAATCTTGTTTGATGGATGTTATGGTTGCTTTCCTTTAGTGGGCTATCACACAGGGATATCATTGTAATAAGGTACTGGAGATAGGGATATTTGGACATCCACTGTTATGACCCGACTTTTCAACCCTCCAATGTTGACACTAATACATCCACGGTATTCATGTGTAGAACACCCAAGTGCCAAAAGGAAAGAAAGTTAGGGTAAAATAAAAGAAAAGAAGAACAGAATAGTAAAGAAGAACACAACATCAAAATCTCACAATGGAACGATAATATATAATATTAAAGGAACAGTACAAAGGGTTACTCTGAATACAGAATATTAGAGTTACTAAACCTAAGCACTATTGTCAGCCTGGACAGTTATAACTGCATGTCCTCACAATGCTAATACATACAATACAGAAATGTAGCACAAATAAGAATACTACAAAAGGTAATCATCCAGCTCTTCTCCATAAGCTCCAAAGCGTCTATAGCCAAATCTAGAAACATACACGGGGCTGACCCAAGCATTATAAAAAAATAACACCTGGATCATTTATTAAATTTAATATAATGATATGATAGATAATGTCTAGTGTGTAGCATTTAAATCATATCAAATAGCTGCTCTGTGAACGCCACAATAGTAATAGATATACAATCAATACCGCTAAGACGCGTTCGTATATGGATTGTTTTCCGTGGAGACGCCCCCAGTAAACTGAAGCAGATCTCTATGACAAGGATCCAAATTTCCTTCCTAGCATCGTATATCTCTAGATAAAATATACTCTAAGGTAAACACAACAGGCTCAATGGTGAACTGCGTAGCACCAAGTATAATTAACTCTCAGGCCTAATAATCGAAAGCATACTCTAGATCTGGAGTTGATATATCCTCATGGGTAAACTAAACCCGAGATTGTGCATCCTACTCTGGTTTTAGTCATTACCAATGTCGAGGCTACGTTTGGCATCTCTCACTCGAGTCTTCATCACTTGAACAACACACGAATCCTCAATTGGATTCAATCACCTCGAACAGATCACGAATCACTACATGGATTCAAGCATATCGAATAGATCTTGAACCTCCACATAGGTTCTACTTGGACTTAACCTTAGGATATCATATACTCTAATATAGATAGTCCCTCACAATAGCATCATTTGAAATGTTAACGCTGAACTTTCCCTTGGACTTAACCTTAGGATAAACAATTCAACCTATAACATTCCACTTCATAACCACTTCCAGAACATAGATCGCGTATATGGTTTTGAAGTGATTATGGTTTCAAGTCATCTCATATAAGTACACTCTTCCCGCTTACCGGACTTTTCAAAACCAATCGATGAATTCCCGGTTAACTCAGTTCCGGTTCTCTCAGAAGTAAGCGAAAGCTAGAGACGTTTCGTACCAATACTCCTCTCCGGGAGTTCTTATTGGAATGAAATCGCAAAGTCTCTCGATAACTTCCTAAGTCAATATTTGGTCAAGTTCGATAATCGACTAATCGATTACCTAGTCAAAACAATTGCTTATACAAATCATGATTCATATGCTTAACTCATTTTCGAGATTCCAACTCAACTATTCCTCACCCAAGAGTGAAGCCAGCTAAGTTTGAGCACTGGTTGCATCAAGCTTTGCCTAGACACTTCATTCTTGAATCTTAAAAATGTACGAGTCTACCTTGTCGGCTTTTAGTGTTAAGTATAGTATTAATGATTTCAGTAAACAATAAGAAATCAACTTGATTAACACGTTTCCAACATTTACCAACTTACTATTCCTCGGTCAAGAGAGAAGCCCAGTAGGTTAGAGCTCTATTGCCCTGTCTCTACTCGACATCAATCATAACTTTCATAAATAGATAAGCCTTACTTGAAAATAGTTAATTACTTTTCAGATAAGTAATTAACCAATTGGCCATTTAGCAATTCTAACCTCTTTCTAAACCTTTTGTTTATACTTTTAAAACTAGATACTCAATAAAACAATTTCACAAGATAAGATATTTTCACAAGATAAGATATTTTTCAAGATAAGATATTTTCAGAAGATAAGATATTTTCCAAGATGTTTATATAAGATATTTTGCAAGATATTTATATAATATATTTATACTTCAAAATACTTATAATAGATTTTAAAACATTCATTTAAAATCTTACTTGAAAATAACAAGTTTGAAAAATCATTAAAAACATGAAAACGACATGTTTTTATCAAAATATCTCTTCTTTAAAAATTCACAATTAATTCTTAGAAACTCATAAAGATCTCAAATCACTTTTAAAATGCTTTAAAAATAGTTAGTATCTGTAACAACCCATATTTTTGGCTGCCTAAATACTTAAAAGATTTATTTAAACATTAATAAGTTAATTTAAATCAATGACCCAAAAAGACAACTTTTGTATACGATGGAAATGGTGCTTTAGACCACTCCCATTGTGTTCGGAATGATGTTTCCGACCTTTTTGAGTATAAGCATCAATATGTTTGGGATAACAAATGTTTAGTAATATATTGGAAGTCGATTAATATATGATCTAAAAAGCTAACTTTTGCATACGATGAAATTGGTGTTTGAGACCACTTCCATTGTGTCTGAAATGATGTTTTCAACCTTTTTGAGTATAAGCATCGATATGTTTGGGATATCGAATTTTTAGTAATATATTGGAAGTCGATTAATATATGATCTAAAAAGCTAACTTTTTCATACGATGTAATTGGTGTTTGAGACCACTTCCATTGTGTCCAAAATGAAGTTTTCAACCATTTTGAGTATAAGCATCGATATGTTTGGGATATATGATTTTGAGTTATAAAGGAGGTGAGTTGTTGTTGATTAAAGAGGATAGAGTTGGGCCTAAGGCCCACTTGATTTCCTTTAAAGAGTGCACTCTCCTCTATCATTTAATTTTTACGTTGCCTCCTTCCTTGTTCTCTTCAAAACCTAAAACTTCAAGCTCAAATCGAAATAAAACCCATGAAATAAATTCCCTAAAATCAAACTAAAATCACCTAAATTCTTCTCTTGCCTCCCTCTACAATCTATATTGGTATTGGAGCATTTGGAGGTGGTTTAGTTTTCGTTCATGAAGAGAAATAGCTAGGGCTAGAGAATGGATTTTATGTTGCTTTAGGAATGTTAATGGTTGCTAAGTGAGTGGATACTAAACCTGTAGCTTGTTGTTATATAAAGATGTGTGTTTTATTATGAAATATTAAATAAAGTAAGTATGTTATATTTCGTTGAAGTAAGACTTGATTGGGTCTTGATTTGAGTTTGATATGAAGAGTGAATTACCAAATGATTGATTTATGATGAACATGGTTGACATATGTTAGAGTTAGGAACCATCAAATATAAAAGGTTTATTATTTATATATGATATAGTTTGTGTTATCATAAATAAACATATGTATGAAGTTTATATGGAATAATAGTGTTAAAAAATGTGATTTTTAATGTGGTAGTAAGCATATGAGGATTGTAGTTGTTATCCATAAAATATTCTCAAGGATAAAAGTATGAAAGAAGGAGCAAAAGAATTGATGAAGATCAGAAGGTATTATGATGGTACATCTCAACATCAAACAAAGCCTTCGACAAGATGATGAAGGCGCCAGCAGCACCTTTCGAAGAGGTCAGAAGGATGTTTCAACAAAGTCCTGGACAAGCAAAGAGCTTTCGACAGGGTCGAAAGCCACCTTTCGAAGACATTAAATAGCACATTTTCTGCACATGCGCCAAACCATTAAATGATTGGTTTCATCTCCATTCTCATCCATAAGAAGAAAACTCAGCAAAAATAGCCGTTTCGAAAGCATATATTAGTTTTTCAAATTGGTTAAAGCCATCTTCACCTATAAAAGAAAGATTATACATCTGCTAACACCAAAGAATATGGTTCCACGCTAGCCAAAGAGGATGCTTTCGAAGGGAACCTTTTACAGCAAGGCCTTTAAGGCATTTCAACTCATTCGAAGCCCTAAGAGAATACGTTTTGACAGCATTAAAGGCTAACACCAATCCAACTTACACGATACAATAACATCTAAGTGAAGAGTACATCCATATACCTTTCGTTAGAGTCGAAAGGCGTCAAACTATACCTGTCGACAAAGTTAAGAGTAATCAAACAAAGCACCTTTCGATGATGTCGAAGGGAATAAAGCAAAACAGGAGGAAGCCTAGTCTTCAAAGGCAGCGAAAGGGTGACCACATAGACCATCCGACTAGGTCGAAAGCAATGACTCAAGAGATGCCCACGAAAGCAGGAAAGCAAGCCTTCCAATGTTATCGAAAGCACTCGGTCGAAAGGTGCCAACCCACACCTATAAATAAGACCCAGGGGTCATGTTTTGGGGATCGGATTATTTTTCACTTCTTACTCATACTTTCTGAAGCTTGTAAACCCTAATTCTCAAATCAAATTGGGGCTTTGATCAACTTGTGTATCTCGGTTTAATAAAGGAGAGAATTATGATAAATTTGATTAAGTTGCTGTTTAGAGATACTCATTGTATATAGTTGTGATTATCTGAGGTTAATCTTGCCGAAGGGTTACCTTTCGATCAAGTCGAAACACCTAGAACACTTGTATTTCTAGAGTTTCAATGCAAAGCAAAGATAAAGCAAGGTTTCACCCATTTGACGTGGTCGAAACCTCCCATTTTTCTAATACGTTTAAGTTCTTAGCCCTAAACCGCTACTGATTAAACACTATCCTTCGACTTAGTCGAAACCCCCAAATTTGGACATTCCCCTTGAGTTTTAGCTTAGATCCACAAGATAATAAGAGCTCACCCCTTTCAACGAAGTCGAAACCCCTTGCTTTTATCAGTACCTTTAAACCCTTATATCTCAACCACTCCTCACATTTCGATTATGTCTAAACCTACCACCCAACCAATTAAGACATAGCTTTAGCCCTCAAAGAGACTAGCTTTCAATAAGCTCGAAACCTTTCAACACCAACCTTGTCCCTAGGCATCTCGACCACTTCGAAAGGTGATTCCGACAGTGTCACTAATTAAGTAATTCGTAAGAAGTTTCCCACAAAAGAATTAGTCTTTCGACCGAGTCGAAAGGTGCAGCGAAAGTGTTTTCAACCATATTTGCTTAATCTAAGGGTATATGATACCCACTTCTACATCGAAAAGAGCTTTCGAAGAGGTCCCCCATTCTTCGAACTTCACTTTGAGGTGTTGACAAGTTTTCTTGTTAACATTTTTTGCACTAAAAGGAGGGCCTAAACTTCCAATCTTGTTAATCATTCATCATAGATTAATTGCTTAGGATTCTTCATTCGAAATAAGAAATTGGAGAGAGCAAGGAATAACAACAATGAAAAGGCTGCATTACAATCAACTCTGAAAAATGATATGATCCCGAACTTCAACTTAGAAAATTCGGAGATTGGACAGCCTTCAACCCTGATAAATGATGAGAATAAAGTCTAGAATCTACAATAACAACTGGTAGCAATGCAAGAATTGCTTGAAGGGGCTCCATTTCAAGAATCATTAAGGATTATAGAAGGAGAAGATGAAGCACAACCTCCAAATGAAGATCAATATGAGAATCAAGGAAGTCAGGCTAAGGAGCAGTCAAACGGTTTAGCCATAAAAGACAGTGAAGATCATCAGAACAACATTCACAACCAAGTCATAGAGGATACAATAAAAAATGTACTCAATGAATTAGGGAAATACGTTATCCTGAAAAAGGCTCCTTTTTCATAAGAAAATATAGCAGTTAGCATTCTCCCTCCCATGCAAATTCCTCCACCAAAGTATGATGGAACTACGAATCCAGATGACACCTTGCAACTTTTGAGAATTGGATGAACTTGTATAATGCTCCTGGGCCAGTTCGGTGCAAACTTTTCCCAATTAGTTTTCAAGGAGCAGCTATCAAATGGTATAAGAGTTATCAAGAGAAGATCATCCATTCTTGGGAACAATTTTCTTATGAATTCAAGGTGCAATTTCACATTTATAGAGATCCAATAATAGATTCCTACATGTTAGCTAATATCAAACAAAGACCAGAGGAATCGTTTGGTGAAAACATTAAAAGATTCAATGAAGAGGCGTTGAAAGCAGAAAACGCAACCGATAGAGACAAGTTGACAGCAGTTCGGTCGAAGCTAATCGAACAGACTCCATTTCGGAAGTAACTTCATATTCGTGGGTGTAAGGATCTACATCATTTCTATCGCAAAGCTGAAAAATTTATTCAAATGGACAAAATGTATCATGCTATAAAGAAATCTCAGCAAAAACAGAAGATAGAAAATTTTGACTTCAACCATCTCAACAATAGACCTAAATGGAATAAAAACAGAAAAGACAGCCAAACGATGACATCTTAATCAGAATCTGTTGAATTAAACAAGCCCCTCTCCCATATCTTTTCCATAACAAAAGATGATGACAATTTCTCCATTTCCTATAAGACAAGAACTCCCGCTGAACCTAAAAAAGGAAGGAATTACTGTGATTATCATAAAGTAAATGGACATGAAACCAACAACTGCAATGCTTTGGAAAAAATAGTTCATAACCTAATCAAGTCTGGATTCTTAAAAGTGTTTATCAAAAAGGTTTAGAAGATTTCTTAGGAGCAACTCAATCACTTAAAACCCTGATAGAAAGTCAGAATAACCACCCATCTTTCAGACACTGATCCGACTTTGAGGCCTTGCAGCATTTGTCTATTATAAATTTTGTTTGCTTATAATTTCTTTAATTTGAATTGTACTTAGAATTGGTCATATATTAGTACAGAATTCGAGTGTCATTACAGGTAAAAAACAAAACCAGTCCATGACATTCAACATACTATTGGAGCACAACAAATCTCTAGCAGTTTTAGAAAGACAACTCAAATGCCTGATGCAAAGTGGCTACCAAAGATGGAGCCAACACAATACAAAGATCCGCTCTCATGAAACCTCAGACTACTATCAGTCCTTCACAAATTTTGGAGAAAAAACCTACAAATAGACCATTCTGTTGCAGAGCAATACTCACCAAGTTATGGTAACCTATCTGAAGGATAAAACAATACATTTCATTCAATCTTTGACAAATTATTTTACTAAAAAGAAATTTCCCAAACATATATTCGAAGAAAAATTATTTTCGATTACCCTGCAACCTGGAGAAAAATAAGTATTTATCTATTCCAAAAACTGATTTGAGCAATAAAGATATTGTATTGAATTAGCAAATATACACAAAGGATTTGCAGATAAGCAATCTCAATATTTCAAAGTTTTCTAAAACTACTGGCAAGGAGAAGCCTATCCATGCTTTTTCAATAAAAGTTTTAAAGCTATCAAAAGCTTATTGACAAAAACTCATATTAGAGAACCTTATTCTCGACGAAAAGACTACTGGTTCATGAATCATGACCTTCAAGTCTTCTATTTGAGATATGAGTCTCTGCTATGAGAATGATTTTAAAACCCTTATAGAGGGTAGCATAAGGAAAAGATTGTCATACATCCAAATTCTATTTCAGAGAGTAATCCTTTGATATATTAGAAGGACTCATTTATAAAAACTCTTTCTCTCGAGAAGAAACCGGTATTCAAAAAGATTTTCAAAAAACATTTCAATTGGCCAAAAATGATTTTCAGAAACAAAATTTTATCCTATGGCCAATCCGTAGCACCTCCTAGAAGGAGGGGGGTCATGTACCCACCAAAAGCCTACTACCAGTCCGTAGCATCTCCTAGAGGGAAGGGGGTCCTGTACCGACCAAAAGCCTATAGCTAATCCGTAGCACCTCCTAGAGGGAGGGGGGGTCCTATACCCACCAAAAGTCTACAGCCAATCCATAGCACCTCCTAGAGGGAAGGATAAAACCCCTAACGTTCAAGTCACCTCTTAGGGGAAGGGTCAAGATAGGTACCCATCAGCAACCTTCTGGAGGAAGGACAATCTAACATACACTAGATCCCTTAGAGCAAAGGGAAGCCCAGAAGAGGCACTAAATAGATAGAGAAAGACAAAGATGTCTACAACTCAAAGCAAAAGTCAGAACCCAAGAGAATAAAGGGTTAAAGAAATAAATCTATCTACTATCTAAGATAAAGATAAAGCCCAAAAGAGGCATCCAACAAATGAAGGAGGAAAAAGATGTCTACAATTCAAAACAAAAGTCAAAACCCAAAAGAACAAAGGGTCAAAGAAAGAAATCAATCTACAGTCTAAGACGAAAATGAAACCTGAGGAAGGGGTACAGACAAAAGCAAAAGGATGAAGATGTTCAATGCCATAATCAAAAATAGACAAAGAATCCAAAACCATAATCAGAAAGAACAAAATATGAATTAGAAAATTTCAATATGTCCAAGCCTGAAAAGTGGCACCCACAACAAAGAGTTAAGAAACTTGCATCCTAAAAGAGAACACGAGACAAGAAAATGGATAAAGAGATCCACAACTTAAAATGGAAAATAGAGATATGTACAAAAGCTAAAGGAACGGAATAGATAACAAATTCTTACCAGGATGAAGGTGACTTCATTCGAAGAATAGATTGACTAAACCATTCTCGAATCCTTAGAAACAAGGTGATCCCTTAAGATATAAGAGTCTATATATCTATATATATACCAATAAGTTATTTGAACCATTGCACTGCTGAATAGCCAGTCAACTGAACAGAACTACTCGGTTCCAATATAACAATAATACTACTAACTTATAGGCACTTTATGAATCACACATCTATTATGTTCACTATTACGAGGTACGTTTCTGATTTTATGTATATATTGAATGAGATTTTGAGTAGTTTATATGTCAGATGAGATCCTGACAAGATTTTGGGTGGATTTATGATTTCATGAACTTTCAATTTCCTTGTTTCTTCACATGAAGATTTCATATTAAGTCTTGTGAATTTCTGAATATCCGTGTTGACTTTTAAGATTATTTATGGATTTTATATTCCTGGACACCTTATTGAGATTTCATAATGATTTCTTTTTGAATTTCTGATTTTGAGAATCCTGAATGTTTGCGTTGACTTCTATGATGATTTGTGGATTTTATATCTCCAATTTCATTGTTGTGATTTTATAACGATTTCCTATTGAATTTCTGGTCTTGAGAATTCTAAATTTCCATATTGACTTTTATGACGAATTGTGGATAGTATACACTCGATTTCCCTATTGGATTTTCGTAATGATTTCTTATCGATTTCTTATTTTCATGAATTCTTGATTTCGTGACTTCTTTGTTGAATTTCCATGATAATCTATAGATTTCTTGTTGAATTGCTGGCTTTGAATTAGAAAGAATTTTGTGCAGTTTGTTTAACAGATAAGGTCCAAACAGTTTTTTGATTACATGACTGGATTCTTGGATTTTCGGTTTCTTTTTATAGTGATCTTATGTATTTGTGAATTTCGAAGTTTCTTATTGAATTTTTATGGATTTCATATTTTTGATTTCCTTGTTGGATTTTAATCCTCGATGGCCGAGGGAAATATAACCTGAGAATAGAAGGCTAAGTGTATGCAATGGGCTTATGGAGAAGGTCCATTTGCTTAAATTAACAACAATAGACCAGGTGATATCGTTTTATATATTTATTTTTAGTATTAAAGTAATTTGATCATAAAATTACTTGAATGCTCTGCCAAACAAAATAACTAGATAGTGTCTGGAATTGTAAAGTTACTCATCATGGTTTTACCACAAGGTTATGATCCTTATAGAGGTCATTGTCTGTTTTACAGAAAACAAAGAAGGAAATTCTTTGGAGTTTTTTCCTAAAGAATAAAAGCTTCTTTCATATAAGGGGAGGCTAAATGTTATCCATAAAATATTCTCAAGGATAAAAGTATGAAAGAAAGAGCAAAAGAATTGATGAAGATTAGAAGGTATTAGGATGGTACATCTCAACATCAGACAAAGCCTTCGACAAGATGATGAAGGCGCCAGCAGCACCTTTCGAAGAGGTTGGAAGGATGTCTCAACAAAGTCCTGGACAAGCAAAGAGCTTTCGACAGGGTCGAAAGCCACCTTCCAAAGACATTAAATAGCACATTTTCTTCACATGCGCCAAACCATTCAAAACGATTGGTTTCGTCTCCATTCTCATCCATCAGAAGAAAATTCAACAAAAGCAGCCCTTTCGGAAGCATATATTAGCCTTTCGAATTGGTTAAAGCCATCTTCACCTATAAAGGAAAGATTATACATCTGCTAACAACAAAGAATATGGTTCCACACTAGCCAAAGAGGATGCTTTCGAAGGGAACCTTTTACCACAAGGCCTTTAAGGCGTTTCGACTCGTTCAAAGCCCTAAGAGAATACTTTTCGATGGCATTAAAGGCCAACACCAATCCAACTTACATGGCACACTAACATCTAAGTGAAGAGTACATCCATATACCTTTCGTTGGAGTCGAAAAGTGTTAAACTATACTTTTCAACAAAATTAAGAGCAATCAAACAAAGCACCTTCCGATGAAGTCGAAGGGAATAAAGCAAAACTGGAGGAAGCCTAGTCTTCAGCGGCAGCGGAAGGGTGACCACATAGACCTTCTGACTAGGTCGAAATCAATGACTTAAGAGATGCCCACGAAAGCAGGAAAGCAAGCCTTCCAATGTTATCGAAAGCACTCGGTCGAAAGGTGCCAACCCACACCTATAAATAAGACCCCAGGGGTCATGTTTTGGGGATCAATTTTTTTTCACTTCTTACTCATACTTTCTGAAGCTTGTAAACCCTAATTCCCAAATCAAATTGGGGCTTTGATCAACTTGTGTATCTCAGTTTAATAAAAGAGAGAATTATGATAAATTTGATCAAGTTGCTGTTTAGAGATACTCATTGTATATAGTTGTTATTATCTGAAGTTAATCTAGCCGAAGGGTTACCTTTCGATCAAGTCGAAACACCTGGAACACTTGTATTCCTAGATTTTCAGCATAAAGCAAAGATAAAGCAAGGATTCGTCCATTCAACATGGTCGAAACCCCCCATTTTTTTGATACAGTTAAGTCCTCAGCCCCAAACCGCTACCGATTAAACACTACCCTTCGACTGAGTCGAAATCCCCAAATTTGGACATTCCTATTGAGTTTTAGCTCAGATCCACAAGATAATAAGAGCTCACCTCTTTCGACGAAGTCAAAACCCCTTGCTTTTATCAGTACCTTTAAACCCTTATATCTCAACCACTACTCACTTTTCGAGTAAGTCTAAACCTACCACCCAACCAATTAAGATGTAGCTTTAGCTCTCAAAGGGACTAGCTTTCAATAAGCTTGAAACCTTTCTGCACCAACCTTGTCCCTAGGCATCTCGACCACTTCGAAAGGTGGTTCTGACGGTGTCACTAATCATGTAATTCGGAAGAAGTTTCCCATAAAGGAATTAGCCTTTCGATCGAGTCGAAAGTACAACATAAACATTTTCAACCATTTTTACTTAATCTAAGGGTATATGCTACCCTCTTCTATATCGAAAAGAGCTTTCGAAGAGGTCACCCATTCTTCAAACTCTACTTTGAGGTATTGACAAGTTTTCTTGTTAACAATAGTAATTTGAAATAAGAAGTGGAAATTGTTAGTAACTTGAGTGCATGATGATAAGTTGTTATAATGACCATTAAAAAATTTAAAAACTTACATAATTATTATAAAAGGAAATAAGTAAAATGTACGAAAGTTAGTAAAGTTATAGTTATGATTTCTAAATGGTAGATACTTGTTTCAATAACTTATATAAAAGGGGGCATGAGCTTAAGCTCATGTTGATAAAAGTAACACAAGACGAGATTTTGAAAGGAGTTAGTAAACTATTAGGAATAGTAGCTTAATGGCTTAAATAGCATTGAAGATTATCATTTACCAACACACTAGTGATGATATAATAAAAGTATATTATTAAAAGTGATAAAAGTGTGATTTTTAATAAGTTATGTTAGTAAGCTATGATATAAGAGAGCTTGCTAATGATGTAAATCATATTGAAATAATGGGAAAAAGTGTATATGTAGAATAATAACCAAATTATATTGATTGGTAGAAATGTTTAATTGCAATAGTAATAAAGTTATACTATTAATTGAAAGTGTTCGTTGACAATGGTAATTAAGTACGAATGATTAATAAAAAGTTTGAAAATGAGAAACAAGAAGGCTACATCATTAATTAAAGTGGTGATAGATTAGCCAAAGTTGACAAAAAGAGAAAGTGCAAAAAATTTGATAGTCCGAAGGCTATAAATAACGTAGACCCCCCTTAGGAGGCCGAGAGAACTCCCCCTCTCTCAATTTTTATTTGGTGCCAAAGGCATTGCCTTTTTACAAGGTAGTGTTGTGCACTACCTTGACAAGGCGGTGTTGTGCACTACCCTGAGAAAGGCCGTGCTGGTGCACTGCCCTGACAAGGCCATGCTGGTGCACTGCCCTGACAAGGCAGCGCTGGTGCACTGCCTTGATCCAAGGCAGCGCTGGTGCACTGCCTTGATCCAAGGCAGTGTTGTGCACTACCTTGAAGAAGGCAGTGCTGGTGCACTGCCTTAATTCAAGGACAAGTGTTATGCACTGCCTTGGTCAAGGCAATGTTGGTGCACTGCCTTGTACAAGGCAGTGTCAAGTGTTATGGCACTGCCTTGTATACGCAGTGCGAGCGGCACCGCCTTGCGGGCGATGCCAAGTGGTACTGCAATGCTAGACATGACAACATTTTTGATTCGGGTCCGGGTTCGATGAAAGTGATGGACTCGAATGGATTTTTTGTTTGTTCGGGGGCTTTGTAGTTCTAATGAAGTTTAACAACGTGGGGATAGCTTGAATTCGGATTGTCTATTTATAGACAATCAGATGATATCAGTTTTGTAAAAGGAATCCATTGTACTACTGAAACGATACGACCTGCAGATGTGGTCTCGGAGTATTGGCGGAGAGAGACTGGAACTCTAGTCTAGAGTAGGTCATATAATGCTCCGTAGTACAATTGGATGATGCGACGGGACCTATAGTCCAAATTTTTATGAGGTGTTGGTTTTCAGGGGGTCCACAATTTAGTAGTGGCTCTGGATAGGTCTCTTTGGTAGTTAAATGGAAATTTGGCACGGGTATTGGTTTTAGATATTCAAGTTGCGTTGACCTTGGAAATTTATCATATATGATTCGTATGGGGTCTTTGGGTATGGGGATGCTTGGTTATATAGCATCATTATGGTTGTATTTACTGGTATTTTGGGGTTTTTGGTTTACATATATGCTTAGATATATGTGTATATATTTGTATATAATATCGTTATAGATGAATCTACCTTATATTTCGGATTTGACCGTAGTTTGGGAGATGTATGACACATTTATTATGGAGTGTAGTATTACCCCTGCACTCGTCTATTCATGTTGTTGATACTTAATATAGTTAGAACATGTAGTTTTAACTTAAGATATGTCATAGACCTATTACAGGCTAGGATGTATACCTGTATTTAATTACAATATTATGAGGCTAGTTACCCTCACCAGATTTCTATCTAACCCTCGTTTCCTCTCTTTTATTTTTTATTTCGAACTTATGATTACTCCTAGTAGAGTAGTCTGAGTGACATGTTGATTTTGGGGACGAGCTAGCTGAAGAGTAGGACTTTTAGGTTATATAGATATGCTTATGTTTATGATCAGTCCATGTACAATCAAATGTATCTTACGTTCTATTTATGTAAGAGACTATGCGTTGTATTGATGTATCTATTCGGTGTTCCGTTTGTATTAAGTTTATGTAGAGATTTATTCAGACCGTGGCCTTATCTGTCTTATGTATTCAGTTGTGTCTTTACACACACACACACACACACACACACACATATATATATATATCTCATCAGTTAGGCCGGTATGCATTTTTTATGCCTCCATGTGATTTTATATATACTTGTGAAATTATATATTGTTGTTTTTCGCTGCGAAGTACACAAAGGTCATGTCGAAATTTATAGTTTAATCAAGTTTAAAATTATATGGCATATTGTCTTTTACAGTATTTCAAATATATGTGTTGATCAGCATATATTTGGGGTATCGTAAATGGTGGGTCGTTACACTATCCATTTGTAAAAAGAATGAAACAAAATACTTAAATTTAAATATCTTTTTAAACCTTTTAAGTCTAAAAATGAAGTCTAAACATGGAAGTTTTTCACTAGTGATGTTTTGGCCATTTTCGAGATGTTACTTAAGTTTTTACTATTCAAGCTTTTGATAGCAACAAACATTCATATAAAAAATTATAAATATGGAGAGAAACCCCTAAGGATCTCTGTACAAAGTTCCGTAGAAATTGCTAAAATAAAGACAATTCACAACTACATCTATCGCGACAATCGCTATAAGTACACTTTCAAATCCGAGTCCAATCTAAACAAAAGTTCATCTATAACCTATGTGCTTTGTTCAAGGTCTTTCTCAAGTCATACAAATCCATTCCAGCCCATTCCAAGTTCATTCAAGTCCATAAACATAGATCACGTTCGTCACTTACTTTGAAAGAAAGAATTCAAACCAATGTTTTAACATAAGTTAACAATAATTCAATCAACATAAACACGATCAAACACAATATATATGTTATATTTTCCATTCAAAGTGAGGTGTTAACTCACCTTTAACAACACAAGCAATAAAGATCTAATAACCCAAGCCTAGATCCAAACTTGCAACACCTTTCCTTCTTTTCTCCTTTGCATTATCACCTTGCCTTTGCCTCCTCCCATTGCCTAAAGCTCATGGCCTCTCGTTGTAGGTAGAGTGTGACTTTGTGTATAACGGCCCGCATTTTCGATCGTTCAAGTCGACAAAACATACACACATGCCGACTCAAACAATCCAAAATACAGATAGTTATTGGGGTTAAATAAGAAAAGAAAGGAAAGAACAGAAATAAACACAGAATATCGCAGCGGAAGGAACAAGATATAATAATAAAATAACAGTTCATGAAGCTGTTAAATAAATAAATTTGATTATTATTATACATCATAAATCAAAGTTACATACATATCAGAGATAACACAACAATGCAGCAGAAAATAATACAATAGTAGAATACAAATGATGTAATACCAAACTCCGTCTTCGTCCTCCAGAATAGCTTATCTGAAATGCTCAGGCTGACCCGAGCGTAATGAAAAGACAAAACACTCGAGTCAGGACTAAAATATCTCATGTAAGTTAAATCGAAAAAGTAAATATGAGTGTGACGGCGTCGGAGATGTTTACGGGTTTTAGACACCTCTTATCCAGTGTTTAACGTGCGTGCATTAACTTAAGAGATGTTCGGGATTTCCATCTCCTAAGGATCCGTTAAACTATCTACTATATAATAGAATACGCTATATACAATAATGTCTATCATAAAGTAAAATATCAAACTAGCGTTAAGCCATGGCCCATTCCACCATTAACACATTTTTATTCCCAAAAGCATATACAAGACCGTAGTTTCCCCAAAATCGGAAGTCACCAGAGGGCAATCCATATACTAAAGGTACAAACCAAAATCGTAGTGGTCGCGAATAGGATAATCAGTATGACAAGGTACATGAGGCGATACCAACTAGGATACTAGTAGTTGCGTGATCCGGACTGATGTTGGGCATAGCAGCTACTACCCCAACACCGCGAAACAACACTCCCATAATCGAGGGGTGCACCCAAATCGAATCACAAAAGTAATAGACATGGTAACGAAGGAGTGTGTCCGCTAGAGATGGCGATCCTCAATGGCCCGGCGCGGCTCCTGTTTTAGTCATGTCAGGGGTCATCCAAAATCGTTCTCTTTCTTCAAATCAACACGTTCACCAAAACCATCCACTTCATTCTGGATCAACACTCCGCGTATACTAGTTATTAAAGTGGTTTTCGGTATCGACAGAGAGTATGACCATATCCGATCCCGGACTCTTCAATAACTACGTAATTATTACACCGATGGCTCTTTTACATTTCAAAATCAATTCATAATTGATATCACAATATCATATTCGCTTCAAAAATCAAATCCATTTCAAATATCATCATATCTATTCAAGATGTAAGATTCCGTTTCAAAATCATTTTTCGCCTCAATATCTCATTTCGATTTCAAAATCATTTTTCGCCTCAATATCTCATTTCGATTCGATTTCAAAATCATTTTTCGCCTCAATATCTCATTTCGATTTCAAAATCATTTTTCACCTCAATTTCCACAAAACAATTCACATAAACTCGAATTCAAAAATTTAAAATTTAATCAAATCTCAAATCATCATTTTCAACTCGATTCAGCTTCTCAATAAACCATTTCAAATTATCAATTTCAAATACATATTTGAACCATAAAATAAACAATTTCACTTCCAATATATTTCGAAACTTTAAATATTTCACATTTCAAAACAGTTCATATATTTATATAAGAATATAGATTCGCTTTCAAACCATTTCGTATTCAAATTAGATTATACTTCAAATTAAACATCTGTATTAAGTAGCTTACTCTATTTCTGGAACAATTCCAATTCAATAAACTTAGATTAACAGGATTCCAAGAATTCATTTAAGTATTACATTCCAAATCAATTTCAGTTCAAATCCTATTCAAATCAATTTTATCTTCAAATTTAATTCAATAGTTTCAATTTAGTCCAATTCACAAATTTATTTGAATTTCAATTAAATTCCAAATTAATTAAATCTCAATTTCAAATCAATTTTCAATTCCAAACTCAAACTTGAAATATCATTTCATATAAATTTTCTTAGAAATATTCAGAGTTCGATTAAAAATCCAATCTTTTAAAACAAATCAACTTTCGAAAATTCACGCCGTATTTCAATTTTTTTTTCTTAAAAATCTAAACTTCGAATAATTAAACAATTTCATTTTACCAAGTTTAAATTCCAACATCTCGAGCTTCAATTCAAAATAATTCAATTTCCATAAATTGGATTTTATTCTTAAAATCAATTCATTTAAATAATTTCAAAACAACTTTTAAAATCATTTAATTTAAACAACCCGGTGTCCGTATATAATTTTCTAACCTATGGCCAAGTTGATAATTATTTCAATTTTAATTTCAAGGATGGATATATATCATTTCAATCCAAAAGATGTCATAGGTATATCATTTCAACCTATTCCTTAATTTATTCGAAATGATTTAGTTTACAGTTTTATATGCAATAGACAATATACATGATGATAGCATGATATATCAAAATAAATAAACAACCAATATCATCCAATAGCATCCATCACAACCAATTAACCATAAAGCCAATAACATTCACAACACTTTTATAATTATCAATATCGAGTAATATACTGCCAATTTAAATTTAAATTTATTTTAACGGTCAATTTAAATTCTATCAATTAATTCATATATCAATACATATGATAATTAAACCTACCAAACAACAGCCAATAAATTTCATATCACTTCAAAATATAAATTAAACTAACAAAAGTTATTTTAGTCAATTGTGAGCGTATAAACACTCACCTTTGATTTATCGACGATTTAAAATCCAAATAAAGGCCCAAATTTGAACAGTTTCGGAATCCAACCAAACCAGCGTCATCAAGTCCGGAATTTCAATACGATCCTAACAAAAGAAACCGCGCATAAAACGGAGTTCGTATGTGAAATATGTAGCGAAAATTTGCGATTGAATTTCAATAAAAAAACAAAAGAGAACACATTCATACCCATCTTGCCACGTCACTCAAATAAGTCATATTCTCCAGAACGCACAGTAACTAACGCACATAACCACCGAAACCCAATCTCACGTTTTACTGAAACTTTGACCACCGTTTTCTCCTCGCCTACGGCCATCGGAGGCCGGCCGACCTCACCATCGCGTGCGCCTCTCCTTGCTCCACCTCCACGCCAAGTTTCGCCACCCCATTCGCCAGCATTTGCACGCAAACCAAGAAAAACCGTACATGCTTCCAAGTCAGATCTGGGCGAATCCGTGATGTAAAATCATAGATCAACTGTATGGATTTGAAGAGCTCGCCGAGATCTACAACTTTGCTTTTGGAATTTTTTGATTTCATTGAACGGATTGAGAGATACTAAGGAAAGAAGTTCGAGCGATTCTGGCCATTGAATAGGTGGCGGCCATGAGATAGAATTAGGGTTTCTGGATTAAAATGACGGTAAAACTGTCTTGGTTTGTGTGTGTATTTATATAGGTAGATCCAAAGTCGTCCGAACTCCAATCGAGACGTGCCGCCAGGCGTTTATAAGGTTTTACCCCCGTTCCGGACGCAATGGAACTAGTCCCAAGGCCTAATTCAATCGTATGTGGAAGATAGCTTTTTGAAGTCGATTATTTTAATTAACGACGTTAAATTTCTACGTGTTTCAAGCTTGCACGACCAAACGACAAGTCCGATTGCTACGAAAATTGAAACCTTACAATAATTCACTGTTACGGATCCGATGAAACTGGTTTCGTCGAAATCCGAGACAGTTGTAAAAATGGCTATTTCTACAGTCTAATTTCAATATAAAATTCCCAATTTTAAATTATTAACTTTTAAATCAAATTTCAATTGTTCACAAATTTCATTTTTAATTTCATAGTAATTAACAATCTTTTACAATGCGGTTTTCCATTATAAATCCAGTATAAAAGATTACATTAGATTCAGCGTTCAATTATATTGTAATTCGAATTCAAGTTATTTAATTCCAATTGAATTCTTTTATTTCGATTTACACTTTCATTATTGAATCAACCATTTACTTATACATTATTATCAATAGTTTATAATTCATTTACTTTCATTTTCTTCAGCTATCATCTTATTTAAATTCACAGTAATATTAAATTACATTCATTTACGTTGATTTCAATATTATAACTTCAATATTAAATGTAACATTTTATTTATTTCGTTGTTTACAATCAAATTCAATTCGTTTCAATTACTTGTTACACTCAAATTTAAATCTTTACTTACGTTCAATTACAAGTTAACATCTTTATCAAATTACAGTTTCAGTTATTATCTGATTTCAATCAACTGTATTATTAAGTTACATTTATTTATATTAGTTTCAATAACATAAACTTCCACTATTAAATCTACCATTTTATTTATTCTTTGTTTACAATCATAACCAATTTGGTTTACAATCAAATTCAATTCATTATTTACATTCAATACAAGTTAACATCCATATTTAATTTACAAATAAGTTATTTCAAAATTCAGTTTTGTATTTTAACTTGTAATTCACATTTAACAACACAAAATTTTATTTCCTTCGGATTTTTATCCAAAATTTTATTTTAATTCGTTTTTTTTAAAGTGTTAAAAATACGGGTCGTTACATTCTCCCCCACTTAAAACTTTTCGTCCTCGAAAAGGAACGGAGAAGGGGAAACCATCATTTAGATATTATTCATTCAAAATATTCAACTTATTTGCAAAATTTAGTTATAGGATTTTTTTTTTAAATCTCAAAATTTTCTAACTCCCGGATTTTTGAAAAATTTCGGCAGCACCTCCTTTGCGCGGCTAGGACCGAAAAATTTCACAGTGGTAATAATTGCATGATATACATCTCATTACAAGAATGAGGCATCCCAAACATGGGGAACACAATAATATATCACAACGTAAACCGTAATCCGAGAACGTACCTTTTATTAAGTGTTTATTAGCATTTTAACTTACATTTTGCATTTAGCGCAGAAGCGAGCTCCACAAGCGAAGCGCAACCCCTTTGCTACCTACTAAAAGGCTCAATAACCAAGTTAGAACCATGCATATAAAGATAGATCGATATACTTAGCATAAACAACATACATATAACATGTTTAGCTTCAAAACTGAAATTCCAATTCCAGGACAGCAACGAATCTCAGTTTTTTGGTCACCTAAACGATAAATTTGGCAATGGAATATAAACAAAAGTTGTTGCATTCGTTTCAGGCTTTCCGGAATGTCCAAAATCATCAAATTCGGACTATCCGTTCAAAAGTTACGGCTATTTTTCTAAATGGATACGCCTCAGCCTGGGCAATGAATTGCGCAGGTCAGCGACATTCACTCCCCTTTTCGACCATCTAAATGACAGCAAAACAAAAATACTTAAAGCAAAAGTTTTAACTTAAGTTCTTAGCTTCCCAGAAAGTGTAAGATCGTCAAAATCCGATAGACCAGTAAAAAGTTATGGCGAGAATACTAAGGTGCTTCAGATTTCTACTTCGCACAGGCCAGCGACTAATATTGGTGTTTTAAGCCTAGTGGATGAAGGTATTTATCAAAACATTCTAAACAAAAGATGTAGCACAGTTTCTAGGCTTTCTGAAAAGTCTAGATCGTCTAATTTCGTTTAGCCATTTAAAAGTTATGGTTGTTTTCGTTTTAGCATATACTGAACAATTTTGGATTTTTCCAAAAATTTGCTTTTATTATTTCAAAGTACAAACCATCAAACTTCAATTTTCTAAAGAAACAATCATAAACACAAAGTCGTTTATTTTCTTATTTATCCATGAAATAAGTTTACATTCGATTTGTTTCCGATTTATTCAAGTTTGTTTCATTCATAATTTAAATTCAAGTCAATTTGCTTCAATTTAATTTCACTTTGCTTCAAATTTGAATTTAATTATTTAAAATTTTTATTCCGTTTATTCAATTCCATTTACACTAATGAATTCTATTTAATCAATTACCATCCCTCTAACAACCAATGCATATCAAACATTAACATCCATCCAAAACCTACACTAAATCAATTATACATTTCCAAGTCAAAATTTTAATTTCATACACTTCCAAGTTTATTGACATTTAGTTTTATTCAAATTTAATTAGTTTCCATTTACTAATTTTATATTTAATTAATTTTAAATTTAATTCATTTTACAACTTAAATTTCCTTTATATTTACAACTATCAATAGATCTTCACATTTTATTATTCGCAATCACACTTGTATATTATTCATTTACTTATCCTTATTAGCATTTTAAACTTTTTAAGTATTTGGTAAGTTATAGCTACGCAAATAGAATGTAGTTAAACAATATACAACTTCTTTTCATTCAATTTAAGTGTTATACCTATTAAATAAATTTCCAATTTATTATTTTCCAAATTAAGGGTTACTCCTACAATTTTAATTTTAATTTTTTTTTCAGTTAAATTCAATTTCACCTTTTCAATTCATAAGTTTCTAACAATTCAAGATTTACTTTAGTTTAATAATTAAAATCATTCCTTATTAGAGAACTTAAGAATTTCAACTCCGGATTCGATTTAAACCATTTTTTTTAAACAAAAACATATATATATATATATATATATACACTAATATCTTTATATCTCAAATCATACTTTTTAGAAGAATTTTAATCAGCATTGAAATATATTATATATATACTTATTTTCATTTCATACTTTAGAAAATTACAATTTTTAATCAAAACAGGGTTTAGAAAAACTATTAAGTGATCTCCCCCACCTGGACTCTCGAAAATAAACGTCGATGATGCGTGCACTCATCACCGAAATCATTCTCTAGTGTCAAGAGTGGAGTATAACACTTACTTCATTTGAAAATCCTTTGAAAACAATTTCTAATCGAATATACTATCATATAATACTTATATTATACATTTCAAATTTTTGTTAATAAATTTTCAAAACACCGGAATTTAAATTCTCCATCTTAATTTAAATTCATTTTTATTTTATTTTATTTACCATTTATATTCATTGTCAATCATATTTACAAGTTTCATTTCTTAAAATCATCCAATAGTCAATAGTTAGAATATTGACTAATCAATAATAAATGATGATAATCTAATATTATCATCTCCTAACAACCAATACAATCAAAATTTATAAAATTTTAAGATAATTCTTTTATATATATAAAATATAATCCAAAACAATATTATGTTGATCTGTCCTATTCGAGTGTTTAGATATTCCTATCGATGCCTTGGCGTCCCAAGTACCAACCAGAATTCATAAATACTCAATGGAATAAATTAACACAATATAAAATCATTTTTATATCAAAATTACAAATACGCTCTCTCATATACACTCAAACTCATTCATAAGGTTTAACCCTATTTCAATGAGTTATTCCCCACTAGAGCCAAGGTAATCTAAACCAAAGCTCTGATACCAACTATAACGGCCCGCATTTTCGACCGTTCAAGTCGACAAAACATACACACATGCCGACTCAAACAATCCAAAATACAGATAGTTATTGGGGTTAAATAAGAAAAGAAAGGAAAGAACAGAAATAAACACAGAATCTCGCAGCGGAAGGAACAAGATATAATAATAAAATAACAGTTCATGAAGCTGTTAAATAAATAAATTTGATTATTATTATACATCATAAATCAGAGTTACATACATATCAGAGATAACACAACAATGCAGTAGAAAATAATACAATAGTAGAATACAAATGATGTAATACCAAACTCCGTCTTCGTCCTCCAGAATAGATCTTCAACCTTATCTGAAATGCTCAAGCTGACCCGAGCGTAATGAAAAGACAAAACACTCGAGTCAGGACTAAAATATCTCATGTAAGTTAAATCGAAAAAGTAAATATGAGTGTGACGACGTCGGAGATGTTTACGGGTTTTAGACACCTCTTATCCAGTGTTTAACGTGCGTGCATTAACTTAAGAGATGTTCGGGATTTCCATCTCCTAAGGATCCGTTAAACTATCTACTATATAATAGAATACGCTATATACAATAATGTCTATCATAAAGTAAAATATCAAACTAGCGTTAAGCCATGGCCCATTCCACCCTTAACACATTTTTATTCCCAAAAGCATATACAAGACCGTAGTTTCCCCAAAACCGGAAGTCACCAGAGGACAATCCATATACTAAAGGTACAAACCAAAATCGTAGTGGTCGCGAATAGGATAATCAGTATGACAAGGTACATGAGGCGATACCAACTAGGATACTAGTAGTTGCGTGATCCGGACTGATGTTGGGCATAGCAGCTACTACCCCAACACCGTGAAACAACACTCCCATAATCGAGGGGTGCACCCAAATCGAATCACAAAAGTAATAGACATGGTAACGAACGAGTGTGTCCGCTAGAGATGGCGATCCTCAATGGCCCGGCGCGGCTCCTGTTTTATTCATGTCAGGGGTCATCCAAAATCGTTCTCTTTCTTCAAATCAACACGTTCACCAAAACCATCCACTTCATTCTGGATCAACACTCCGCGTATACTAGTTATTAAAGTGGTTTCGGTATCGACAGAGTGTATGTCCATATCCGATCCCGGACTCTTCAATAACTACGTAATTATTACACCGATGGCTCTTTTACATTTCAAAATCAATTCATAATTGATATCACAATATCATATTCGCTTCAAAAATCAAATCCATTTCAAATATCATCATATCTATTCAAGATGTAAGATTCCGTTTCAAAATCATTTTTCGCCTCAATATCTCATTTCGATTTCAAAATCATTTTTCGCCTCAATATCTCATTTCGATTTCAAAATCATTTTTCGCCTCAATATCTCATTTCGATTTCAAAATCATTTTCGCCTCAATATCTCATTTCGATTTCAAATCATTTTTCACCTCAATTTCCACAAAACGATTCACATAAACTCGAATTCGAAAATTTAAAATTTAATCAAATCTCAAATCATCATTTTCAACTCGATTCAGCTTCTCAATAAACCATTTCAAATTATCAATTTCAAATACATATTTGAACCATAAAATAAACAATTTCACTTCCAATATATTTCGAAACTTTAAATATTTCACATTTCAAAATAGTTCATATATTTATATAAGAATATAGATTCGCTTTAAAACCATTTCGTATTCAAATTAGAATATACTTCAAATTAAACTCCGTATTAAGTAGCTTACTCAATTTCTGGAACAATTCCAATTCAATAAACTTAGATTAACATTCGGATTCCAAGAATTCATTTAAGTATTACATTCCAAATCAATTTCAGTTCAAATCCTATTCAAATCAATTTTATCTTCAAATTTAATTCAATAGTTTCAATTTAGTCCAATTCACAAATTTCTTTGAATTTCAATTAAATTCCAAATTAATTAAATCTCAATTTCAAATCAATTTTCAATTCCAAACTCAAACTTGAAATATCATTTCATATAAATTTTCTTAGAAATATTCAGAGTTCGATTAAAAGTCCAATCTTTTAAAACAAATCAACTTTCGAAAATTCACGCCGTATTTCAATTTTTTTTCTTAAAAATCTAAACTTCGAATAATTAAACAATTTCATTTTACCAAGTTTAAATTCCAACATCTCGAGCTTCAATTCAAAATAATTCAATTTCCATAAATTGGATTTTATTCTTAAAATCAATTCATTTAAATAATTTCAAAACAACTTTTAAAATCATTTAATTTAACCAACCCGGTGTCCGTATATAATTTTCTAACCTATGGCCAAGTTGATAATTATTTCAATTTTAATTTCAAGGATGGATATATATCATTTCAATCCAAAAGATGTCATAGGTATATCATTTCAACATATTCCTTAATTTATTCGAAATGATTCAGTTTACAGTTTTATATGCAATAGACAATATACATGATGATAGCATGATATATCAAAATAAATAAACAACCAATATCGTCCAATAGCATCCATCACAACCAATTAACCATAAAGCCAATAACATTCACAACAATTTTATAATTATCAATATCGAGTAATATACTGCCAATTTAAATTTAAATTTATTTTAACGGTCAATTTAAATTCTATCAATTAATTCATATATCAATACATATGATAATTAAAACTACCAAACAACAGCCAATAAATTTCATATCACTTCAGAATATAAATTTAACTAACAAAAGTTATTTTAGTCAATTGTGAGCGTATAAACACTCACCTTTGATTTATCGACGATTTAAAATCCAAATAAAGGCACAAATTTGAACAGTTTCGGAATCCAACCAAACCAGCGTCATCAAGTCCGGAATTTCAATACGATCCTAACAAAAGAAACCGCGCGTAAAACGGAGTTCGTATGTGAAATATGTAGCAAAAATTTGCAATTGAATTTCAATAAAAAAAACAAAAGAGAACACATTCATACCCATCTTGCCACGTCACTCAAACAAGTCATCTTCTCCAGAACGCACAGTAACTAACGCACATAACCACCGAAACCCAATCTCACGTTTGACCGAAACTTTGACCACCGTTTCCTCCTTGCCTACGGCCATCGGAGGCCGGCCGACCTCACCATCGCGTGCGCCTCTCCTTGCTCCACCTCCACGCCAAGTTTCGCCACCCCATTCGCCAGCATTTGCACGCAAACCAAGAAAAACCGTACACGCTTCCAAGTCAGATCTGGGTGAATCCGTGACGTAAAAGCATAGATCAACCGTATGGATTTGAAGAGCTCGCCGAGATCTACAACTTTGCTTTTGGAATTTTTTGATTTCGTTGAACGGATTGAGAGATATTAAGGAAAGAAGTTTGAGCGATTCTGGCCATTGAATAGGTGGCGGCCATGAGATAGAATTAGGGTTTCTGGATTAAAATGACAGTAAAACTGTCTTGGTTTGTGTGTGTATTTATATAGGTAGGTCCAAAGTCGTCCGAACTCCAATCGAGACGTGCCGCCAGGCGTTTCTAAGGTTTTACCCCCGTTCCAGACGCAATGGAACTAGTCCCAAGGCCTAATTCAATCGTATGTGGAAGATAGCTTTTTGAAGTCGATTATTTTAATTAACGACGTTAAATTTCTACGTGTTTCAAGCTCGCACGACCAAACGACAAGTCCGATTGCTACGAAAATTGAAACCTTACAATAATTCACTGTTACGGATCCGATGAAACTGGTTTCGTCGAAATCCGAGACAGTTGTAAAAATGGCTATTTCTACAGTCTAATTTCAATATAAAATTCCCAATTTTAAATTATTAACTTTTAAATCAAATTTCAATTGTTCACAAATTTCATTTTTAATTTCACAATAATTAACAATCTTTTACAATGGGGTTTTCCATTATAAATCCAGTATAAAAGATTACATTAGATTCAGCGTTCAATTACATTGTAATTCAAATTCAAGTTATTTAATTCCAATTGAATTCTTTTATTTCGATTTACACTTTCATTATTGAATCAACCACTTACTTATACATTATTATCAATAGTTTATAATTCATTTACTTTCATTTTCTTCAGCTATCATCTTATTTAAATTCACAGTAATATTAAATTACATTCATTTACGTTGATTTCAATATTATAACTTCAATATTAAATGTAACATTTTATTTATTTCGTTGTTTACAATCAAATTCAATTCGTTTCAATTACTTGTTACACTCAAATTTAAATCTTTACTTACGTTCAATTACAAGTTAACATCTTTATCAAATTACAGTTTCAGTTATTATCTGATTTCAATCAACTGTATTATTAAGTTACATTTATTTATATTAGTTTCAATAACATAAACTTCCACTATTAAATCTACCATTTTATTTATTCTTTGTTTACAATCATAACCAATTTGGTTTACAATCAAATTCAATTCATTATTTACATTCAATACAAGATAACATCCATATTTAATTTACAAATAAGTTATTTCAAAATTCAGTTTTGTATTTTAACTTGTAATTCACATTTAACAACACAAAATTTTATTTCCTTCGGATTTTTATCCAAATTTTTATTTTAATTCGTTTTTTTTAAAGTGTTAAAAATACGGGTCGTTACATTGTGTCTTCCAAAACAAACTAGGTAGAAGGTCTTTTAATGTTGTAGTAAGACTTCTCTCCAAGTTTGGGGTGATTTGGAATTAATTTGCAAATAATTTGCTTTAGGAAATTAGAGAAGAGGAAGAAAAAGAAGACATTGTTTTTTGAACTCAGCTTTGTAAATATTTGCGAATGATACTGGGGTATTCCTTCTCTTTTATATGCTTATGCAAAGGGTTACTTTCACCTTCTACCTTCCATGGAAGGTCACAAAGGAGCACCCATCTCACATGATAACTTTATGTCACTTCTCCTATATGTTATTTACCATTATACCCTTCTCATAATAATATCTCTTATCCATTAGAACAGTCCAGAATGTTCTATGCTTTATGAAGAGGAGAGTGTGTTAATTAGTTGCTAATGTGTTCATTTAATCATTAGTTAAGTGCAAAAGAGTTCGAACAACTTATATCGATCGAAAATCTGTTTATCAATAAACCGATTTTCGGTCACATTATTGATTTTTCTTCGAAGAACATATATTTTTAAACCATTTTCAAAAACAAGTTTCTTATCATTATTTATTAATTAAATGATGTCTAACATGGATATAAAATCATATTTATAACATTTAATTATATTTCAAAACGTTTCGATATTCGAAGACGAAGTGTTCGAATTTCAGGGTCGCTACATTCTCCCCCACTTAGAACATTTCGTCCTCAAAATTCAAATAAGAATGATAATCAAAGGATATAGAAGAACAAGGTGTGTATATAGCATATTTTTGAAACTATATACAAAATAAACTGCAAACTGAAATGCATACTAAATGACTCCACCTCAAGCGGTGAGTACACTACAAATGATATACGATACTAAAATAAGAAGGAACCCCTAGTCTATAAGCACCATGGATGGATCTCCTTCAAACTGGCATCCTTCTTTTTTGTACAATCCAGAGCTGTAGGATCGATTTCACCCTAGAGGGGGGGTGAATAGGGTGATACTATGAATTATAAAAATTATTGCGGAAGTTTAAAATAATTTTCAACACAGATTTCAACACAGATAATAACATCACAGATAATAGCAGAACAGAACAACACAGAATTTACCCAGCTTCGGCAAAGCCCTGCCTACGTGCTGCCCCCAAGGTTTCTACTAGAAATTAGATAGTCAGACGCTTACACACGTAAACTCACTATACCCGCTATTGACTAATCTAACTCTACGCTCAAAACTCTGCCACAACTCAGCCGCTGAGTTGCGAATTCCCAAACTACGCCACGTAGTTTGTCCCCTAGTCACACGACTAGAAAATATAGTTGTTTAAAAGAGAATACAAATTTAAATAAAAAGAGTTTAAATTTAGAAAGAAAAATAAAGCCCTAATTAAAACTAAATCCCTTTTATTCTTTAACAAGGTCGGCCTCTTTTCTTTTCCCTTTGTAAATAAACCCGGTCTCCTTTTTGCTTTGGAAGATAAAATATGGCGGCTCTCGTCTTTGTTCTTCCTCCGATCTGAAGATGGAAAAATTAGGGCTTTGTATCTCGAAGCGCTTTATTTGATTTGATCGATTCTCTGGTTTGTTGTGTGTTTCCTTGCTCGATCAATTCTTCGTTGCTTACTGCTGCTTCGACGAGTTCGATTTTGCTTTGGTAAGAGTTTATGCTTTTGTGCTTTTTGATTTTCGTACTCGAACTCATATTTCTCGAATGCCGATGATGATTTGTTTATATAGGGTTCTAATCCCTATTTTTTCGTTCGTACAAAATATGTTTGAATTTGTCTTGGCCGATTGATGTTGCTTGGATGCTTGTGATTATTCCTGACTTGTTCGTAATCGTATATTCTCCGTTACTTGATGGTCACGGCTTTGATTCATTTCGTGGTCACCACAATTTTGACTTTGATCTGAAAACACGGCTTGACGATGTTTATTTTTGGTTGACTTCGTATTCTCTGTCATTGTTCAAACTGCTACTTGATTTTTGATATTACTGAATCTTCGGCACTGATTTAATTCATTGTGATTTTTGCATCACTACACCCTATACTTTTGAAGCTTGATTCTCTGGTCAACACTTATATTTTGTTGCACTGTGTTCGACATGGTCTTGTAGCACTTCTTTGCACACTGTTTCATTATATCTGATATTGAATTATTTCGAGTTAATACTTTGAGCTAGTTTGCACCGCCTATGATGCAGCCCAGAATGATAAAGTCTTAGGTTGCGACCGACCTAACGTGCTGTTAAGTCGCGTGCGACCTAACGAGGAAGGTAACGAGCTAAAACTGTGGGAAACGTCGTTGGAAGTTGAAGTCTTAGGTCGCAAGCGACCTAGCGAGTTAGAACAGATCACATATCACTTATCTGACTTAGGTCGCTCAACGATGCAACTTTGCGACCTACGACCTATGATAAGTTGCGAACGACCTAACGAGTTAGCTCAATTAGCAATGCCGCATTTTCCTTTAGGTCGCGAACGACCTAACTTAAGTCACTCCATTCTTTAGGTCGCAAACGACCTAACTTAAGTCGCTCAATTTTAGGTCGCATGAAGAATTCCAGAAGCTACTTTCTAGGTCACTGAAGCTTAAGTCGCTGCCTTGTATTTTAGGTCGCTCGACCTTATGCAGCTGTGAAGCCAGTTTTCTTTAGGTCACCGCTGTCTTAAGTCACTGGAGGAAGTTAGGTCGCTGCGGCCGAGTATGTTAGGTCGTCTGTTTTTAGGTCGAAGGGTTGTTAGGTCGTGAACGACCTATGTGTTGTACAAATTTGTGCTGTGTTGAGTTGTAAGCCTATAAATAGGCGGGTGGTGTCATTTGTAAGTTTTGGTTGATTGTGAATAAAACTTTTGTTTGTTAGCTTTGTGCTTTCATTAAATTGGTAGTTGAGTATGATCTCCTATCTCCTCTTTCGGCATTCGAGTGCGCTCGGATCAACGATCGTAGAAGCCAATTCACGGAATCTAGTGCGCTAGATCAACGTTGAAGAATCGTAGATCTTTAAACACGGTATCGTGCGCGTTCAACGTGTTTGGGATAGCTAGAATCTGGTATCTTTGGATCAACGGATTTGGGCCATTCAGTATCTTCTATTCCATCGATTGCTACTTTCACAGATTTATCCATTTCAGTTATCCACTGCTGCATCATTTGGTATCAGAGCTAGACTTAGCCAATCATAGCTAAGCCGAACCTTGGAGCCAATTCTTATTCAAGGATACAAGTCATGCATCATCTTTAAAGTTCAAGCCGAGAGTTAGTTTTTGTTTGAAGAGTAATCATGCCGCCAAGAAGAGCTAATCGCCATCGGAATGTTGAAGCTTTGTATAGAAGAGAAGAAGCTGATGAGATGGAGCAAAGAATAAACGAAAACTTTAGTGAGAAGCTTAATGAAGGGATTGGTCGATTAGAGAAGATGATGTTGGAAATGAATCAAAATCGGAGAAGGGTTTCACCTGAATCTAACCATGGGGGAAGTAGAGTTTCACCACATTCCAATCGAGAGAGAAGTGTTGATAGTGATCATAGAAGTATGAGTCGAGATTGTTATAGAAATGTTAATGATCGAAGTCGTGATAGGAATGTGAATGATCATGATCGGAGGAATGTAGATAGAAGGGATGTTGGTGGAAGAAATGATGGTAGTAGAGATGTTGGTGGTTAGGATCGACATCGATATACATCAGATTTTGAAGAGGAGTTTGATGGTGGTAGTGTTCATGGACGAGGACGAGGTCAAGGAAGAAATCAGTCGGAGTATGATCACAAGTGGGAGTCTGGGATGAAAACTGAAATACCGGAATTCAAGGGAGGTATGCAGGTCGAGGAATTTCTTGATTGGTTAGCTTATGTTGAGGAAATATTTGACTTCAAGGAGGTTCCGGAGGATCGTAAAGTGAAGTTGGTTGCTACTAGGTTGAGGGGGAGAGCTATGGCATGGTGGCAGCAAACCAAACTTACTAAAGAGCGGATGGGGAAGTCAAGGATTGTTGCTTGGGAAAAGATGAAGAAATTGATGAAGGCTACTTTCTTACCCTACAATTACCAATCACTAATGTATCAGAGATTACAAAACCTGAGGCAAGGAACGAAGGCTGTTACTGATTATGCAGATGAGTTCTACCAGTTGATTGCTCGAAATGACATTATGGAGACAGAAGAACAATTGACCGCTAGGTTTGTTGGTGGACTTAGAACACAGATCCAGGATATGGTGAACATGTTCGACCCTAGATCTGTGGCAGAAGCACATCAAAAGGCGTTGGCTTGGGAGAAACAAGGAAGACGTGGGGGAGGTGTGTTTCCAAGTTTTACAGAGCAGAACAAAGGAGCAGGTAGTAGTTCTAATGTTCCTAAAGCATCGAATAAGCCGGTTGTTCATGAAGTGGCTAAACCAAAAGTCAACACCAATTTCAAATGTTATAATTGTCAAGAAGTGGGTCACAAGAGCAGCGAATGTCCAAAACCGAAGAAGAGAACTATGATTGCTGAAGTGGAAGATGAGGATGCAGAGGCTGAATGTTCTAATTCACTACATGATGAGGAGGAAGAAAATGTGTCGGGAGATGAAGGGTATTCATTGATGATGAAGAGGTCGTGCTTGACACCAAAATAGGAGGAGGAAACTAGCTGGTTGAGGAGTAACATCTTTCAGTCAACGTGCACTATCTTGGAAAGGGTTTGCAAGTTTGTTATTGATGCAGGAAGTTGTGACAATATTATCTCTACAGAGGCTGTGAAGAAGTTAGCATTGAAAACAGAGAAGCATCCGAAACCTTACAAGTTAGCTTGGTTGAGAAAAGGTGGGGAGGTGAAAGTTGGACGAAGGGCTTGTGTGAATTTTTCAATTGGGAAGAAATACAAAGACGAAATTTGGTGTGATGTGGTTGACATGGATGTATGCCATCTGTTGTTGGGAAGACCATGGCAATATGATAGGGCTGTGCAACATGATGGTCGTACTAACAGTTATAGTTTCATGTTTGAAGGTACAAAAATCACTTTAAATCCTAATAAGCGACAACACGAAGAAAGCAAGTCGGAAGAGATTGAGGAACTTAAAACTTTGAAGGAGTTTGTTAAGGAAGTAGAAGAGGAGCCCGAAGTGCTTTTGTTGATTGGACGTGAGAGTAATGAAGTGGTTGAGATTCCTGAAGAAGTAAAGCCAGTGCTGGGAGAATTTGACGATGTATTTCCTGAGGAACTACCAACGGAGTTACCACCGTTGAGAGACATTCAACATCAAATTGATCTTGTTCCAGGAGCTGTGTTACCACATAGGCCACATTACCGAATGAGTCCAAAGGAACACGAGGAGTTGAGAAGGCAAGTGGAAGAGTTGCTTGAGCAGGGTCGTGTGCAGGAAAGTTTAAGTCCTTGTGCGGTGCCAGCTTTGTTAGTACCGAAGAAGGATGGAACATGGAGGATGTGCACTGATAGTCGAGCACTGAATAAGATTACAGTAAGATATAGATTCCCTATGCCTAGATTGGATGATTTGTTGGATCAACTTAGTGGAGCTACTATCTTTTCAAAAATTGATTTGAAAAGTGGTTATCATCAAATTCGAATTAGACCAGAGGACGAATGGAAGACCGCATTCAAGACGAGAGAAGGATTGTACGAATGGCTGGTTATGCCGTTTGGTCTTTCGAATGCACCTAGTACATTTATGCGGGTGATGAATCAGATTTTTAGACCATTCATTGGGAAATTCGTAGTGGTGTATTTTGATGATATACTAATATATAGTAGAAGCTCAGAAGAACACTTGCAACATCTGAGGGAAGTGTTGATGATATTACGACAGGAACAATTTTATGCTGCAACGAGAAAATGCGTGTTCATGACGCATAGTGTTTTATTTTTGGGATATGTTATTTCGGATGGAGGTATATAGGTGGATCAAAATAAAGTTGAAGCAATTAGAAATTGGCCACAACCCAGGACGATTATAGAAGTTAGAAGCTTTCATGGTTTGGCATCATTCTACCGAAGGTTTATTCCACAGTTCAGTAGCGTGATGGCACCAGTTACTGATTGTATGAAAGGGAAGCAATTTTCATGGACGGAGGAAGCAGGATTTGCCTTTGAGAGAATCAAGGAACTTTTGACGACAACACCAATTCTAGTATTACCAGATTTTCAGTTGTTGTTTGAGTTACTTACTGATGCATCTAAAGTTGGGATTGGAGGGGTGTTGAGTCAGAAAGGACGTCATATTGCATATTTCAGTGAGAAGTTATTAGGAGCAAAGATGAGATATAATACTTACGATGTGGAATTTTATGCTATTGTGCAAGCTGTGAAACATTGGAGGCATTATTTGTTTCATAAAGAATTTGTTTTATATATTGATCATGAGGCGTTGAAGCATATGCAGGGACAGGACAAGATTGCGGCAAGGCATGCTTCGTGGATTGCGTACTTACAACAATTTACATTTGTGGTGAAGCATAAATCAGGAATTACGAATAGAGTGGCAAATGCATTGAGTCGAAGGAATCATTTGCTGACTACAATGAAGGTTGAAGTGACGGGGTTTGATGTATTGCCAGAATTATTTGTTGATGATCCTTACTTTGCGAAGTATGTAGATGAAGTCAAGGAGGGAAAGACGGAAGAGTTTGTAATGGTGGATGGTTTTCTTTTTAAAGGGAATCGATTGTGCATACCAGAGTGCAGCTTACGTATGAAGATTGTAAAGGAGTTGCATGAGGAAGGTCATGCGGGCCGAGATCGTACTTTGCAATTGATTTCTCAATCTTATTATTGGCCTTTGTTGAAACGGGAAGTTGAAAGGTTTGTGGAGAGATGTCATATTTGCCAAATTTCCAAAGGGACAGCGACGAATGCGGGATTGTATATGCCGTTACCCGTGCTGACTAGACCATGGGTTGATATCAGTATTGATTTTGTTTTGGGGTTACCTAGAACTCAGAGGGGGAATGATTCGATATATGTTGTAGTGGACAGGTTTTCGAAGATGACACATTTCATAGCATGTAAGAAGACAGCGGATGACGTCCGTGTTGCTCAATTATTCTTTAAAGAGGTGTATCGATTACATGGGCTACCTGAATCTATTGTTTCTGATCGGGATACTAGATTTCTAAGCCATTTTTGGTTAAGTTTGTGGAAGACGGTTGGAACGAAGCTGAATTTTAGTAGCGCCTATCATCCGCAGACAGATGGGCAAACGGAAGTGGTGAACAGATCGTTGGGAAATTTGTTACAATGTCTTGTGCAGGATAATTTGAAGAGTTGGGATATGAAGTTGTGTCAGGCGGAATTTGCTCATAATCATGCTGTTAACCGAAGCACTGGTTACAGTCCATTTCAGATTGTATATTCAAGCTTACCAAAGGGGCCGTTGGATTTAACGATAGTACCACAACCGAAGGGGACAGTTAAGCGGGCCGTTGATTTTGTTGATGGATTGGCAGAATGCCATAGAATCGTTCAGGAACGATTGGAGAAAGCAAATGAAAAGTATAAACGATCTGCGGATCTTAAGCGAAGAAATGTTGAATTTAATGAAGGAGATTTAGTATATGTTGTACTAACGAAGGATCGTTTTCCAGTAGGAGCATACAATAAACTTAAAGCTCAAAAGATTGGTCTTGTAACGATTGTGAAACGGATCAATGAAAACGCTTATAAGTTGAAGCTGCCGGAGGATGTGTACACTTCTGACGTGTTTAATGTTAAACATCTTATACCGTATCATGGGGATGAGCTTGTTGAAGAGGAGGGCGCAAATTCGAGGACGAATTTTTCCCAACCAGGGGAGGATGATGCAGCCCAGAATGATAAAGTCTTAGGTTGCGACCGACCTAACGTGTTGTTAAGTCGCGTGCGACCTAACGAGGAAGGTAACGAGCTAAAACTGTGGGAAACGTCGTTGGAAGTTGAAGTCTTAGGTCGCAAGCGACCTAGCGAGTTAGAACAGATCACATATCACTTATCTTCCTTAGGTCGCTCAACGATGCAACTTTGCGACCTACGACCTATGATAAGTTGCGAATGACCTAACGAGTTAGCTCAATCAGCAATGCTGCATTTTCCTTTAGGTCGCGAACGACCTAACTTAAGTCACTCCATTCTTTAGGTCGCAAATGACCTAACTTAAGTCGCTCAATTTTAGGTCGCATGAAGAATTCCAGAAGCTACTTTCTAGGTCGCTGAAGCTTAAGTCGCTGCCTTGTATTTTAGGTCGCTCGACCTTATGCAGCTGTAAAGCCAGTTTTCTTTAGGTCGCCGCTGGTCTTAAGTCGCTGGAGGAAGTTAGGTCGCTGCGGCCGAGTATGTTAGGTCATCTGTTTTTAGGTCGAAGGGTTGTTAGGTCGTGAACGACCTATGTGTTGTACAAATTTGTGTTGTGTTGAGTTGTAAGCCTATAAATAGGCGGGTGGTGTCATTTGTAAGTTTTGGTTGATTTTGAATAAAACTTTTTTTGTTAGCTTTGTGCTTTCATTAAATTGGTAGTTGAGTGTGATCTCCTATCTCCTCTTTCGGCATTCGAGTGCGCTCGGATCAACGATCGTAGAAGCCGATTCATGGAATCTAGTGCGCTAGATCAACGTCGAAGAATCGTAGATCTTTAAACACGGTATCGTGCGCGATCAACGTGTTTGGGATAGCTAGAATCCGGTATCTTTGGATCAACGGATTTGGGCCATTCAGTATCTTCTATTCCATCGATTGCTACTTTCATAGATTTATCCATTTCAGTTATCCGCTGCTACATCAGCCTATATGTATGTGGTAGCTGGACTTGCTCAAGTTCATATATCTGACTTTGGTCATTTTTGAAATTGCTTGATGTTGTGCTATTGAGCTTTGTTCGAATTGGTTCAGGTCCATTGATGATGCTATGTGTTTGTTGTATAAGTTGGCTTTGGTATCACTCTGTTTCACTGGTACATGTGCATTTGTTACATCTCGCAGTTGCAATCACTTGAGTACGTTGTAGTCTTCATTGCGTATTGACTTAAACCCTGTAGTTTGCATTGCTTGATACGAAGTCTGATTTATGATATTTGTTGCCAGACTTGTTTATTGCCGTATCGTGTTCACTTGATTACTTGGGCTTGCATTTGTTAGTGATGTCATACTTCACTATTGCCTGGTCTGGATTTGTACTCTGGTTCTGTTTGTACATTGTTGTATAGATTGACTCTTTCATCGATTACATATGTGAACTGTCTTTATATTGCTTCATGCCTCTGAGTTGTTCTGACCTGATTCATTGAAGTGCATTGCCTTTCCTTGTTGACATGTGCCACTATGTTGTTCACTGGTTTGACTTGAGTCTGTGCATTTATTTGGGCTTGCCTATTCTCATGCTTGAAGTCGTATCCTGTACAACTGCCCTATGTTGAATCCAGTTTCAGAACTCAGGTTTGACCTTGTGTAACGACCCGTAGAGTTTAACTGTTTTAATAACGTAATTAGTTAAATTTTGTGAAATTTTAAAACGATAAAATTTTGAAATATAAATTTGATATTTGGAATGCGTCTAATTAAACATAGCAACTGGTAAATTTTCGTCCGAAAATATGAAAATTTATTTCGCGCGTAAATTTACTTCAATTTAATCAGTTAAAATTGGTGATAATAAAATGTTTTCCAAACCTAAATATTTTTACATAGAAAATTTGTAAATCATCTTCTGAGTGAGTCGTCATCTTTCGTTTCGTCAAATTTGGAATTTCTTGCTCCGTTTATCTTATTTCTGTCAAATTTACAGCATTTTTCGGTACCGATTATCGACTTTTGATATGATGGTGGTACCACTGATATCTATATGCCGTTTTGATCGTCTCATTGTGCTGATCCCTACGGTATGTTCAATTGTCAATTTTGAGATCCGGAAAATGGCGAAATTTACAGAAACGATCTTCGTATCGGTTCCGACTTTTGTTCTCCTCTAACCGTTCATTTTCACCCTATGAAACGAATGTCTCAAATTAATTTTAGTAAGATTTATATACATAATCCTTGACTTATAAATAATTGGTATATAATATAAGACATTAAAATCAATCTTGCAAAATAAAATGAATCATGCGTTACAGAATCAGAAATCCAAAAAGAACAGCATACTTTATGTCTCAAATTCTGAAGTCTAAATCATTAAGAAAACACACCACAGCATAATCACGTAGTTAAACATGCAATTGTTTTCACGTTGGACGAAGCAAATCACATACTTGTATTTTTTTAAACTAGTTCTCAAACAATATATAGATCGAACAAGAATACAAACGAATATCTTTTCAGTTCTCAAAATTTATTTTGCCGACTATTTCAATTCCACCATTTCAGTTTAGACCGATTCATCCTTCTTTTTTCTCTCATTTCTCCATCTCGTGATTCTTCCTTTCCTCCTCAACTCATTTGCCGATTTGCACTGTCCTCCGCCTTCCACCCCACTCAGCCTCTTCGAAGACCCACCACCACAAACGTCAGCACGCAACCCACCAGAAAGCAAGCATCATCCACTATTTCCTCCATCACTGTCCACCCTCGAAACCACCTTTGCCCTACCGAGCCTACCTCTCCATCCCAGATCCGACTGACCCAGGTAGCCGCGAGCTTCTTCCCACCATAGCAGCGCCGGAGCCTGGCCTTCTTTCTCCTTATCCTAGTAGTGTAGCCGTGCCTATATATATAAGGTATATATATACGTTCCACTTATGATGATTGTTGTAAGCAATTTGCCCTCTTATCTAACAGCTGCTTCACCTTTCATATTTGCTTATATATATTCTTACCTATTTGCATACTGTACTTGTACTGATATACGTATAGGTTTAGAGAATATAAAGTTAATCATATAAAACATGTTGGGATGTTGTTACAAACTATTAAGATCTAAGTTATACGTATAGTGTGTATATGTATATAATTACATATAAGTTTTATATTCTATTGCTTATATATAGATAAACAGAGGTTATAGTTTAACATATAGATTTGATCTACGCTGTTGTATATAATAGATTATGCTGCCGTATAGGTTATATAAATTTCATAGTATATACTGTTTTAATATTCTAGTTATTTCAGTTTATATGTTATAAGTTTAGAATTTACGTTTATGTAAGTATTAAATACTTATTTCAAGTGCTTCCGAACTAGTTTATAATAAGAAGAATTTTGTTCATGTTGACAGGCCGAAGTCTATGTATATATATTTTGTAAGTCTAATACATATAAGTTTTATAAATATATGCAATATATATGTAGCTAATAAATTAAGCTTACTAAGGCTGTGAATATTTGTTTGGAAAGTTGATTTTGAAAGAAAATGTGGGTTCCGAATCAAAGAAAATTTAGTTCTAATATATTCATATTATATATCTATATTTATGTCAGTTGTATTGATAAGATTTTTACAAGTTATATTAAGTGGTATATAATATGTACATCCCAGTTATATGTTACGTAAGTTATTAGTTCTTGTTACATGCTTGATTTGAAAAGTATGTTACATATATGTTTTACAGTGTTGATTTGGTTTATACTTTTCTCTTTTATAGTAAGTGGTTCCTGAATTATATATCAGTTATATAAGTATATGGATAATATACATATAATATAATAGTTTTAAGAAGTGATTTATTGTACTGTATTGGGTCAAGAGTATATATGTATAGCTATTGTTTTAAATATAACTTATCGTGTGTGTATATCTATGTATAACAGTCTTAAATTTTGGTTTGTCGGCTGATTTCATAAGTTATATAAACATATATGTTAAACTGTTAAGTTTAAATGTATTGATTCAAAATTTATCATTATAGATATATGTTTGACTTCGATATTTGAGTTTTAATTTAAAAACAATGGATTTTGAAACGTATATATTTAACTTAATATATGTTTGAAAGTTAAAAAGTATGACTTCATATACCATTATATATCAGTTCAGTTATACCAATTTATCATCATCGATCCAGTTCTAATTCGGTTTCTTCAATTCCTTGTCATCAGCTTTGATCGTCAAACTCGTGCCATCTTGCTTGCTTTGAAATTTGGGTTTGGATTCGTAACCCGTCGCGTAGTCTATCCTCTCTAGCCTCGAAAGGTGAGTAATCACTCACGATTAATGTTCTTATATTTATTAAATTTGATTTCAATTAAAATGTCAATTGAAATATGCTGCTGTTAGTTATTTACATTGTTATATATGTCATTATCTGTATCTGTTCACCTGTGACATCCGACACCATTATCTGTTATTTATATTGTTGATATATGCCTGTTGCTGTTGTTATTTTATTATCATATATGTTATCACTCTGCAAGTTCCCTATTAGTATAGAATCATTATGGGTTGAAATGATAAACCCAAGCGATTTTCATTGAATTGAATTTGGGATTGCGGGTTGAAAGTTATATACCCGTAAATATATTTTAAATTGCAGATTGAAATGATAAATATCCGTATCACTTGACCATAGGATAGAAAATTATATACAGGCACCGTTGGTCTATATATAAACGTTTTGAAAATGATTTCTATGGTTTTGAAAAGAAATATATGGTTTTGATAAATATTGATTTTAAAGATTTATTAAAGTTGATTTAATAGAGTTGATAAATAATATGTTTAAGTATTTATTTAATATCTATAATTTCAAATATAGAATTTATAATGATTTGAAATTGATTGAAATTATATTTATTTAAGAATTATACTTAAATAAGTTTGATTTGAAATGTATTGAATTTGAAATTTAAAGAAGTGATTTACAACTTGAAAGTTGAAAGGTGACTCAAATGGATATTTCAAACGTGTAAATATTTAAATGAGATATTTTGTTTATTTAAATCGTAAATTGAAATTTGTATTCAAATGTTATGGAAAGGTTAAGTTAATATTTCAAAACTAAAAAAAAAATTGTTGTAAAGTGAATTTGATATGTATCTAAATTTATCGAATTTAGTTTTGAAATGTTGAATATTTAAAGCTTTGAAGTATATTAAAATCGAAATGGCTTATTTTATGGTTCAGATATGTATTTGAAATCGATAATTTGAAATGGTCTATTTAGAAGCTGAATCGAGTTGAAACTGATGATTTGAGATTTGATTTAAATTAAATTTTGGAATTCAAGTAAATTGGAATCGGTTTATGAAATTTGAGGAAACTATTTTATTTTATAAAGAAATTTTAATATCCAAACCGTTTAGAAGGAAAGGGTTATGATTTCCAAAATACTATGATTTCAAAGCTGTGATTTCCAATGTGTTCTGATTTTTAAAAAAAGACTATGATTTCGGAAGCGTTGTAACTTTGGAAAGTGATATGATTTTGAAGATGGATATATTTGAAGTGAAAATGATATCGTATTAAATTGGGTTTGAAATGATAATGATATTTTAGTTTTGAAGTATAAACTATTTTGAAATGACCACGGTGTTATAATAACGATTGGTTGTTAAAGAGACCGGGATCGGATATGGACACACTCTCTGTCGATACCGAAAACTACTTTGACAACTGTGTATGCGGTGGAGATTCCAGAATGAAGTAGGATGGTGGCGACGTTCTTAAGGTATGTTACGTGGACCCAACTCCCGTGAGTTGGCATAAGGTGGCTAAAACAGGAGCGATCTCGGACCAGTGAGGTAGCACCTCTTCTCGGACGCATTTCTTCGATATTATACTCTTACTTGTGATTTGACTAGATGGCCATCCTCCGATTTGGGAGTGTTGTTCGAGGTGGAACGGTAGTGGCTGCTATGCGTATCCATCAGTCCGTGTGCGTAATTGGTATATCTACCCTGGCATTGCCTAGTTGTGCCGTGTCACCTACCATATCGAGCTTTACTACGATTATGATTTTAAGATCCGACCGCGTTAAGGTTCTCCATCCCCTTAACGCTATTTTCCGATATGATTATACTTTACTAATTAGACACTATTGTATATAGCGTATATTACTACATAGTAAATAGTTTAACGGACCCTTAGAGGATGGTTATCCCAAACATCCTTTAAGTTACTTGTATTTCAGTTGATATTTCACTTGAGTTGGATTTATTTAATATAAGAATGTTAATCCTGACTCGAGTGTTTTGTGTTTTGCTTTATGCTCGGGTCAGACTGGGTGATACAACATTTGAGACTCACCTTTGGAGTTGGAGCTTCGCTTGGAGATCCAGCTATCTATCGATCCTGCTTTCAGTTATTCCGTCGATCCAGTGATGTATTCAGATCTGGTATTTGATTATTGTATTGAGACATCTATTGTATTCGAGACCTCTGTTGTATCTTGTTTAACTCTGTTATATATATATAGTAGCTTCATGAACTACTATCCTTTGTTTCCGCTGCAGTATTGTTATATTACTCCGTGTCTGTGATCTGTAATTATTTTATTTACTGTATATGCTAAGTTTTGCCAAATTTTATTTACAATGCGGTATTTTGAGAAATTCAACTCCGGCAGGAGTGTCTACCTATACACTTATAATGGATGCGAATGGTTGAAAATGCCGGGATGTTACACCTTGTGCTGATGTCTTGACTTTATTTATATTGCACCTGAGTTGAACCCGTCTTTTTATTTGGGTTTGACCTTGTGCTCACCTGTCCCTGTAACATTATCAAGTGTATATCGGTGTGCACGGCCTTGTGGCATGTACAGTGATACACTGTGCATGTCACATTGTTCGTGTGTGATGAATTCAAATATAAATGATGACGAACAACCCAAATAACTGAGGCAAACAATATTTTCAAAATCCATATTTTATTTTATGTTGCAAAAATATTTTATTTTCAATTTTACTGCGTCAGTATGTATTTTTGCAGATTGCTCAGATGCTGGATTCAAACTGGAACAAAGTTGAAGATAAATACGAGTGTGAGTGATATGTAGTGAGGTCCTGATGTAAATATGAATTGTATTGTAATTGAAACTGTAATTGTATGTATATAGTGAGAGCTTGAATTTGTACTATTCAAAATTGTAATAAATATTTGTTTGAATAAAATTTCTATTTGAATTCAAATTCTGTGTTATTTATTTTATTCAGCAAATATTTATTTAATATGTGAAAAATAAAATAGTACAATATCAAATACATTTAAATGAATATATATATGTTTATTATCATCAAACAAAAATCATATAGACGCATATTCAACAATCTCCCCCTTTTGATGATAACAAACATATATTTAAGATTTTGACTATATAAAATGTATTTGATTATTCAGTTTGCTCCCCTATTTGAATGCTCCCTCTCTACACAATACTCCCCCTTCATATATGCATAAAAATATTCAAATGAGCCTTGATGCAATTAGAAAATATTTGAACTTTATTTTCAAAATCTTAACTTTTCTCTCCCCCTTTAGTTATCAGCAAAAGAATAATAATGTTAGAAAAATAGAGATAAAGTGAAAGAAATTAAAACAATATTAATTCCCAATCGAGTATAAATATTAAATTTCAATAAAAAAATCAAACAAAAATCATAAATACTATGTTTGACGCATATTCCACTTTAGAATGATAGGGATAATGTCATCATATAAAACCATATAGTTGTGTCTATTTGTGGTATATTTATATCAGGAATTTGAATATCTACTAACCATGCATAACCGTTAGGACTTTTAAATGAGATTAGTAGTATTCCAAAGAATTTAAAAAATAAAAGAATTCAAGTATCTTCTAACCACGCATAACCGTGAGGACTTTTAAATGGGATTAGAATCAACTTTCCTTTTTTTTAATTAATCAGTTTTGATATGCGTTCCATACATGCATAACCGTGAGAACTTTTAAATAAGCATGGAAGCACATAATAAAAAATCCAAGTAATTCACCCATGCATAACCGTGAGGACTTTTAAATGAGAGTGAATACTTTGGATGTTTTTAAAATATAATAAAATGAAAAACGAATGATTTCCGTTTAAAATACCACATATTCACATACTATATTGGATTTTGATGAGTGATACCAAATAGAAAAATGATAGAAATAGAAATGGTCGTGAAATTTTTGTCAAATGAAAGTTTTTATAACTCTTGTTTAAATTTCTAAAGAAATTTTATTAAATATACTGTCTCGAGTTATAATATATGATTAATATCAACACTCATCACTTTTTCAATCACTATTTATCTTTTTGATAATTAGTAGGGGGTCAGATTAGTTAATGTAGTGATTTTAAATCAATTTCAAAAATAATTATAAAATCAATTTTTCTGAATAACTAATCTAAAACAAGGTCAAAAATGATTTTCTTGAAGGGTTTATTTAAGAAGAATATCTGTTAATTATTTGAAATGGAAAATATTCAGATATTTTCTTTGAAAAGCGATGCAATTACTGAAAGTTAAATCACGGTCCACTAGTAATTATTCATCAACTAGATTGCCAGTGTAATCTGCATCTCAACATTATCATTTTTTAAATGTTATAAACCAGGCTTGTGAAAATTCAACAAATTTCATAAAATCATTTGTAACATCTTTTTGAATGAAGTTCTCTTGAGATTGAATTGAAGCCGTTGAAATAAACAAGTAAACAAATATATCTACTTGTAGCATGAGAAATCAATAATCAATCAACATCACAATTAATCCAAGCAATTTTATTCAAGGATGATTGATCAACATTTTGAATAAGTCAGAAATAACATCATCAATTATTTCACATAACTGGCTGATTTAATTCGGATTATGGTGCAGATTATCACATTGAATGTATCATTCAAAATAATTACCATTACCTGTTTTACCTTTACGACAATCTTTCGTTGTTTTCCCATTGTGAATCTGTCACCTTTATACTAGGCTAAGGAACTTTGATTTGTTGCCCGTTGTGTGTTTGGAACAGCCAGAATCCAGATAACACCGATGTTGTTCCTTAGCCTGCCACCACACCTACACGGTAAAATATTTTTGTGACCTATTTGTTTTTATAGGTCCATGGTTGTTAGTGGCAGAATAATTTGAAAAATAATTTTATGGAGACCCATAACTATTTATATATGTTCCTTTTGGCACCCAGATTTGTTTAACTTTGAGAGATTCTATATTTGTGCCTTTTGGAACCCAAATTGGAATTGTTTTTACGTGTTTGGGTCTAAACCAACAATTATTGTGATTGTGTCCAAATTTTCTACAAATAGTGCACATCGAACTTACTTGTTTAATTTCACTTCTATAACGTTCTTTTTTAGTATACCCAAGTCCTTGTCTATCAATGTTGATAGTTTGTTTCCCTAATAGCATATTCAACGATCTTTCACTTTTGGAAAATTTATCTAAAGTAGTAGACAATTGTTGGACTTGTGATTTAAGTGATTCGTTTTCATTCAATAATTGAGTGCACTTTTTGATAGAATTTTCTCTTCTCATATTTTCACTCTCTTTTAAAATCAGAATTTCATTTTCAAGCGATTTAATTTTAATTTCTGATTTTTTAATTTCTTCTTCGAATGTTGGACACTTATCACACTTAGGGATTCTACTTTGATAGTTTTTAACTAACTGTTCAAGCTGTTCATTTGTTTCTATCAAACTATCTCTTTGTGATTCAAGTTTAGCATATCTCTCCCTAAGTCGTTCAAAACAACCGTTTACTTCGTGAAAATAAATAAGCAACTCAGAATGGGTAAGTTTTGATACCTCACTTGGCTCGTCATCGTCACTGTCAATTATATCACCTCGAAGACACAATTCTGCTTTTTCACTTTCACTGCTAGTGCTTTGATCTTCCTCGTATGTTTCATCCCAAGTGGCTGCAAAACTATTCTTTTTCTGTTTCTTTCCACGGCTGAATTTATTTTATGGACAATCGGGCTTGATATGACCGAGTTTGTTGCACTTGTAACAGATGATCTTCTGTTCGTCTGGGCTGTCAAATACTTTGGCTATTCTGCTTTTCAATTTTTGATTTAGAGCTGGATTTCCGTATTTGTGATTCCACCTTTTGATTTGCTTTATTAATTTTGCCAGCTCAGCATCTCCATCATTGTCCTCATCATCATCACTTTCTGTTGTTCCTTTGAGAGCTATCGATTTCTTTCGAGTATCTCCTCCTTCACGCTCTTCCTTGAACTTCATTTCTAGCTCGTAAGTGGTGAGATTTCCAATGAGTTCTTCAACTTTGAGTTGTTTTAAATCTTTTGATTCTTGAATGGCAGTCACTTTGGCTTCAAAGCTTCGTGGAAGGACTCTGAGGATTTTCCGGATTATTTCCAACTCTGTGTATGATTTTCCGAGAGCTTTTGATTTGTATATGATATTGGAAAGTCGTCCGTACATCTCTTTGACATTTTCTTCCTTGGCCATTTTGAAGTTCTTGTATTCGCTGCTTAGCATGGCAAGGCGAGATTCTTTGACTTGAGATGTTCCTTCGTGAGTCACTTCGAGTGTATGCCATATTTCCTGCGCAGTTAGACAATGTGAGACACGACTAAATTCAAATTGATCCAATGAACAAATAGTAGAATTCATAGCTTTAGCATTAATATTTTGTAGTTTATTTTCTATCTCTGTCCATTGATTCTTCGGTTTTTCTACTTCTTGATTATCTACAGTTATAGTTGGAGTTCTATAACCTGTCTCAACAATATTCCAAGCGTCAATGATTTCTAGAAAAATTTTCATCCTATTTTTCCAATAAGCATATTCACCATTGAACATTGGTGGTCTAACTATTGATTGACCCTCAGCAAAAGCATTATTAAAAGAAGCCATTTTAAAAATTCAAATTTTTAAAAAATTGATTTTTGAAAAAAAATCGAATTTTTAAATCAGAAATTTGACTTCTATTCCTAGCTCTGATACCACTTGTAGGATCGATTTCACCCTAGAGGGGGGGGTGAATAGGGTGATACTATCAATTATAAAAATTATTGTGGAAGTTAAAATAATTTTCAACACAGATTTCAGCACAGATAATAACAGCACAGATAAGAGCAGAACAGAACAACACAAAATTTACCCAGCTTCGGCAAAACCCTGCCTACGTGCTGCCCCCAAGGTTTCTACTAGAAATTAGATAGTCAGACGCTTACACACGTAAACTCGCTATACCCGCTATTGACTAATCTAACTCTACGCTCAAAAGCCTGCCACAACTCAGCCGCTGAGTTGCGAATTCCCAAACTACGCCACGTAGTTTGTCCCCTAGTCACACGACTAGAAAATATAGTTGTTTAAAAGAGAAATACAAATTTAAATAAAAAGAGTTTAAATTTAGAAAGCAAAATAAAGCCCTAATTAAAACTAAATCCCTTTTATTCTTTAACAAGGCCGGCCTCTTTTCTTTTCCCTTCGTAAATAAACCCGGTCTCCTTTTTGCTCTGGAAGATAAAATATGGCGGCTCTCGTCTTTGTTCTTCCTCCGATCTGAAGATGGAAAAATTAGGGCTTTGTATCTCGAAGCGGCTGATTTGATTTGATCGATTCTCTGGTTTGTTGCGTGTTGCCTTGCTCGATCAATTCTTCGTTGCTTATTGCTGCTTCGACGAGTTCGATTTTGCTTTGGTAAGAGTTTATGCTTTTGTGCTTTTTGATTTTTGTACTCGAACTCATATTTCTCGAATGCCAATGATGATTTGTTTATATAGGGTTTTAATCCCTATTTTTTCGTTCGTACAAAATATGTCTGAATTTGTCTTGGCCGATTGATGTTGCTTGGATGCTTGTGATTATTCCTGACTTGTTCGTAATCGTATATTCTTCGTTACTTGATGGTCATGGCTTTGATTCATTTCGTGGTCACCACGATTTTGACTTTGATCTGAAAACACGGCTTGACGATGTTTATTTTTGGTTGACTTCGTATTCTCTGTCATTGTTCAAACTGCTACTTGATTTTTGATATTATTGAATCTTCGGCACTGATTTAATTCATTGTGATTTTTGCATCACTGCACCCTGTACTTTTGAAGCTTGATTCTCTGGTCGACACTTATATTTTGTTGCACTGTGTTCGACATGGTCTTGTAGCACTTCTCTGCACACTGTTTCATTATATCTGATATTGAATTATTTCGAGTTAATACTTTGAGCTAGTTTGCACCGCCTATATGTATGTGGTAGCTGGACTTGCTCGAGTTCATATATCTGACTTTGGTCATTTTTGAAATTGCTTGATGTTGTGCTATTGAGCTTTGTTCGAATTGGTTCAGGTCCATTGATGATGCTATGTGTTTGTTGTATAAGTTGGCTTTGGTATCACTCTGTTTCACTGGTTACATGTGCATTTGTTACATCTCGCAGTTGCAATCACTTGAGTACGTTGTAGTCTTCATTGCGTATTGACTTAAACCCTGTAGTTTGCATTGCTTGATACGAAGTCTGATTCATGATATTTGTTGCCAGACTTGTTTATTGCCGTATTGTGTTCACTTGATTACTTGGGCTTGCATTTGTTAGTGATGTCATACTTCACTATTGCCTGGTCTGGATTTGTACTCTGGTTCTGTTTGTACATTGTTGTATTGATTGACTCTTTCATCGATTACATATGTGAACTGTCTTTATATTGCTTCATGCCTCTGAGTTGTTCTGACCTGATTCATTGAAGTGCATTGCCTTTCCTTGTTGACATGTGCCACTATGTTGTTCACTGGTTTGACTTGAGTCTGTGCATTTATTTGGGCTTGCCTGTTCTCATGCTTGAAGTCGTATCCTATACAACTGCCCTGTGTTGAATCCAGTTTCAGAACTCGGGTTTGACCTTGTGCTGATGTCTTGACTTTATTTATATTGCACCTGAGTTGAACCCGTCTTTTTATTTGGGTTTGACCTTCTGCTCACCTGTCCCTGTAACATTATCAAGTGTATATCGGTGTGCACGGCCTTGTGGCATGTACAATGATACATTGTGCATGTCACATTGTTCGTGTGTGATGAATTCAAATATAAATGATGACAAACAACCCAAATAACTGAGGCAAATAATATTTTCAAAATCCATATTTTATTTTATATTGCAAAAATATTTTATTTTCAATTTTACTGCGTCAGTATGTATTTTTGCAGATTGCTCAGATGCTGGATTCAAACTGGAACGAAGTTGAAGATAAATACGAGTGTGAGTGATATGTAGTGAGGTCGTGATGTAAATATGAATTGTATTGTAATTGAAACTGTAATTGTATGTATATAGTGAGAGCTTGAATTTGTACTATTCAAAATTGTAATAAATATTTGTTTGAATAAAATTTCTGTTTGAATTCAAATTCTGTGTTATTTATTTTATTCAGCAAATATTTATTTAATCTGTGAAAAATAAAATAGTACAATATCAAATACATTTAAATGAATATATATATGTTTATTATCATCAAACAAAAATCATATAGACGCATATTCAACACGAGCATCCTCGCTCGACGACACTTCTAACCTTAACAAAGGAATTGCACACAAATACTCAAATAGTATTCACAATTACTAACAACCCATGCTCATGGTTCGCTCAGGTTCAAAACTCTCCCATCGTCCAAGGACAATAAATAATCTACTAAGCATACCTTACACTCAACAGCCCCAGGTCAATACTTAGACGATTATTCACGCTACCTCATAATAAATCGAAGAGTCATTCCCTAAACTCTTCATAAGTCAACATAACACATTATATAAATGTACTAAAGCCCATAATCTTTAAATAGACCATTTGTATGTAATATTTGATCCGATCACTTGCTCGATCATATAGATTTCATTTCTCAACTTGTATAGATCACATGACCTCTCTTATGCGGACTCTGATTTGGTTTCTTGATTAGAAACCTCTATTCTCCTTGCATATCTGTAATGACCCAAGATTTTAGGAATTTATTTTGAAAAATATAAATAAGTTTAAAATAATTTTTAAACTAATTTTAAAGGGGAATTGATATAGCTTGATTTGGTGTATCTATGTGTGTGTACATGTGTGCACAGGAAATACACATGAACTAAAAGCTTAATCCCTGAATGACTAAGAATGAATACATGTTGATGAGTATGGAAATATTATATATATATATAGATTAAATCCTTAAAAGCTATATGCATAAGTATATATATATATATATATATGGATGCTACTGAGTATTTTTTAGTGTACATGTACATGTGTGTCAGTATAAAATAATGTATAAATATATATATGGGTGTACTAATTAATTCAGTAAGACTTATATACATATATATATATGTTAATAAAATACTAGAGTTCAAATCAGCAAAATAAAATATATAAACATATTTTAAATTATATGCAGAAAGGAAAAGAATGAAGATATAAAAAGAAGAAATCCTCTTATAAATAAATAAAGGAAGTACATACTATTTAAATGAAAGCTAAAAATAGAAATATAAGATAAAACAGAGAAGTGTTTTGTATAGATAGAATTAGGAAGAATATTTGATAAATAATAATATCAAGTCACACTTTTAGCATGATAGTAGACAAAAGGAAAAGTAATTTCTGGAAAAGAAAATCTCTGAAAATAACCAAAAGAATTTAACCACTTTTCTCTTCATAAAACTCAAGCCGGGGAGGGTGAGATTTTGGGTTTAAAAACTAAATGCAAATGGCATGATTTCTAATGGGCAAAAATGACTTTAACCAACACCCTAAACCCTAAGAAAAAACCTGCATAAATAGGCAGTGAGAGGAGAAACCTTCTTCTTCCCGGATAGCTCTTGAGAAAAGTATATAGATATTATATAAATATAATACAAGTAAAGAAAAGGGTTGAAGGCAGAAGCTTACCAGTCAACTGGGAAGTGGAAGAGAGCTAGGTGAGAAAACTCACTCAAAATCTAAGGCAATAAGTCCTAATGTAGGCAGCCCGTTATAAGTTAATTTTCTTCAAAATGAATTTTCATATATGATTGTCTATCTGTGATTTTAGAGCTGAAAATGTTTTGATCCTTTTGGGTGTTCTGTTTGTTTTATTATATGAAAGTCTTAAGTATTATTGGTATATATGCATGTGTTCTATAAACCCAGATCTCTGATATGTTAATGTTTAGAAACATAAGTAAATACCCAGAAAATAAAATGTTGAATAGGCAAGTAGTATTGGTTTTGGCTCAACCCAGAAAAATGAAAACATATTGAGCTGCAATATACTCATGTATAAGTGCTGAGGCTTGAGACAAAAAGGAATTAGGGGTGCAATAGGGTTGCCTATGTGTTGATGCTCCTGATTCAATGAAAATGTATAAATATTCATACACATAGCAAATAAATTTTGTAATTCAGTGAAACTTGGTCATTCTGAGTTTAATTCAAGCACAAATATTTGCGAAAGGGAAAAACCCTCTCTCAAAAGCCATAAGCCAATGTTAGTTGCCTATACCCCTTTTAAAATACCAGAAAATATATATATACATATAGAATCTCATTTAAATAGACAACAATGTTTGCTTGCCTGTTTGTCTCTGTTTGGTTATGAATAATATGAGATATCATGACATGGATGTTTATGTTAGTGAAATTAATCACTGAATGGTTTAGTCATGAAAAATCAAAAGAGTTATTATTAACTTAAACCTGATTAGGAAATGGGGGTCAAGAACACTGCAGGAATGACTTGTTTTCTTAAGTAATACAAGTTGACACATGGCTTGTTTAAGTCCTGAGATCTTTGTGTAATGGAGTGAATTAGTCCATTACAGTGTGTCCATTGATTCAATTAATTGCAGGTGAGACCAAGATAGATATATATATCAAGGTAAGAGAATTTGATATAAAGAGGAACTAGAGTTTTCCTGGAATGAAATCTGGATAGTGAATAAATGATTTAATTCATTTTGGGTGATTTCCTTGTTTGTATGGATGTTTATTTGATTCATGATTGAATTATATGAATGTATGAATGTACCATATCTTCTTGAGGTTTCTGGAAAGGCAGACTTAAGTGTGCACCTGCACACTGACACAGAACATGCACACATGAATTACTTGTTTTCTAAAGGCAGAGTTATATACATATATCCATGTTTTAACTTTAACTTGATTTACAAATTGTTTTAGTGGATTTTCTCATACCATACATGTGTCTGACCCTAGTGTGCTAATGGCATATGGGGTGTCTCATTTAAAATGGGGCAGCTTCAAATGCATTTTCAGGGGCTGTAGCAACTAAGTAGAAGTAGGAGCAAGGATTTGAGAAGAAGATTATAGCATGCTAAACTTAGTTAGATAAAAGCATAAATGATGAAGTCTGCATGTATTGATAATTTAAATTGCTACCTGTATTAAGTGTTGAATATTGGATGGATATTTTGCTAAGAGATTGACTTGTAACTGGAATTTAAAAATCTGGATATTATCGGATATGTTGAAGAAGTTAATCTAAATCTTGTAAGTGATGAGCAAGAATACTATGATAAAATTGGATGGTTACATTTTATAAATGTATTAGTCAATCTTGAGTCTTTAAAAAGGGTTTAAGTTTTGGGAAATCTGGATAGTTGAATCTCAGAAAAATTAAATGGTTTTATTTTTCTACCATGGCATATGTATACAAAAGATAATAAGCATAGGGAGAATGTATTTTTAAAGTCTGTAATGTTTCCATAATTCAACTTGTTTTATACAAATGTTTTATGCCTTATTTTTAAATAAGGGAAAGGTCTGTAATATAGGAGTTGAAAGCAAGGTCCATAAAAGTTGCATATATGTGTACATTTAAACATGTTTTGTACAGATATTAACACACCAGTTACCTTTGTATTTTTAACATGAATCTGAAGTCCATTTCATTAAGGCTTTGAGCAAAAATGTATTCTTCTAGACCCTATGAGTTCTACTAGAACAAAGAGTCTGGTTGAACCATGTCTTTCTGGGTACCCATAGTTATGTGAACTCACTCATGTTAGCATTTCATTTAGCTTAGCACCATGTCATCAAAGAATTAAGCTTTTAAAATATGATATCTCACTCAAAAATATTCCAGAAAATTAGTTAGTACTCTAAACAGATTTTATAAGAAAATCAAACATAGATAATGATAGAAGCTTATATCATTTTCCAGAGCAAAAACACAACACCTTTAATTTATAGATAACCATAACACAATTATCGGGTTTCTAGGAATTATACTCCATAGAGAATTTAGCAAGGAATCAGGAGTTTAAAATATATATATACATATATATTGATACATGTATGGATGGAGTTTTATTGTATATATTGAATTGAACTATGTGTGGATTGATTAAACTTAATCAATCAAATTATCCTCTTGTTTTCCAGAACTCTGATGCAAACAAGAGAGGCACATGCATCATCAAATGTATGTGCATATCCTGATGTATATACTGATATATTTATATTGGTTAAGATTTTGATCCTGGATTTATGTTGTTTGATAGAAAAAAATGACTCTAGGCTTCAGAAATATGTATATGTATATATATCTCTACGTAAAAAAAAATCCTTACAAATTAAGGTATAAAAGAGAGGGTCATTTCATTTGGTATCAGAGCTATGTTACTAAAACATAGTTGAAAATTAAAATCAAAGCTTTCTATGAAATTAAAAACTTAAGAAACAAAAGTATAAGTAAAATATTTTGTAGGGATTTATTACTGGATGATCAAGTCTGAGTTAAAAAAAAAAGAAACTAACCAACTATGTAAATTATTATTAGCAAACTATGGTAGGAAGACCACCAAATTAGGGAGCTGGATCCTCCAATGCACCACCAATGGTCAATCTACAAGATTTGGTGAGAGCATTTAGGGATGGGGCAGGACAAAGGCAAGAAAATCCCCATGAAGAGCTCTCCAAATTACTCAAGACTTATACTCATTTAGGAGGCAAAAGCTTTGAAGGGACAGAAAGTATTATGGAAATTCAAGCATGGTTGAGAACATTGGATAGGATTTTCAATGACATGCAGCTTGATGATCAAAGGAGGAGGCAAGTGGCTTCAAGACAGCTGAAAGGAGCAGCTTTAAGCTGGTGGGAAGTAATCATTACAGGGAGAGATGAGAATGAAATCACTTGGAATCAATTCAAGGAGATGTTGGAAGCAAGATTTGTACCAGCATCAGCTAAGACCACCTTACTAGAAGAATTTATTAGACTTAGGCAAGGAACTTTAAGTGTCACTGAATACACTCAAAAGTTTGAGGGGCTTTCCATATATGGAGCAATGCTTGTGGCAGATGAAGCATCCAAGAATGATAGATAAATTAAAGGTTTGAACCCAGGACTTAGCAGAGCCATGTTACCTTATGCTTATAGGACATTTGATCAAGTAATAGACTTGGCTTTGAGGTTGGAGAAACATGACAAGGAGAGGGAGAAGTTTAGAAATTTTAAGAATAATAACACCAAGAAGGGTAAGGGGAGATATCACCCTTATGATAAGAAGAAGGAAGAGGTCAGTAACAAAGGCACTGGAGATGTCAAAGCTAAGGAAACCAAGAAGAAAATTGTGTGCCATCAATGTGGAAAGGAAGGACATATCAAGGCTAGGTGCCCAGAATTGAAAGGAGGAGCTTTCAAGTGCTATCTATGTGGGAAAGAGGGGCATATGAAGAGGAATTGTACTGAGTATAAACAGCAAGGAAAGTTGGCAAATTTGGAAGGCAAAGGCAAAGCCACAGTGGAAAGTAATGCTGAAAACCATAGCCAAGTGGAAGGTACATTACTTATTTGTACCATACCCATAGCAATAGTATATGATACTGGAGCAACTCACTCTTTGATTTCTTATGAATTAGTTAAAATGCTAAAATTAAGTTGCATATTGGCTGAAACTCCATTGCATATACAAAGTCCACTGGGGAGTTCTAGTGTTTTAAATATGATTTGTGTGGACGTAGAATTAAACATAGGTGGAAACATTTTCATTTCCAATTTATATGTTTTAAACTACCCAAATATAGGTGTTATATTGGGGGTAGACTGGTTAAGGCAATTTAAAGCCATAATTAACTTAGAATCATCCATCATATCATTGCAAAATCTTAGGGGCCAGAGAATCATAATTTTATGTGAAGTGGCTAAAGAAAGGAAATTATATCATTTAATTGACTTGGAGAAAGATTTCAGTGAACTTACTATTGAGGAAATTCCCATAGTCAATGAATACTTGGATGTGTTTGAGGAGGTTAAGGGTGTTCCACACCATAGATCAATAGAGTTTCAAATTAATCTAGTTCCAGGAGCAAGCCCAGTGATTAAAAAGCCAACTAGAATGGGGCCAAATGAACTAAAAGAATTAAAGAAACGGTTAGAGGAATTGGAAGAAAAGGGTTTTATTAGACCAAGTAATTCTTGCTGGGGAGCACCAATGGTGTTTGTTAAGAAACAAGATGGTTCCTTAAGACTTTGTATAGATTACAGAGAATTGAACAAGGTAACTATTAAAAATAAATACCCATTGCCAAGAATAGATGATCTTTTTGATCAATTAGCTCGGGCAAGAGTGTTTTCTAGACTAGATTTAGCATCTGGTTTTCATCAAATGAAAGTGGAGGAGTCAGGTGTTAAGTACACTGCCTTTAACACTAGGTATGGGTTATATGAATTTGTGGTTATGCCATTTGGTTTGACTAATGCACCATCATACTTTGTGGATTTAATGAACAGAACCTTTAGAGATTATTTAGACAAATTTGTGCTTATTTTTATAGATGACATTTTGATTTATTCCAAAACAGAGGAAGAACATAAAAATCATTTGCATCTGGTTTTGTCTAGATTAAGAGAAAAAGATTTAAAGGCAAAATTTTCAAAATGTGTATTTTGGAAAGAGGAAGTACATTTCCTTGGCCATGTCATTTCTACCAAAGGAATTGCTGTAAACCCCAATAAAGTGGTGGCTATTCAAGCATGGAAGAGGCCTAGCACAGTGAGTGAAGTGAGATCATTTATGGGGATGGCAGGATATTATAGGAGATTTATAAAAGATTTTTCAAAAATTTCTACACCACTTACTAACTTAACCAGGAAGAACCAAGCTTTTGTTTGGTCAGAGAAGTGTGAGAAATCTTTTGAACAGTTGAAGGAGGCATTGGTGAATGCTCCAATTCTGAAAGTACCCCAGGGAAATGAAGAGTTAGTTGTATATACTGATGCTAGTGGGTTTGGTTTGGGTGCAGTGTTGATGCAACAAGGCCAAGTCATTGCATATGCATCCAGGCAACTTAAACCTCATGAAGTAAGGTATGCCACACATGATCTTGAATTGGCAGCTGTGATCTATGCTTTGAAACTTTGGAGACATTATTTGTTAGGCACTAAGTTTGAACTTTACACTGACCACAAGTCTTTAAAGTATTTATTTTCACAAAAAGATTTAAACATTAGGAAACATAGATGGGTGGAGTTCTTAGCTGCTTATGACTTAGATATACTCTATACACTAGGAAAAGCAAACAAAGTTGCTGATGCTCTAAGTAGACAACATGCTAAATTAGCTAGGATGATGATAGAAGAATTTAAGGACTTGTCCTCGCTTGCTGAGTTAGAAATTGGGAAGAATGACTGTGTGCACATGGATGTACATGTGCATGGTGCATAGGAAAATAGAGGGAAGTTAAGCTTGATGACACTTCAATCAGATTTAATTTTGAAGGTAGGAAAAATGCAAGAACAAGACACAAACTTATTGGAGAAGAAAGTCCTCATATCAAAAGGGGAGGAAGTGATAAATTACCATATTGACAAAAATGGTTATTTAAGAAACCAGAATAGAATATGTGTGCTAGAGAACATGGAGTTGAAGGAGGAAATATTGAATGAATATCATAGAAGTAAATACTCCATACACCCAGGCAGTACAAAGATGTATCAAAACTTAAAAAGAGATTTCTGGTGGAAGGGAATGAAATCAGATGTAGCAAAATATATTGCAAAATGCATGACTTGCCAACAAGTCAAGGCTGAAACACAAAAGCCATCAGGGTTGTTGCAACCTCTTACCATACCACAATGGAAATGGGAAGATATATCTATGGATTTCATAGATGGACTGCCTAGATCTAAAAGAGGAAACACAAGCATATGGGTGATAGTTGATAGGTTAACTAAAGTGGCACATTTCATCCCAGTCAAATCAGAAAGGAATGCACCAAAGTTAGCACAAGTATTTGTGAAAGAAGTGGTAAGATTACATGGCATTCCCAAAACTATTGTGAGTGATAGGGATACCATCTTTACCTCAAGATTCTGGAGAAGTTTTCAAGAATCCATGGGAAGTGAATTATGCTTGAGCACTGCCTACCATCCACAATCAGATGGGCAGACTGAGGTGGTGAACAAGGTTTTAGAGGACTTGTTAAGGGCATGTGCACTGGATTTTGGAGGTAACTGGGAAGACTATCTCCATTTAGCTGAATTTACATACAATAACAGCTATCAAAGCACCATAGGAATTGCTCCATTTGAAGCCTTATATGTCAAGCCATGCTTGTCACCTGTATGTTGGGTAGAAGCAGGGGAAAGAGCTGTTCTAGGGCCTGAGTACATACAAGAAACTAAAGAGAAAATTGAGTTGGTAAGGAGAAGAATGGCAGCAGCTTAAGATAGGCAAAAGAAATTTGCAGACATGAAAAGGAAGCAGGTGGAATATGAAGTAGGAAATTTTGTTTTCATCAAAATATCACCTATGAAAAATGTGTTGAGGTTTGGGAAACAAGGCAAGTTAACCCCAAGATATATTGGGCCATACAAAATTCTAGAAAGAATTGGTTCCTTGGCATATAAGCTGGAATTACCAGAAAAGATGCAAGGGATGCATGATGTTTTTCATGTATCACAATTGAGAAGATGGGTCCATGATAAGGCAAAAATTCTTGAGACCCCATCCCAAGTGCAAATAAATCCTAATTTGATTTATGAAAAGGATCCAGTAGAAATTTTGGCAAAGGATGTGAAGAAGTTGAGGAATAAATCTCTGAAACTTGTGAAGGTACAGTGGAGTCTTGATCCTAGTGATTGCACATGGGAATTAGAAGACAAAGTTAGGATGAATTATCCTAAGCTATTTTCAGATTAAAGGTAATTCTGATTTTTAATTTGTTTTCCTTTTTAGGTGTATATATATTTTTAGTTATTATGATAGAACTAAAAATCTATTTGGTTGAGAATGTACTTGTTCTCAGGATTAAGTTTAAGAATTGACTTAAGCTTAGGAAAATTGTGGGACACAATTTCTAAAAGGTGGGGTGTATGTAATGACCCAAGAATTTAGGAATTTATTTTGAAAAATATAAATAAGTTTAAAATAATTTTTAAACTAATTTTAAAGGGGAATTGATATAGCTTGATATGGTGTATCTGTATGTGTGTACATGTGTGCACAGGAAATACACATGAACTAAAAGCTTAATCCCTGAATGACTAAGAATGAATACATGTTGATGAGTATGGAAATATTATATATATATATATAGATTAAATCCTTAAAAGCTATATGCATAAGTAAATATATATATATATATATGGATGCTACTGAGTATTTTTGAGTGTACATGTACATGTGTGTCAGTACAAAATAATGTATAAATATATATATGGGTGTACTAATTAATTCAGTAAGACTTATATACATATATATATATATGTTAATAAAATACTAGAGTTCAAATCAATAAAATAAAATATATAAACATATTTTAAATTATAGGCAGAAAGAAAAAGAATGAAGATATAAAAAGAAGAAATCCTCTTATAAATAAATAAAGGAAGTACATACTATTTAAATGAAAGCTAAAAATAGAAAAATAAGATAAAACAGAGAAGTGTTTTGTATAGACAGAATTAGGAAGAATATTTGATAAATAATAATATCAAGTCACACTTTTAGCATGATAGTAGACAAAAGGAAAAGTAATTTCTGGAAAAGAAAATCTCTGAAAATAACCAAAAGAATATAACCACTTTTCTCTTCATAAAACTCAAGCCGGGGAGGGTGAGATTTTGGGTTTAAAAACTAAATGCAAATGGCATGATTTTTGATGGGCAAAAATGACTTTAGCCAACACCCTAAACCCTAAGAAAAACCCTGCATAAATAGGTAGTGAGAGGAGAAACCTTCTTCTTCCCGGATAGCTCTTGAGAAAAGTATATAGATATTATATAAATATAATACAAGTAAAGAAAAGGGTTGAAGGCAGAAGCTTACCAGTCAACTGGGAAGTGGAAGAGAGCTAGGTGAGAAAACTCACTCAAAATCTAAGGCAATAAGTCCTAATGTAGGCAGCCAGTTATAAGTTAATTTTCTTGAAAATGAATTTTCATATATGATTGTCTATCTGTGATTTTAGAGCTGAAAATGTTTTGATCCATTTGGGTGTTCTATTTGTTTTATTATATGAAAGTCTTAAGTATTATTGGTATATATGTATGTGTTCTATAAACCAAGATCTCTGATATGTTAATGTTTAGAAACATAAGTAAATACCCAGAAAATAAAATGTTGAATAGGCAAGTAGTATTGGTTTTGGCTCAACCCAGAAAAATGAAAACATATTGAGCTGCAATATACTCATGTATAAGTGCTGAGGCTTGAGACAAAAAGGAATTAGGGGTGCAATAGGGTTGCCTATGTGTTGATGCTCCTGATTCAATGAAAATGTATAAATATTCATACACATAGCAAATAAATTTTGTAATTCAGTGAAACTTGGTCATTCTGAGTTTAACTCAAGCACAAATATTTGCGAAAGGGAAAAACCCTCTCTCAAAAGCCATAAGCCAATGTTAGTTGCCTATACCCCTTTTAAAATACCAGAAAATATATATATACATATAGAATCTCATTTAAATAGACAACAATGTTTGCTTGCCTGTTTGTCTCTGTTTGGTTATGAATAATATGAGATATCATGACATGGATGTTTATGTTAGTGAAATGAATCAATGAATGGTTTAGTCATGAAAAATCAAAAGAGTTATTATTAACTTAAACCTGATTAGGAAATGGGGGTCAAGAACACTGCAGGAATGAATTGTTTTCTTGAGTAATACAAGTTGACACATGGCTTGTTTAAGTCCTGAGATCTTTGTGTAATGGAGTGAATTAGTCCATTACAGTGTGTCCATTGATTCAATTAATTCCAGGTGAGACCAAGATAGATAAATATATCAAGGTAAGAGAATTTGATATAAAGAGGAACTAGAGTTTTCCTGGAATGAAATCTGGATAGTGAATAAATGATTTAATTCATTTTGGGTGATTTCCTTGTTTGTATGGATGTTTATTTGATTCATGATTGAATTATATGAATGTATGAATGTACCATATCTTCTTGAGGTTTCTGGAAAGGCAGACTTAAGTGTGCACCTGCACACTGACACAGAACATGCACACATGAATTACTTGTTTTCTAAAGGCAGAGTTATATACATATATCCATGTTTTAACTTTAACTTGATTTACAAATTGTTTTAGTGGATTTTCTCATACCAGACATGTGTCTGACCCTAGTGTGCTAATGGCATATGGGGTGTCTCATTTAAAATGGGGCAGCTTCAAATGCATTTTCAGGGGCTGAAGCAACTAAGTAGAAGTAGGAGCAAGGCTTTGAGAAGAAGATTATAGCATGCTAAACTTACACTACTAGAAAAATGCTAAATTCCGACGGAGGGGGGCGACGGCTTCCGACGGCCTATTTCCTATGGCTTCCGACGGGCCGTCGGCGGCCGTCGGAAGTCGTCGGAAATATGCGATTATAGCTCCAGCCAAGAGCTTTCTTCCTCCTCCTCTCCATACGAAAATTCCACCAAAAAACCCCCAAATTCAACCTCCAAGCTTCCAATCCCTAATTTCTAGCTTCCGGATCTTCCAAGGCTCCCTAATCAAACTCCATTACTCTTAATCTCAAGTATAATCTCTTATTTTTGTGAAAAATTCAGTTTTTATCCTAATTCTATATTTGCATAAATTGGTAAATTAGGGCGAATTAGTGATTGCAATTGTTTCCAATAGCGTAATAACGGTTTATAGCATCACATGGTATACCGTTTCATCTTTTATTGTGAAATTGTAAAAAACACGTATAATTTGTGGTTGTTCACGTATATGTAAATTGTTGTGTATGGCTTGATTCGACGATTGTATACGTTATTTGGAATAAGATAAATTGATTGAATGAACTAGGAGTATTATATTGTGCGCGTATTTACTTATGAAAAAAAAAATGCATTACCCTAAATTATAATTGTGTGTATTGAAAAATGACAAAAATGTTAAAACAGCCTTAAGTTGATGTAATACGTTGAATAAATGTGTTAAATTAGTATATATTTTTGTAAATGTGAACAGTGAGTAAAACTGTATTTTTTTCTAAAATGCGCGCATGTAACTGACAAATGTCCCTTAGAGAGTTTTTGGCCCCGTCTGACGAGTGTTGTACATGATCGTTGTATAAATAGTCATTTTTTTGAAAACGACCATTTATATTCATTTGGTACAATGTTTGTCGAATTTGTCCCTGTATTGGACAAGTTATGAACACAGTAAGCATTTACATTTTGTATACTACTTCGTCTCAAACGGTTCATAAAATTTCGGCCTAACTTTTCTTTTTTGTTTCCTGCGTACACGCATTTGTGTACAATGCAGGGAACAAAAGGGAAATGCTGCCGAAATTTTGTTGAATCGTTTGAGACGAAGTAATATACGAAATGTAAATTCTTAATGTGTTTGTAATGGAAAGTAGGATGCCTGACCAATGAAAAGAAAAATTATATATATTTTTAAATCGTTACATTAAAAAATAAAATGTGCCCTATTTGAAAATATTTTTAAATTTGTTAAGTTGTTCTTTAAATTCAATATATTATACGACCATGAAAATAATCTTTTTCGAATTTTTATTCTTCAAAATAAATATTAAATTTTGAACTTCTCATTTTGTCAAATAGGAAAAATGATTGATTATTTTGTTGATCGAAGGAGATGGATGTACCAAAGAAAAGGACTGAGGGGCTCAATAAAAGAAGATTTTTATAATGGTATAAACATGTTTGTTGAATTCGCTTTAAGTAATAACGGAAACGATCCAGAAATTCGTTGTCCATGTAGTAGGTGTAGACATTTGAAGTATTTGTTACCAAATATTGTGAAAGTTCATTTGTGCAAACACGGTTTCGCACCCGAATATTATGTTTGGGATCGGCATGGAGAAGTTGTTGCAAATACTTCTGTAGAGTCTGAAAGTGTCGTTAACGAAATAGTTTCAACGACCCGTATAGAAAATATGGTCGAAGATGCAGCACGATCAATGTTTCATATGGTTGAAGTTGACGACGATGATGGAAATGTTGAAGAACCAAATATTGAAGCTAAAAAAATTTATGATTTACTAGATGCAGCTAAGAAACCTATTTGGGATGGTTGTAAAAGCGGCACTCAGCTGTCAGTAATCGCAGAATACATTGTGATGAAATCAAAATACAACATCACTGAAGCTGGGTTTACGGCTGTTGTACAAGCTGCAAAAAGACATATGCCGCCCGATAATCTAATGTGTGAAAATCACTACGAAGTTAAAAAACTTATGTCGGCTTTTGGTTTACCGTATCAGAAAATAGATACATGTTTAAAAGGATGCATGTTGTTTTGGAAAGAAGACGCAAACCTTAGAAATTGTAAAGTTTGTAACCAGGAGAGATACAAACCAAGAAAAAAGAAGGGGAAGGAAGTTCAGTACAAGCGTATGCACTACTTACCCATAACTCCAAGACTTCAAAGATTATATGCATCTTCTGTAACTGCGTCTAATATGAGGTGGCATAGCGTGAGAACGGAGGAAGAGGGTACGTTGACACATCCGGTCGATGGAGAAGCATGGAAGCATTTCAATAAAACATATCCAAATTTTGCAGCGGAGAGTCGAAATGTTAGATTAGGATTATGTATGGATGGTTTTTCTCCATTTTCTCAATTTGGTTCTAAATATTCATCCTGGCCCATTATCGTCACACCGTATAATTTACCTCCATGGATGTGTATGAAAACGAAATATATGTTTCTTACTGTTGTCGTTCCTGGTCCCGACGATCCGACACAAGGAATCGATGTATATTTACAACCGTTGATTGAGGAGTTAAAAATACTGTGGAACGAAGGAGTAGAAACATACGATGTGTCCAAGAAGAAAAAATTTCGTATGTTTGCTTCTTTGTTGTGGACTATAAGTGATTTTCCTGCCTATGCAATGCTTTCGGGATGGAGTACTGCCGGTCGTCTAGCATGTCCAAATTGCATGGATGAAACACGAGCGTTTTCTTTACCTCATGGTAAGAAAATTTCATGGTTTGACTGTCATCGATATTTTCCCCCTGTAAATCATCCCTTCAGAGGAGACAAGAAAAACTTTTTAGCTAATAGAGTAGAAACCAGACAACCACCGACGATATGGTCAAGCGAAGACATATATGAACTTGTTAAGGACTATCCAAAGATATATGAAACCGGTGAGCAAACAGAAATTGAAGGCAAATCAGTTGTTCATAACTGGTGCAAACAAACTATTTTTTGGGAGTTGCCGTATTGGAAACATCTTCTGTTCGCCATAACATAGATGTGATGCACAATGAGAAAAATGTATTTGATAATGTTTTTAACACAATTTTGAATGTGAAAGGGAAGACGAAGGATGTATTTGATTCATTGCTTGCTTGCTTGCTTGTTTATTCAGGTATGTTTTGTTTTACTTTAGAATGATTTGATAGACGACGTAGGCAATTGTTGATTTATGTATAATTATGTTTGATACACTTGATTCTATGGTTATATAAGGACGTGTATGAGAATATTGATGAATTTGTGTATTAACAACATGGTAGAACCGTTATTGTTAGGATTATTGTTATTGTTGGAATGGTTATGTATATTTTGATGTAATTTTATTTATTTGTGTGTTTATTGAATATTTTGTAGTTTGGGTTTGGATATTTGGTTGGATTATAGTATATTGGATTGTGCAGTATTGATATTATAGTGTTTGGAAGAGAAATGTGGTTGGAAAGGCTCTATTTGCAGCAAATTTAAAAAAAAAACAGCAGATTTCCGACGGCTTCCAACGACTTATAGGTCAAAATTTCTGACGACTTACAACGAATACCGGCGGCCTGTAACTTAACATTTCCGACGGCTTTCGACGGTTACCGACGTCCATCGGAATTCGTCGGAAAACGTCGGAAGTCATCGGGATCCGTCGGAATCGTTTACGACAGCTTCCGTCGGAAGCCGTCGGAATTACGGCTTCCCGACATAGGCATTTCCGACGGCTTTTTCCGACGGCGGCCGACGGCCGCCGACGGTTTCTGGCCGTTGGAAAACGTGCTTCCCCTTGTAGTGTTAGTTAGATAAGAGCATAAATGATGAAATCTGCATGTATTGATAATTTAAATTGCTACCTGTATTAAGTGTTGAATATTGGATGGATATTTTGCTAAGTATTTTGCTAAGAGATTGACTTGTAACTAGAATTTCAAAATCTGGATATTATCTTATATGTTGAATAAGTTAATCTAAATCTTGTAAGTGATGAGCAAGAATACTATGATAAAATTGGATGGTTACATTTTATAAATGTATTAGTCAATCTTGAGTCTTTAAAAAGGGTTTAAGTTTTGGGAAATCTGGATAGTTGAATCTCAGAAAAATTAAATGGTTTTATTTTTCTACCATGGCATATGTATACAAAAGATAATAAGCATAAAGAGAATGTATTTTATAAGTCTGTAATGTTTCCATAATTCAACTTGTTTTATACAAATGTTTAATGCCTTATTTTTAAATAAGGGAAAGGTCTGTAATATAGGAGTTGAAAGCAAGGTCCATAAAAGTTGCATATATGTGTACATATAAACATGTTTTGTACAGATATTAACACACCAGTTACCTTTGTATTTTTAACTTTGTATTTTTAACATGAATCTGAAGTCCATTTCATTAAGGCTTTGAGCAAAAATGTATTCTTCTAGACCCTATGAGTTCTACCAGAACAAAGAGTCTGGTTGAACCATGTCTTTCTGGGTACCAATAGTTATGTGAACTCACTCATGTTAGCATTTCATTTAGCTTAGCACCATGTCATCAAAGAATTAAGCTTTTAAAATATGATATCTCACTCAAAAATATTCCAGAAAATTAGTTAGTACTCTAAACAGATTTTATAAGAAAATCAAACATAGATAATGATAGAAGCTTATATCATTTTCCAGAGCAAAAACACAACACCTTTAATTTATTGATAACCATAACACAATTATCTAGTTTCTAGGAATTATACTCCATAGAGAATTCAGCAAGGAATCAGGAGTTTAAAATATATATATACATATATATTGATACATGTATGGATGGAGTTTTATTGTATATATTGAATTGAACTATGTGTGGATTGATTAAACTTAATCAATCAAATTATCCTCTTGTTTTCCAGAACTTTGATGCAAACAAGAGAGGCACATGCATCATCAAATGTATGTACATATCCTGATGTATATACTGATATATTTATATTGGTTAAGATTTTGATCCTGGATATATGTTGTTTGATAGAAAAAAAAATGACTCTAGGCTTTAGAAATATGTATATGTATATCTTATATATATATATCTCTATGTTAAAAAAAATCCTTACAAATTAAGGTATAAAAGAGAGGGTCATTTCAATATCTATATACTATGATAGAAAACATCGGGATCATATCACAAACCCGTATCAAGTGTTCGCCATAAAGAATCGAGTGAAAAATCCTTGTTCACACTAGTGTAAACCATCTCGAAAACATGTACTCGAATATTGGATCAAGGATAGTCATGCGAATAGAACGATCTACGTATAACTTACGTATTTATCCTATTGGTTTTTTAACTATACCAATTTTTTTAATCATACTCATTTATACAAATAGTACGTCATTCAATACTAAACCATTTATGCATTATTTCATAAATCATAACTTCAAGTTTATAATCATTTTATAACTTAAGTTCATATTCATGTAATACTCCACTACATCCCAAGAGTATTTACCGAAACATCAAATTGTTTTACTTAACAAGGATGATGTACAATTTAATTTTTTTTCAACCGAAACACTTAGTTTCAAATTCTATAATAATTCAGAAGTTCCCGACTATCTAAAATTGCTGAAAATCCCGTTTCATTTTAACAAATGAAAACTACCAAACAACATATCATATTATGATGCATATACTATATTTTCCTAATGCATAGGCTACATGTGTCCATGAAATAAATTAACAAGAGAACCTTTAGAACTAAACATCGGTTTTCATTTCAAATCATTTTGAAATAATATATACATATAACTTTGTATATCAAATCTTACTTTCGGGATTTAAATCAAAATCCATTTTACCAAAATAACTTTGTAGCATCCCACACTTAGAAACCCAAAAATGAATGTCGATGATGTTGCAGCCATCACCGAAATTATTTTCAAATGACAGAAGTGAGTTCAGTACATGCAAACCATACTTTTGGTATTTAACCAAAATCGTTTCAAAGCGGTATCAAACACTTCGTATAATAATATTAAGTATAATGATCTCAATTTCCTGAATCGATTTTCCAAATATTTACATTCAAATAATACTAATATTATTTTCCCCAAAATTTTGAAAAAAACATTTTCAAAGTCATCAGGATTTAAGTTCTCAATTTCTTTATTTAAATCCTTTTCGTTTATAAATCACATTTTATAAACCATACTTATATAGAATTACTTTCTTATATAAATCTTTTCACCAATATTTATATTCAAAATATTCTATCTTTCCCTTTTAGATTGTAGTAAACATCTTTTACTAAATTTTAACTTCTAACCCAACATTATCACCGAATGCTTTATAGTCAAACCGTCAAACTTAATTCATAAGGTGTTCGTTTCTTTGTACCCACAATTACTGTGTATCCAACCCATGATTTAGAAAGGTAAAGTTGCTCATAAACTGGTTGAGCGCAAATCAATAACAAATAATACTCAATGTTCCAAACATGCCGAGCACGATTAAATAATCAAGGTTCGGGATATTAAACTATGAGAAGCACTAGAGTAAAACAAACATGAATACGTAAACCATAAATAGATAGTATGCCCTCAAGAACCCGCTTCCCCTTCTCCGCTGCAGAAATAGAAAAGACCCTACGATACTCCCATTTCCTAAGCATAGGACAATCTCTGGCAATATGACTAGGCTGATGGCAATTTTAACTGTTAGCACCAAAATTGGTCACTAACACCCTTGAATAGAATTGTGTAGAGAGATTAATGAAGAAAGTAAATTAAAATAGAGAAGTAACGCACTTGAGTGCAAAAGGAATAACAAAAAACGAGAACACCAGATTTATAGTGGTTCAGCGTAATTGCCTACGTCCACATTGAATGTGATCTTTATTACTTTTCCAATCACTTGAGTATAGATACAATCTGTAAACAAACAACTTGAATACAAGTTTGAATAGGAAAGAAACGAGTACAGAAAATTGCAGAGTCTCCCTGGAATTCTCGAAAAAAGGTCCCCTTCAGCTGTATCCCTGCCCCTCTATTTATAGACGAAGACAGGCTAGATCCCTTGCGCAAGCCCATGACCAAGACGACTCGGCCCACAAGTGATGCTTCAGGATTTCAGAACCAGGTATACCGAGCCACTCTGGCCGAACCAGGGGTTACTCGTGAATGACTCGAAGCATCTCTTTGATCAACTCGAAGCAAGTGGTGTTGGAACTCGAAGCAAGGAAACACCAGGTAACTCGTCGACTTACCTTAGGATGCACTGTCCCAAGTACACCGATCCATACGTGCCAAATCATTATGACCGAACCACAAGCACCGAACCAGGCTCGACCGAACTATCTTGGCCGACCCATCACGACCTTTCTTCCTTGACCGAGTGGCATCTGCTGATCCACCTAGACCGAGCCACGTATGACCTTCGTCTTTGACCGAGCCACGTATGACCTTCGTCTTTGACCGAGCCATGTACTCCGACCCACCTTATCCTTCATACCATGACCGAACGACATGGTCTTCCCTCCTTTGACCGAGCTATACATACCGACTGCTTCATTCAATACCAAAAAACTCCATGACTGACCCAGAGATAGCCTACCATTACAGCCGACCCAGTCATGCCGAGCCACCTATGTCAATCGTATCCGAGCCCATCTTTGCCGATCCATATAAGCCGAACCACTACCAGCTGACCCATATATAATCTTGTTCCAATAAGGCCGAACCCATCATTTCCGAACCATGAGACTAGGCCGAACCATACGACTTGGCCGAACCATGCACAAGTATGCCGATCCAATTAAGTTACACTAACCATTTATATTTTCCAATCTTTTCTCGGCTTGAGTCCCGTCTAGGTCCTACCATATCCTATGCAACTATTGCCTTGTAGTCGAGCCAAGTAGCCAGGTAACACTTGCCCCCCAAAGTGCATTGTGTGAATCAACATGAAGCGCTTTGAATCATCGAGTTATCCCTGCTTTCAGAGGCTAACTCGTTCAGAATGGTAACTGACTGTCGCTTTTTCATTGGCCTTCGAAGAAACTCCGCGTCGTTTGATCATATTAGTTCAGTTTCAAAGAAATTCTTGAATTCCTATTTTAACTTTTCAAAAGCTAAAAATTTGCAATCTTTCGAAGGCTAAATCGAAGTGGGTTTTCTAAACCCACGCCTTTCCACTTATCTGGTAGTATCCATTTCGTTAGCACATACCATCCTTAACTGCCATTACATGTATACATATTCATTTATATATATATATATATATATATATATATATATTTCATTATCATTTATGCTTTTACCATTTTTATTTATATTCTATTTATTAATTATTTATATTTATTTATTTATTATTATTATTTAAAAAAAAACAAGGAACAAGTGAGGGATCGACATATGAAGGCCGATCCACTCGATCGGTTTACCTTGGCCGGGACGGCATGTCGACTTGCCGACTCCGCGAAACATGGTGACCGGGTCATTAGGATGATACCGGTTCACCTTCCACTCCCCATATAAAATCCCACGCCCTATCTTCTTCTTCTCACACCCACTTCATAATTCATCTTCTTCGGTTCTGCTCAAAATGTAAATCCCCTCTCTCCACCGAACTGCTATCCCTTTCCACTCAATCACCTTTCAAACGTGCTCCCACATCACCCTCGACTTCAAGCCTAAAGAATCACTCGCCCTAGCTCCTAATTTCCGCATAGGTAAGGACCCATAATTCACTTAAAACTATTAGGTCATGCCCTCTTGAACTCAAACTATGCTTGAATCGCGTATGCATACGGATCTTCGTGATGAGTGGGAGAGGAGAGAAATGTGGCGAGTGGGTGTATAGGGCAAAGATAGTGGAGAGCTGTTTGGCATGGATTTGCATTGATTCGAAAGATTTTATGAATGGAGGTCGGTGTGTTATAGGGTCAGAGGTATAAGTTTCATGCCTGGTATTCCAAACAAAGGAGAGGGGTCGGCAGGTTTCCAGTGGAAGAGCGGGTCGGTAGGATTCTAGCACTAGAGTGGGTCGGTACTCCGAGAGGGAGTGGTTCAGTATATGCTATGGTGAGGCCGGGTCGATGCTTTGAGAGGGAATGGTTGGTCGTTTTAAAAGGAAATGGGTCATTCGTTTTAGATTAGGGGAGCGATCGGTATAGTCAGTTAAGTTTTTGGGTCGGTGTTCTGTAGGAGAGTGGATCAGTCATTTTAGTTTAGAGGGGCGATCAGATCGGTTGCATAAGTTAGGCATAGGATCAGTACTAAATGTTGGGGTTAGCACTGGCAATCAGGACTGTCTTAACTTGAACACCGCATACATCAGAACTACATATTTTCACGCCTTAGCACAAAATAATGAACGATGATCAGGACCAAAGCATATAAGCCTACAGACTTAATTGAGATTAACAACTCCACAGTTTAAGTAATTTAAACATGAATCTAACCCAACGAATGCAAGTAACAGTCTTCACAACATATGATGCCAGTGTCTGATCCCTGGACTTATACTATCGATCATAGGGCAAATTTTGGCGACGGCCGGCATGACGGTCTCTAGAGATGACAACTTAGAGCTCTATCATGCTATATTTTATTCTTTGGGACTTTAATTTATCTGTACTCTTTGCTTAAATCGTCGCACTAGTTCAAACACAACATGGGGGAATACTTTGTTGTTATATCTGATATCTATTATCTTTCAAGTATAGCTCAAACATGTATCTATTCACACCAATCGCTCTTTGGAGATGCCCAAAAAATCAAGCTCCGCTATTGTTTCTGACAAGCCTGAGCCATGCTCTCAGCAGGAGGCAGTGGGGACTCTGAACCCATCGTCAGCCCCCATAACTAGCATCCCGGATCGACCTATCATGGTTATAGGCTCGGCTCTCGATGCTGTAGATGGGGCCGTCGTTCTGGATGACCCCATCGATTCTCAAGCCTTGAAAATCGGCGAATCTTCTTTTCGTCGATTATTTCTATCCACAGAATCCCCTTCGAAGACGTTCTGGTTCCTTCGGCACAAGATCGGCCTCACTTGCCCCTAGCCGGATATACTGCATGCAACAAATTTATGTGTTGGGCTGAAAGTGTGCCACCTTTCAATTCATTCATCCATGAAGTGTTGCAGTATATTGGGATTGCTCCAGCACAACTACACCATAATAGCCATGCATTTATTCACGGTACATGCGTTCTTTTCATGAGCATCTTACTCAGACCCCCAACTCCTGAGGATATCCGTTATATTTACCGCTTTAAGAGACGTATCGATAGTACATCTTACATATTCCTCAAGCCACACCTCAAATGTCAAGTCCTGATGGGTGCGTGGAGCAAATTTTCTCAGTATAAACAAGAGTGGTTCTACGTACGCTGCCCTCCCGGTTTTGCGAGAAGATGGCTAGAAGGAAGTAAGTCCCATTTTTGTCCCAATCTTTGTCTTAAGGCTCGAAGTGCATCTTTTCTAAACTTCTTTCAACTCTTAAAATAGATATCTGCCCACGACCCGAAGGCGCCGGGTATTCTGAGGCCGTCGAGGCCATCCGAGCAACTCCCGTGGGAGATCGGGACATTAAATCTGTAATTACCAACGAACTGCTCTCGAAGTTCGGACTACTGGAAGAGGGCCACCGGACTAGCCTTCCAATTGAATCCATAGCAAGAATGACTACGGAAACGGGAAAAGAACAAGCTGGACCTTCGGTACCCCTGATACTACCGAGGAAGGTGAGATTAAAGAAATTGAGGTGCCATCAGCGACTGATGAGAATGTAAGTTCCGGCTAAGCGCCAGTAGCTGATGCACCCGACACCGACGAACCACGACCTCCTTCGAAAAAGAAAAAAAGTCTAGCTTACAAGCTGAAAAAGAAAAAAGTTGGCGGAACTTCAATGGTTACGATAACTCCGATCGAAAAGAAGTCGTCTTCCCAAAACATAGAGGGCTCATTAAAGGGCCTATCTGACTTGACCATCCCCAACAATATACTGAATTACGGTTTCAATAACCCCAAGGCTATGGGATTTAATTCGCTCGCGAGAAGCGATGAAGGTGCTCAGGCTCATCATAAGGGAGAGAAGACTCCAATGGGTAAAGTGAAAACACTGGTCCGTCGGGGGGATGCACTAGGACACATACAAACACTTACACTCCTCCATGCACTCGAATTCCACTCATCATGTAATTCCTACTAACTCGTCCTCATTTGGCTTTATGCGCAGGTGATATGGGGCGTACACATGGCATTGACCGCCTCCGCAGATCCTCCATCTTCTACCATTCCAGTCGAGACTCAGGATCAGGCAAACGGCGAAATAGGGACGACAGCGGTGATAGAGATTATCGTCCCAAAGAGTCATCATCTTCCAGAAGGAGAACCTATAACCATTCTTCATATCCAAATGATCCTCCCCCTCACTCAGAGCATAGTAGGGAGAAGTCTGCTCAGAAGGGATCCCAGTCCGAAGTTCCTCGTGACCAACATTCTGGCTCTTCGAGTACTAAGCAACCCTGTGAGCCTTATAAGAAATCTGTGACTCTGGTTAAGCAGACCCCTCCAGCCTCTGCTCACGATCCGTCGATGGTGGAAAAATTAGCTGAGCTCAAGGCTACATTCCTGAAGATATGTTTCGATGGATTGAAATTTCTCCCTGTGATCCATCCTATACTCGGACATGTCAAACAGAGTGCCATTGCCTGCAACAATGATGTTTATTTTCAGCATGATGCGTTTGTACACTTGGTGGAGAAAGTTTTAGAGGTCTTTATTGAACACCAACTCGAGATTGATCGCCTCAAACTCGAAGCTATTCATGACAAATACATCATTAAGGGCCAGGATGAAGAGCTATCCTCATACAAATCTCAGCTCGAGACTGGCCAGAAAAATGCTAAGGAGATAGCCGAGGCAGTTAGCCGCTTGGAGGCCACTCACAAGAAAGAACTCAATGAGGCAATTCAACGCAGCGGCACTCTAGCTTTGGAGAAAGACTCTATCCAAAAAGAGAAAGACATTCTCGCTCAAAAGGTTAAAGAACTAGAAGAGTTGCTCTTTAAAGGGAGAGAAGAGAAAATTGTAGTGCAGGAAGAGTTACAAAGATATTGCGATGAAATCGTCGAAACACGGCTTCTAAAGACAAAACTTGATGAAGAGCTATCGAAGGTTGAAGCACTAAAAGAAGCATCTCATGAAGAGGGCAAGAAAATAGCGCTCACAGAGGCCAACTCTCTACTTGAGGCAACTACTGAAGCCGGCAGAGAAGAAATCAAATGTTTATTCGACCCGCTCACTGTCGAGTTTAATGCAAGAGTCCTCATGCATCGTGACTTGTCTTTATTGGGCAAGAATTATCTTAAGTCACTTGCTGAAGCGTGGGATACTTTGATTAGAATTAAAAAAGTGGAGCTGGGTGTTGAAGAGATTGATGAAGAGGCTCTGGTAAGGGAAGTGCTTCGAGGCAATGAATCCTCAGATCTATCTGCGGCGAAATCCCTTTTTGGAAGAGACTCCTCGTCATCAAAGGGTAAGGATGATAATGCTGGCCCATCCGGCACTGAGTCTCCGGTTCCTCTTCTCGTTTAATTGACCGATAGTTTGTCACTTGGGCCTCCCGAACAGCACGTCGGCTATGACCCGGAGAAGCCCGGACTTGGCGTTCACATTCTATCTCCAATCCCTGAGGGTGATACTCCGAGGACCACTGAAAGTCAGTTGGAAGCTAGTATGTAGCTTCACCTTTTGGAGTTCAGGAATTTATCATTTTTGGCGAGTGATGAATGTGTTCTAACATTTGTTTTTCATGAACTCATATAGGTCACTTTGAACCCAAACCGATCCCAAGAAGCGATGTCTCCATGGAGCGGGAAGAGAAAAAGGCTGAGGCACCTCACACCGGAGATACCCCTAGTCCTGATGCTCAAGTGATCGGAGCGCTAGATGAGGATAAACTTGAAGATCCCTCACCTTTTGATGAACATGACGAGGTCGAAATCACAGGCACTTCCGAGCATACTTCCAAGCTCAGCATGAAAGAGAAAATCGAGGAGGAGGAGAAAAAGAAAACCAAAGTTAAGATAGAATCTCAGGTGGTGGAACTCGACGATCCCCTAAATAGGCCCTTGAAGGTCATTCTCCCCGGTGGGACCACCTTTGGAAATTCCTCCTCCTCCCTCGAGTACTTCGTCGCTGGAAGCAAAGGGTCCAAAAAGAGGCGCTTAGATGTGGAAACTTTGGAGAAGCCAAAAAACCGAAGAAGTAACTGTTACCTCGCTACATTTTGCTCAACTTAAGTAACGTAGTACCATGCAGTTGTTTTCCTACCCCCCCCTCTTTTTTTTATCATAGATAGATTTTGGATCAGGACTTTGAAGAAGTTGTAATGAAACTTCTTTTTTGATTAATAAATGAAATTTTGCTTCTTCGTATTTTCAGAGTCTCAACGCTTAGCTTATAATTTAATCTCATTGAAATCCAGAGTCTTGTGGGTCATGTGAACTCCAGTCCGCTTTCACAAGACTTGGAGACCTTTGAACCATGTATATTATAATCCGCACTATGGCGACTTTGGATACTCTAGTCCGCTCTCCCGGGACGTAGAGATTTTTTGAATCGTTTATACTATAGTCCGCACTCCGGGGACTCAGAGTACTCTAGTCCGCGCTCCGAGGCTTAGAGATTTTTTTTGAATCCTTTATACTCTAGTCTGCACTCCGGGGACTCAGAGTACTCTAGTCTGCGCTCCGGGGACATAGAGATTTTTTGAATCGTTTATACTCTAGTATGCATTCCGGGTCGAGTGGGTCGTTTTCGAATCGTGGTGCCGAGCACGTTTTTCAGGGTAGCGGGAAGATGAAGGGGTCGTGGGTGGTTTGTTAGGACAGACGGCGGCAGGTATAAGTTGGTCGGAGTTGTGTGGATGTGCACATGTCAGCGCACAGGCCTTCGTGCACGGAAAAGGAAATAAGGAAGAAATAGAACTGGGAAAGAAAGGGAAAGGGAAGAAAGGAAAAGTGGGCCGGGAAAGAAGTATGGGCCGAAAAAAGAAAAAAATAATCAAAGAATAAAAGAAAGGAAGAGAAAAAAATAAAAGAAAGGAAATAAGAAAAGAAAATAAAAAGTAAAAGAAAAGATAAGGGAAAGAAAAATAAAAGAAAAGAAAGAAAAGGAAAAGGAAAAGAAAACGAAAGAAAAAGAAAAAGGAATGGAATTTATACACATACATTTATAAGATAATTTATGTTCTCTTTCTTTAACTAAAAACTATTTCCATTTTAAAGCCGTAATTTAAAGTGAAATTATATTTTATAGTTTAATGGTAATTAATTATATTATTATTATTTGACTTAAACTTGTGGATAATTAATAGTATTTTATAATTTATTTATTAGTTAATAAATTGTTTAAATTGTAATTAATTCGGATAAAAATATAAATGAAATAGGCTAAGTAAAGTTAATAAAATCCCAAGGAGTGAACCGTCTTGATATTTGTTATTTAAGTTGGTAGTAATCTATATCTTTGCTTATCTCTATTTGATATTCGTTTCAATTATTCTTGTCTGTAACATCGAGTGGTCAAACGACTTAAAATAATTGGATTAAAATAATAATACGTTTTATTTGAAATAAAGCCTCTTAATGAATTCCCATAATTGAATATGGTCACCCTAAATAATAAATTGTTTATTTTAACAATTTACCTTGTAAAATTTATTGCTTGGATTTAGAGAGGCCAGGATCGGATATTAGCATTATTCGGAACCACTCCGATTCGAAAACCACCACAAACCTTACGGGTTTGATTATAGGGTTAAATGGACTGGGATTGGATTAATTTCACAAATTCAACTATTTTAAATAAGTAAATATGTATTTAGACATTATTATAATATCAATGGATTTCGGAAAAAGTGTTTGTTTATAAATGGGATAAAACTCATCGTGTTGTATGAGTTACCTTGGTTTCAAAGATTTTCATAACTTAAGTATTTCAATTTAAGTGAGTTTACTCATGCTGGTTTCCAGCCTGACTCGGGTGTTACTTTATTGTAATGCTCGGGTCAGACCGAGTATTACATAATTTCAGGTTAGGACGCTTGGAGCTCAGGAGACGAGCTGGATGGTAGAGACGTATTTCACGTATTTGACTATATTCCATTATATATTGTAGGCTGTATATTCAACATTAGGGACAAGTTGTTATAGCTGTCCAGATTTTTATATTGGTAATTGTACTCTGATAACTTGTGTGTATAATAACAGTTACAGCTTTTCTTGTATAAAATGCTACTATTGTATATTATATTTTGTTCCACTGCGATTGTGAGATTCTGTACTGTTGTTTCTGTTTCTTCTTCTATCTCTTTTTCTTCTTAAACCCTAATAACCTAGTATTTCCGGCACTCGTTTCTCGGCACTCTATACAGTGAACGTATTAGTGTCGATTTTCGAGGGTCGAAAATCGCCCGGTCGTTACACGTGGTATTAGAGCAGAAGGTTAAACAAGAACCTTGGCTCTGGTGGGGATTACTCATTAGAGATAGGATCAGTAGTACCCTAGAATGAGTTGAGTGTATTATATATGAGGGCGTACTTGTTATTTTCTTGTATAATGATTTTAAAAATGATTTTTAAATAATTTTGATATATAAAGAAATAATTTTTCTAAATTATTATAGTATATTGATTGTTGTTATTGAAATTAAATAAGATCATAAGAATTAAGTGGTAATATATATAATCAAATAGAAATTTGGGTAAGAATGAACTATACAAATAAGTTAAGCTAGAAATGGATTCAAACCAGAATTTAAAATTCCGGAAGTATTTTCAAAGTGTTTTAGAATGAAATAAGTTTATTCTGATTTTATTTTAGATAATCCTTTCAGGAAATTATGATGAAATATATGGTGTGTTTGGTTTCTAGATATGATAATATTGGTTATTATCATAAAATTTGTTGTTGTGTCTAAATAAAGGAATGTTTATTATGGAATAAACAATGATGAAGCGGAGTGAAATGTTATAAGCTGAATTTATAAGTGTGACTTATAACATCAAAATGAAATTTAAAATGGATCTTAAGTGTGAGGTTTTCAATCTAGTCCAAGAAATTTTGAAATTGTTTCAAAGTGTTGAAGGAAATAATAAATAATATTATTTAGAATATTTTTGAATATAGAAATCTTTGTTTTAAGTCAAGAGTTGTCTGAAGATAAATTTGTTTTGGATAAAACCAAGGATGGTTTGAAAATTTAAAGTGGAATTTGATATGCAAATGGATAAATATGTATATATATGTGGATATATATGATTTCAAAGTTAATTTGAAATAAATGCTGGGTGTTTGAATTCTGGAACCCCCTTAAAACAAGAATGATAACCCAAAGAAAAATAAGTTTTTGAACTTATAAGTGGGAAGTGGTATTAATAAGATTTGGATTTGGGATGTAAAATTTAAATTGAGTAAGGTTCAATGGATTGGATGAATTGGGAATTTTACTCAAGGCAAGTTAAATAAGTTTTGAACTTATAATCTGAAATTGAAAATTTCAGGATGAAATTAAGATTTAACTTATGGAAGTTAAGTGAATTAAATTATGAAAGAAAAGGGTACAGATTTGATAAGGGGTGCAAAAGAAGTTATGTATACATGAATGATTTCAAAAATGATTTTTGAAATAAAAAGGGTTTCAAATTCTGGAAATGTGTAATGGATACTATTGATTGGTGTTTTAGATAATTTGAATATTTATTTACTTTGAAATATCCTGCTATCATCCTGTTGTTATTTACAGTATATAAAACTGTAAACTGGATCATTTCGGATAAATTAAGAAGCGGATTGAAATGATATATCCAACCCTGAAATGGAATAGAAGAAAATTGAATTTATGAAAATGGAATCATTTTGAACTTAAGTTTGAAATGTTAAAAATGAACTTGTACACTAGAATTGCTTAAAGAATCCGGTTTAAAAGTTGATGTTAAAATGGGGAAATAAATTGAAGTCCAAAAATTGATTTGTCCTAAAAGATTTGAACGCTCACTTGAACCTTGAAATAAGTTGAAGTAGAGGTAATTTAAATGAATATTTTGAAATTTGGGCTTAGGATTTAATTATAAGAGATTTAGATTGTTAAATTAAATATTAAGGGTTAATTTGATTTAAGTGATTAAATCAACATTTTGAAAACCGAACCTGAATTTATATAAATCGAGATGGTTGAAGATTGAGGATTGAATTGAAATTAATTCAAAATTGAAATTGAATTGAATTAATTGGAATTCTAATCGAAGTTGAATTAGTTCGAATTCAAAAATGGGAATTGATTTGAATTAAAATGGGAATCGAAGTTAATTCAGATTGAAATCCGAATTAATGGAAATGGAAATTGGAAATTGATTTGAATTGGAGATTGGAAATTGAATTAGTTTGACTCTGAAACTATTTTCAAATAAATTGTTTTAATATAAACTATTTTAAATCTATCTTCCTTAATATTCAAATTATTTTGGATTTTTTCGAGCTATTAACCATACAAACCATTCTTTTTAAAACTCAAACCATCTTATATTAACTATTTAACTATTTTAAAACTATTCAAGCTATTTTCTAAATTCAAACTGGTCAGAGTGGAAATTGTATATATTTAAATCATGGATTTAAATATTAATTGGGATAAGTTGAAGTATTAACGCAAATGGAAAATCGAAGCAATTCTGAGTTAGAATGAAATCGGAATATTAAGGTAAAGACGACTTTGAAGTAAAGAGTATATTTTGAGTAAAATATGATGACTTAAAAATGAAGATCTAATGGTTACTATAACTGAAACTCACCTTATAAGAAGTAAGTAATGTTACAAATGACTTTGAAAAAGGAAATCGAACTTGAAAATTTTGATTTGGCATTAATGAGGTTATATATATTTGTTATATATTAAAAACTCCCCTTATTTAAATTATAACCAGAAGAAGTGGTCTTTGAAAGATATTTGGAATACTAAATGGAGTTTATATGAGTATGAAGTTGACTCAGAAATTATTGATCTAAAAATTATTCGAGTTAAAAGGAATGATTTTTATGTATATAAGAATGAAATTGGAAAGGTTTTGGAACTCACTGATTTTGAAAGGCTTTTGATTTGGCAAAAAGAAAATTTTGGAAATTTGGTTTAATATCAATTTTGTGTAAATGAGGTTTAGATGTGATACATATAAAGAGTATGATTTGAAAGGTACTATATATGTATATAGTATGATATGTTTTGAGAAAGATATGGGGAAAAAGGCACCGCCATTGAGAGTCGAAACTTATAGTAGGAGATCCACTAGGTGGTTCTACCTAGAACCCTAAGGGCGGGTTCAATTAATTGGGATCTCAGAGGACGTCCGAACAGAAACTCGAGTTCCTGATGATCATTTGTTGGGTAGCGTAAGTCGGGTGGTGCTGATGCCTACAGTTACATTGGGTTTTCCGTAATGGCAACGTAACCTTTGTTGTAACTGCGATCTATCGCAGTTCCATAGCGTAAGTCGAGCGATAGTGATTGCCTACAATCTACATTTGATTTCGCTGGGATAGCGATGTAACATCGGTAGATTGCGATCTATGTGGTTTGGTTCCATAGCGAAATTCGTGTGGTAGTGAGTGCCTACAGTCTACACTGGGTTCCACTGGAACAGTGACACAACTTTGTGTAGTCTGCGATCTATATGGTAAAGTTTCGTTTGGCTGCGTAATTCGAGTGGTGCTGATGCCTACAGTTACATGGGTTTTGCTGTGATAGCAACGCAACCCTGGGTGTAGCTGCAATCTGTCCAGTTTCCATGGCGATAGTCGAGAGGTGCGGATGCCTACAGTTTTCTTATGGATTTTGCCGGGAATCATCGTGATAACTGCGACCCATGGAGGGGGTGATGATTTACATAGCTTTTTTAAAAGAGTTTTCCAAGTATTTTCACTGGGTGTTGAAAACGGGTCTACTAAGTACTTATAGATTTTCAGTCCTACGCCTGATCAAAGTATGACTAAATTTCTGTGAGAACAAGGATGGACTTGTTAAAACATCGAGTTATAAAAAGTATTTTTATATAAAAACTAATTTGGTAATATTATGTAATTTTAAAATGTTTTAAATTGTAAATAAAAGAGTAAGAAGTTAAAATGTTAAAGAATGATTTAATTAATAATACACGTCAAAATTAAAATTCTCGTTTCGTTCCTTTTCGAGGATGAAAAGTTCCAAGGGGGAAGGAATGTAACGACCCGGATTTTTAACGTCTGTTAATTGGGCGATTAACTAATTTTATTATTGATTTGTATAAGTCTGATTGATGAGTTTTCTAATATTTGAAATATTTGAAATTATGTATTGATTGAAAACTATATTTAATTTTAAATTTGTAAATTCCTGGATATGATAAATATTATAGTTATATGTATATATAAACTCCACCATTTGAATTAAGATAAATATCCATAAATGTATATATGTAAATTTATACAAGCTTTATGGTGTTTGATAATATATAAGTATATAAATGTATATATGTATATATGCCCATATGAAATAAAATATAGGAAAGTTTGTATAAATGTGGATATATATATATATATAATATCAAAAATATATATAAGCAATGTATATGAAAATATGTATAAATGTAAATGTATATGTATATATGCTATATAAAATAGTGAATAGGCAAATATACATGTTTGTAAAAATATTGTATATATAAGTAAATATATATATATATACACATACGTGAATGTACAAGCTTCATAATGGCAAGTTTCAAAACATATGAGAATAGTATATACATATATGTTCATATTAAATAAGAAGTAAGTAAATAAGCATGTGTATGTCAAAATGTAAAAAATAAATATTTATAAATGAAAGTATGGTAGGATAGATATGCATTTGTGAATGTATGCATATCCATACATATACAAAGAAGTATAAACCTTAAAAAATAAAAATGCATATGAAAATTTATATACACACACACACACGGGGAGTAGATGTTCATATGAAGGGGAACATAATGATGAAAATATATCAGGTCATGCATACAAAAGGTCACACCTAAATCAAAATCAAGTCTCGTATTTTCAAATCAGCAAAAAAGCAAAGAAAAAGAGATTGAAAAGAAATCAAAAGAAAAATTTTGAAAAAAATATAACTGTACATATGCAGGCCGCTATCTTGCTTGCCCAGTACACTTTCTTTCCTCTATATATATGCCACTATATTTGCTCACGTTTACCTTTCAAAAAAAAGAAAAAAAAAGAAAAGAGAATAAGCTGCTATTACAGGCTTGTAGAAATCTAAGATCCTAAAGCTACAACAAAACCAAAAGAAAAGAAGCAGTGCTCATTTTAACATCTTTGAAACTATGAGTAAAATAGTTGTTTACTGATTTCCAAATTTACATACGCTTAACTGAGTTTTTGTTGAACCAGTGATCTTTGCTAATCGTATATGCATCTTTTATATATGTAAGTATATGTATGACTGTGTTAACATATTCAATTCTACCTACAGACAAAGTTCTATGCTTCTTCTTCAACTCTCTGTTCAGGTTTTATGTTTTTATTAAAAAGTTAAACATGTCACCTTTAAAAATCTATATCTCCACATTCTTTCAGTTTTAATCCATGATACCAAAATGAAAATCATTTATCTTTGGATACAGAACATTTAAAAGAAAATTCTTATAATTTCGTCAAGTACGTGGGAAGAGAACCGTATTAAACTGTGACTATACATCTTATAGCCATAATTTAATTTTCGTATCTTAATAAATTGATCATATAGTTGGATTTTATCATTGGAAAATTTGATTTTTGGGAGTGATTTGGGAAATTTTAATGGAGCATGGAGGGGAGAATGATGAGGTGAACGGATTTGGGGAGGATTCAAATTTCTGGTGAACTGAACGTGGTCGTGACTCGCGATTGGCATGGAGGAACGTTGGGGGTTGGCGCAAGTGGGAAAAATACTGTGGTATCTTCCAATGGTGGGTGGCGTCGAGGCGAAGCCGTTTTAGGGTTGTAGGGCAAGTTTTTGGGTGCTTCGGCTTGGGGTCAATGGCGTCGGCGTTAGGCACATGGAGGAGTGCAGTACGGGGGGAAAAAGAAGAGGAGGCGTTGGCGGACCTTGTGGTGAAGTTTGGTAGGTGGTCGTGAATGAGGGTGGCATGGCGAGGCATTTGATGGTGAGGGGTTTGGTTCCATTTTTGGGTCGAGTGGGTCGTTTTCGAATCGTGGTGCCGAGCATGTTTTTTAGGGTGGTGGGTAGATGAAGGGGTCGTGGGTGGTTTGTTAGGATAGACGGCGATAGGTAGAAGTTGGTCGGAGTTGTGTGGATGTGCACATGTCAGTGCACAGGCCTTCGTGCACGGAAAAGGAAATAAGGAAGAAATAGAACTAGGAAAGAAAGGGAAAGGGAAGAAAGGAAAAGTGGGCCGGGAAAGAAGTATGGATCGAAAAAGAAAAAAATAACAAAGAATAAAAGAAAGGAAGAGAAAAAAAAATAAAAGAAAGAAAATAAGAAAAGAAATAAAAAGTAAAAGAAAAGATAAGGAAAGAAAAATAAAATAAAAGAAAGAAAAGGAAAAGGAAAAGAAAAAGAAAGAAAAAGAAAAAGAAGAAGGGATGGAATTTATACACATACATTTATAAGATAATTTATGTTCTCTTTCTTTAACTAAAAATCTATTTCCATTTTAAAGCCGAAATTTAAAGTGAATTTATATTTTATAGTTTAATGGTAATTGATTATATTATTATTATTTGACTTAAACTTATGGATAATTAACAGTATTTTATAATTTATTTATTAGTTAATAAATTGTTTAAATTGTAATTAATTCGGATAAAAATATAAATGAAATTTGCTAAGTAAAGTTAATAAAATCCCAAGGAGTGAATCGTCTTGATATTTGTTATTTAAGTTGGTAGCAATCTATATCTTTGCTTATCTCTATTTGATATTCATTTCAATTACTCTTGTCTATACCATCAAGTTGTCAAACAACTTAAAATAATTGGATTAAAATAATAATACGTTTTATTTGAAATAAAGCCCTGTAATGAATTCCTATACTTGAATATGGTCACCCTAAATAATAAATTGTTTAATTTAAACAATTTACCCTATAAAATTTATTGCTTGGATTCAGAGAGACCAAGATCGGATATTAGCGTTATCCAGAACCACTCTGATTCGAAAACCACCACAAAACTTACGGGTTTGATTATAGGGTTAAATGGACTGGGATTGGATTAATTTCACAAATTCAACTATTTTAAATAAGTAAATCTGTATTTAGACATTATTATAATATCAATGGATTTCGGAAAAAGTGTTTGTTTATAAATGAGATAAAACTCGTCGTGTTGTACGAGTTACCTTGGTTTCCAAGATTTTCATAACTTAAGTATTTCAATTTAAGTGGGTTTACTCACGCTAGTTTCTAGCCCGACTCGGGTGTTACTTTATTGTAATGCTCGGGTCAGACCGAGTATTACAGAATTTCAGGTTAGGACGCTTGGAGCTTAGGAGACGAGCTGAATGGTAGAGACGTATTTCACGTATTTGACTATATTCCGCTGTGTATTGTAGGCTGTATATTCAGCATTAGGGACAAGTTTTTATAACTGTCCAGATTTTTATATTGGTAATTGTACTCTAATAACTTGTGTGTATAATAACAGTTACAGCTTTTCTTGTATAAAATGCCGCTATTGTATATTATATTTTATTCCGCTGCGATTGTGAGATTCTGTGCCGTTGTTTTTGTTTCTTCTTCTATCTCTTTTTCTTCTTAAACCCTAACAACCCGGTATTTCCGGCATTCGTTTCTCGGCACTCTATACAGTGAACGTATTAGTGTCGATTTTCGGGGGTCGAAAATCGCCCAATCGGTACAATGATGGTCAAATTATGCTTCTGGATTTGGAATCTTGGATTCTTGAGCGGCCGATCCTCTTGAATAGAGAAAATCCCTTCCTTCGCTTCCCTAACATAGTGACTCTTAGCTCCTTTGCTATTTCAAGCCAAGTGTGGGCCTCCGTGGATTACGTCAATTCTATTGAGAGGTGGAACGAAATCTAGCTGGGCATCATCCTCTACTAGATTTCAATGTTGCTTGGTGGCCTTTAGTTGTCATTTTCAGCTTTCTGACTATCCTCAACAAATTACTTCAGGCGTCCAGAACGGATCATGCGTTGAATGATGCCTGCCAATACCCGACACTCATCTGTTTTATGTCCGTTCGATTTGTGATAAGCACAATAATCACCCCCTTTCCTTGGTTCAGGATCGATTTTATCTTTGTAAGAAATCGAAAAATCATCTCTTTTCTTCATTGCAGCATATGTGTAAGATATTGGCTTGTTCAAGGCAACATGGTTAGTGTTTGAGTATTCTTCCCATCTTGGCTTCTTGTGGTTGCGATTGTTGTTAAATTTTCCTATTTCCTTCTTGGCTTGGACCTTCTTTCTAGTGTGATACATTTCATCCATGCGGATGAACTTGTCAGCTTGGAAATGGAAATCTTGCATGTCTTTGCACCTATGTATATAGAATTCCTGCCAGAATGGAGTTTGTTCGATCAGTCTAGAATATACCTCCACCAGCTTTTCTCTACCGGTCATATTCTTCGCCTTTAGGGCTTCCGCATTGGATCTCTTAAGGTAATCACCCAAGAACTCTCCCGGTCTCTGTTTGATATTAGCTACCACAGTGTCGTCTATGGTAGGATCTTCACAGATACAGAACTACACTGAGAATTGATAAGAAAACTATTTCCAAGAATAGATATCCTCTCCCAGTATTATCGGTACCATTTAGCTGCTGCTATCTGAAAATTAGTTTGGAAAAGCCTACAATGCAAAGCTCCAGATGCATTGTATAGGTCCATCTGGCTCCCAAAGGCCAATAAGTGATCGTCTGGATTGGTTGTTCTATTATACCTAATGGATGGGATCTTGATATGAGAGGGGATTTTCATGGACACAATTTCATCTGTGAAGGGTGCTTCTCGATGATTGTTGTTGATCCTGTCGTCTAGAGTTCTTTTCCCTTTGAGATTGATCATGTCTTTCGCCATTTTTTCGCCAAGTCTCTCAACTAAGACTCATCGTTACAGTAGTTATTCCTTTCAGGTTTGTATCTTTTAGAAATTGAGCTTTTAGATTGTTCCTTGGTTTTTTCTTCTAACCTTCCTTGGTAGTCTACTTTAGCTTGCAGGTTGCCTCTGATCCTTTGTAGAGTTAGGGTAAGTTTTCCTTTGCTTTTGTTTCTATGCAAAGAAGCATTCAAGTCCCTTCTTCGAGATTCTGCTTCATTCCCCTTATAGGCCCAGAAACTTTGGAGGATTTCTTAGCAAGTATTGCTTTCCACAGTCCCTTTATCTCTAGCACTTGTTGTTTTAGGCTTTTAATCTTGGCCTCACTCTAGTTGGTTATGCCGGTGTTGATGGCTTCTATAACGACCCGATATTTTCAACCATTCGCATCCGCACATGTCGGACTTGAATTGCTCAAAATATCGCGTTGTAAATAAAAATTTGGCAAACTCATCATATACAGTAAATAAATAATCACAGACACAGAGTAATATAATGCAGCGGAAATAAAAGAGATAGTAGTTTATGAAGCTACTATATAAATACATCAGAGTTAATTAAGATACAATAGGGATACCAAGATACAACAGGAGTAACAATATGATAATCAGGTACAACTCAGAATACAACTGGAATCAATTGGATAACAAGATGAATAGATATCTGGATCTTCAAAGCAAAACTCTAGCTCCAAAGGTAAGTCTCTAATGCTGTATCACTCAGTCTGACCCGAGCGTAAAGCAAAACACAAAACACTCGAGTCAGGACATAAATACTTATACAATGTAAACCAACTCAAGTGAACTGTAATAAAGGTACAAGTAACTTAAAGAATGCCTGGGATCGCCCATTCTTTAAGGATCCGTTAAACTATCTACTATGTAGTAATATTCGCTATTATAATAATGTCTAATATAAAATAAACATACTTTTTAATAGCGTCAAGGGGTTACCCATATAGCCCTTAACACTTAATAGTCCCAGTAGTCTATCCAGTATTAGCATACTCCAAAAAATGGGGGCTACCCTCGATACTCCACAGGCTACGGGAGAAATCACAACTCATAGTAAAGCTCGATATGGTAGGTGACACGGCACACAAGGCAATAACAGGGTAGATATAACAATTACGCACACAGACTGATGGAAACGCATAGCAGCCACTACCACTCCACCTCGGACAACACTCCCAAATCAAGGGGTGCACCCAATCAATCACAAAGTAATAGAATGGTATCGAAGAAGTGCGTCCGATAAGAGGTGCTACCTCATTGGCCCGAGATCGCTCATGTTTTAGCCACCTTATGCCAACTCACAGGAGTTGGATCCACATATATACCTTAGGATCGTCGCCACCATCATACTTCATTCTGGAAACTCCACCGCGTACACAGTTGTCAAAGTGGTTTTCGGTATCGACAGAGAGTATGTCCATATCCGATCCCGGTCTCTTTAACAACCAATCGTTATTATAACCCGTGGTTATAAATTTAAAACAGTTTATACTTCAAAATAGAATATCATTCCAAATCTTTATCAAAATAAAGATTAAATCAATTCCAAATCATTTCAATATATTTAAAATATCATATCATTTCAAAACTTCATTTCAAATCATTTTAATATATCAAAATATCATACCTTTCCAAAACTTCATTTCAAATCATTTTAATATATCAAAACATCATATCTTTCGAAAACTTCATTTCAAATCATTTAATATATCAAAATATCATATCTTTTCAAAACTTCATTATCAAATCATCATTTGAGTTCAAATCCAAATATTCAACTTTAAATACCTTTTAAATTCAAAGATATCATTCATTTATTATCATTTCAAGTCACCTTTTAAATAGTTTATATTTCAATTAAAATAATTCATCTAAACCATTTAAAAGTGTAATTATTATTCTTTCAAATCAAGTATTCAATTTCCAAAGTTTTAAACTATTCTGAGTTCATATACTAAGTTAAAAACCATAAACATTGAAAATTTCAGCCTTTCATAGCATTCAAAAAAAAACTGTTATAAGTTATTCTTGAAAACATTTTTATTCAGCAAAGACAGCATTTTAAAACTGCTGTTAGATCTCAGTTTAGTTGAAATTTAGTTTAAAACAGCAAAAACAGCATTTCCAGAAATGCTGTAATAGCTCAGGTTTCAAATTAAAGGTTTTAATTAAATTCAGCAAAGACAGTAGACCACTACAGCATTTACAGAACTGCTATAATAGGCCCTTACTAAGTTTTTAGCTTTTTAATTTTCTTCGACAACTACAGCATTACAGAACTGCTGTAATAGCCTCTTATTTAAGTTTTAGTTCATTTACAGAAATCATAACATTTCTGAATGCTATAAAAAGTAATTTCCAGATTTTAGTGTATTTCCAGCAAATAATAACCTTCAATATTAAACCTTTTAAACATTATAAAAATCATATTTTGACATTCAAAAATGTTCATTAAAATTACTCTTTTAATTTATGATTTTTATAAGAAACATTTACAGTAAAATCCAAATTCCCAATAATTTTACTTAACAAATCCAAATGTACAATTTTCTTTTCTTCACATTTTTTTAACAAATAAAATTAACACTTATATTTTTTTCCATTTCACAAATTAAACTAAATTTTCAATTTTATTTAATTAACTTAAACCTTTAATAAAAACCAAATTCACATTTCCAAGTCAAGTTATATTTTAAAATTACACTTTTAAGCATTCATTTATTTAACCATTCTGATACATAGAAAACTCAATAACACTTTATTAAATCATTTAAATTCAAATCAAATTATCATATTTACCATTTTCCAAATATAATTAAATTTCCATTTTATTTATATAACTTAAATATCATTTTAAAACCAAAATTCCAAATTTCCAAACTTAAGTTATATTTCAAAAATTCACTTTTACCATTCATTTAAATTACATTTTTAACTTCTAGAAAAATCCAAATTTCTTTATTTAAAACATTAAAAATCCAATTTAAATCAAATTTTCATAATTTTACAGTTTTAAAATTATTTAAAATATTCAAAATACTTTATAAAAATAACCACGGGCCTGTATATAGTTTTCTTACCTAGGTCAAGTGATACAATATGTATCATTTAAAACCGCAGTTTAAAAAGCAAAAATCTGGGTTCTATCATTTCAAACCCGCAATCCCAAGTTAAAATAAAATAAATAAAAACCGTTCAGGCCTATCATTTCAGCCCATAACTATTTTTTCCTATTCTAAAGTCCGTTCGGGTATGTATCATTTCAACCCATAGTGAATCTAATCTACAGGGAACTTGCAGTGTGATAAACAGGTATAAATGAACAGTTTAACAATAAATAACAGTAACAGATAATATGACAGGTAAAATAACAGGTTTAACATCATATAATTAATAATCATAGGCAGTTATAACATCATATATAATATTCTACACATTCAATTGTTGTCAATTCACATTTGCATAAGTATAAATGTCAGGTGAGATTTACTCACCTCTATGGCTGGAGATTGCAATACAAATAACACAACGGAATCAAAAGCACGATGACAAGACTAGAATTTGAGTGGAGAGAACCAAGATATAAATCTTGTATACAACAACAAAACAAAGCCATATATAAATATAATTACAATACCAAAGTTATAATTGAAACAAATGGAAACTAGGCTAGACAAATAACATCACCTAGCTTTCAAACCATTTTTGCTTGACCCTATCTCACATATGCTCACTGTAGACCGCTATCGTGTTTCTCTAAGTCGCTCCGGATGCCGCTTTATTTTAGGTCGCTCGACCTTATGCACGGAGAAGATAGGTCGCTACCTTTTATTTTAGGTCGCTCAAGTATTAGGTCGCGTGAAGATTTCCAGAAGCCTTGTTCTTAGGTTGCTGCTGCTGTGTTCTTAAGTCGCTGCTGCCGTGTGTTCTTAAGTCGTATGATGTTTAGGTCGTATGTCGTTTGTATTTGTATTTTCTTAAGTCGTGATGGCCTTGTAATGTGTTGTAAAGTATTTTCTTATGTCGCTTTGTATATAAGTCATAGGTCGCGGCCCATGTTAGGTCGTGTACTCTGTTAGGTCGTTTGTCTATGTTAGGTCGTTCACGACCTATGTGTTGTGATGTAAGTGTAAAGTTGTAAACCGCCTATAAATATGGGTGTTGCGTCATTTGTAAAGAAGTTGATTTTGAATAAAAACTTTGTTTGTGTGCTTTGTGCCACTTCTCAAATTGGTAGTTGAGTGTGATCTCCTATCTCCACCTTCGGCATTCGACTGCGCTCGAATCAACGATTGTTGAAGCCGGTTCACGGAATCTAGTGCGCTAGATCAACGTACGAAGAATCGTAGATCTTCCTTCACGGCATCGTGCGCGATCAACGTGACGAAGATAGCTAGAATCCGGTATCTTTGGATCAACGGATTTGGGCCTTTGGTATCTTTCAATCCACCGATTGCTACTTTCACTGTTTCATACATTTTCGTTATCCGCTGCTGCGTCATTTGGTATCGGAGCTAGACTTAGCCAATCATAGCTAAGCCGAATCTTGGAGCCAATTCTTATTGAAGAGTTCAAGCTGAGCCAATTGAGTTTAGGCCGAGCTAGTTGAAGGGCGTGAAGTGTTTGAGCCGTGCATAGTTTGTTCATTTCTAAATCAAGGCCGAGAGTTGAAGTTTTGAAAATGCCGCCGAGAAGAGCTAATCGCCATCAGAATGTTGAAGCGTTGTATAGAAGAGAAGAAGCCGAGCAAATGGAACAATGCATCAATGAAAAGTTTGATGAAGGCATTGGGAAGTTGGAGAAACTGATGAATGATATGAATCAAGGACAAAGGAGGAGGTCGCCAGTCTCGAACCATGGAGGAAACAGAGTTTCACCATCGGTTGCGGAAGCGAGGAGGGTGTCGCCGCAATCTTATCGAGAAAGAAGAGAATCTTCAGTTTCATTGAGAAGAGAACATCATGAATATAGAAATGAAGAGAGAAGAACTCCACGTGAGTTTGAACATGAGTCATACCGTGATGATGAAAGACAAAGTAGAAGAGATATGCGTGATCATAGAGATGTGGGTGGTCGAGATCGTTATCGAAGTACATCTGTTTTTGATGAAGATGGTGGTAGATGTAGTGTTCATTCTCGAGATCGAGACCAAGTACGAAATGCATATCGGGATGTTGAAGATGATCGTCGATGGGAATCGGGGATGAAAACTGAAATTCCAGAATTCAAGGGTGGAATGGTAGCGGAGGAATTTTTGGATTGGTTGTCTAATATGGAAGAACTTTTTGACTTCAAAGAAGTACCCGAGCATTGTAGAGTGAAGTTGGTTGCTACACGATTGAAAGGAAGAGCTATGGCATGGTGGCAGCAAACTAAATTAACACGGGAGAGAATGGGAAGTCTAAGATTGAGTCATGGGAGAAGATGAAGAAATTGATGAAAGCTACTTTCTTACCTTACAATTATCAATCTCTTATGTATCAACGTTTGCAGAATCCGAGACAGGGAACAAAATCAGTGAATGATTATGCGGATGAATTTTATCAATTGATTGCAAGGAATGACATCATGGAGACAGAGGAACAGTTGACCGCTAGATTTGTTGGAGGGTTGAGAATGCAGATTCAAGATATGGTGAATATGTTTGATCCCAGATCTGTTGCTGAAGCACATCAAAAATCTCTAGCTTGGGAGAAGCAAGGAAGGAGAGGTGGTGGTGTGTTTACAAATTCCAACAATCCAATGAAAGGGGCTAGTAGCAATGCGAATGTTTCGAAGGATGTTGCAAAACCGGTTGTTAATGAAGTTGCTAAGACCAGGATCAATAGTGGTATCAAATGTTTCAATTGTCAGGAGATTGGTCACAAAAGCAATGAATGTCCAAAGCCAAAGAAACGAGTGATGGTTGCTGAGGCAGAGGATGAGGATGCAGAAGCTGAATGTTCTAATTCACTACATGATGAGGAGGAAGAAAATGTGTCGGGAGATGAAGGGTATTCATTGATGATGAGGAGAAATTGTTTAACACCAAAGCAAGAGGATGATTCTAGCTGGTTGAGGAGCAACATTTTTCAGTCAACATGCACTATTCTAGGAAGTGTTTGCAAGTTTGTTATTGATGCAGGAAGTTGTGACAATATTATCTCTACAGAATCTGTGAAGAAGTTGGCATTAAAGACTGAGAAGCATCCGAAACCTTACAAGTTAGCTTGGTTGAGAAAAGGCGGGGAGGTGAAGGTTGGACGGAGAGCTTTGTGTTAATTTTTCGATTGGGAAGAAATACAAAGATGAAATTTGGTGTGATGTTATGGATATGGATGTATGCCATCTGTTGTTGGGGAGACCATGGCAGTATGATAGAGCGGTGCAACATGATGGTCGTACTAACAGTTATAGTTTCATGTTTGAAGGTACTAAGATCACTTTATTTCCTAAGAAGCGACAACAAGAAGAAAGCAAGTTGGAGGAGACTGAAGAACTTAAAACTTTGCTATCTTTGAAGGAGTTTGTTAAGGAAGTAGAAGAAGAGCCTAAAGTATTTTTGTTGATTGGACGTGAGAGTAATGAAGTGGTTGAAATTCCTGAAGAAGTAAAGCCAGTGTTGGGAGAATTTGACGACGTATTTCCTGAGGAGCTACCAACGGAGTTACCGCCATTGAGGGACATACAACACCAAATAGATCTTGTTCCAGGAGCTGTGTTACCACATAGACCACATTACAGAATGAGTCCAAAGGAACACGAGGAGTTGAGAAGGCAAGTGGAAGAGTTGCTTGAACAGGGGCGTGTACAGGAAAGTTTAAGTCCTTGTGCAGTTCCAGCCTTGTTAGTGCCGAAGAAGGATGGAACGTGGAGGATGTGTACTGATAGTCGAGCACTAAACAAGATTACAGTGAGATACAAATTTCCTATGCCTAGATTGGATGACTTGCTGGATCAACTTAGTGGAGCTGCTATCTTTTCGAAGATCGATTTGAAGAGTGGTTATCATCAAATTCGAATTAGACCAGGGGATGAATAGAAGACAACATTCAAGACGAGAGAAGGATTATATGAATGGCTGGTTATGCCGTTTGGTCTTTCGAATGCACCTAGTACATTTATGTGGGTGATGAATCAGATCTTTAGACCATTTTTTGGGAAGTTTGTGGTGGTGTACTTTGATGATATACTGATATATAGTAGAAGCGCAGAAGAACACTTGCAACATCTGAGAGAAGTGTTGATGATACTGCGATAGGAACAATTTTATGCTGCAACGAAGAAATGCGTGTTCATGACGCATAGTGTTTTATTTTTGGGATATGTTATTTCAGAAGGAGGTATACAGGTGGATCAGAATAAAGTTGAAGCAATCCGAAATTGGCCACAACCCAGGACGATAACGGAAGTTAGAAGTTTCCATGGTTTAGCATCATTCTACCGAAGATTCATTCCACACTTCAGTAGCGTGATGGCACCAGTTACTGATTGTATGAAGGGGAAGCAGTTTTCATGGTCAGAGGAAGCAGGATTTGCTTTTGAGAGAATCAAAGGACTATTGACGACAGCACCAATTCTAGTATTACCAGATTTTCAGTTGTTGTTTGAGTTACATACTGATGCATCAAAGGTTGGGATTGGAGGGGTGTTAAGTCAGAGGGGACGTCCTATTGCATATTTTAGTGAGAAGCTATCGGGAGCCAAGATGAGATATAATACTTATGATGTGGAATTTTATGCTATTGTTCAAGCTATAAAACATTGGAGACACTATTTGTTCCATAAAGAATTTGTTCTATATACTGATCATGAAGCACTGAAACATTTGCAGGGGCAGGACAAAATTGCAGCCAGGTATGCTTCGTGGATCGCATACCTACAACAGTTTACATTTGTAGTGAAGCATAAGTCGGGAATTACAAACCGTGTGGCAGATGCATTAAGTCGAAGGAATCATTTGTTGACTACAATGAAGGTTGAAGTGACGGGGTTTGATGTGTTGCCAGAATTGTTTGTTGTCGATCCATATTTTGCGAAGTTTATAGATGAAGTCAAGGAGGGAAAGACGGATGAGTTTGTGTTGGTGGATGGTTTTCTCTTCAAAGGGAATCAATTGTGTATACCATAGTGCAGCTTACGAATGCAGATTGTGAAATAGTTGCATGAGGAAGGTCATGTGGGTAGGGATCGTACTTTGCAGTTGATTTCCGATTCATATTTTTGGCCATCTATGAGAAGAGAAGTTGAAAGATTTGTGGAGAGATGTCATATTTGTCAAGTTTCCAAAGGGACAGCGACGAATGCGGGATTATATATGCCATTACATGTGCCTACTAGACCGTGGGTTGATGTGAGCATGGATTTTGTTTTGGGTTTGCCTAGAACTCAAAGGGGGAATGATTCTATATTTGTTGTGGTGGATAGATTTTTGAAAATGGCGCATTTCATAGCTTGCAAGAAGACAGCTGATGCCGTCCTTGTTGCTCAATTGTTCTTTAAAGAGGTGTATCGATTACATGGACTACCTGAATCTATTGTTTCTGATCGGGATACTAGATTTCTAAGCCATTTTTGGTTAAGTTTGTGGAAGATGGTTGGAACGAAGCTGAATTTTAGTAGCGCCTATCATTCGCAGACAGATGGGCAAACGGAAGTGCTGAATAGATCACTGGGAAATTTGTTGCGATGTCTTGTGCAGGATAACTTGAAGAGTTGGGATATGAAGTTGTGTCAGGCGGAATTTGCACATAAACATGCTATTAATCGTAGTATGGGTTTCAGTCCGTTTCAAGTTGTATATTCAGCAAATCCGAAGGGACCGTTAGATTTGACGACCGGGCCATATTAGAAGGGAGTTGTTAAGCGAGCTTGTGATTTTGTGACTGAGTTGCAGGAGTGCCACAGAACTGTTCATGAACGATTGCTTGCATCAAATGCGAAGTATAAACAACTGGCAGATAAAAAGCGAAGAAGTGTGAATTTCAGAGAAGGTGGTTTGGTTTACGCCGTGTTGACAAAAGATCGTTTTCCAGTGGAACGTACAATAAATTGAAAGCACGAAAGATTGGTCCAATAAAGATCTTGAAGAAGATCAATGATAATGCATATCAGTTGAAATTGCCGGATCATATTCACACTGTAGACGTTTTCAACGTCAAATACCTAATTCTGTATCATGGGGATGAGCTTGTTGTGGAAGAGGAAGGTGCAAATTCGAGGTCGAATTTTTGTCAACCGGGGGAGGATGATGCAGTGCAATCTATTAACTCGTTAGATTTGAGTCATTCAAGGATTTTAGGTCGCTCAAGGTCGCTAGTGAGTTAATGGATTCAACGAAAGGGCATTCAAGCGACCTAGCGAGTAAAGCATTCCAGAACTCATTACTTTGGATCGCTCCGATCTAAGATAGGTCGCTCAACGATACAACCTTGCGTGCTACGACCTAATATAGGTCGCTCACTGTAGACCGCTACCGTGTTTCTCAAAGTCGCTCTGAATGCCGCTTTATTTTAGGTCGCTCGACCTTATGCACGGAGAAGATAGGTCGCTGCCTTGTATTTTAGGTCGCTCAAGTATTAGGTCGCGTGAAGATTTCCAGAAGCCTTGTTCTTAGGTCGCTGCTGTCGTGTTCTTAAGTCGCTGCTGCCGTGTGTTCTTAAGTCGTATGATGTTTAGGTCGTATGTCATTTGTATTTGTATTTTCTTAAGTCGTGATGGCCTTGTAATGTGTTGTAAAGTATTTTCTTGTGTCACTTTGTATATAAGTCGTAGGTCGCGGCCCATGTTAGGTCGTGTACTCTGTTAGGTCGTTTGTCTATGTTAGGTCGTTCACGACCTATGTGTTGTGATGTAAGTGTAGAGTTGTAAACCTCCTATAAATATGGGTGTTGTGTCATTTGTAAAGAAGTTGATTTTGAATAAAAACTTCGTTTGTGTGCTTTGTGCCACTTCTCAAATTGGTAGTTGAGTGTGATCTCCTATCTCCACCTTCGGCATTCGAGTGCGCTCGAATCAACGATTGTTGAAGCCGGTTCACGGAATCTAGTGCGCTAGATCAACGTACGAAGAATCGTAGATCTTCCTTCACTTCACGGCATCGTGCGCGATCAACGTGACAAAGATAGCTAGAATCCGGTATCTTTGGATCAACGGATTTGGGCCTTTGGTATCTTTCAATCCACCGATTGCTACTTTCACCGTTTCATACATTTTCGTTATCCGCTGCTGCGTCAGGCAGAGAGCCTTAAGTATTGATGTCGACATAGATCAAAGTAAGATGTTTTGAAAGCAGTAAACCTTATATCATTTTCAATCATGTACATGGCAATATAACAAGGGTTCTATAAAATGACATTAAACTTTGAGAATATAAAAAGATGATTTCCTTGTTAATTTTGGGATTAAGGGTATTAACAATATTTCATTAAGAAAATGATTACAATGAAGTAAACTATGGATGTTTATACTACTGTGTGCATTTGATCAGTCATTATAAATGTTATTATTATCATATTCACTTCATTATTGACCAATAACTATATTTTGGGGTATTAAGGGCAGGATAACCAGCTAGGTTGACCCAATAGTGAATATAAATTTAGTTAACTCCAGTGTGAGTAGAATTGCATCTAAGAGATCAGGTAGACCTGAATATAGGATGTCCAAAACCGATCAAAAGATTATTGAGTTAGGCAGGTTTTTAGTTAGCCAATGAAAACTATGTTATGAGAAATATTATTGGCAGGGGCCAATAGGTTCCTAGTGATCCCATGAAAACTATGTCCAGAATATGTTATTGATAGAGATCAATAGGTTCATAATTAGCCCATGAATACTATGATTTTAGAGAGGTTATTGGAATAGGTTATTAGTCATCCCATGAAAACTAATAGGTTAATAGCGACCCTAGAAACTATAAATTAAGACAGAAAGTCAGATAAATTGGGATGGGAAATTCAGAGCATATTGCAGTTTTGAATATCATCATGATACATCATATTATGTTATGTTTTAACCATTGTGGATACAGGTGCATAGTATATGGTTATTATAATTATGTTTAGGATACTAGTGAGGGAAAAACCCGTTCCGCTCAGCGGCATGGTCTCACCAGATTTCTATCTAGCTCGAGATGGTATAGGTTATTATTCACAGCAGGCTTTTGGTCTGACCCGAAGTTTTTGTCTTTACCCTTAAACTCTTGGGTACTCATTTAAGTAGGTTGAGAGTAAGGGCTTTCAGGTTCTCTTTAGACGAATAAGCTTCCGGAGACATGCAGGAGGCAATCAAGCTAGTAGGAGTTATACATCTATTTTCCGCTGTGTTTTGATTCTGCTTTTGTGTTGTAATGGCAAGTTGAATTAAATGCCAGATATTTGACTCTGATCACCCAGGAGGCATCTCATATGTCGCTCTTGGAATATGTTGTAATAATTATATTTTTCTGAACGTGGTTTACGTGTGGGATTATGTAATGAATCTAAATGCTATCATGAAATGAAATGTCAAATTTGTTTTTAAATTGTGTTTGAAAATTTTCATATTTATGTGCTTCTAGTATTATCGATGTATCTAAGTATTATTAATGTATCTAACATAGTCGTATTTTGTCATTGGAAATTAATAATTATGGATGACTACATCATCCGTAGCACTTAGTTTCGGGCCTCAAAATGGGGAATGTTGCAGAAACCCTCTATGTTGTTATTGTTGAAAGTGTATATGGATCAATAATATAGTTAAACTAGTCTAGCAAGTGCGGAATTATAAATAATAGTAAATAGCAGTAATAAAAATGACACCAGGGATTTTTATACTGGTTCGAACTTCCCGTTCTACGTCCAGTCCCAGACTCCTTCTGGAATTTCTCTAACAACCCTGACTTAACCCGGAGGAACAGGTATTACACTGCCTGAGCAACCGAACAGGACTTTTCCGCCTAAGCAACCAAATAGGACTTCAGATACAATTTATAAATTGTTTCTTGACTTGTGTGTTCTTGAGTAACACGAATATAGTCAATATAGTACACCCTTCCTATAATCTTCTTGATATGATGATTTGAATGTTCAATTGTAGGAAGTAGAGATTTGAAATTACTTGAGATTATAACAATATAAAGCAAGAATAGATAGAAAGAATTGGTTAATCAAATAGTGAATTTTCATCTCTATTTATAGTATTGAATAGTTTTAATTCAATAGTTGCAACCATTAGAAAGAGTGTAACTCTTGGTGAAGAAGATAACTCTTCAGAATTTGATATTTCATGAAGAGATGCTTCAGTTCGTCAAGTTCAGATGTCTGAGGAAAAATATTCAGATGGCTGAATAAGTTAAAAATATCAAAAAGTCAAGAAGAACAAAATTCAGTGATTTCAGACGTCTGTCACTTAATTCAGACGTCTGTAGATGATGACAGACGTCTGTCTTAAATTATGCAGACGTTTGTTTTATAAGGAAGTAGAAAGTATTTCTTCAGAGAGTTCAGATGGCTGTACTTTATCCTCAGACGTCTGTCATTGATGACAGACGGCTAGATAAAAGTTCAGTCGTCTGAACTTGTACTGATTTGTTCCTCTTTCTTATTTTAGTAATTCTGAACTTGAGATATTTATAATTTTTGAAAATACTTTTATATCTTTAAATAGTTAAAGATATTTTTCATTTTTGAAACATGATTTTCAAAAGTATATTTGTGTGTGTGTTTTTATCATCATATCCGAGATTGTACAATAATATCTAATCCGAAAATAAATAAGAAATATACTTGAGAGCTTGAGCTTTGTTTGTTGATGATATATTAATTGCTTCTCTTTATAGACTCCTGCAGGAATATTTGACATCATAGTATATAGTTTAAAATATATAGTTGTCGCATTAAAATCGAAGAAGGCAGGTTCCAACATTCTCCCCCCTTTTGATGATGACAACTATATAATTCAACGGTTAGTATAAACCATACCTTTTGCTCCCCCTGTCAACATGACCAGTTTATATAGCAGAATGATTAATATTTCTCCCCATTTGTCATTAACAAAAAGAAATATGTAGGGGGTGTACAACATAAAGAACAGTGACACACATATATGTTCAGTAATGTTTTTGAATCATTTTTTAACGGTGACAAAAATTTGGAAATTTGTTTTGAATTTTGTGTATAACAGTAGTACATATTAACTTAGTACATACCAGTGGTACATGCATATAATTAACAAGGAGAACATATTGCATAATGATCATATGTACATATGTACATAAGACCAGAAGTTTGCACAACAAAATAACATAGTAGATTAAAAAGAACAAAGTACACAGTATATGTTTTTAACATAGTACAGAAGTGTTGAAAGATTTTAACCATACAGACATTTAAGATAGAAGGTAATTTAGACCAAAACAAACCAAAGAAAGATGATCTTCTTTAGCAATCTCCCCAAGTTGGAGAGGGAGGAGGAGAAGATCCATAAGAGTTCTTCCACATACGTCAAAGAATAGTCTTAACATTCTTCATCTCTCTTGCATTTTCTTCTACTTTGGCATCGAGATTATCGAATCTAAAGTTTATGGATGAAAAGCCTTGGGCAATTCGATGAGAAAGCTTCTTTTGATTTTTAGAAATGATGATATCGGATTTGAGCTTCTCACTTTTGGTATAGCTTCTTAAATTTCCAGAAATTTGTTAAATATCGGAGTTTTCTTGAATTGAACTTTGGATAAAAGTTTGCTCTGTGGCTTCATCATCCTCATCTTCTTCTTCATCTCCATTATCTCCCTCATCTCCAATATTTGGTTCTTCTCCATCGGGACCAGAGGTATCCATTTTAGTTTTTCCTTTTTGTTTTTGGAGTGCTAGTTGTTGTGCTTTATAATCAGGGTAGGTTAGATATACCGGAGGGGATTTCGGTAATCCCATAAGGCTAAACGATCGAGTATTGGACACTTTAATCTTTTCAAACTCAATAGCCGGACTTTGAATAGACAAATTAGCGAGTATCCGGGTAATGTAAGGAGAATAGATAAGTGATCTCTTTTTAGAATCATGATAAGTACGAAACTCATCATAAAAATATTGAGCCCAATTAATATTTTGATCTCCAATGATTGCTTGAAGCGCTTTATCTTCATGATCGTAATTTATTTCGTGGCTTCCTTGCCGGGGAAAAATTGTTTTAATTAGCATTCGTAGTAACAATCTAGGTCGTGGACGAAGATGATTCGACCTATCTTTAGACTGTCCGGGTTCGAAAAGATGATATTCTATTTGTTTAAGATCATCACCTTCTAACTTAAAATCTTCTAATTATATCCCGTCATTGGTACATTTCAAAATTCGTGCAATGTCATCCGGAGTTATTTTCAGAATATTTCCAAATACGCTTGTCCATAGCGTTCCTTTTTCTCTATGTAGCCTAATTTGGGGATTATTGACATTGGCTAGAAATAATAGAACACTAAGCCTACAAATATTGACTTGATTGTCTTTATAGTCAATGAGACCGGTGATGTTAGACCTATCAGTAAACAGTTTGATTCTATACGTAGGAAAGTGATCAAGGTCGTGGAATATACCGTGAAAAGAAGACAAAGATGAGAGATATTTGTAGCGAGCCATACTCTTGGGTTCGTGATAAAGCCATGCTTCGATTTGTTCATCAGTAGGAAGAACATGAGAAGATGGTTGAGAAGATTCTCCCTTTTTCCCTTTTGATTTGGATTTAGGCGCCATTGTTGAGAGAGAGTTAGGGTTTTTGATTTGAATTTGGGAATTGAAGAAGTGAATAGCCGTGTTAGAAGAGGAGGTGGTTATTTTTGATATAGAGGTTTTTAATTTCAATAGGGTTTCAGACGTCTAAAAAAAATACAGACGTCTGATGTCCTGTAGAGAGTAAAAACAGTTGAAAAAAAAATCAATAGAGTCAGACGTCTCAAAGTTATAATAGACGGCTAAATATGATGACAGACGTCTGAAGTATTTTGTTCAGACGGCTCAGAGGTCTCAATTTGAAACAGAGAATAAATAACATATTGAACTAAATTCAAACGTCTGAACATTTTATTTTAGACGTCTATTTTTGAGGACAGACGTCTGTGTCATAATGTTCAGACGGCTCAATAAGAACCAGAGAATTATAGAATTTATGAACTCAAATTAGATGGCTAAATTTTTGTTGCAGACGTCTATATTCGAGTACAGACGTCTGTGACATAATTTTCAAACGGCCCATCCAGGACCAGAGAATTTGAAACTTTTTGTACTAAAGTCAGACGTCTGAAATATTGTCTCCAGACGTCTGTGTGTCTGAAGTGTATATTAAAAATAGGTATACAGACGTCAGTTAAAAACTATCAGACGTCTGTTAGGCTGATTTTTTGTATTTCAACCTTTTTAAGTTATGTTTTATGATTCAATATGTAAGAATAACCATATATATAATTTTTAAAGTACATACATATAAAAACAAAATAAACAATCATAAATCTCACATATATATATAGATATATATACTTTATTTTGAAGTCTTCGGAGTTTTTGGTTCGGAGACTTTAAATTTTTAAACGATCATACCAAGCACGAGGTGCTTGTTTTAAACCGTATAAAGCTTTTTTAAGTTTATAGACATGATCTGGAAATTGTTCGTGTATGAACAAGGGAGGTTGTTCAACAATTGTTTAACATGATTATTTAATTTTCTTGGAATCACCATTGCAGAATATCGTATCGATTAACTAAATATTTTAATTAATAGTATTTTTATCATACCAAGTGCATAGCACGGGTTCGCACTAGTTAGAATGAAAAATGTACTTTTGTCAATAGAACATTTGTAAGAGGGTTAATCATTCAGCGATTCACCCCAATACAACTTTGGTTAGTCAATTTTGGCAAACCAAAGCAGCCTTCAAGGTAGCTTAAACAGTCATAGGGGCATACTGTGATGACCCGCATTTCGGAAGGTTTAAGTCGACAATAAACCACACATTTCCAACTCAAAACAACCTGGAACACAGATAATCAATGGAGTTAATTAAGAAAAATAAGAGAAGAAGAAAACAAACACATAATCTCGCAGCGAAATGACAAAATATAATAATCAAATAAACAGTTCATGAAGCTGTTTATACTATACATTTGATTATAATTTTACAACATAAATCAAAGTTATATATACAACAGAACAATAGAATCTTGCAACAAAACAACATGATGCAGGGAAATAATACTAGTAATAATATACCAAATCTTCGTCTATGTCCTCCAGAATAAATGATCTTCAATGCACTGAAAACTCAGGGACGACCCAAGCATAACGTAAACCAATACACTCAAGTAAGAACTAAAATATTCTTATGTGAGTCAAATCAATATCACATATAACAGGAGTGTAATAGCATCAGAGATGTTTACGGGGTTTTACATCTCCTATTCAATGTATAACGTGCACGCAATAACTTAAGAGATGTTACGGGATTTTCCATCTCTCAAGGATCCATCAAAATATCTATATATAGTAGAATATGCTATATATGTAATGTCTAATCGCTAAAATAAATATTTTTCCTAGCGTTAAGGCTTTACATTAATCCCCCTTTAACGCGTGTTTAAGCATTGTCGTACAGTTTGCATATAACGCCCCAGTAGCACGTCGGGGGATAGGGATGCGCCATGATATGACAACACTTAACCAAACTCGTAGTGGTTTCGCATAAGGATAAAAGTATGACAAGGCACGTGAGGCAATGCCTAAGGTATGATACTACCAGTTCGTGTCGAAGGGCTGGTGGTAACGCATCGAAGCCACGACCGCCCATCGCGTCCATCCATCCCATATCGAGTCAAAGGGGGATCATTCCAAAATCAAGGTGCACCAATCAAGACCAACATCAAGGAAATAGTATGGACCAAGTCCAAAAAGAAAATCGAAGAACGGATGTCCGCTAGAGGCAGCTACCCTCATTGGCCCTGTCAAGCCGTCCTGTTTTAGTCATTTCAAATTTGAACAAGTGATGTGGTTTATCCATCATTGTTCTCTTTCTTCAAATCCAGAAAACGTACACCAAATCCAACCACTTCATTCTGGAGTCTCCTCCACGTACACAGTTGTTAAAGTGGTTCAATTATTGATAGAGGGTATGCCAATAAGAGGCCCCAGTCTCTTTAACAACCAAACGTCCTTTTACGCACCGGTTGGTTCTTTTACATTTCGAAAACGATTCATACTTGATATCAAAATATCATATTCACTTCAAAAATCTTTTTATTTCAAAATCATCATATTTACTTAAAATATCTCAATTTCACTTGAAATCATTTTTCACTCCAATATCTCAATTTCACTTCCAAAATCATTTCAAATTTTAACTAAGGTTATAACTTCATTTTTAACCACATTCGTATTTAAATCAATGATTTAAATATAAACACTCCAACCTTGCATAGTTTGAATTTTTAGAAAATAGTTTGAATAGTTTTAAATAGTTTAAAAAGTTAAAATAGTTTAAGTCGTTAAATAGTTAAAATAGTTTGATATAAAATGGTTTGAGTATTGAAAAGGTTATATAGTAAAATAGTTTGGAAAATGTAAATAATTTGAATATTTAAAAAGATAAATTTTTAAACGGTTTATATTAAAATAATTTATTTTGATAATAGTTTCAAATCAAATTGCTTCTTTCCATTTCAACAAATTTGAACCCAGGTCCAAATTTTAATCCAACTAATTAAATTTCAAATATCTCAATTCAAATCATATTCATTCTCAATTCAATTCAAATTGACTAAATTTCGATTTCAATCTAAATAAATTTCAAATTCAATTTCAATTCAAATCGACTTCGATTTTGATTTTGAAACATTCATTTTATCTTCTAATTCAATTCAACAACTCGATTCAATGGTTTAAATTTCAATTCAATTCTTATTTTAAACCACTTCAATTTATATAAATTTCAAGTCCAATTTCAATTTGCCGATTTAAATCACTTAAATTAAATTTAAACTTCAATATTCAATTTAAGGTTCAAATCTTTTAAAATAATTCCGTTCCGAGCTCAAATTTGAAATATCCATTTAAATTACTTTTACTTAGCAATATTTCAAAGTTCGAATAAAAGTTCAAATCTTTTAAATAAATCAATTTCCATAATTCAAATTATATTTTAATTCTAACTTCAAACTTCCAAATTCAATTCTTTGAACAATTTCTGTAAACAAATTTCAATTCCAACATTTCGAGCTCGAGTTCGATAATAATTCAATTTCCATAAATCAATTATTTTATTCCCTAAAACCGATATCATTTAAATAATTTCAAAACCAAAAATTTTAAAACTATTTAATTTAACCAATCCGGTGTCCGTATATAATTTTCTATCCTATGCCAAGTGAGAAGTTATTTCATTTTTAATTTCAGGGATCGATATATATCATTTCAACCTATTTCTTAATTTATTCAAAATAATTCAATTTATAGTTTTATATACTTCAATATAATACAGGGTGATAACAGGATATACATAAAATAAATAAACATCCAATCATCCAAAATATCAACCAATAGTAATCCATCACAATCAACATCGAAAATAGTCAATATATTACAACAGCTAACTAGTTATCAATATCGGGTGTTTAACTAGTAATTCAAGTTCAATTTCAAATTGAACCGTCGATTTAAATTCCTATCAGTTCAATTCGTATGTCCATTATCAGTTTAATTACCAAACAACAATCAATAAAATTAAACCACTTTATGATTTAAATTTAACTAACATAAGAAATATTTTAGTATTTGTGAGGGGTTTTAATCACTCACATTTATTTGAAACTGAAAATTTTCAGATTCAAATAAATACGAATCCAACTCCATGGCATAGGCTTCGTCGATACGATTGCAACGCAACTTGTTTCGCGCGAATCGGACCTTGCTTGAAAAGGTTACGAATTTATTAATTTACGATATAATTAAAATTAAATTAACCTAATTAACATAATCAATTAACAATACCTTAAATCTATCTTCCTCTCTCCTATTCCAGGCCAACGCGCGATGCCTTCTTCGTTTATCTTTATTTTTTAAAAACAACGAACGATGATCGAACAACGACGATCGCACCAGAAGCCGCCGACCACCGCCGACATCGCCCCCAGCCTCCAGCGTGCGCACACCAAAAAAACCCCAAAAACTGACGTGAACTTGGAGCGAGATCCTGGCGAATTTGAGGTGGTCCACCTCGATCCAACCGCACATTGTGTAGAGCTCGTCATGCTCTACACTTTTCCTTTTGGTGTCTTTTAATTTTGATGAGTGGATGAGGAAAAAACGAGGAGGAAATATTGATGAATGTCGACCATTGAAATCGTGTAAGAGAGCAGCGCTGTTTCACTTAGGGTTTGGTTTTGTTCGTGAATAATGAAATGATACGACACTATCACACATAAATTTTCCAAACTCCAAACAAATCATGCCGCATGGCGTTGTATATGTTATACCCTCATTCCGAACACAATGGAATAGGTATCGAAAGCCGATTCCACCATATTCTGAAGATAGCTTTTCAAATCAAATTATTTTAATTAAAGTTCTGAAAATAAATTCTATGCGTTTCAAGCTCGCACGGCCAAACGATAAGTCTGATCGCTACGAAACTTGAAATCCTATAATAATTTACTATTACGGATCCGGTGAAACTAGTTTCGTCGAAATCCAAGACAGTGCCCAAAAAGACTATTTTTACACGTTAATTAAAACAAGTAATTCCCAAAATAAATTTATTTACTTTTAAATTCAATTTTAAAAGTCAACAATTTTCATTCTTGTTTAATTAAAACTTAAATCAACTTTCGACATCATTCTCATACATATTTAATTCAGGATTCAATTATTTAAATAATTTTCAATATTAAATTTAAACAGTTCAATTATCAAATAAATCATTATACTTGACATATAAGTTATTTAACCTTTAAAGTTTAACTTTTAAAACAAATTCAAATAGTAAAACAACTACTTCCACTTTACAGTAATTCAACATTTATTATTCAATTCCAGTTATTGATTATAAACACTTTCAATACATAGAATTTCTTTTCAATACTTGTTATTGCCAAAATCTTCGAAATTGGTTGTTTCAAAATTTTATTCAAGTTCATATTAAATAAATTACATAAATAAAGCATTAAATATTTATTTCTAACCATTTTTATTCAATAGTCATATTAAATTTAATAATTAAAAATACGCATCGTTACAATCTCCCCCACTCAAAACTTTTCGTCCTCGAAAAGGGGTTAAGTAGAGAATCAAACCTTTGATATATCTTCTCAAAATAATCAACCTATAAAACATAAAATCTTATTTGCAAAACATTTACTACGCTTCCGCTACGCCAATCCAATACCGGCTTTATGGAAATTCAACTTATTTATAAAAACAAGCTGTAAAATTTTAAAATCTCAAAATTTTCTAACAACCGAATTTATGGAAAATTTTGACAGCGTCTCCTTTGCGCGGATCGATCGTAAAAATTTACAATATAGATATATAACAAAAATATACATCCCATCTCAATGATGAGGCATCCCATAGGGAAAAATATAAAAGTACGGTATGTAATCTGTAACGAACCGAGATTTTCGACTCTCGAAAATCGAAATCAATACGTTCACTGTATAGCATGCCGAGCAATCGAGTGGCGAAAAAAAACCAGATCATTTGGGGTGAAGAAGAAAAGATAGAAGTTAAGAAGAAAACTAAACAATACAGAATTTCAGAGTGGAACGAATAATCTATAATATATCATAAGTCTTTACACAAAACAAAATTTTAATCTGTATATTCATATACAAACATCAATCGGAGTACAATAGCCAACATAACAATTTGGACAGTTATAATAACTTGTCCTCATATACATAACACACGATGGAAATAACCAAGTACGTGAATATGTCTCTGTCATCCAGCTCTTCTCTTGAGCTCCATAGCATCCTAACCTGAATCTTTAATACTCGGTCTGACCCGAGCATTATAATAAAATAACACCCGAGTCAGTCTGGATAACCAGCGTGAGAAAAACACACTCAATTTGAATTATTACGGTTATCAAAAACCTTTGAAAACAAAAGGTATCTCGTAAGACCACGCTTCACATAAACACGACGGGTTTTTTACCTTACGATAACAAAACCATTTTATATCAAAATCATCTGATATTATAATAGTGTCTATAGAAAGTAAATTAGAAAATAGCTGAAATGCTTGCATCTCACGTTTTAGCATAGTTGGGCACAATCAAAACCGTACAGGCTCGTAGTGGATATTGGATTCCATACAATGACTGGGCTACTGGGGTACCGCCCATCCTAGTACACCTCTAGAAAATACACCGAGATCGTACCTAACGATCCCTGCCAACACAGGACCGGCTTACCCCTTACTAGTTAGTACCGAATATGTTATCACCCCGGGTGTTTCCACCCCTATCGAGAGCTCTCTTTTTCATGCACAACCATATCCATAATTTATAACATAATATTTCCGAGGGTATCTAGAGAGCTGAAAACATACCCTACTTGGGTGCGACCCACTTTGCCCTGCTGCATCTCTCATGTTTTAGTCATTCCCGGTTGATGAGGCTTGAGGCTACGTTTTACCTTTAGAATAACATTCATACTTGGAATGCTAAAATTTCCTTCCAGGCAAACAGTGAAATGATAGAATTCATCCATATAAGTTGTCCTGGATCTGGACAAACCAAATCATCTTCAATGTTACCATCTCCATTATCTTTAAGATATCACAATTCATAACACACAAACCAGATCGAAGTGGTTTTCGGATAATAAAACCCTATCCCGATCTCTTCGAAACAATCAGCGAATTTGGCCAAATTTGATAGTTGGTTATTTAACTATCAAATAACATCCATGAGTAGTCACTAGGCCCTATTTCATAAATTCTTCAAACATTCATTTCAAAATATCTTTACAAAGATATATAAATATATATTCAAAGCACTTCTAGTATTTCAGTACTTATATCCATAACAGGATATTTCGACTCGCCTCAATACTTAGAATATTCTCTTTCAATTCCATTTTTATGATTCAACACTTTGAAAATATTCCTAATAATAATAACCTTGTAGTGAAATATTTCAAATCCTTCCAGTTTCATACTTAGGAAATATCTTTAAGTGTAACTTTCCAAAATCATTTACTTTCCAATGCTTAGGAAATATTTCATTTATTTCCTCTTTCTCAAATCCTTTACAACTCACCTATAAATTCCTTATCTTACTTTTAACAAATTCTATAAATTATGGAATCCATTAATTAATTTCCTTTTAAAATTTCCAAAATCGATTACACTAGTCTATAATTTCAACCACACATTTCTAACTTCCTTTATGAATTCTAATTCATTTTTCGAAGTACCTTATTTCAATGATTCGGAAATTTCCTTTAATTTTCTAGAATTCCACTATAAGCTTTTTCTTATAAAAATCATAACCATTTCACACACTCCATTTATAAATGCTTTTATAAATCTCGAGAGCATTTATAAATCAATTCTAATCACTTCCCAAATCTCAATATATATAAAAATAAATATTTTTAAAGAACAGTAATTTATTTTCAAAACACGTTTAAGAAGTTATTTAAAATATCAAGGCTCTTTAATTAAAACATCTGTAATTCAATCCCAACTCACTTTTAAATAAAAATCAATTTCCAAAGCTGATTATAAAATTAGATTTTTATTTCAATTGATATTAAATGTTTGAAAAATCCACTTTCCAAAGTATTTCAATACTAACTACTTTAAATTTACATAGTTTAATAAATAAAATTTTCCTTTTTAAAATAAAACTTAACTTCTTAATAAAAAAATAGTTTTAAAATCCCAATAACCAAATTTCAATTTATAAATCCCTCTCGATTTACAACACATCGATTTCATTCTGATTCCTTAACCATTTTCACTTTTCAAAATAGAATCCACTTTTTTTTCAAAATCTATTTTCATATCTCGATATAAATTCACACTATGAATTTATATTTACCAACTAATATCATTTCCCTTATTTATAAACATCGTTGATAAATTTTATAAACTCATTTCCAAATCTATAATAGATTTACATTAATCGCTCCATTTATAAATCAATTTCTATTAAAATCACATTTACAAATCTATTACTCAATAAATTGCAATTATTTCTTAAACCTGTTTAAAATTCCAATTTCAATTTCTTTGCCATATTTTTCAGAAATATCATTTGAAAATCCATTATTAAAAATCCTTTATATAAATTATTTTAAATTTCTACTTAAAACATTTTACGAATAGTTAAGTACAACTCCAAATCAATTATTGTTTTATCCAAATCAATTTCTTTTAAATAATTCCAATTTTGATATAAATATTTTTTTTAATTTTTTTATATATTAAAATCTCCTTTAAATCCTTTCAAACTCAAAAATAATATATATGGTATTTAAAATACCAAAATTAAGGCTAGTGTACTATAGAATCCAATAATTCAAATCACAACCATAATCTATAAACAGATTGTTCTAACACATCATATATTATTACATATGAAATTAAAATTAACATTTTGAGGAATCTAGTTGGATCCCTCCAACCTGTTTTCCCTGCACACAGATTTTAGATAACATAAAAATACCAGTCCCACTTCGAGGGGGATATCGCGGTAATATAGGGTCATCCGCTATTATGTGGGGCGCATAGGCTCTCATCCGCTCCAATCGGCAGGAAATATATCGAACTACTAATATATATACTACTATATATATACACACTAAACATCCAACTGATAATAATAATTATCAATTCAACCAATCATTCAATTAATTTTAATAGCTATGAATTAACTAGTCAACCAAATTGAGTGAGATTTACTCACCTTGATTTTCCGAATTTGTTAATCGTTCCAATCCCAAATTTATTCCATTGTAATATTGTTGCCGCGGGTCCAATGTGACTTGTTACGTTACTTTTAGACCTCGTACAAAAGTTATACAAATTTTATAAGCATTTGATTTAATTTTAAAAAATATTTAAATTAATTAAAATCGTTAACAGCTAATTACCCTCTCCATCGATCATCAGGCCGAGATACCATCCTCAACCACGCTTGACCGCCTGCTGCTTCTCCTATGTACGCGCTCACCCTAACCACTACAAGTTGCAGACCAACACCTACGCTCACACTTCAACAGATCTGCAGCCGCGACTTCACAACGACCGCCTGACGATGCCTCCACGTCAATAACCTAAACCCAGATTCGCCTCTTTCTAGAGCAAGTCGTGACCCTCATCAAAGCCTGCGACCACGCCCTAGCCTCGACTTCGGCCATCTCCTTGTGAACATTGTTAAACCCCTAACCTGAGATAGATAATCGCGAGCCTCACCTGAACCCTCGCTCCACTCCAGCACCCACATCCCATCGACCATCACCGCCTTCGCCTCCATCCTTAATCACGACAACAAAATCGTGACCTAGCAGTGCACGCACGGAGGTTGATCCCCCTCTACTGCCATCGCCCCGAGCTCGAGCATGTTTCCACCTTCTCCCTTTATTTTTCTCGATTTCCAGATACACGATCTTTTTTTTAATCTTATACGCGATTTCAGTTTGAAGAGCAAGGAAACAGTATACGTTATTTTAACTGAGGAGAAACTTCTCGTGTACGAGTATTAAGGATAAGGTTTGACTTTAAACGATTTATAATAATATTTAATTATAAAATATCTCCCTTAATATAACATAGAATCCCAAACTCCCATTGAGGCGTGCCGCCTGGCATTCCTAATGTTTTACCCCTATTTCGAAACCAATGGAACAAGTTCCGGGACCTAATTCGATCGTATGTGGAAGATAGCTTTTTGAACCCAATTATAATATTAAATTTTTAATATTAATTTCAGCTCGTTTCTATCCCGTACGACCAAACGGTAACTCTAAACGCTATGAAATTTGAAATCCGATAATAATACACTATTACGGGTCCAATGGAACAGGTTTCGTCGAATTCTGAGACCGTGCCCCCAAAATGCAATTTTTGTATGTTAATTTAAATGAGATATTTTTAAAATCGAGTAAAGCGCTTATAAATTTAATCTAAAAATTTATTCACCTTCATTCTTATAAATAGAATCTAATAAGCCTTTAAAATTATTTTTATCTAGCTTAAAATTCATGACTCCCTATTTAACCAAATTTTCAATTATTAAATTCCACAATTAAATTACACAATAAATTATTATATTTGAAATTCAAGTTATTAGACATATAAAAATAAATTTTAAATATTCAAAATCAATTCTAATACTTCAATTTTAATAACCAAAATTTTGGATCGTTACATAATCCGAGATGTGTACTTTATTATTATTAATATGAGCGAGTTCGCTCATATTAAGCAAGCAAAACAAATCAAACCGCGTATACATCCAAACGGTCTTCATATGTACCTATCTCAACTCAAATTAGAGTATTAGTTGCATATAAAAGATATAGAAACATGTATGAGTTTAATATAACCATATAACATGAATTTTGAATCCAAATCATAAGTATAAGCGCTAATACACAACATACAATCATATGTAACCAAACATAGTTATAACAATGATTTGCAACAAAAGAAACCATCCAACAATTAATATTCATCCAATTAATTCATAACTATATGAATTTACAATATCTAATGTCCATAGTTAATTTATACACTTCATTTCTTATTAACATCCATTCTTTATTAACATTTAATTGGTTTACTTCTAATTTATTCACATATGTTTCATTTACATTCAATTTATTCAAATTTCAATTATTTCACTTTTTGTTTAATACATTTCATATCAATTCTTTTATGGACCATTTTATAAAATCATTTCATTTAATCTTATTTAAGTTAAATTTTATTTCATTACCACTTAGTATATTCTCTTTAATACTAATATCATTTATAAACCATTTCATAAAACCATTTAATTTTATTATAAACATTTTATAAAACACAACTCATCTTTATTATTACTTAATAACTTAAGTTCATATTAATTCATTTATTCACTTCATTAGTTCATTTCATTAATTCGTATCATTAACTTTACTTAAGTAAATTTTATTTTATAACTCAAATTCATATTAATAAAATTTTCTTTTATCACAATCAATCTCATTCAACTTTTCTTAAGTTAACTTTCATTTAATAATTCATTTCATTAACTTATTTCATTAATTCATTCCATTCAACTTGACTTAAGTAAAATTTCATTTCATAATTCAAATTTCAACTTCTTATTTTATTAATCATTTCTTAAGTTTATAATCATTTTATACATATGTGTCTTCTTTTACACAATATTATTCAAATTATAATTATCTCAGAAAGCTACAATTAAATCTTAAAACATCCTTTGCAAATTTATTTTTTATTTTACAAACAATTTACAAACATATGATTTAATTTATTATTTGGTTACCTTCTCTTAAGTTCATATCTTAATAGTATTTATCTTTTAACTACTCAAATTATCCATTTAACATTTCTTAGAACATTAACTAAGTGTATAACATTTCTTATAACAACTTAATTTTTTTCTACAAACATTTCTTTAAACACAATTTCAATTTGAAACATTTTTATTACTTAAGTTCATACTTGTATAATATTCTATTACATATTCATATTTAAAATTTCAACTTTTTAAACATTTCTGGTATGTTTTATATATGTTCTATTGGCTATTGCCCGAGTTTGGCCTGGGTATGTTTTTAGAATGTAATTGAGTGTTATACAAATTTATCTTATTCATTTTAGTTAACAAGAACGTTCAATACTTTACACATGTTTAAATTTCCATTATCTTGAAATTTAAGCGTTATAATTTAACTTCTCATATTTCATTTAAATACTTAGCTTCAATTTCTTATTTCTCATTTTAGAAGTTTCCAACCATTCAAAAAAATTCACTTATTCCTACAACTGAAAATCATTAATTAATAGGAACTTAAGAATTGAAATACCGGGTTCATTTCAAATCATTTTGAAATAATATATATACTTGTATCTTTTATATATATCAAATCATATTTAGAAATTTTAAATCAAAATCTGTTTATCGAACCAAATACGTAGCAAAGCTACAAAGTGGCATCCTCCACTTTGAGACTCGAAAATGAATGTCAAGGATGCGGCCGTCATCGCCGAAATTATTTTCCAGTGACAAAAGATGGGAGTACAGGACTTATTTCCTCTTAATTCTTTTTGAAACACTTCTATTTGTAAATATTTTTAAATAATACTAATACTATTTCCAAAATCTTAGAAAACAATTTCAAAAGCACCGGGATTTAAGTTCTCAAATTCTCAACTTTTAAATCCATTCTATTTATAAGCTATATTATAAATATACGTATACAATTCCATTACCTTATTTTGAAAACATTTCATTAATTTACATCTTTGTTATTACAAACAATTCTTATTCTAATTAGATTTCAATTCAACCTAATTATCGAACGCTTCATGAAATAGAGTTCACGAAGTATTCGTTTTTAGTTTAATTCAACTAATAATCGATGATAACTAAATATTAGCATCTCCTAACAACAAACATCCATAAATAAATTCGTATTTTTATAAACGTATATGGTTATTTATGGAAGATTTTTTCTTTATATATATATATAATTTAACTTAGGTAAAATTATTTCTTTTATCCTATTTTAAAACAATATTATGTCACCTTGCCTCGTTTAAGTGTTTAGAAACCCCTATCGATAACATGGCGTACCACGTACCTACCAAAATTCATAAACTCCACATATAAGTAAACACAATATAAAACCTTTTATAATACTAACAGGTACGCGCTCTCATATATAAATGCACTCAAACAAACTCATTCTAGGGTATTACTACCCTATCTCTAATGAGTCCAACCCCACAAAGCTAAGGTTATCGCTAAACCAAAGCTCCGGTACCAACTGTGACGACCCGCATTTCGGAAGGTTTAAGTCGACAATAAACCACACATGTCCAACTCAAAACAATCTGGAACATAGATAATCAATGGGGTTAATTAAGAAAAATAAGAGAAGAAGAAAACAAATACAGAATCTCGCAGCGGAATGACAAAATATAATAATCAAATAAACAGTTCAAGAAGCTGTTTATACTATACATTTGATTATAATTTTACAACATAAATCAGAGTTATATATACAACAGAACAATAGAATAATGCAACAGAACAACATGATGTTGGGAAATAATACTAGTACTAATATACCAAATCTTCATCTTTGTCCTCCAGAATAAATGATCTTCAACGCACTGAAAACTCAGGGATGACCTGAGCATAAAGTAAAACAATACACTCGAGTCAGAACTAAAATATTCTTATGTGAGTCAAATCAATATCACATGTAACAGGAGTGAAATAGCGTCAGAGATATTTATGGGGTTTTACATCTCATATCCAGTATATAACGTGTGTGCAATAACTTAAGATATGTTACGGGATTTTCCATCTCTCAATGATCCGTCAAAATATCTACATATATATAGTAGAATATGCTATATATGTAATGTCTAATCACTAAAATAAATATTTTTCCTAGCGTTAAGGCTTTACATTAATCCCCTTAATGCATTTTAAAGCATTGTCGTACAGTTTGCATATAACGCCTAGTAGCATCTCAGGGGATAGGGATGCGCCGTGATACGACAACAATAAACCAAACTCGTAGTAGTCTCGTATAAAGATAAAAGCATGACAAGGCACGTGAGGCAATGCCTAAGGTAGGATACTACCAGTTCGGGTCGCAGGGCTGGTCGTAACGCATCGTAGCCACGACCGCCCACCGCGTCCATCCATCCCATATCGAGTCAAAGAGAGGTCTTCCCAAAATCAAGGTGCACCAATCAAAACCAACATCAAGGAAATAGTATAGACCACGTCCAAAAAGAAAATCGAAGAACGGATGTCCGCTAAAGGTAGCTACCTTCATTGGCCCTGTCAAGCCGTCATGTTTTAGTCATTTCAAATTGGCACAAGTGTCGGGGTCTATCCATCATCGTTCTCTTTCTTCAAATCCAGCAAACGTACACCAAATCAAACCACTTTATTCTGGAGTCTCCTCTGCGTACACAGTTGTTAAAGTGGTTCCAATATTGACAAAGAATATGCCAATAAGAGGCCTCGGTCTCTTTAACAACCAAACGTCGTTTTACACACCGGTTGGTTCTTTTACATTTTGAAAACAATTCATACTTGATATCAAAATATCATATTCACTTCAATAATCTTTTTATTTCAAAATCATCACATTTACTTAAAATATCTCAATTTCATTTGAAATCATTTTTCACTCCAATATCTCAATTTCATCTCCAAAATCGTTTCGAATTTTAACTAAGGTTAAAACTTCATTTTTAACCACATTCGTACTTAAATCATCGATTTAAATATAAACACTCCAACCTTGCACGGTTTGAATTTTTAGAAAATAGTTTGAATAGTTTTAAATAGTTTAAAAAGTTAAAATAGTTTAAGTAGTTAAATAGTTAAAATAGTTTGATGTAAAATGGTTTGAGTATTGAAAGGTTATATAGTAAAATAGTTTGGAAAATGTAAATAATTTGAATATGTAAAAAGGTAATTTTTTAAACAGTTTATATTAAAATAATTTATTTTGAAAATAGTTTCAAATCAAACTGCTTCTTTCCATTTCAACAAATTTGGACCCAGGTCCAAATTTCAATCAAACTAATTAAATTTAAATCTCTCAATTCAAATCATCTTCAATCTCAATTCAATTCAAATCCTCTTAATTTCGATTTTAATCTAAATAAATTTCAGGTTCAATTTCAATTCAAATCGACTTCGATTTCGATTTTGAAACGTTTATTTATCTTCAAATTCGATTCAACAATTCGATTACATGGTTTAAATTTCAGTTCAATTCTTATTTTAAACCACTTCAATTTATATAAATTTCAAGTCCAATTTCAATTTGCCGATTTAAATCACTTAAATTAAATTTAAACTTCAATATTTAATTTAAGGTTCAAATCTTTTAAAATAATTCTGTTCCGAGCTCAAATTTGAAATATCCATTTAAATTACTTTTACTTAGCAATATTTCAAAGTTCGAATAAAAGTTCAAATCTTTTAAAACAAATCAATTTCCATAATTCAAATTATATTTCAATTCTAACTTCAAACTTCCAAATTCAATTCTTTGAACAATTTCTATAAACAAATTTCAATTTCAACATTTCGAGCTCGAGTTCGAAAATAATTCAATTTCCATAAATCGATTATTTTATTCCCTAAAACGATATCATTTAAATAGTTTCAAAACCAAAAAATTTAAAACTATTTAATTTAACCAATCCGGTGTCCGTATATAATTTTCTATCATATGGCCAAGTGAATAGTTGTTTCAATTTTAATTTCAAGGATGGATATATATCATTTTAATCCAAAATAAATGTCATAAGTATATTTCATTTCAACATATTTCTTAATATATTCGAAATAAGTCAATTTACAGTTTTATATACTGTCAATAAAATACAGGGTGATAACAGGATATACATAAAATAAATAAACATCCAATCATCCAAAATATCAACCAATAGTAATCCATTACAATCAACATCCAAAACAGTCAGTATATCACAACAGTCAACTAGTTATCAATATCGGGTGTTTAACTAGTAATTCAATTTCAATTTCAAATTGAACTTTCGATTTAAATTCCTATCAGTTCAATTCGTATGTCCATTTAAATGTCAGTTAAATTATCAAACAACAATCAATAAAATTAAATCACTTCATGATTTCAATTTAACTAACATAAGAAATATTTTAGTATTTGTGAGCGGGTTTAATCACTAGCTTTTATTTGAAACTAAAAATTTGTCAGATTCAAATAAATACGAATCCAACTCCATGACGTAGCCTTCGTTGATACGATCGCAACGCGACTTGTTTCGCTCGAATCAGACCTCGCATGAAAAAGTTATGAATGTATTAATATAGGATATAATTAAAATTAAATTAACCTAATTAACATAGTTAATTAACAATTAACTTAACCTTAATCCTATCTTCCTCTCTCCCATCCCAGGCCAACGTGCGATGCCTTCTTCGTTTATCTTTATTTTTTGAAACAACAAACGATGATCGAACAATGACGATCGCACCTGTAACGACCCACTTTTCCGTACAGTTTAAGCTGACAATAAACCACACATGTCCAACCCAAATTGAAAGGGAAAGCAGATAGTTAGGGAAAAGAAAGAAGAAAGAAGACAAGAAGAACCGAACAACACAAAATCTCACAGCAGAACGAATAATATATAATATATAACAATCCTTTACACAAAACAAATTTGTAATATAAGTATATACAAACATCAATCAAAGTATACTAACCTATTCAGCACGGGTAGTTATAACAACTTGTCCTCACAACTGCTGAATAATATACAACAATTAAAGCAACGGAAATATAATCATCTATGTGAATACGTCTCTGGGCCTCTAGCTCCTCTCCTGAAGCTCCAAAATATCCATCTAAACCTGAAAATATGCTCGGTCTAACCCGAGAATTATAGGAAAACCACGCCCGGGTCAGTCTGGTAAAACCAGCTTGAGAGCTTAATTTACAAGGCATTTTATTTATTATAACTTTTAAAATCCTTTAAATCAAAGGTATCTTGTAAGATCACGCCACACATAAACAAGGACGGGTTTTTACCTTATGATAACCAAAACCTTTATTTAGAAAATCCAGTGATATTATAATAATGTCTAGGGGTCAATGTAAAATATGAAAATAGCTGAAATGCTTGCATCTCACATTTCAACATAGTTGGGCACAACCAAAACCGTAAGGCACTTATTGGATAATGGATTCCATATTATGACAAGGCACCAGGGTACCACCTATCATGGTACACGTCTAGAAAATGTACCATGGACAATGCTTGGATCCCCTACCAACACAAGACCGGCCTACCCCTGACTGGATAGTACCAAATATGTCATCACCGCGGTTGCTTTGCAACCCTTTTTGTTTGAGATCTCATGCACAATGTAACGACCCGTAAATTTCAACTGTTTTAATAACGTAATTAGTTGAAATTTTGTGAAATTTTAAATGATAAAATTTTGAAATAAAAATTTAATATTTGGAATACGTCTAGTTAAACATAGCAACTGGTAAATTTTCGTCCGAAAATATGGAAGTTTATTTCGCGCGTAAATTCACTTCAATTTAATCAGTTAAAAAGCAATGAAAATAAAATATTTCTGAAACCTAAATGTTTTTACATAGAAAAATTCTAAACCATCTTCTGAGCAAGATGTCAGTTTGTGGTTTTTCCAAATTCGGACATCTTTGGCTCCGTCGATCTTATTTTTCAGCGTTTTTCTTGCATTTTCCGCTATTAAAAAATTCGAATTTTTATAATTCAAATCGTACCACAGATATCTGTATACCGTTTTGATCGTCTCGTCGTACTGATCTTTACAGTATATTCGTTTGTGCGTTTCGAATTTCGGTACATGACGAAATCGATGAAAACGATTAATCGTACCGGTACCCAATTCTAATTTTTTTGGTTTCTTCATGTCTTTTTAATTTCAACCGTTCAAAACCAACGGTCATTTGCTTTCATTACTTCATAAATTCTCGTGCCCTGACATTCAATTTTCTCAACGTTCAAAATTTATTTTCTATTGCCTTTATGGTCAGTTTCTCTCTCTGCCTATTTACATTCTATGATTTGCGTTTATAATCTTTCATATACTGGAGACACTGTTCGTCTTTTCTCCATCCCCTTCCTTCACATATTCTGCTCAGAGAAACTTGCTGATCTTTTTTTTTCATGCTCGCAAGCTACAGCTGTCCCAAAAAAAAAATGAAAAAGAAAACAATGCATGCATACCCATATTCCCATCACCACTCACGTGTCTCACTAACCCGCATGCTAGCCACCACCTTCTCTTCCCCTTCCTATTTTTCTCCATCTCTCATCCACTCCATCCATCCCCATCTCATGCCTCCCCATCCTCCTCGAACCCAACACCCACCTTCGCCTGACCACCAAAGCCAGCGCCTCCTTGCACTTTTCCCTTCCACAACTGCCGAACCCAGCACCTCCCCTCACGCCAGCCCACACCAGTGCGCTGAGACATCCATCACCGCCTGAACTCCACACCACCGGTACACCCAAGACCCACCCGCTGGTTGCCGCCACACTCTCCCCTTCTCTTCGCCGAGCCTTGCCCACAACCTCACCTACCTCTTCCCACCGCCATCAGCTCGCCTTCTACCTCATGCACTGTCAGCAGTTTGCCCATAACATCATTCGCCTCTTCATCTCCTCCACATGATGCCACATCTCCAAACGACAGCCTGACCCACCTTCCCATGGCCGCACCCCTCCTCACGCCTGTCTTCGTCCGCCTCTTCCCCTGGTAGTGCTGTGAACTGCTTGCATCTCCACATGTTTGTATATAGGTAATATGATATATGTTATATATGTATATAAATTTTTACTTAGGTTTGTATAATAGGTTTGTATATAATCTATTGAGTTTTATATAGGTTATATGTAACCAATTTGTTATTTATATAAAATATAAGCTTATATATGTTTTACAGTTATATATGAGTTAGTAAGTAACTGCAGTATGTATACATTTCAAATTTGTGTTAAAATTTGTGTTATACATTTCAAGTTTATAAATAAACCCATCTGGTACATATTTGAGATGTACGTTGTGAAAATTTTCTTTCTTATATATAAGTTAATTTATACATATATGGTATGTTCATCTACCTATGCATGAGGACATTTCCTGGGTTCGAATATAGATAAAGTGGTTTGTAACAACCCGCATATCTATCGATTTTATATTTAAATATTTTATCGTTAGTCGGGTGTTAGTCCGAAAAGCTACTTTTTGCATACGGTCAAATTAGGACTCGAGACCACCCCCATTGAGTTCAAAATGACGTTTGCGATCTTTTTGAGTGTAAACTTCGATATGTTTGGAGATAGTGAAATTTTCGACACTTTTTCCCGCCTTTGACTTTGGTTTGGACTGCACCCCTTTAGTTCAACCCAACCCTCTTCCTCACTTTATCAAAACACTTTAAGCTTTGTCAAAAATGGTGGTGGGAAGTGGAAATTAAAACTCCAAACACAAATTCTATTGCAAATCCGAGATTCAACATCAAATTCACGTGAAGAACATTGATTCAAGCTTGTTAGTGTTCTTGCTTTGCTCTCAAATCTCCATCTTCATCAAATTCCGTGAAAAGGTGAGATTTTTGATCTCACATCTTGCCTATGATTGTCATTGGACTGTTGGGAATGATTCCCTATCTCTCTAGCATCAACATTTGCATTTGGTTTGGATTGGATTGGCGAAAAACTTCAATTTTCAGTGTTTTGGTGATTTTTCTGGCCTTAAGTCGTTTCTGGCCATCGCTAAGTTGTCCACGAGTTAAGCCTAAGTCGTAAGTCGTTCGCGTTGAAAAGTCACATGGAGCATATGTCGTTCCAGGCCTTACGTCGTTCTGGGTGTGCTAAGTCGTTCACGAGTTAAAGGCTTGAGTCGTTCACGAGTTACTGGCTTAAGTCGTTCGCGAGTTAAAGTGTTGAGTCGTTCACGAGTTACTGGCTTGAGTCGTTCGCGAGTTAAAGTGCTAAGTCGTTCACGAGTTAAAGTGCTAAGTCGTTCACGAGTTAAAGTGCTAAGTCATTCGCGAGTTGTGCTAAGTCGTCCACGAGTTAAGACTTAGGTCGTAAGACTTTTCTGTTCCTTAGGTCGTAAGACCTTAGGTCATGCACTTTTAGGTCGCGACCAACCTTATGTCGCGAACCTCTTTAGGTCGTATGACCCTAATTTTTCTTAGGTCGTTGGACCTTTTTAACCCGTTAGGTCGTAGACCCTTAAACTGTTAAGTCCCTCGTCACCTTAGGTCGTAGCTCGTAAGTCGCTCGACCCTGCTAAGCCTTTAGGTCGCGTATCCTTAGGTCGCCAGTTTTAGGTTGCTGGTTCGTATGGCTCTTAAGTCGTAAGTCGTTCGCGAGTTAGCACTTAGGTCGTTTGACCTGTTTCCCCTAGGTCGTTCGACCTGTTCTTCTGCTAGGTCGCGTGGCATTCTTCCCTTAGGTCGTTTGGCTTCTCGAGACCGCTTGCCTTCGCTAGGTCGTAAGTCTTTCTTATATATAAGTTAATTTATACATATATGGTATATTCATCTACCTATGCATGAGGACATTTCCTGGGTTCGAATATAGATAAGGTGGTTGGTTTATACATAAACTATGTAAGTATATATTGGGTTTTGTGCTTGCGTAAAAATAAAATAAAAATAAAAATGGTATATGTTGCTTTAGTTTACAAAGTTATTTATATATATATATATATATTTAAAATTTACACTGGTACATATTTATGTGTTATAGTACGTGTTGCGTTTGATTTTATTAAAGAAGAAGATATTTGTATTCTAATGTACTTGTGTAATCTGGGTTTTATAATTTTGATTTTTTTTGAATTTTATATATATACAATTGAATATGTGTTTAAGCAATATTGATTTGTAAATTAATGAAATATATATCTTAGTTTAACATACATCTGGATTTAGAGTATGACTTTATATATATATATATATAGTTACGTATATATAAGTTCGCCTATACCAATTATATCCATCGATACAGTTCTGATTTGTTCCACATATTCTTATTATCAGCTTTGATCGTTGAAGTCGTGCCGATTTTGCTTTGCTTCGATTCGTCATTCAAATTTCAGTGTTAGTATCAGCATGCGTATCTGTGTCATCTTCTATATTCTCTAGCCTCGAAAGGTGAGCACTCACTCACGATTAACGTTCTTTTATTTATTAAATTTGATTTCAATTGAAACGACAATTGAAATATGCTGTTGTTAGTTATTTACACTGTTGTATATGCTATCACCTGTATCAGTTTACTTATGACATCTTACACCATTAACTGTTAATTATGAAATGATAATCTAGTAGCTGATAATTGATTGATTGTTCGATGTTTATTTTGGACGTTAATTTGTTAATGTTAAGTGATTAATAGTATGCAGAATTGAAATTGATATATGATAGTTGACAATTTTAAAACTGATTTATATGTTAAATTTGATTAGTTGAATACGACCTCTTTTAATCGTTAAATTAACTGACATGTAGAATAGTGATAATTACACTTTGAACCACTGAATGTATGTTGTTAAATTGATGATGTATGAAATTGTAATAGACGACAAGTGAAAACCGTAATGTAATAATCTTTAATCTACATGAAATGATAGTGTAGATTCTAGAAATAATTATATTAATTCGTACAAATAACAATGCGAATTAATACAGTTATTTCGGGATTATTTGAATTGGTTATTGGATTGATATTGATTGTTGTTATTGCTTGTTTATTTACTTTGACACCATCCCAGTTATCACACTGCAAGTTCCCTTTTACTATGCTTTGATTTGAATTGAATTGGAATCGGGTTGAAATGATAAATACCCAAATTGAACTTTGACCTTGGATAGAAAATTAAATAAAACCCGATTGGTCAATAATTTGAAAAAAAAAAAATGAAGATTTTATTTGAATAAATAATATGATTTTGAAATGAAATTGGAAATTGAATTTTAATGAAATTTAAATGTGAATATTAATAAATCTGAAATAAAATATTAATAAAGAAATTGATGAAAGAAATGTTGTTTAATTTGAGAAATGATTGAATTAAGTTTGAAATTATAATTAAGTTAGAAATTATTAAAGTTTGAAATGATTTAATAATTAAGTTTGAAATCATAATTAAGTTTAAATTATTAAACTTTAAAATTATTTAATAATTAAGTTTTGAATTATTTAATAATTAAATAAGGTTGAATTATTTAATGATTAAATTGAATGGAATTCTTTAATAAGTAAAATTGAACTTTTGAATAAGTAAACTTTTACTTCGTAAATAATTGAAATTGAGTTTCTTTATTAATTAAGTTTTGGAAAATTATTTAAGTAAGTAAATAAGTGAAATTGAATTTCTTTAACAAGAAATAAAGTGTGATTTATTGAAATTAATGTAAGACTTGAAAATTCAAAGAATTTGATTTGACGAATTTAATTTAATTCAAAATTGTAAGTTTTGTTCTAATGAAGTTGAACTTAAGAAATTGATTTAATGATTTGGGAATTTAATAGAAATTGTTTTGAATGATAAATTAATTTAATGATATTGAATGAAATCGATAAATGAATGAAAATTGATTTGAATGTTAAAACTAAATTGATTTAAATGATTTCGAAATAAAACTTTTGTACGAACTTGAATCAATATTTGAATTGTTTTGAATAAAGGTTGAAATTGAACTATAAGATTTGGAAACGGTAAATTTGAAAGTTTTGAAACGTAAAGTATGGAAATTGGTTTTGAAAGACAAATGAAATGTTGATTTACGAATTGAAATTGAAATTGAATTTGATTTGGTTTTGAAATATATAAACGACCAATCATTGAAATAATTTCGAAGGTTATTAAAGAGACCGGAATTCGGTTATGGATATACTCTCTATCTAAACTGAAACCACTTTAATAACTATACGCGGAGTGATGATCCAGAATGAAGTGGTTGGATTGGCGACATTGATGATTGAAGAAAGTGAACGATGATGGATAGCCTTGACACTTGTGTCAAATTGGAAATGACTAAAACAGGAGCTGTGCCGGGCCAATGGAGGATTAGCTACCTCAAGTGGACACACTTCTTCGTAAACTATTCTTTTACTTTGTGATTGATTGGTGCGCACCCTTGATTTTGGGAGTGTTGTCTCACGGTGTTGCGGGCGCTGCGGCGTTGCGTTCTCACCAGTCCGGATCAGGCGAACGGTAGTATCACTACCTTGGGTATAGCCTCATGTGCCTTGTCATACTTGTATTCCATTTAAGCGCGACCACTACGATTTTGATTTGTACCTTTAGTATATGGATTGCCCTCTGGTGACTTCCGGTTTTGGGGAAACTACGGTCTTGTATATGCTTTTGGGAATAAAAATGTGTTAAGGGTGGAATGGGTCATGACTTAACGCTATTTTGATATCTTTATATTACTGATAGACATTATCTACTTATCGTACATTACTACATAGTAGATAGTTTGACGGATCCTTAAAGGATGGTTATTCCAAACATCCTTTGAGTTACTTGTATTTCAATTGCTATTTCACTTGAGTTGGATTTACTAATATAAGAATGTTAATCCTGACTCGAGTGTTTTGTATTTTGCTTTACGCTCGGGTCAGACTGAGTGGTTCAGCTTTCGAGACTCACCTTTGGAGTTAGGGCTTTGCTTGAAGATCCAGCCATCTATTCTGCTTTCAGTATTCGATGATTCCAGTGATGTATTCTAACTTGAATCTGATGTATCGTGTTACTCTTCCGTTGCATTTGGTTTAACTCTGATGTATCGTATTACTCTTCTGTTGTAAACTCTGATGTATTTTATATATTCATATAGTAGCTTCATGAACTACTATCTCTTTTATTTCCGCTGCACTTATTACTCTGTGTCTGTGATCTGTGATTATTTATTTACTGTATATGTTCAGTTTTGCCAAATTTAAATTAACAACACAGTATTTTGAGCAATTCAACTCCAGCATGAGTGTCTACCTATACACTTATAATGGATGCGAATGGTCCAAAAATAGCGGGTCGTTACAGTTGGTATCAGAGCTTTGGTAGCTCTAGGCAAAACTCAACATATATGGTAAATGTATTTGCAGAATCACTCTCATTCGAGTTTCAATCTCTTCCTTCTGATTCGATTCCTTTGAATTTTGGAACGTTCCCCTCGGTTCCAAAATTCATTCGTGTCCTTCACTACTCGTCTTCTTTCAATTCTGGAGCACCCCATAACTCCATTTTTGAATGATATCTATAATAGATCGGCGGTCTCGCCAATCTTCGAATGATTCCTAAAGGAGCAAAACTCCTTTACAATAGGCATTGATTTACCGGAGATTTCTGTATCCTCGGTTTACGATGCTATCTATCTTTTTGAAAATCCCTATCCTTATTTTGAAAATCCATTCCTGTATCGTCGAGCAAAGAAATGTATTTCTAAATTTATATTAAAATGTTGTTTTCAAATTTGATAAACAAAATAGTTTTGAATGATTATATTATATATAAATATAAGTTTTCTGAAATTAAATTGTTAATGAATTGTTGTCTGAAATGATAATATTTGATTTTCATTTATTGTTTTGTAAACCATTGACTATTGCATATTATAAATAAATGAATTTATAAACTTGGTTATAAATTGATTAGAATTTGAAACGAATTAAATTCAGAAATTTGAGAATTTAGTTTTCGATGATTTCAAACTTTGGTTTTAAAATTTTAAAGTATATAGTATTGAAAGTATTTTCGAATAGAAATCGTTTTCAAAGAATTTTTTTAAAAATGTTGAAATCAGTGCTCTTCTCTTTGTCGCTGGAAACTAATTTCGGTGATGGCGGCCGCATCATCGACGTTCATTTTCGAGTTTCGAAGTGAAGATACTATTCTGTAGCTTTGCTACGGTTTTGTTTTGAAAAATATTTTGATTTAAATTTCTTCAGTATATTTTGATTTACATATATATAGGTATCTTATTTTAAAATATATTTTTTTTGATATAATATATTATACATATCTCTAAATTGTTTAAAGTTAATCGGAAATCTAAATCTTAAATTTTGTTAAAAGATGATTTTAATTATAAATAAAACCAAAATTTGGAATAAATATTTAAACTTGAATAATTAAATTTGGAAAATTTTATTTGTATATTGTTCAACTGCATTCTAATACAACTTACCTAAATCATTCAGAAGTTGAATATGTAATTGGATAATATATAAGATAAATTGAATTTATAAATAAAATTTGAGTGTTTATAATAAATGTTATACACTAAATTTTGATTATAAAGATGTTAATAGAGTTAGATAGGATAATAAGTAAAACTCAGTTAATAATGAAATAAATTTTGTTTTGAGAGAATTAATAAATTGAAATTTGATCAACATATGGAAATACCTTGAATTTAAAAGAAATTAATAGATGTAAATTTATTTAAATCGAAACTTTATGGTTTAAATTAATTTATATGGGTTAAATATATGTGAGTAGATATATTAAGTAGAATAAAAGTAATAGTAATTTGGAATAAAGAAGAATTTAAAATTTTTGAAGAAAATATGATTATAATAAAAGATTATTCAAATTTATGGTTAGAAATTGCAAATTTAAGATAATTGGATAAAGAGATAATGAATTTAGAAATAGTTGAGATTGATTTTAGTAAAATCAAATGGATTAAATCAATTTTTGAATACCAATTAATTTAAATTTGAATTTATATGGTTTAAATTAATTGTTATTTTGTATTTCAAATCTGTTTTTCTTTCTGGTTGTTTCTATTCTCCTACCTCGTTCCTTTTCGGGGACGAAAAGTTTTGAGTGGGGGAGAGTGTAACGACCCGTAAATTTCAACTGTTTTAATAACGTAATTAGTTGAAATTTTGTGAAATTTTAAACGATAAAATTTTGAAATAAAAATTTAATATTTGGAATACGTCTAGTTAAACATAGCAACTGGTAAATTTTCGTCCGAAAATATGGAAGTTTATTTCACGCGTAAATTCACTTCAATTTAATCAGTTAAAAAGCAATAAAAATAAAATATTTCCGAAACCTAAATGTTTTTACATAGAAAAATTCTAAACCATCTTCTGAGCAAGATGTTAGTTTGTGGTTTTTCCAAATTCGGACATCTTTGGCTCCGTCGATCTTATTTTTCAGCGTTTTTCTTGCATTTTCTACTATTAAAAAATTCGAATTTTTATAATTCAAATCGTACCACAGATATCTGTATACCGTTTTGATCGTCTCGTCGTACTGATCTTCACAGTATATTCGTTTGTGCGTTTCGAATTCCGGTACATGACGAAATCGATGAAAACGATTAATCGTACCGGTACCCAATTCTAATTTTTTTTGGTTTCTTCATGTCTTTTTAATTTCAACCGTTCAAAACCAACGGTCATTTGCTTTCATTACTTCATAAATTCTCGTGCCTTGACATTCAATTTTCTCAACGTTCAAAATTTATTTTCTATTGCCTTTATGGTCAGTTTCTCTCTCTGCCTATTTACATTCTATGATTTGCGTTAATAATCTTTCATATACTGGAGACACTGTTCGTCTTTTCTCCATCCCCTTCCTTCACATATTCTGCTCAGAGAAACTTGCTCATCTTTTTTTTTCATGCTCGCAAGCTACAGCTGTCCCAAAAAAAAATGAGAAAGAAAACAATGCATGCATACCCATATTCCCATCACCACTCACGTGTCTCACTAACCCGCATGCTAGCCACCACCTTCTCTTCCCCTTCCTATTTTTCTCCATCTCTCATCCACTCCAGCCATCCCCATCTCATGCATCCCCATCCTCCTCGAACCCAACACCCACCTTCGCCTGACCACCAAAGCCACCGCCTCCTTGCACTTTTCCCTTCCACAACTGCCGAACCCAGCACCTCCCCTCACGCCAGCCCACACCAGTGCGCTGAGACATCCATCACCGCCTGAACTCCACACCACCGGTACACCCAAGACCCACCCGCTGGTTGCCGCCACACTCTCCCCTTCTCTTCGCCGAGCCTTGCCCACAACCTCACCTACCTCTTCCCACCGCCATCAGCTCGCCTTCTACCTCATGCACTGTCAGCAGTTTGCCCATAACATCATTCGCCTTTTCATCTCCTCCAAATGATGCCACATCTCCAAACGACAGCCTGGCCCACCTTCCCATGGCCGCACCCCTCCTCACGCCTGTCTTCGTCCGCCTCTTCCCCTGGTAGTGCTGTGAACTGCTTGCATCTCCACATGTTTGTATATAGGTAATATGATATATGTTATATATGTATATAAATTTTTACTTAGGTTTGTATAATAGGTTTGTATATAATCTATTGAGTTTTATATAGGTTATATGTAACCAATTTGTTATTTATATAAAATATAAGCTTATATATGTTTTACAGTTATATATGAGTTAGTAAGTAACTGCAGTATGTATACATTTCAAATTTGTGTTAAAATTTGTGTTATACATTTCAAGATTATAAATAAACCCATCTGGTACATATTTGAGATGTACGTTGTGAAAATTTTCTTTCTTATATATAAGTTAATTTATACATATATGGTATATTCATCTACCTATGCATGAGGACATTTCCTGGGTTCGAATATAGATAAGGTGGTTGGTTTATACATAAACTATGTAAGTATATATTGGGTTTTGTGCTTGCGTAAAAATAAAATAAAAATAAAAATGGTATATGTTGCTTTAGTTTACAAAGTTATTTATATATATATATATATTTAAAATTTACACTGGTACATATTTATGTGTTATAGTACGTGTTGCGTTTGATTTTATTAAAGAAGAAGATATTTGTATTCTAATGTACTTGTGTAATCTAGGTTTTATAATTTTGATTTTTTTTGAATTTTATATATATACAATTGAATATGTGTTTAAGCAATATTGATTTGTAAATTAATGAAATATATATCTTAGTTTAACATACATCTGGATTTAGAGTATGACTTTATATATATATATATATATAGTTACGTATATATAAGTTCGCCTATACCAATTATATCCATCGATACAGTTCTGATTTGTTCCACATATTCTTATTATCAGCTTTGATCGTTGAAGTCGTGCCGATTTTGCTTTGCTTCGATTCGTCATTCAAATTTCAGTGTTAGTATCAACATGCGTATCTGTGTCATCTTCTATATTCTCTAGCCTCGAAAGGTGAGCACTCACTCACGATTAACGTTCTTTTATTTATTAAATTTGATTTCAATTGAAACGACAATTGAAATATGCTGTTGTTAGTTATTTACACTGTTGTATAAGCTATCACCTGTATCAGTTTACTTATGACATCTTACACCATTAACTGTTAATTATGAAATGATAATCTAGTAGCTGATAATTGATTGATTGTTCGATGTTTATTTTGGACGTTAATTTGTTAATGTTAAGTGATTAATAGTATGCAGAATTGAAATTGATATAGGATAGTCGACAATTTTAAAACTGATTTATATGTTAAATTTGATTAGTTGAATATGACCTCTTTTAATCGTTAAATTAACTGAGATGTAGAATAGTGATAATTACACTTTGAACCACTGAATGTATGTTGTTAAATTGATGATGTATGAAATTGTAATAGACGACAAGTGAAAACCGTAATGTAATAATCTTTAATCTACATGAAATGATAGTGTAGATTCTAGAAATAATTATATTAATTCGTACAAATAACAATGCGAATTAATACGGTTATTTCGGGATTATTTGAATTGATTATTGGATTGATATTGATTGTTGTTATTGCTTGTTTATTTACTTTGACACCATCCCGGTTATCACACTACAAGTTCCCTTTTACTATGCTTTGATTTGAATTGAATTGGAATCGGGTTGAAATGATAAATACCCAAATTGAACTTTGACCTTGGATAGAAAATTAAATAAAACCCGATTGGTCAATAATTTGAAAAAAAAAATAAAATGAAGATTTTATTTGAATAAATAATATGGTTTTGAAATGAAATTGGAAATTGAATTTTAATGAAATTTAAATGTGAATATTAATAAATCTGAAATAAAATATTAATAAAGAAATTGATGAAAGAAATGTTGTTTAATTTGAGAAATGATTAAATTAAGTTTGAAATTATAATTAAGTTTGAAATTATTAAAGTTTGAAATGATTTAATAATTAAGTTTGAAATCATAATTAAGTTGAAATTATTAAACTTTGAAATTATTTAATAATTAAGTTTTGAATTATTTAATAATTAAATAAGGTTGAATTATTTAATGATTAAATTGAATGGAATTCTTTAATAAGTAAAATTGAACTTTTGAATAAGTAAACTTTTACTTCGTAAATAATTGAAATTGAGTTTCTTTATTAATTAAGTTTTGGAAAATTATTTAAGTAAGTAAATAAGTGAAATTGAATTTCTTTAACAAGAAATAAAGTGTGATTTATTGAAATTAATGTAAGACTTGAAAATTCAAAGAATTTGATTTGACGAATTTAATTTAATTCAAAATTGTAAGTTTTGTTCTAATGAAGTTGAACTTAAGAAATTGATTTAATGATTTAGGAATTTAATAGAAATTGTTTTGAATGATAAATTAATTTAACGATATTGAATGAAATCGATAAATGAATGAAAATTGATTTGAATGTTAAAACTAAATTGATTTAAATGATTTCGAAATAAAACTTTTGTACGAACTTGAATCAATATTTGAATTGTTTTGAATAAAGGTTGAAATTGAACTATAAGATTTGGAAACGGTAAATTTGAAAGTTTTGAAACGTAAAGTATGGAAATTTGTTTTGAAAGACAAATGAAATGTTGATTTACGAATTGAAATTGAAATTGAATTTGATTTGGTTTTGAAATATATAAACGACCAATCGGTAAAATAATTTCGAAGGTTATTAAAGAGACCGGAATTCGGTTATGGATATACTCTCTATCTAAACCGAAACCACTTTAATAACTATACGCGGAGTGATGATCCAGAATGAAGTGGTTGGATTGGCGACGTTGATGATTGAAGAAAGTGAACGATGATGGATAGCCTTGACACTTGTGTCAAATTGGAAATGACTAAAACAGGAGCTGTGCTGGGCCAATGGAGGATTAGCTACCTCAAGTGGACACACTTCTTCGTAAACTATTCTTTTACTTTGTGATTGATTGGTGCGCACCCTTGATTTTAGGAGTGTTGTCTCACGGTGTTGCGGGCGCTGCGGCGTTGCGTTCTCACCAGTCCGGATCAGGCGAACGGTAGTATCACTACCTTGGGTATAGCCTCATGTGCCTTGTCATACTTGTATTCCATTTATGCGCGACCACTACGATTTTGATTTGTACCTTTAGTATATGGATTGCCCTCTGGTGACTTCCGGTTTTGGGGAAACTACGGTCTTGTATATGGTTTTGGGAATAAAAATGTGTTAAGGGTGGAATGGGCCATGACTTAACGCTATTTTGATATCTTTATATTACTGATAGACATTATCTACTTATCGTACATTACTACATAGTAGATAGTTTGACGGATCCTTAAAGGATGGTTATTCCAAACATCCTTTGAGTTACTTGTATTTCAATTGCTATATCACTTGAGTTGGATTTATTAATATAAGAATGTTAATCCTGACTCGAGTGTTTTGTATTTTGCTTTACGCTCGGGTCAGACTGAGTGGTTCAGCTTTCGAGACTCACCTTTGGAGTTAGAGCTTTGCTTGAAGATCCAGCCATCTATTCTGCTTTCAGTATTCGATGATTCCAGTGATGTATTCTAACTTGAATCTGATGTATCGTGTTACTCTTCCGTTGTATTTGGTTTAACTCTGATGTATCGTATTACTCTTCTGTTGTAAACTCTGATGTATTTTATATATTCATATAGTAGCTTCATGAACTACTATCTCTTTTATTTCCGCTGCACTTATTACTCTGTGTCTGTGATCTGTGATTATTTATTTACTATATATGTTCAGTTTTGCCAAATTTAAATTAACAACGCGGTATTTTGAGCAATTCAACTCCAGCATGAGTGTCTACCTATACACTTATAATGGATGCGAATGGTCCAAAAATAGCGGGTCGTTACAGTTGGTATCAGAGCTTTGGTAGCTCTAGGCAAAACTCAACATATATGGTAAATGTATTTGCAGAATCACTCTCATTCGAGTTTCAATCTCTTCCTTCTGATTCGATTCCTTTGAATTTTGGAACGTTCCCCTCGGTTCCGAAATTCATTCGTGTCCTTCACTACTCGTCTTCTTTCAATTCTGGAGCACCCCATAACTCCATTTTTGAATGATATCTATAATAGATCGGTGGTCTCGCCAATCTTCGAATGATTCCTAAAGGAGCAAAACTCCTTTACAATAGGCATTGATTTACCGGAGATTTCTGTATCCTCGGTTTACGATGCTATCTATCTTTTTGAAAATCCCTATCCTTATTTTGAAAATCCATTCCTGTATCGTCGAGCAAAGAAATGTATTTCTAAATTTATATTAAAATGTTGTTTTCAAATTTGATAAACAAAATAGTTTTGAATGATTATATTATATATAAATATAAGTTTTCTAAAATTAAATTGTTAATGAATTATTGTCTGAAATGATAATATTTGATTTTCATTTATTGTTTTGTAAACCATTGACTATTGCATATTATAAATAAATGAATTTATAAACTTGGTTATAAATTGATTGGAATTTGAAATGAATTAAATTCAGAAATTTGAGAATTTAGTTTCCGATGATTTCAAACTTTGGTTTTAAAATTTTAAAGTATATAGTATTGAAAGTATTTTCGAATAGAAATCGTTTTCAAAGAATTTTTTAAAAAATGTTCAAATCAGTGCTCTTCTCTTTGTCGCTGGAAAATAATTTCGGTGATGGCGGCCACATCATCGACGTTCATTTTCGAGTTTCGAAGTGAAGATACTATTCTGTAGCTTTGCTACGGTTTTGTTTTGAAAAATATTTTGATTTAAATTTCTTCAGTATATTTTGATTTACATATATATAGGTATCTTATTTTAAAATATTTTTTTTGATATAATATATTATACATATCTCTAAATTGTTTAAAGTTAATCGGAAATCTAAATCTTAAATTTTGTTAAAAGATGATTTTAATTATAAATAAAACCAAAATTTGGAATAAATATTTAAACTTGAATAATTAAATTTGGAAAATTTTATTTGTATATTGTTCAACTGCATTCTAATACAACTTACCTAAATCATTCAGAAGTTGAATATGTAATTGGATAATATATAAGATAAATTGAATTTATAAATAAAATTTGAGTGTTTATAATAAATGTTATACACTAAATTTTGATTATAAAGATGTTAATAGAGTTAGATAAGATAATAAGTAAAACTCAGTTAATAATGAAATAAATTTTGTTTTGAGAGAATTAATAAATTGAAATTTGATCAACATATGAAAATACCTTGAATTTAAAAGAAATTAATAGATGTAAATTAATTTAAATCGAAACTTTATGGTTTAAATTAATTTATATGGGTTAAATATATGTGAGTAGATATATTAAGTAGAATAAAAGTAATAGTAATTTGGAATAAAGAAGAATTTAAAATTTTTGAAGAAAATATGATTATAATAAAAGATTATTCAAATTTATGGTTAGAAATTGCAAATTTAAGATAATTGGATAAAGAGATAATGAATTTAGAAATAGTTGAAATTGATTTTAGTAAAATCAAATGGATTAAATCAATTTTTGAATACCAATTAATTTAAATTTGAATTTATATGGTTTAAATTAATTGTTATTTTGTATTTCAAATCTGTTTTTCTTTCTGGTTGTTTCTATTCTCCTACCTCGTTCCTTTTCGGGGACGAAAAGTTTTGAGTGGGGGAGAGTGTAACGACCCGTAAATTTCAACTGTTTTAATAACGTAATTAGTTGAAATTTTGTGAAATTTTAAACGATAAAATTTTGAAATAAAAATTTAATATTTTGGAATACGTCTGGGATCTGTGATTATTTATTTACTGTATATGTTCAGTTTTGCCAAATTTAAATTAACAACGCGGTATTTTGAGCAATTCAACTCCAGCATGAGTGTCTACCTATACACTTATAATGGATGTGAATGGTCCAAAAATAGCGGGTCGTTACACACAATCAATCCATAAATATGTAGATGTATCTAGAAAGGTGACGACACACCCTAATGGGAGCGACCCACTTAGCCTTGCTGCACCTCCCCTGATTTTAGTCATTTTCGGTTAATGAGGCTTGAGGCTACGCTACCTTTTGAATAGAAATCCCACTTGGAAGGCCAACAGTGCCTTTCAAGCAGTAATGCAGTGCCAGCATTCATCTATACAAGTTGTCCAGGTCAAGGACAAACCAAAGGCAGTACTTCTACTACATCCATTTTGGAATCACCCTCAGGACTAGTAGCAAGCAGCCCTTGCACTTCAATGCTCCGACTTCGATTCCATATTCTTTAAGATGCCTTCAGTTTGAAATGCTTGAGTTGGATCAAAGTTGTTTTCAGATAACATATCCGATCTCGATCTCTTCGAAACAACTTTCGATAATTCCGGTAAACTGAATCTCGGTTCTTTAGGAAATAAACAGACGAAGATAAGAGCGGAGTTCACCACCTAACCGTTTGTGGACGGATTTCCTTATCATTTGTCCTAGAAGAATAAAATGAGTTTATACATACAGTATAGCACCACCGACGATAACTGTATCATATAATTCCCGTGTTTCTCCTAGATATTTCCAGAGTTACGTTTTAGTTCGGATTTGATAGTCGGTTATTTAACTATCAAATAAACAACCATTCAAACAAAGATTACATTTCCCATAGAAATCACTAAGCCTCATTTTAATTAAATTTCCATTACTTTAAAATCACATTTCAAATACTTGGAAATCACTTCCATATACTTACTGTAACAGGATAAGTATATTCACAAACTACTATATTTTCGACACTTAGAAATATAACAATATACTTATTTTAATGGTATAAGTATATTCACCAAACACTTAGAAAATTTTTCCATTTTTAAATCATACTTAAATGATCAAACCTAAATGTCATCTAAATGGAGAAACTCAAAACACCAATCCCTTTATAAAACATTCCTAATAAACCCTAAACCCCGTTTATAAAATTTCCCCTTCCCAAATCTTAAAACTCATTTATAAATTCTTTTATAATTTTTCAAAGCCATTTATAGAACTCTCCCCATATTTAACCCAACTCGTTAATAGACTTTTTAAGTTAATAAGATCCTCTTGATAAACCATAAGTTATTTCAAATAGCTTTAAATAACCAATTACTATTTAAAACATCCTTTTATTTCATTTTAATCAAATCTTATTTAAAATAATACTTTAGAATCTATTTATAAATATATTAGATTAATTTCAAACACTATTATTATATTAATAAGTTAACTTCAAAACAATATTAATATAATAATTAATTAATTTTAAAACGTTATTAAACAATAATTAATTAACCTTAGCTAATATTAATTATAAAAATTAGTTATCCTTTAAATATAATTAAATAACCTAAATCAATATAATAAATTAACTTTAATCAAGAATTAAAATATAGATAACACTTTAAATAATTAATTAAAATATAGTTAAAACATTCCTAAACCATAACTAAATAACTTTAAAATAACACTTAACTAAAACTTTTTAAAACAATAATTAAATAACTTTTAAGAATCATATTAATAAAATAATTAACTTTAAATCATTATTAAAACAATTATTAATTATCTTTAAAATATTATTAATAAGTTGCTACTTTTTTAAAATCTTATTACTAAATAATAATTATCTTTAAATATTATAATAATAATTATCTTAAATTAACTTTCAAACAATAATTGGTTTTTTTTCGAATTTGGAGGAGGCTTAACGATCACCATGGTACTTAACAAGCTACCATATTATTCAATTAACTTTTCTAGTTAACAACAGATATTTACATAATCAACGACTACATAAATAAATTCAACACTTAACCATCATTGGTTAAAATATCACTTATTCAAAGCAGGATATCAATTAAAGATATATAACCGGATGTCCAAATCTATAAAATAGCATAATGGGGATTTATTATGCTAATTAAATGTCAAATTTATTTAATTAGCGGAACAGTGTTTTATTCCGCTAACAGGATTCCAATTAACATATTCAATCCACCTTAACTCGACAGTAATTTATTTGGCCAAATAAACATCAATATTTAAGGTGTATAAATTTAAACGACGTTGTTATTTAAAATAACGTGATTTAAATCCTATCCGTTTTCATATATCATTAATTTATACTTGTCCAAAGCTATCAATAAGTCACACCATAATGTTGTACTCGTTCATACGAACCCAATGCAAAAATTCATGGGTTAAACGGGTTTCATATGAACGGATATGAATTTTTTCAATGTTAACATGTTTATATATATAATCAAAACAAAACTATAAATATATTTTCTCACCTAGCTGCTAAATGGGCTCGGCCCAAAAAGACCTAACCAACCTGCGTCCAACAAGCACAAGACCTCCTTCCCCAAACCCCTACTCCCACTATTTCATTTCGAACAAAGGAACCCATCGTGCACAACGTGCATGTGCACGTGCACAATAGCTCCAGCCACCTATCGCCGCATCTACACTCCTCAACACGCTCGACTTTCCTGCCTCGACACGGTGGACCCTATAGCTCCGCCCCTTGATCGCTGCGCCAAAATCTGATCGCTGCTCCAGTATCCCCTAAAAACACGCGACATTAATAGTCACCAAAACCTACAAAAAACACCACGCGAGTCCCTCTCCTCCACGAATACAACAGCGAGCTCCAAATCGCGAATCGACGATAAAATCCGGAAAAAAATCGAACCCTAGTTCACAACCCCCAACAATCATCATCACATAACCTTGCCGAAATGGCACAAAAAATTCTTCTCCTCCATACGAGCATAATGACACTAGCGACGTCGTTTAATTCTCAATGGATTGAGAGAATTCGGTTTTTGAAGTTATGAACAAAATTCTACCGCTTACAGTAAATTGATGATATCTTGGTCTTCACTCGATAAAAACTCGAGCGACCAATTTTAAAAAAACAAGATACAGATACGAGCAACTTTGTTGTTGGTGATTTTGCCTAAAAGAAAATGGTTTGGGAGACGCGGATTTTTGAAGAGAGGAGATGGTTTAGTTTTTATGTTTAATGAGGGAATAAAAATGAAAATGGAAGACAACAGAGTGTAACTGTGCATGTGTCTATATATATATATATATATATATATATATATATATGTATGTATGCATACGTACTGTGGTGACATGTTGATAAAGCAGTGGACAAAGGGACAATTTGGTTGCTATGATCTCGACTTGAAAGGAAAAATTTGAACAAAATGGTGGTTGCTGAGACAATAAGGTGGCTGAGGGAAAGTGGTGAGAGTGATGTATTGTGGGTACTGTATGTGTGGGTCTGATTTTAATTTAAATTCTAGTACCCTGCCACATCGGATCACGTCTGAATTACGAACCGCTATTGAGAGAAAATAAATTACGATTGTGTATGGAATTTGAATGCGATCATAAAAAAACAATAAAATAGACAAGTTATTAAATTCTATGAAGTCTCAAGATGCTAGCGTTTGCCGTACAATACATCAAACAAATATTTACTATTTTTCCAAATTACAAATTATGGGGAAAAAATCTATAAATTAAATTAAAATGATGTCATCAAAAATCTAGTCTAAATTTGAAATATATATTTTATTATAATTTAATTCAAATCCGAATATTTAAATAAATTAAATATCCAAATTTGAAGACCTAAAAATACGGGTCGTTACAGCACCAGAAGCTGCCGACCACCGCCAGCCTACAGCGCGCGCACCAGAAAAACCCAAAAAACTGACGTGAACTCGGAGCGAGATCTTGGCGAATTCGAGGCGATTCGCCTCGATCGAACCGCACATCGTGTAGAGCTCGTCATGCTCTACACTTTTCCTTTTGGTGTCATTTGATTTCGATGAGTGGATGAGGAGAAAACGAGGAAGAAAGATTGATGAATGTCGGTCATTGAAATCATGTAAGAGAGCGGCGCTGTTTTAGTTAGGGTTTGGTTTCGTTCGTGAATAATGATATGATACAGCCTTATGTATAAATTTCCCACACTATCACACATAAATTTTCCGAACTCCAAACGAAGCATGCCGCCTGGCATTCTATATGTTATACCCTCATTCCGAACACAATGGATTAGGTATTGGGAGCCAATTCCATCATATTCAAAAGATAGCTTTTCAAATCAAATTATTTTAATTAAAGTTCTGAAAATAAATTCTACGTGTTTCAAGCTCGCACCAACAAACGATAAGTCTGATCGCTACGAAACTTGAAATCCTATAATAATTACTATTACGGATCCGATGAAACTGGTTTCATCGAAATCCAAGACAGTACCCAAAAAGACTATTTTTACACGTTAATTAAAACAAGTAATTCCCAAAATATATTTATTCACTTTTAAATTCAACTTTAAAAGTCAACAATTTTCATTCTTGTTTAATTAAAACTTAAATCAACTTTCGACATCATTCTCATTCATATTTAATTCAGGATTCAATTATTTAAATAATTTCCAATATTAAATTTAAACAATTCAATTATCAAATAAATTATTATACTTGAAATATAAGTCATTTAACCTTTAAAATTTAACTTTTTAAACGAATTCAAATAATAAAACAACTACTTCCACTTTACAGTAATTCAACATTTATTATTCAATTCCATCCATTGATTATAAACACATTCAATACATAGAATTTCTTTTCAATACTTATTATTGCCAAAATCTTTGAAATTGGTTATTTCAAAATTTTATTCAAGTTCATATTAAATAAATTACATAAATAAATCATTAAATTTTTATTTTTAACCATTTTTATTCAATAATAATATTAAATTTAATAATTTAACATTGTAACGACCTACTTTTCCGTACAGTTTAAGCTAACAATAAACCACACATGTCCAACACAAATCGAACGGAAAGGCAGATAGTTAGAAAAATGAAAGAAGAAAGAAGACAAGAAGAACTAAATAGAACACAGAATCTCACAGCGGAACGAATAATCTATAATATATAACAAATCTTTACACAAAACAAAACTGTAATTTATATATGTACAGACATCAATCATAGTATACTAACCTATTCAGCATGGACAGTTATGACAACCTGTCCACACAATCGTTGATAAACACAACCATATATGCAACGGAAATATAATCATCTACGTGAATACGTCTCTAGGCCTCCAACTCCTCTCTTGAAGCTCTAAATATCCATCTAAACCTAGAAATATGTTCGGTCTAACCCGAGCATTTAGGAAAAATCACGTCCGGGTCAGTCTAGTAAAACCAGCGTGAGAATTTAAATCTCTAGGAATTTATTTTATTTTAACTTTAAAAATCCTTTAAAATCAAATGTATCTCGTAAGACCACACCGCACATAAACACGGACGGGTTTTTACCTTACGATAACCAAAATCTTTTATATCAAAAATCCAGTGATATTATAATAATGTATAGAGGTCAAAGTAAAATATTAATATATCTAAAATGCATGCATCTCACATTCCAACATAGTTGGGCACAATCAAAACCGTACGGTGCTTATTGGAGAATGGATTCCATACAATGACTAGGCACTGGGGTACCACCTATCACAGTACACTTCTAGAAAATGTACCGAGATCAAACCTATCAATCCCTACCAACACAAGACTGGCCTAGCACTTGACTACTAGTACCGAATATGTCCTCACCCCGGTCGCTTTGCAACCCTTTTTATTGCGATTTCATGCACAACCAATCCATAAATATGTAGATGTATCTAGAAGGGTGACAACATACCTTAATGGGAGCGATTCGCTTAGCCTTGCTGCATCTCCCCTCATTTTCAGTCATTCCCGGTAGATGTGGCTTGAGGCTACGATTATCTTTTAAGAAATTTACACTTAGAATGCTCATTGTCCTCTAATAACAATGTGCTGATAGCATTATCCATACAAGTCCATTCTGGGTCGGAATGAAACCGAAGGTACTATTCCTACTACATCCATTTTTTAATCGTCCTCGGGATTAGTAGTGATTATCCCTTGCACTTCAATACCCCGTCTTTGATTCCATGCTCTTCACGATGTCTTCACTTCGAAACACATTCGTTGGATCGAAGTGGTTTTCAGATAACATATCCGATCCCGATCTCTTCGAAACAACTTTTGATATTTCTGGTAAACTCAACCCCGGTTCTCTAGGAAATAAACAGACGAAAATAAGATCGGAGATCACCTCCTAACTGTTAGTGGATGGATTTCCTTATCATCGTCCTAGAAGAACGAAACGAGTTTATACGTACAGTATAGCACCTTTGACGGTAACTGTACCATATAAATCTCGTGTTTCTCCAACCTATTTCCAAAGTTACGTTTGGTCCAGATTTGATAGTTGGTTATTTAACTATTAATAAACAACCATTCCAACAACTCACATTTCCCACTGAAATTTCTAAGCCTCATTTATTTAGATTTGAGATCACTTTAAAAACTTAATTCATCAAAATGAATATATTTGCCCGATGTTCTTTTCAAACTAATTAAACGTGTAAAACAAGCTTGATAGCATTGTTCAATACCATTCATGGATTAGAACCTGCTTAGGTATTATATCCGTCTTAAGTCAAAGAACAAATCTTTGTTTCATAATAACCCTACATGATTTGATCATAAACTCATTTCCAAAATCCAAGGTTTAAACTTAGGTAAGATACCTTTTTAGAAGCATTGATATTATTTATAAACTTCTATTACTATCTTACTTCAAAATCACTTGAAATCCTTTGTTAAACATTTCTTTAAAATCAAGCTCATTGACTATCTATTTCGAACGCATCTCCACTTTTTAGACATCCCTTGAATAATTTACTTCTTCCATTTAGCCCATTAAAGATAATTAATAAGTTTTAAGATAATTAATAACTTTAAAATAAACTTAATATATTACTCATTAACCGTTAAACACTAATTATCCTTTAACAAAATATTTTTAAATGACTTTAATTATGCATAAAAACATAATTTAAACAATTAGAATAACCCTTAAAATAACAATCATGTATTCTTAACAATCCTTTTAGAAAATATGTTAAAAGGTAATTTACCATTAATTTAAACTTGAAATTAAACCAATAATAAACATGAAAATTATTTTTAACAACTTGAATTGATAAATCATTTCTTATTAAGAAGAGGCTTATTCATTCCAATGGTACTTAATCAAGTACCCATTTATTTCATAACAATCCAGAATAACAGATTCAGATAATCACATATAGAATCAATCCATTTTTAACAATCAATTTCGACATCACATTGCCCAATATAATCAACACGATAATAATTTGGTGTCCATACAAATATGATAGCAGAATAGGGTTTATTTCTGCTATTCAATGTCCAAAAACATACTTATTTAGTAATAATGGCAGAACGGTGATTTATTCTGCAAATAGGAGCCCAATTAAATATAATTAGCGGAACGGTGTTTTATTCGGCTAAACAGATGTCAAATCATCGTAATTAACTTGAATTAACTCACCACTATTTTATTTGAGCAAATAACTTCAATAGATATGTCATATAGATTTAAATGACGTTATTTGTTCAAATTGGGTAATTAAATTTCTATCCGTTTTAAATTGCCATAAATTTTCACTTATTCAAACCAACCACAAATTTCACGACGATGTAGTGCTCGGCGATATGAACCCATCAAAAATAGTCGCATGTAAATTGGGTTTCGTATGCATTAGATATAAAATTTCAAAATTTTCTATATGTACATATAATTTAAACATTTTAATTTTCAAAAAAAATTCACCTTCATCTGCTCTGGGCCGAAGCCCAAAACCACATACCCAAAACCCGTTTCTCCTTTCTCTCCCAAACCAGCTGAAGCACAGAAAACCTCCAAACCATTTCCTTGTCCTCGGTCATCCTCGCTCCCTTCACTGATCCTCACCCCAAATCATCTCGCACGACTCGAGACCCAGCCCAAAACTTCAGCAACACCATCACCAAGATTCGATCCTTCTCCACTAACCTGGACTCCTCTGTACACGATTATACCTGTGCACGTGCTCGACCCAACCATGCCACCGTTCACCCAACTAAGACCACTCGCGAACTACCCATCCAAAACTCGATCACCTCCACCCCATTGTTCCACCTCCGACCTACTCTGGCCAAATTTGAACCACGCTAAGCCTAGTTTTTCAACCAACGACCCAAAACGACCTCGTCCCGCCTCCCTACACCTCGCCTACCCTAGCCACCTTCGCCATTAGGAAGCCCATCCCCTCCAACACCTTCAGTCGAAGACTGCACGTCCCTTGTCGCCCCTCCTCGCCGCAGTTTGGTCACGTTCGAGAGCCAAAATCCACCACCCAAAACCCTAAATCCCCATGCCAACCCAAATCAAAGCCAATTTCGACAATCTGCCATGGCGAATCCCTCACCCATAACACCATGCTCTTCCTCGACCAAGCCCCTCCTCCCCACGTCGACGATGTCGCCAGAAATTATTTTTTAGTGAAAACTGATCATCTCGCGATTTCTCCACAACTATGCTATTTAAAATCATGATTCTTCCACTAAAATTCATGGTTCAACCATAAAATCATGATTGAAATCTTGATTCAATGTTTCGCATATGTTGAAAATCGACAAAACTTGGGTTACTTACTGTAAATTGCAATTTCACACAATATACAAAATGAATAAGTTCAAACTATTTTTAATGTGATCTACCTTAAAAAACAAACGTTTAATCAATTTACATCATTAACTAATTCGAATCGAGCAGAGAGATATTGATTTTTAAAAACCAGGGTATAAATGATTTTCTAACTCTGTTAACATTGACAGAGTAATATAAAACATTCCAGGCATTCCAGATTTAAACACTCAACTTCAAAATGCTTGGATCCTTTGAAACTTCGAGTTGAATCTTAGTTTATGATCTGAAATCTTGATAGACTTTCTTTGCTTTTGAATTTTGGAAGAACAGGATGTTACTTTTTCTCTTTTTCTTTTTCTTACTTACAGTGTTTTGTTTACAGAGTTTTAAAACCTGAAGCTATCACACCTTTATATATACATGTTTGTGCAAAGATGTGATGATACATATGTACAAAGTTTTAGGGCTCAAAAAGATTACATATCTTTAAGGTTGATGTACTAGGATTTTGACTTTGATATGAAATTTAGGTGGCTGATATGAGGTTTGAGTGGAAATATGTATCTTCAGCCTATATTTTTTTGTTGCCAGGCATGTTTATTTTATTTTTCCCTCTTTCATTCTTTGACCAGGTACTTGGCCTTGCTGATTTGATTCTAGGGGCAGATTTCTTTTTAGAAATATGATTTCTAACTCACTACAATTTTGAATGTAAAGTAGTATTGAAATAAAGATAGTTTTAAGTCTTCATATTCATATATTTTTATATTTTTAGACATGTATAATTCAAAGAAATTAAAGTTTTCTAATATTTTCTTTAATTATATGAAAAAACATTTTTGTTTAAAATATATTTTTTAAGAGATTTTCTTTCAAAATGGTTCGATGATTTTATTTAATTTTTCTCATTTCCATCATCATATATTATTTTTTCTTATATATATTCTTTCTTTTTCCACTTTCCAATATATATTATTTTTAATACTATTTTTATTTAGTTTATAAATATTATATATTTCTTCTTGAACTTATATGTATATACATTCTTCTCATTCATTTATATTTATTATGAATTTGTTTTTAATTTGCATATAAATTTTTTTGTTTTGAATACAGGAAAATAGGCACAAGAACAAACTTAGAAAAAAATTTAGGCTGAAGGACAACAAGTTTGTTTTTTAACCTGAAGGACAATGCTAGTTATAACTAGCATTTTGTATATTGTAAAACTGAATATAATGCTAGATATAACTAGTATTTTGTATAGTGTAAAAGTTCAATATATGCTAATTATAACTAGCATTTGTCCTTCAGCCTAAAAATGAAACTTGGTGTCCTTCAGCCAATTTTTTTTCAAAGTTTGTCCTTTTCCCTAATTCCTCTTATGAATATATATATAAGAAATTCCAAATTAGATCAATTTCCTATTTATAAATAAAATCTGGAAAATTCAAAATATTATCTTGATTTAAAACACTTTATTATTACCAATTGTCATTTAATAGGGATTCTATTTTAATTAAAAGACCGTATTATTGAATATTAAAAATAAATATTCATAACTCAAGACGATAAAAATCCCGGGTCGTTACATTTCTCCCCCCCTAAAGAATTTCGTCCTCGAAATTTGCCGTAACCAGGCTAGTAAACATACTAACAAAATTTTTAATTTATTAATGAATTAATAAACAACCATATCACAAAAGTTCGATCATATATAGCTATATCCAACATACCAGTCATACATGAGTATCAACTAAGATACTTCAACACTACAGACACCATGTACATATACACATATCTAAGGGTTATCCATAACCCATAACCAGTTATACACACATATATATCCATACAAAAGCATCTACTAAGATACTTCCCCGAACTACAGTCCAAATATACATACATACATGACGTCTATGGACTATTAATACGTCCTAATAGGGTGGACATTTCTAAGAAGACTACCCAAACCCAAGCTAACTTCTCAAAGTGGACTCTCTCCATCGGAGTCCTCCACTTCGGGTCCCTTCATTTCCCTAGTCTCAGCATCCCTAACAGGAATCCATACAATCTCCGGGCTTGGTTCCCTAGGTATCAGCATCTCTGTGCTAGGCCATAAGTCATCCCTAAGAAGGGTATCCCAATTTGCAAGTGGCTCACTAGTGATCTCGCCCATCTCCTAGATGATAGCATCATCGTTCTCTGATTCGGGCTCCTTCACTATCTCAATCTCCTCTTCTTCTTCCTCGAACTCCTCCTCATCTTTTGCCACAAATTCTTCCTCCCCTTCTGCTTTGAACTCATCCTCTTCTTCTACCTCGATCCTCCTCATACAGTGATGGCTGATCAATAGGTTCCATGATCTCTCTGGCCACATCTTTGCTGAAATACTGCCTAACCTTCATCCGCTCTCCTCTGACGACACTCCGAGTGTAACGACCCGTAAATTTTTAATAAATTTATTATTTTTATTAATATATTTAATTGAAATTTTGTGAAATTTTTAAACAATAAAATTTTGAAATAAAAATTAGATATTTGGATTACGTCTATTTTAACATAGCAACTGGTAAATTTTCATCTAATATATTGAAGTTTATTTTATTGTGTAATTCTATTTCAATTTTAATTAGTTAATATTTGATGATAATAAAATGTTTTCCAAATCTGAATATCTTTATACAGAAAATTTGTAAATCATCTTCTGAGTGAGACGTCATCTGTAACAACCCGCATATTTATCGATTTTATATTTAAATATTTTATCGTCAGTCGGATTTTAGTTCGAAAAGCTACATTTTGCATATGGTCAAATTAGGACTCGAGACCACCTCCATTGAGTTCAAAATGACGTTTGCGATCTTTTTAAGTATAAACTTTGATATGTTTGGAGTTAGTGAAATTTTCGCCACTTTTTCGCTTATGGCTTTGGTTTGGGCTGAACTCTTTTGCCCTTACTTGCTCAGCCCAACCCCCTTCTCTTCATAACTTGATTCTATTTGCTTAAACATTCAAGCTTCATCAAAAATGGAGGAGGGAATGGGAAATTAAAACTCCAAGCTCAAGTTCTCTTGCAAATCCATCATTCAACTCCAAATTCAAGAGAAGACATTGATTCAAGCTTGTGGTTGCTTCTCACTTTGCTTTCAAGCTTGTTTTCCATCAATTTCCATGAAAAGGTGAGATTTTTATCTCACATTCTTGTCTATGACTATCTATGATTGTTGGGTATGAATCCCTATCACTATTATATGTGCAATCGCTTTTGGTGTGAATTGAATTGGTGGAAAACCCAAAATTTTCGAGTTGTTAGCATTTTCCTGCACTTAGGTCGTTCTGCTATGTTAGGTCGCTCGCGTGGAAACATCTCTGCCTGCAAATAGCTCGTTCTGGACTTAGGTCGTTCGCCTGCATTTAGCTCGTTTATCCCTTAGGTCGCTTGACCATTGAAGCATCTCGATACCATTAGGTCGTTACGCCCTAGGTCGCGCCATCGCCTAGCTCGCTTCCTTTAGGTCGCTCGACCCGTTTTACCACTAGGTCGTTTTGCCTAGGTCGTTAACCACATTAGGTCGCACCTCGTTAGGTCGCGCCTTTCCTTAGCTCGACCTTGTTAGGTCACGCCCCCTGTTGCTTAGCTCGACCGAGTTAGGTCATTCACCCCCTAAGTCGCAACCCACTAGGTCGTTCGACATGTTTCCTCTGTTAGGTCGCATGACCCTATTTCATTCAGGTCGTTAGACCTTATTTGTCTTTAGGTCTCCTGACCCCTTAAATCGCTCAACCTCTAGGTCGTAACACGTTAGGTCGCCCGGCCATGTTAAGACGTTAGGTCGCCCGGCCATGTTAAGACGTTAGGTCGCTCGCCTTTTTATACTTAAGTCGTTTGACCTATATTTTGTTAGGTCGCTCGGCATGTTAGGCCGCACCACCTATTTCTATTTTGATGGATTTGGGATTGATTCCTTTGGATTTTATTCACCTCTTCGAATGTGAATTTTATTTGTTATTCAATTTGCTTCAACAATCGTTTTGTGGTTTGTCACTTTAAAAATATGAAGGTTTCAATACTAGTAATAAATACCAAAACTCTTCCATCAAAATGATTTCAACTCTATTTTACTACAAAGCTCTTTTTACTCAACCATTTTCCAATCTATTAGTATATACAAACCTTTACTTCACTCGGATGAGAAATCTAATTAAACGGCTTAGTAAAACAGGTGGTATGAAACGCTTGCGTTCACTTCGTCGGTTAATTCTTGGACTTGTTCGATTGAACCTCTTGTGACAATTTTGTAGTGAAGATCTACAGTTTGTTCGTAAATATTTAAGTTAAGCAAGTGGTTATGGGACATGAAGCTAAACTCATATATTTACTAGCTTGGTGTGATTGACACTTCTTGATGATCATGATGATCATTTTTGTGATTTAGACTAGCGATTGAGCGATGTCCCTTTGTCTGCGAGGGAGACTAGACCCCGTTTGTGTGATGTTTCTACTCACATATGTGGGGTAGCGCCCTATGGTCTTCGGGCCGTTCGTGTGTTCAAAAATTAATGGTTAGCTACCATGAGATAGCGTCTCGTTCATGTGATACATATGTTGGTGAGCTTTCATGCTCCCGTTCTTGTGATAGGCCTCCCCCTTTTTGTGATTTCTGGATTTCGTGTGTTGATTTCTGGAATTTGTGCTTCACCAATTTTCGTTATTTTCATTGATATGTTTTATCAATTTTTGCGCATTGGTGAATTCGTGTGTCATTACCTTTTTGTGGATTTGGATCTTTGAGAAGATTCTTGTGATATTGATTGATCTCTTGTTGATGTTCATTTACATACTTATCATAGTATGCCATTATGGTTGTTACACGTTTATACCATGTTTCTTATTCTACATCATATTACCTGATATTTATAGCTAGACTGATCCGTTTATTATTTTCTTATAAATAATACTCGGGTCAGACCGAGATGTTACAAGTGCTTCTGCTTGACTTCTCTTCTTGATTACTCTGACTTTTGGCTAACTACTTAGATTAGTAGTTTTTGTTGTATACATTTTAGATATAGACTCCGTGATGTATACTTATGCTTTTGTGTAGCTTGTAGCTATCCTTTTGTATTATCGTGGATCTTTCAGACCACTACTCTGATGTACACTTTCATGTGTTATCTATATATTCATATCTTTTTCTGCCTTTATGATATGGATGTCTGTGACTGATTTGTGTTACGTTTATTTCTATGTTTGTTTCCGAAGATTATATATAGCCACTGTGTGATAGCTTTGAGTTTGTATCGGTATGTCAGACTTCCTCCTTAAAATGCTATACTATCTGACATATCGGCGCTCGCACAAAGAAATTACACGGATGGTCGCTCCTCAACAGCCTTATTCTCCGTGCTAGTTGACAGCATTACACCGTAGTGTTCTTGGCTAGCATGGGTATAGAGGTGGGGCGTCACAGCTTGGTATCAGAGCCAAACTTCGGAACAATGTAGAATAACTTAACAAGGATCATCGTCCTAAGTCCAACTTAGGAGTCGTGCCTTAGGATTTAATTCGAGTCTTCGTACCGATTCATCATATTTCCTTCTATGTATCCTTGTTTTATCTATCAAGATTTGCTTGATATTTATTTGGAGAATAACATTTCTTCTTGTCTCTTTCTTAAAGAAGAGAATGTCTAGACCAGGCCGTCCCAGAGCTGGACCATCAACTGTTACTCCCCAGGATGGAGTTTTTATGACCGCTCAATAGCTTCTTGATTTAGTAAAGAATGCTCAAGCAGCTGGTCCTAATCAGGAACCTACTCATCCTAAGTCTGGATTCGCACGCTTGTGCAACGATTATACCAACTTGGGTGGTGATGCAGCGCAGAATGTTGAAGGCATAAGTCGTTCACGACCTAAGGAGTTTATAGGTCGTTCACGACCTAACAAGGTAGAAGTGATGAACGAGTCACGACCTAATGATGAAGAACGAGTTGACTGTGTCAAGTTACGACCTAAGGAGGTATGGGAGCAGGAGCTACGACTTAACTGGAAACCAGGGGAAGGATTTAACTCGAGTTCGCGACCTAACGAAGGTTTTAAGTCGTCCCAGCGACTTAGTATAACTCGGCAGCGACCTTGTGAAAGCCCACGACTTAACGAAGCTGAAGGTATAAGTCGTCCACGACTTAACAAAAGGCATGAAGAGGAAGCGAGTTACGACCTAGAAGAATTAACTCGTGAGTCGCGGAAGTTTAACTCATGAAGTTCTTAAGTCGTAAGTCGCGTGAAGATGGTACCGTTGATTCTTCTGCGAGTTAATCTAAACCATTGATTTCCTTAAGTCGTTGATGCCGCCTGTTTTTAAGTCGCTGAAGCCTGGTGCCGTTGATTCTTCTACGATTTAATCTCTGCCGTTGTTTGTTAAGTCGTAAAGCGTATTTGTCTTATGTCGTTAGGTCGTCTACGACCTAAGTGTTGTAATAAGTCTGTATATTTTTGTAAGTCGTAGAACACATTTGTTTAAAGTTGTAAGTCGTGGTGATTGTGTTGTAATCTGCTAAGTCGTAAACGACTTATGGTGAGTCGTCTGTTTTGAGTTGTTTACTTTTGAGTCATTTCTTTTGAGTCGTAAGTCGTGTACGACTTATGTTGAGTCGGAATCTTTGTTAAGTCGGAAACGACTTAGGAGTTAGTGAAATTTCTGTTGTAAAGTTGTTCGCCTATAAATAGGCCGTGAGTCTCATTTGTAAAGGTGGTTGAATATTGAATAAAATTCTCTTTTGTTAGCTTTGTGCTTTCAATTTCAATTGGTAGTCGAGTGTATCTCCTATCTCCACTTACGTCATTCGAGTGCGCTCGAATCATCGTTTGTTGAAGCCGATTCACGGTATCTTGTGCGCAAGATCAACGTCGAAGAATCGTAGATCTCTTTCCCGGTATCTTCGGATCAACGAGTCAGAGATAGCTAAGAATTCGGTATCTTCGGATCAACGAATTCGGGCATTTCAGTATCTTCCAATCCACCGATTACTACATTCACCGTTTTACATCGTTTTGATTAATCCGCTGCGTCAGTTTTGGTATCAGAGCTTGTTCTAGCCAATCATAGCTAGATCGAGACTTGGAGCCTAATCATTTTTGAAGAGATTTGCCGAGCTTGAAGTAAAGAGTGGAGGTTGTTTATCACGGCCGAGAGTAAGAAGAGTTTGTATCGAAGATTGATTGATCGAATTTGTAGTGGGAGGCCGAAACTTTGTCCATCGTGTTCATCGTGATTTGCTACAAAGTGGAAGTTTTCGATCCGTTTCATTTTGGATCAAAGTCCGAAAAGTGTTTGAATTTTGAAGTGTTGAAGAGTTTGTAAAGTTTTCAAGTATGCCGCCAAAGAGAGCTAATCGTCATCAAAACGTAGAAGCTTTGTATCGAAGAGAAGAAGCTGATGAGATGGAGCAAAGAATCAATGAGAACTTTAGTGAAAAGCTTAACGAAGGAATTGGTCGGTTAGAGAAGCTTATGACGGAGATGAATCAAAATCGGAGAAGGGTTTCACCTGAATCTAACATTGGGGGTAGTAGAGTCTCGCCACATTCCAATCGAGACAGAAGTGTTGAAAATGATCAAGGGCGTGGGAGGAACGTGAATGATCGTGAACGGAGGAATGGAGATAGAAGGGATGATGGTGGAAGACGTAATGGAAGTAGAGATGTGGGTGGACGAGATAGACAACGATATACATCTGATTTTGAAGAGGAGTATGATGGTGGTAGTGTTCGAGGACAAGGACGAGGACAAGGAAGAAATTACTCTAAGTATGATCACAAGTGGGAGTCGGGGATGAAAACTGAAATTCCTGAATTCAAAGGTGGTATGCAAGCGGAGGAGTTTCTAGATTGGGTAGCTAATGTTGAGGAGATTTTTGACTTCAAGGAAGTTTCAGAACATCGTAGGGTGAAGTTGGTTGCTACAAGGTTGAGGGGTAGAGCTTTGGCATGGTGGCAGCAGACCAAACTTACACGTGATCGGATGGGAAAGTCAAAAGTTGAATCTTGGGAGAAGATGAAGAAATTGATGAAAGCGACATTCTTACCTTATAATTATCAATCGCTTATGTATCAGAGGTTGCAAAACTTGAGACAAGGAACGAAATCTGTGAATGACTATGCTGATGAATTCTATCAACTGATTGCAAGGAACGACATTATGGAGACAGAAGAACAGTTGACATCCAGATTTGTTGGAGGGTTACGAATGCAGATTCAGGATATGGTTAATATGTTCGATCCAAGATCTGTGGCAGAAGCACATCAGAAAGCGTTGGCTTGGGAAAAGCAAGGGAGACGAGGAGGTGGTGTGTTTACTAATTCTAACAATCAAGCGAAGGGTGTTGGTGGAAGTTCTAATGTTTCTAAACCTATCAGTAGACCAATGGTGAAGGAGGTTGAGAAGGCAAAAGTTAACAGTGGTTTCAAATGTTACAATTGTCAGGAATTGGGTCATAAAAGCAGTGAGTGTCCAAAGCCAAAGAAGAGAGCCATGATTGCAGAAGTTGAGGATGAGGATGGTGATGGGGATTGTTCTAGTCCAGTTGAGGAAGATGAACAGGATATTGCGTCAGGAGACGAAGGTTGTAATCTAATGCTGAGGAGATCGTGTTTAACACCGAAGCAGGAAGAAACTAGTTGGTTGAGGAGTAATATCTTTCAGTCGACATGTACTATTCTGGGGAAGGTGTGTAAGTTTATGATTGACGCAGGAAGCTGTGATAATATTATCTCAACCGAGGCTGTGACAAAATTGAAGTTGAAGACAGAGAAACATCCGAATCCATACAAGTTAGCATGGTTGAGAAAAGGAGGAGAAGTGAAAGTGGATAGACGAGTTCGTGTTCCATTCTCTATCGGGAAGAAATACAAAGACGAGATCTGGTGTGATGTCGTCGAGATGGATGTTTGTCATTTACTATTGGGAAGACCATGGCAGTATGATCGAGCAGTACAACATGACGGTCGGACCAACAGTTACAGTTTTATATTTGAAGGCACGAAGATTATCCTAGTTCCAAAGAAGAGACCACAAGGAGAAAGTAAGTCAGAAGAAATTGAAGAGCTGAAAACTTTATTATCTTTGAAGGAGTTTGTTAAGGAGGTTGAGAAAGAGCCTGAAGTATTTTTATTGATTGGGCGTGAGAGCAGTGAAGAGGTTGAAATTCCAGAAGAAGTTAAACCAGTAGTGAAAGAATTTGACGATGTCTTTCCAGAGGAGTTACCAACGGAGTTACCACCGTTGAGGGATATTCAACATCAAATCGATCTTGTCCCAGGAGCAGTTTTGCCACACAGACCACATTATCGAATGAGTCCGAAGGAACATGAAGAGTTGCGGAGGCAGGTAGAGGAATTGCTTGAACAGGGGCGTGTGCAGGAGAGTTTAAGTCCTTGTGCTGTACCAGCTTTATTGGTACCCAAAAAGGATGGAACGTGGAGGATGTGCACAGATAGTAGAGCATTGAATAAGATCACAGTTAGATACAGATTTCCGATGCCGAGGCTTGATGATTTATTGGATCAAATCAGTGGGTCCGTAATCTTTTCTAAGATTGACTTGAAGAGCGGTTATCATCAGATTCGCATTAGACCAGGGGATGAATGGAAAACTGCTTTTAAAACCAGGGAAGGTCTATACGAATGGTTGGTAATGCCGTTTGGCTTATCAAATGCACCAAGTACATTTATGAGGGTGATGAATCAAATTTTCCGACCGTACATTGGAAAATTTGTGGTGGTTTACTTCGATGACATTCTAATCTACAGTGCTAGTAAAGAAGAACATGTTCAACATTTGAAGAAAGTGTTAATTATTCTTCGTGAAGAACAATTCTATGCTGCTACAAAGAAGTGTGTCTTTATGGCGAGGAGTGTTCTATTTTTGGGATACGTTGTGTCGGAAGAAGGAATACAGGTTGACCAGAGTAAAATCGAAGCTATCAGAGATTGGCCGCAACCCAAGACGATAACGGAAGTTCGTAGTTTCCATGGGTTGGCTTCATTTTATCGAAGATTTATTCCACACTTTAGTAGTGTGATGGCGCCTGTTACGGATTGTATGAAGGGTAAACAGTTTGCATGGACAGAGGAAGCAGGGAATGCTTTTGGGAAGATCAAGGAGTTGCTGACATCTGCACCAATTCTTGTATTACCTGATTTTCAGTTGTTGTTTGAATTACATACTGATGCGTCAAAGGTTGGGATTGGAGGAGTGTTAAGTCAAAGGGGTCGTCCAATTGCATATTTCAGTGAGAAGTTGTCAGGAGCGAAGATGCGATACAGTACATATGATGTGGAATTCTATGCTGTTGTACAAGCTATTAAACACTGGAGACATTATCTATTTCAGAAGGAGTTTGTTCTTTACACTGATCATGAGGCGTTGAAGCATTTACAAGGGCAAGACAAGATTTCAGCGAGACATGCATCGTGGATTGCATATCTGCAACAATTTACTTTTGTTGTAAAGCACAAGTCAGGGGTGACGAATCGAGTGGCTGATGCTTTGAGTAGGAGGAGTCATTTGTTGACTACGCTGAAGGTTGAAGTGACGGGGTTTGAAATGTTGCCGGAACTATTTGTCGAAGATCCTTACTTTGCAAAGCTTGTGGATAAAGTCAAGGAGGGAAAGACTGATGAGTTTATGATGGTTAATGGCTTTCTTTTTAAAGGAAAACGATTGTGCATACCAAAGGGTAGTCTGAGAATGAAGATTATCAAAGAGTTACACGACGAGGGACATGTTGGGAGAGACCGTACCTTACAGTTGATTTCACAGTCCTACTTTTGGCCATCGTTGAGGAAAGAAGTAGAGAGGTTTGTGGAGCGTTGTCATATTTGTCAGGTTTCGAAAGGAACTGCGACTAATGCTACCCGTGCCTGTAAAACCATGGGTGGATATCAGTATGGACTTCGTGTTGGGATTACCGAGGACACAGCGTGGTAACGATTCCATTTATGTGGTAGTGGATCGGTTTTCGAAGATGGCACATTTTATTGCTTGTAAGAAGACGGCGGATGCTGTTCATGTTGCTCAATTGTTTTTCAAGGAGATCTATCGACTTCATGGATTGCCAGAATCTATTGTGTCGGATAGAGATACTCGATTTTTGAGTCACTTTTGGTTAAGTTTGTGGAAGATGGTGGGAACGAAGTTGAACTTTAGCAGCGCTTATCATCCGCAGACAGATGGACAGACTGAGGTGGTAAACAGATCATTGGGAAACTTGCTGAGGTGTCTTGTACAAGATAGTCTGAAGAGTTGGGATGTGAAGTTATGCCAGGCAGAGTTTGCTCATAATCATGCTGTGAATCGAAGTACTGGGTTCAGTCCATTTCAGATAGTATATTCAAGCTTACCTAAGGGACCGTTGGATTTAACGGTAGTACCACAATCAAAGAAGGCAGTTAAGAAAGCTACTGATTTTGTTGAAGGGTTGACGGAATGTCATAAAGTCGTTCAGGAACGATTGGAGAAAGCAAATGAGAAATATAAACGATCTGCAGACTTGAAACGAAGGAATGTTAAATTTCATGAAGGAGACTTGGTTTATGCAGTGTTAACAAAAGATCGTTTTCCAGTGGGCACTTATAACAAGTTGAAAGCTAGAAAAATCGGTCCGGTGGAAGTTGTGAAGCAATTAATGAAAACGCTTACAAATTGAAACTGCCAGATGATGTGTATACGTCTGACGTTTTCAATGTTAAGCATCTTATACCATATCATGGGGATGAGTCTATTGTAGAAGAAGAGGGTACAAATTCGAGGTTGAATTTTTCTCAACCTAGGGAGGATGATGCAGTGCAGAATGTTGAAGGCATAAGTCGTTCACGACCTAAGGAGTTTATAGGTCGTTCACGACCTAACAAGGTAGAAGTGATGAACGAGTCACGACCTAATGATGAAGAACGAGTTGACTGTGTCAAGTTACGACCTAAGGAGGCATGGGAGCAGGAGCTACGACTTAACTGGAAACCAGGGGAAGGAGTTAACTCGAGTTCGCGACCTAACGAAGGTTTTAAGTCGTCCCAGCGACTTAGTATAACTCGGCAGCGACCTTGTGAAAGCCCACGACTTAACGAAGCTGAAGGTATAAGTCGTCCACGACTTAACAAAAGGCATGAAGAGGAAGCGAGTTACGACCTAGAAGAATTAACTCGTGAGTCGCGGAAGTTTAACTCGTGAAGTTCTTAAGTCGTAAGTCGCGTGAAGATGGTACCGTTGATTCTTCTGCGAGTTAATCTAAACCATTGATTTCCTTAAGTCATTGATGCCGCCTATTTTTAAGTCGCTGAAGCCTGGTGCCGTTGATTCTTCTGCGAGTTAATCTCTGCCGTTGTTTGTTAAGTCGTAAAGCGTATGAGTCTTATGTCGTTAGGTCGTCTACGACCTAAGTGTTGTAATAAGTCTATATATTTTTGTAAGTCGTAGAACACATTTGTTTAAAGTCGTAAGTCGTGGTGATTGTGTTGTAATCTGCTAAGTCGTAAACGACTTATGGTGAGTCGTCTGTTTTGAGTTGTTTACTTTTGAGTCATTTCTTTTGAGTCGTAAGTCGTGTACGACTTATGTTGAGTCGGAATCTTTGTTAAGTCGGAAACGACTTAGGAGTTAGTGAAATTTCTGTTGTAAAGTTGTTCGCCTATAAATAGGCCGTGAGTCTCATTTGTAAAGGTGGTTGAATATGAATAAAATTCTCTTTTGTTAGCTTTGTGCTTTCAATTTCAATTGGTAGTCGAATGTATCTCCTATCTCCACTTACGTCATTCGAGTGCGCTCGAATCATCGTTTGTTGAAGCCGATTCACGGTATCTTGTGCGCAAGATCAACGTCGAAGAATCGTAGATCTCTTTCCCGGTATCTTCGGATCAACGAGTCAGAGATAGCTAAGAATTCGGTATCTTCGGATCAACGAATTCGGGCATTTCAGTATCTTCCAATCCACCGATTACTACATTCACCGTTTTACATCGTTTTGATTAATCCGCTGCGTCAGGTGGAAAACCATTCAAAGGTTCCGAAACTATTATTGAGGTCCACGCTTGGTTAAGAACATGCGATCGAATCTTTTCTCGCATGAATCTTATCGATCTTCACCGTGTTCAGGTGGCTTCCAGTATGCTCCAAGAGAGAGCGTTGGACTGGTACGAACTTATTATTTCTGAAATCAATGAAGCGGATCTCACCTGGGAGCTATTCCGGGAACGCTTCGAATTAAAATTCGTACCAGAAGCAGAGAAAGTGACATTGGCTCGACGTTTCATAGACCTTGTTCAAGGGGAATCCTCTGTGATAGATTATGTCCCATCCTTCGAGTCACTGTCTAAATATGGGGTTGAATACATCAACACCCCATTGAAGAAGAACCAGAGATTCGTCTATGGCTTAAACAAGAATCTCAAGAAGCCATTACTTCTAAAATTAGAAGTTTCTTTCGATCAACTTATTGATATCACTCATCGTCTTGAAGAGGCGGATAGGGAAAGTGATGTTGAAGTGGTAGGTTCCAAACCAAACTTCAACAACAGGAAAAGGCCAAACAAATCCAAAGGCCCTTATCCCAATAAGAAGGGGAAACAAGCAACTCCTACTGCAAAGACTTTTTCCTCTAGTGATGGGAAATGCTACAACTGTGGATCTAGGGACCATTTTGCGAACAAGTGTTCAAAGCCCCGTTCTTGTCGCTATTGTAAAAGCCCGGATCATCATATGCACCTATGCCCTAAGCTTCAAGGCAAGACGGAGGGAAAGCTTAATGTGGCTCAAGCCCCTGGCAACACATCTCGCGGTCAAGGTATGTTTCATTCTGTCCTTGATGACATTATTATATTTCGTGATCAACCTATTAGAGTTCTCTTTGATACGGGTGCATCCCATTCTTTTATATCAAAAGAACTTGTCGATACTTTTTCCTTAAGTGTTATTACTTTAATGACTTCTTTAAGAATTGCGAATCCGGTTGGTGGATCCGCAACTCTTAGTTTTTTTTGTAAAGATGTGGAGATTATTTTGTGTGATTTTCCTTTCCTAGCCGATTTGCATGTCATGCATTATTTAGGCTTTGGAATGATTTTGGGTATGGATTGGCTTAACCGTTATGAAGCTCATATCCTATGTCCTGAGCGAACTATTTATCTTCGACATTCGCAATCTGTAAAGCATATTTCTATTATTCTTAAAGATTCAGATTCAACTTTGGCTGCATCTTTATATTCTTTAAATCCTCGTGATGATGATAATGATGATGAGGAAGATGTCATTTCTCGTATTCACGTCGTCCGTGAATTTTCCGACATATTCGAGCCCGTTTTAGGATTACCACCTAAGCGAGCAATTGAGTTCAGAATTAATCTTATACCTGGAGCTCAACCTATTACTCGTCCTCCTTATCGCATGTCCAATAAGGAGAATGAGGAGATGCGCAAACAATTATCCGAATTGGAGACGAAGCAATTTATTCGCTCTAGTTCCTCGCCTTGGGGAGCTTCAGCAATTTTCGTGAAGAAATCCGATGGTACACTTAGGCTTTGCGTCGACTACCGCAAGCTTAATGATTTTACTATTAAGAATAAATATCCTTTACCTCGGATTGATGATCTATTTGATCAACTTAGTGGTGCTAGAGTCTTTTCACAATTGGACTTGGCTACTGGTTTTCATCAGCTTCGTATTGCAGAGGATAGTATCCCTTTGATTTCGTTCCGTACTCGTTATGGATCTTATGAATGGCTAGTTATGCCATTTGGTTTAACGAATGCTCCGGCTTATTTCGTTGACCTTATGAATCGAGTTTTCAAAGATTTCCTCAATTGGTTTGTTCTCATCTTTATTGATGATATTCTTGTGTATTCTAAAACCGAGGAGGAACATGAAAAGCATCTTCGGATTGTATTGGAAACTCTTAGGAGTAATCAGTTAAAAGAAAAATTTTCTAAATGCCACTTTTGGCAATCTAGTGTGAAGTTTCTCGGTCATATTATTTTCGAATCTGGAATATCAGTGGATCCTTCAAAGATTGAAGCGATTCAAAATTGGAAGAGACCGGAGAGTGTAACGGAAATCCGTAGCTTCCTTGGATTGGCGGGTTATTACCGTCGTTTTATCAAAGACTTTTCTAAAATTGTCGTGCCTCTTACTGGCTTAACAAAGAAAGGTGTTAAATACATTTGGTCGGACAAATGTGAAACTTCTTTTCAGAAATTAAAAGAACTCCTTTCCGATGCTCCTATTCTTGTTATTTCCGAAGGGAATCAAGATTTTGTTGTTTATACCGATGCTAGTCGCGTTGGTTTGGGTGCCGTTCTCATGCAAAAAGAACGTGTGATTGCTTATGCTTCTAGGTAATTGAAGCCGGCTGCCACACATGATTTAGAACTCGCGGCTATTGTTTTCGCCCTTCGAATTTGGCGACATTATCTTTTGGGAGAGAAATTTATACTTTATACTGATCATAAGTCTTTGAAATATTTATTTTCTCAAAAGGAACTTAATTTGCGTCAACAGCGTTGGCTCGAATTCCTTGCCTCTTATGATCTTGATATTCTTTATACTCCCGGAAAGGGAAATTGAGTTGCCGATGCACTTAGTCGCAAGCAACAAGCGGTTGTTTCTATGATGATATCCGAATGGCATGATCTCGAGGTTTTATCCACTTGTGAGATTAGAGATCGTGTATCCGATTTATGTTCATCTTTTGTTTTATGTAGCCTTGAGGCTCATCCTTCTCTTTAAGACCGCATTCTTGAAGCTCAAAGGCTAGATCCCGAATTGGCTCTTCTTGGCCAAAATATTAAGGATAAAGTTGATATTGAAGGTTTGAAAGACTTTGATATTGATTCTCGTGGTGGCATTCGAAAATTTGGTAGACTGATCGTACCAAATATTATTGATCTTCGTAAAGATATTCTAGAAGATTCTCATTGTTCCAAATATTCCATTCATCCCGGAAGTAGTAAAATGTACGCGGATATGAAGCGACTTTATTATTGGGAGGGAATGAAATTTGATATTGCTAACTTTGTTAAGTGTTGCATGACTTGCCAACTTGTCAAGGCCGAACATCAAAGGCCCGGTGGGTTATTGCAACCATTGGAAATTCCAATTTGGAAGTGGGATCAAATTTCCATGGATTTTATTGATGCCCTTCCCCGTTCTCGTTCGGGTCATGATAGCTTATGGGTGATTGTTGATAGACTTACTAAATCCGCCCATTTTATTCCCGTTCGGTCGAACCGAACCGTTCCACTTCTTGCCAAACTCTTTATCAAAGAAATTGTTAAATTGCATGGAGTCCCTACTTCCATTGTTAGTGATCATGATCCATTGTTTACTAGTGGATTCTGGAAGAGTCTTCAAAAAGCTTTGGGAACGAAGCTTAATTTTAGCACCGCTTATCACCCCCAGTCCGATGGACAAACTGAGCGTGTGAATCAAACTCTTGAAGATCTTCTTCGTTCTTGTGTGCTTGATTTCGGTGGAAGTTGGGAAGATCATATTTCACTTGTTGAATTTTCCTATAATAACAGCTTCCAAGCTAGTGTTGGTATGGCACCTTTCGAGGCACTCTATGGAAGGCCATGCCGATCTCCTTCTTCTTGGCTTGAGGCCGGTGAGAAGCTGGTCTTAGGTCCAGATTTTATTCGAGATTCCACAGAAAAGATTGATCTTATTCGTCATAGGATGAAAGAAACCCAGAGTAGACAAAAATCCTATGCCGATAATCGAAGAAGGAAATTAGAATTTTCTGTTGGTGATCTTGTATTTATTCGTGTTTCCCCTATGAAGGGTGTTGTACGTTTCAGTCGATCGGGAAAGTTAGTGCCTCGATATATTGGGCCATTTCCTATCACCGAGCGTATTGGTTCCATGGCTTATCGCCTTTCATTACTGGCTCAGTTTTCTGCCATGCATGACGTGTTTCACGTTTCTCAATTATGGAAATGTCTTCGGGATTCCGAATCTATTCTTGAGCCCGGTGTTGTGGAAGAGATTGAAGTTTTGCCTAATTTAACTTATGAGCAGCATCCTATTCGAATTATTGCTTTGGAGGTCAAACGACTTCGAAATAAAGAAGTTCCGCTTGTTAAAGTTCAATGGTCCTCAAATCCTAAGGATTGCTCTTGGGAATCTAGAGAATTCATCGAGCGTACACATCCGAACTTACTTTCTCAAGATCTTTAAGGTGAACTTCTTATTTCAAATTTCTTTTGTGATTAATATGCTTTTATGGTTGTACTTTTTATTTCCATCTTATATATTGCGAGGACGCAATTTCTTTAAGGAGGGGAGTCTGTAACAACCCACATATTTATCGGTTTTATATTTAAATATTTTATTTAAATATTTTATCGTCAGTCGGATTTTAGTCCGAAAAGCTACTTTTTGCATACGGTCAAATTAGGACTCGAGACCACCTCCATTGAGTTCAAAATGACGTTTGCGATCTTTTTAAGTATAAACTTTGATATGTTTGGAGTTAGTGGAATTTTCGCCACTTTTTCGCTTATGGCTTTGGTTTGGGCTGAACTCTTTTGCCCTTACTTGCTCAGACCAACCCCCTTCTCTTCATAACTTGATTCTATTTGCTTAAATATTCAAGCTTCATCTAAAATGGAGGAGGGAATGGGAAATTAAAACTCCAAGCTCAAGTTCTCTTGCAAATCCATCATTCAACTCCAAATTCAAGAGAAGACATTGATTCAAGCTTGTGGTTGCTTCTCACTTTGCTTTCAAGCTTGGTTTCCATCAATTTCCGTGAAAAGGTGAGATTTTTATCTCACATTCTTGTCTATGACTATCTATGATTGTTGGGTATGAATCCCTATCACTATTATATGTGCAATCGCTTTTGGTGTGAATTGAATTGGTGGAAAACCCAAAATTTTCGAGTTGTTAGCATTTTCTTGCACTTAGGTCGTTCTGCTATGTTAGGTCGCTCGCGTGGAAACGTCTCTGCCTGCAAATAGCTCGTTCTGGACTTAGGTCGTTCGCCTGCATTTAGCTCGTTTATCCCTTAGGTCGCTTGACCATTGAAGCATCTCGATACCATTAGGTCGTTACGTCCTAGGTCGCGCCATCGCCTAGCTCGCTTCCTTTAGGTCGCTCGACCCGTTTTACCACTAGGTCGTTTTGCCTAGGTCGTTAACCACATTAGGTCGCACCTCGTTAGGTCACGCCTTTCCTTAGCTCGACCTTGTTAGGTCGCGCCCCCTGTTGCTTAGCTCGACCGAGTTAGGTCGTTCACCCCCCTAAGTCGCAACCCACTAGGTCGTTCGACCTGTTTCCTCTGTTAGGTCGCATGACCCTATTTCCTTCAAGTCATTAGACCTTATTTGTCTTTAGGTCGCCTGACCCCTTAAATCGCTCAACCTCTAGGTCGTAACACGTTAGGTCGCCTGACCCCTTAAATCGCTCAACCTCTAGGTCGTAACACGTTAGGTCGCCCGGTCATGTTAAGACGTTAGGTCGCTCGCCTTTTTATACTTAGGTCGTTTGACCTGTATTTTGTTAGGTCGCTCGGCATGTTAGGCCGCACCACCTATTTCTATTTTGATGGATTTGGGATTGATTCCTTTGGATTTTATTCACCTCTTTGAATGTGAATTTTATTTGTGATTCGATTTGCTTCAACAATCGTTTTATGGTTTGTCACTTTAAAAATATGAAGGTTTCAATACTAGTAGTAAATACCAAAACTCTTCCATCAAAACGATTTCAACTCTATTTTACTACAAAGCTCTTTTTACTCAACCGTTTTCCAATCTATTAGTATATACAAACCTTTACTTCACTCGGATGAGAAATCTAATTAAACGGCTTAGTAAAACAGGTGGTATGAAACGCTTGCGTTCACTTCGTCGGTTAATTCTTGGACTTGTTCGATTGAACCTCTTGTGATAATTTTCTAGTGAAGATCTACAGTTTGTTCGTAAATATTTAAGTTAAGCAAGTGGTTATGGGACATGAAGCTAAACTCATATATTTACTAGCTTGGTGTGATTGACACTTCTTGATGATCATGATGATCATTTTTGTGATTTAGACTAGCGATTGAGAGATGTCTCTTTGTCTGCGAGGGAGACTAGACCCCGTTTGTGTGATGTTTCTACTCACATATGTGGGGTAGCGCCCCATGGTCTTCGGGCCGTTCGTGTGTTCAAAAATTAATGGTTAGCTACCATGAGATAGCGTCTCGTTCATGTGATACATATGTTGGTGAGCTTTCATGCTCCCGTTCTTGTGATAGGCCTCCCCCTTTTTGTGATTTCTGGATTTCGTGTGTTGATTTCTGGAATTTGTGCTTCACCAATTTTCGTGATTTTCATTGATATGTTTTATCAATTTTTGCGCATTGGTGAATTCGTGTGTCATTACCTTTTTGTGGATTTGGATCTTTGAGAAGATTCTTGTGATATTGATTGATCTCTTGTTGATGTTCATTTACATACTTATCATAGTATGCCATTATGGTTGTTACACGTTTATACCATGTTTCTTATTCTACATCATATTACCTGATATTTATAGCTAGACTGATCCGTTTATTATTTTCTTATAAATAATACTCGGGTTAGACCGAGATGTTACAGGTGCTTCTGCTTGACTTCTCTTCTGGATTACTCTGACTTTTGGCTAACTACTTAGATTAGTAGTTTTTGTTGTATACATTTGAGATATAGACTCCGTGATGTATACTTATGCTTTTGTGTAGCTTGTAGCTATCCTTTTGTATTATCGTGGATCTTTCAGACCACTACTCTGATGTACACTTTCATGTGTTATCTATATATTCATATCTTTTTCCGCCTTTGTGATATGGATGTCTGTGACTGATTTGTGTTACGTTTATTTCTATGTTTGTTTCTGAAGATTATATATAACCACTGTGTGATAGCTTTGAGTTTGTATCAGTATGTCGGACTTCCTCCTTAAAATGCTATACTATCTGACATATCGGCACTCGCACAAAGAAATTACACGGATGGTCGCTCCTCAACAGCCTTATTCTCCATGCTAGTTGACAGCATTACACCGTAGTGTTCTTGGCTAGCATGGGTATAGAGGTGGGGCGTCACATCATCTTTCATTTCTCCAAATTTGGACCGTTATTGCTCCGTTTATCTTATTCACGGCATTTTAGTAGCATTTTCGGTACCAGTTTTGTGACTTTTGGTTTTGTGACTATTTGACTTCTTTGTCCATTCAACTTTCCATCGTGTAACTCAAAAGCATTATGACTTATTATTCAGTGACTTTTGCATTCCTTGTGTTGTTTCGTCTTTCCAATTCTTATGTTAATATAAAAAATTAATTTACTAGTGCATCATTTTCTTTTCTACCTATTCAACTTTTCCTTCTTCTTCCCATGGCCTGTAACCTCTCCCTCTACCTTACCTCTCCATCAAATCGACACTGCTCTCCACCTATAGCTGCTGCTAACTCTTTCCTCCGCCTCACACTCGCTCTCTGACCTTCTTGTTTGTCTCAAGCCCACCTGCCTCATACGCCAGTCCATCCTCCATCTCTCCTCTGCCAATGCATGTCTCTGAGTCGTGCTTCATTTCCATGTGACCTTTCATGTAGGTGAGCTTATATATATTCTTAGTTAGATGAGTTATGTAAATCTGTTCGTTAATATAATACATGATTTTAGAATCTGTGTGGGTATAGACAGTGTCTATATAAGTTGAATATAACCTCTTGTCGCATATAGATAAGTTTATAAAATTTATATATATATGCATATTTTAAGTGTATATATACCTACTTATATTCTTACCAAACTTTTCGTATAGTGGCTATTGTTTATATATATGTTTGACACATCTATGTCATCCCTGCTCAATTATATAAATAAATTTTGTTCTGTTATGTATAAAAGTTTTATTTGAAAAACTCTTTTATAGTTAGTATATGCATAGGTCTGTTATATTTATATTGTACGTTTAGTTTATATATTATATTATTGTTCATATTTGACTTTTATTTTAAGCGGAGTATATATATAAAGTATAACTGTCTGCATATATATATATTTATATTATATAGTTTGCGTGAGGTATTGTTTTTTTATTTTGGTTTAAAATGCAATATACTTTTGGTTATTAGTTTGAACTAGATTTTTTGCCCTATTTTGTTTTGTAATAATTTACCTTTTGTTTAAATAAATAATGTTGTTTTAAACCTTGATTTCGAAAATACATTGAGTTTTAATATTACTTTATATGTAATATATAGAGATTGTGATATAACATATATATGGCCAGACTCGAATATTTTTTTTTATGAAATGTTAATATTGAACGTTGAATGGAAATATATATACTCTGTTTTGTTATACATAAATAAGTTGTTGATCACCTATATATTTGTACATAAGTTATACATTTTGTTGTTGTAGCATATTATATATATGTCATATAGGTTTGTGCACAGAACGCGTCTTTTAAGCATTGATTTAAAAGTATATATATGTATATTTATATGTTAGTATTCATGACAATTTACATATATACGATACTTTGTTTATTTCGTCGTTTTGATATGTTTAAAAGTTAGATTCCTGTGTATTAAGAGTTTAGATCATAAACATATATATAGTTGGATATATTTCATTTAACCTGGTCATCTATTTAGTTCTGTTTATGATCTGCATATATAAATCATTTTTTTGCATAGTGCATTTGTTTTAACTATTGACCTTAAACTGTATGCATATATGGCTATTTTAATTTTGAAATGGAAATAGATTTAATTTATAAGTTTGGTAAGTGGTTGTTTTATGTTAAATATTATGTATTGATTTAAAATTTTTTTATATATATATATATGTATGTTTGATTTTAACATGAGTTTTAGTTTAAAAAAAACAATGATTTCAAAATACATATATATTTAATTTAATATATATGTTTAAAATTTAGAATATGACTTTATATATATATATATAATTTTATATAGCTATATATAAGTTCTCTGATAATTGATCTTCATCAGTCTTGCTCTAATTGTATTTCTATCGATCCATATTTATCAACTGTGTTCGTCGAACTTGAGTCCATCGTGCTTTGCTTCAAAATTCATGCTTGGGTCCTGATGCAGGCCAGAGAGAAGAAGTCATAGGTCGTGTACGACCTAACATGCTGGTAGGTCGAGTCCGACCTAAAGAGGATGCTAACGAGTTAAGACTTCGTAAAGAAATGTGGGAAGTTCAAGTTTTAGGTCGCGTACGACCTAACGAAACCTTTAAGTCATTCCAGCAACTTGGTGAAGGTCGGCAGTGACCTAGTGGAGATGCACGAGTTAACGAATTAGATCTGGGAGATAAGTCGTGGAATGTTGTTGAAGTATTAGGTCGTTCACGACCTAGTGAAGGTCGTTCACGACTTAGTGAGGGAGGCACACGAGTTAATGGGTTCAACGAGAAGGCAGGCGAACGAGCTAACAAGGTACGACCTAAGTTAGGTCGCGAGAATGAAGTACGACCTACTTTAGGTCGCGAATATATGAGATGACCTATGCTAGGTCGCGGAGAGGAGCTACGACCTATGCTAGGTCGTGAAAAAAGGCTGCGACCTAAATTCAAGGCCACTGAAGAAGAGCTCCGACCTATGATAGGTCGCGTAGACGACCTACGACCTAAGTTAGGTCACAAGAAAGTTAGGTCGCCAATTGCTACAGTTCGCTGAAGATTGATGCCATAGATTCTTTACGCCGACTTAATCTCTGCCGTTGATTCTTTAAGTTGCTGAAGCAATGCTGCATGCTTTAAAGACGCTCGCTGATGATAAGTCGTTCAAGTGTTAAGTCGTGAAGTCTAGGTCATTTTCGACCTATGGGTTGTGAAAGCGCTATGTTGTATTTGCTTATGTTGTGTTGTCTTTTAGGTCGTGATGTTTAAGTCGCAACTGTTTTTAGGCCGTCTATGTTAGGTCGGCTGGTTTTTTTAGGTCGTAATGTTTTTAGGTCGGCTTCGACCTAAGAGTTGTATCGTTTTTTTTGTTTTGATTTGTAACTTCTATAAATAGGCCGGTGGTGCCATTTGTAATAGTTTAGTTGATTTGAAATAAAACTCTTGTTTTGTTAGCTTTGTGCTTTCGCCAAATTGGTAGTCGAGTGTAATCTCCTATCTCCTCTTTCGGTTAATCGAGTGCGCTCGATTCAACGATTGAAGAAGCCGATTCACGGAATCTAGTGCGCTAGATCAACGTGTGAAGAATCGCAGATCTTTGAACCCGGTATCGTGCGCGATCAACAAGTTCGGGATAGCTAGAATTCGGTATCTTCGGATCAACAAATTTGGGCATTTCATTATCTTCCAATCCATCGATTACTACATTCATCGATCTACATTGTTTTGATTAATCCGCTGCGTCAGTTTTGGTATCAGAGCTTGTTTAGCCAATCATAGCTAAATCGAGTCTTGGAGCCAATCATCTTGAAGAAGTTTGAATCGAAGTGAGGATTTGAGGTTAGTAATCACAACCGAGAGCAAGAAGGGAAGTTGTTCGACTTTGTATTGAAGTTTGGAGGACGGATTTATCTTGTTTGGGAGTTTGGTTGTTCATCGTGTTCATCACAATTTGCAACACGTGTGAAGTTTTCAATCCATTTCACTTTGGATCTAAGTTCGAATTGTGTTTGAATTTTTGAAGTGTTTGAGAAATTTTGAATCATGCCACCAAGGAGAGCTAATCGTCACCAAAACGTAGAAGCTTTATATCGAAGAGAAGAGGCTGATGAGATGGAGCAAAGAATCAATGAAAAGTTTAGTGAAAAGCTTAACGAAGGAATTGGTCGGTTAGAGAAGATGATGTTAGAAATGAATCAAAATCGGAGAAGGGTTTCACCTGAATCTAACCATGGGGAAGTAGAGTCTCACCACAATCCAATCGAGAAAGAAGTGTTGACAATGATCAAAGGCGTGGAAGGAACGTGGATGATCGTGAACGGAGGAATGTAGATAGAAGGGAAGATGGTGGTAGACGTGAAAGTAGTAGAGATGTGGGTGGACGAGATAGACAACGATATACATCTGATTTTGAAGAGGAGTATGATGGTGGTAGTGTTCGAGGACAAGGACGAGGACAAGGAAGAAATTACTCTGAGTATGATCACAAGTGGGAGTCGGGGATGAAGATGGAAATACCGGAGTTTAAAGGAGGTATGCAAGCTGAGGAGTTTTTGGATTGGGTGGTAAATGTTGAAGAGATTTTTGACTTCAAAGAAGTTCCAGAACATCGTAGAGTGAAGTTGGTTGCTACGAGGTTGAGGGGTAGAGCTTTGGCGTGGTGGCAGCAGACCAAACTTACACGTGAACGAATGGGGAAGTCAAAAGTTGAAACTTGGGAGAAGATGAAGAAATTGATGAAAGCAACGTTCTTACCTTACAATTATCAATCTTTGATGTATCAACGACTGCAGAATTTGAGGCAGGGCACAAAGAATGTTAATGATTACGCGGATGAATTTTATCAGCTTATTGCGAGAAATGATATTATGGAGACAGAAGAACAATTGACAGCTAGATTTGTTGGGGGGTTACGAATGCAGATCCAGGATATGGTTAACATGTTTGATCCCAGATCTGTAGCGGAAGCACATCAGAAAGCGTTGGTTTGGGAGAAACAGGGACGACGAGGAGGTGGTGTGTTTACAAATTCCAATAATCAAGTGAAGGGTGTTAGTGGAAGTTCTAATGTTTCAAAAGTTGTTGCAAAACCAGTTGTGAATGAGGTTGGGAAGGCGAAAGTCAATAATGGTTTCAAGTGTTATAATTGCCAAGAAATGGGCCACAAAAGTAGCGAATGTCCAAAGCCGAAGAAGAGAGCTATGATAGCGGAGGTTGAGGATGAGGATGAAGAAGCTGAATGTTCCAATTCACCACCTGATGAGGAGGAGGAAGAAGTGTCGGGAGACGAAGGTTATAATCTAATGATGAAGAGGTCATGTTTAACACCAAAGCAAGAGGAGGATTGTAGTTGGTTAAGGAGCAATATTTTTCAGTCAACATGTACCATTCTAGGGAAGGTTTGCAAATTTGTTATTGATGCTGGAAGCTGTGATAATATAATTTCTTCAGAAGCTGTGAGGAAGTTGGCATTGAAGACCGAGAAACATCCGAAACCATACAAGCTAGCTTGGTTGAGGAAAGGCGGGGAAGTGAAGGTTGGACGAAGGGCTTGTGTGAAGTTTTCAATTGGGAAGAAATACAAGGATGAAATCTGGTGCGATGTGGTAGATATGGATGTCTGTCATTTGTTGCTGGGAAGACCATGGCAGTATGATAGGGCAGTGCAACATGATGGGCGTACCAACAGTTACAGTTTCATGTTTGAAGGAACAAAGATTACTCTAGTTCCAAAGAAGCGACAACAGGAGGAAAACAAGTTGGAGGAGATTGAAGAGCTTAAAACTTTGTTATCTTTGAAGGAGTTTGTGAAGGAAGTAGAGGAGGAGCCTGAAGTGTTTTTGTTGATTGGGCGAGAGAGCAGTGAAGAGGTTGAAATTCCGGAAGAAGCGAAGCCAGTTTTGAAAGAATTTGACGATGTATTTCCAGAGGAGTTACCAACGGAGTTGCCACCGTTGAGGGATATACAACATCAGATAGATCTTGTTCCAGGTGCTGTGTTGCCACACAGACCACATTATCGAATGAGTCCAAAGGAATATGAAGAATTGAGGAGGCAAGTGGAAGAATTGCTTGAACAGGGGCGTGTGCAGGAGAGTTTAAGTCCTTGTGCTGTACCAGCTTTATTGGTACCCAAAAAGGATGGAACATGGAGGATGTGCACAGATAGTAGAGCATTGAATAAGATCACAGTCAGATACAGATTTCCGATGCCGAGGCTTGATGATCTATTGGATCAAATTAGTGGGTCTGTAATCTTTTCTAAGATTGACTTGAAGAGCGGTTATCATCAGATTCGCATTAGACCAGGGGACGAATGGAAGACAGCGTTCAAGACGAGGGAAGGATTGTATGAATGGCAGGTAATGCCGTTTGGTCTATCGAATGCACCGAGTACATTCATGAGAGTGATGAACCAAATTTTCAGACCATACATTGGGAAATTTGTGGTGGTTTACTTTGATGATATTCTGATCTACAGTGCTAGTACAGAAGAGCATGTTCAGCATTTGAAGAAAGTGTTAATTATTCTTCGTGAAGAACAATTCTATGCTGCTACAAAGAAGTGTGTTTTCATGGCGAGGAGTGTTTTATTTCTGGGGTATGTTGTGTCGGAAGAAGGAATACAGGTTGACCAAAGTAAAGTCGAAGCTATCAGAGATTGGCCGCAACCCAAGACGATAACGGAAGTTCGTAGTTTTCACGGGTTGGCTTCATTTTATCGAAGGTTTATTCCACACTTTAGTAGTGTGATGGCGCCTGTGACTGATTGTATGAAGGGTAAACAGTTTGCATGGACGGAGGAAGCCGGGGTTGCTTTTGATCGAATCAAAGAACTCTTGACGTCTGCACCAATTCTAATATTACCAGATTTTCAGCTAGTGTTTGAACTACATACTGATGCATCCAAGGTTGGGATTGGAGGAGTGTTGAGTCAGAGGAGACGTCCGATTGCATACTTTAGCGAGAAGTTATCAGGAGCAAAGATGAGATACAGTACATATGATGTGGAATTTTATGCTATTGTGCAATCTATTAAACACTGGAGACACTATCTATTTCAGAAAGAGTTTGTTCTTTACACTGATCATGAGGCATTAAAGCATTTACAAGGGGAAGGCAAGATTTCAGCGAGACATGCATCATGGATTGCATATCTGCAACAGTTTACATTTGTTGTGAAACACAAATCGGGAGTGACGAATCGTGTTGCAGATGCTTTGAGTAGAAGGAATCATTTGTTAACAACAATGAAGATTGAAGTAACGGGATTCGATGTGTTACCAGAGTTATTTGACGAAGATCCTTACTTTGCAAAGCTTGTTGATAAAGTCAAGAATGGGGAGATGGATGAGTTTATGATGGTAGACGGTTTTCTGTTCAAAGGAAATCGATTGTGCATACCTGATTGTAGTTTGATAATGAAGATTGTAAAAGAGCTACATCAAGAAGGACATGTTAGGAGAGACCGTACATTACAGTTGATTTCACAGTCTTACTTTTGGCGATCAATGAGGAAAGAGGTGGAAAGGTTTGTTGAGCGATTCATATCTGTCATGTTTCGAAAGGAACTGCAACTAATGCTGGGTTATATATGCCGTTACCTGTACCAACTAAACCATGGGTTGATGTGAGTATGGACTTTGTGTTGGGGTTGCCAAGAACACAGCGTGGTAATGATTCCATTTATGTGGTGGTTGATCGATTTTCGAAAATGGTACATTTTATTGCTTGTAAGAAGACGGTGGATGCTGTTCATGTTGCTCAGTTGTTTTTCAAAGAGATATATCGACTTCACGGATTGCCAGAATCGATTGTATCGGATAGGGATACTCGTTTTCTAAGTCATTTTTGGCTAAGTTTGTGGAAGATGGTGGGAACGAAGTTGAACTTTAGCAGCGCTTATCATCCGCAAACGGATGGACAAACCGAGGTTGTGAATAGATCATTGGGAAATTTATTACGATGTCTGGTGCAAGACAATCTGAAGAGTTGGGATGTGAAGTTATGTCAAGCAGAGTTTGCTCATAATCATGTTGTGAACTGTAGTACGGGTTTCAGTCCATTTCAGATAGTATACTCAAGCTTATCAAGGGGACCGTTGGATTTAACGGTAATACCACACTCGAAGGGGACAGTTAAGAAAGCTACTGATTTTGTTGAAGGATTGACAGAGTGTCATAGAATCGTTCAAGAACGATTGGAAAAGGCGAATGAGAAGTACAAACGTTCTGCAGATCTGAAGCGAAGGAGCGTTGAATTTAATGAAGGTGATTGGGTTTATGCAGTGTTAACAAAGGATCATTTTCCGGTGGGAACATACAATAAATTGAAAGCACGGAAAATTGGACCAGTAAAAATTTTGAGGAAAATCAATGAGAACACATATCAATTGGAATTGCCGGATAATGTTCATACTTCTGATGTGTTTAACGTCAAACACTTAGTTCTGTACCATGGGAATGAGTGTGCTGCGGAGGAGGAAGATGCAAATTCGAGGACGAATTTCTCTCAACCAGGGGAGGATGATGCAGGCCAGAGAGAAGAAGTCATAGGTCGTGTACGACCTAACATGCTGGTAGGTCGAGTCCGACCTAAAGAGGATGCTAACGAGTTAAGACTTCGTAAAGAAATGTGGGAAGTTCAAGTTTTAGGTCGCGTACGACCTAACGAAACCTTTAAGTCATTCCAGCAACTTGGTGAAGGTCGGCAACGACCTAGTGGAGATGCACGAGTTAACGAATTCGATCTGGGAGATAAGTCGTGGAATGTTGTTGAAGTCTTAGGTCGTTCATGACCTAGTGAAGGTCGTTCATGACTTAGTGAGGGAGGCACATGAGTTAATGGGTTCAACGAGAAGGCAGGCGAACGAGCTAACAAGCTACGACCTAAGTTAGGTCGCGAAAATGAAGTACGACCTACTTTAGGTCGCGAATATATGAGACGACCTATGCTAGGTCGCGGAGAGGAGCTACGACCTATGCTAGGTCGTGAAGAAAGGCTGCGACCTAAATTCAAGGCCACTGAAGAAGAGCTCCGACCTATGATAGGTCGCGTAGACGACATACGACCTAAGTTAGGTCGCGAGAAAGTTAGGTCGCCAATTGCTACAGTTCGCTGAAGATTGATGCCATAGATTCTTTACGCCGACTTAATCTCTGCCGTTGATTCTTTAAGTCGCTGAAGTAATGCTGCATGCTTTAAAGACGCTCGCTGATGATAAGTCATTCAAGTGTTAAGTCGTGAAGTCTAGGTCGTTTTCGACCTATGGGTTGTGAAAGCGCTATGTTGTATTTGCTTATGTTGTGTTGTCTTTTAGGTCGTGATGTTTAAGTCGCAACTTTTTTTAGGTCTTCTATGTTAGGTCGGCTGGTTTTTTTAGGTCATAATGTTTTTAGGTCGGCTCCGACCTAAGAGTTGTATCGTTTTTTTTGTTTTGATTTGTAACTTCTATAAATAGGCCGGCGGTGCCATTTGTAATAGTTTAGTTGATTTGAAATAAAACTCTTGTTTTGTTAGCTTTGTGCTTTCGCCAAATTGGTAGTCGAGTGTAATCTCCTATCTCTTCTTTTGGTTAATCGAGTGTGCTCGATTCAACGATTGCAGAAGCCGATTCACGTAATCTAGTGCGCTAGATCAACGTGTGAAGAATCGCAGATCTTTGAACCCGGTATCGTGCCCGATCAACGAGTTCGGGATAGCTAGAATTCGGTATCTTCGGATCAATGAATTTGGGCATTTCAGTATCTTCCAATCCATCGATTACTACATTCATCGATCTACATTGTTTTGATTAATCCGCTGCATCAGGTCCGTAACTCATCCCATTGTCTTTCTCTCTAGCCTTGAATGGTGAGCAATCACTCATGATTAACGTTCTTATATTTATTAAATTTGATTTCAATTGAAACGACAATTGAAATATGCTGCTGTTAGTTATTTACACTGATGATATATGCCATTATCTGTATCTGTTCACCTTTGACATCTGACACCATTATCTGTTATTTATCACTGATGATATATGCCATTATCTGTATCTATTCACATGTGACATCTGGCACCATTATCTGTTATTTATTATTGATGATATATGCCTGTTATATTATTATCATATCTGTTATCACTCTACAAGTTCCCTATTAGTATAGAATTCACTATGGGTTGAAATGATACATACCCGAACGATCTGTAGAATAGGAGAAAATCGTTATGGGTTGAAATGATAAACCCAAGCGATTTTCATTTGAATTGAATTTGGGATTGCGGGTTGAAATGATATATACCTGTATATATTTAAATTACGGATTGAAATGATAAATATATGTATCACTTGACCATAGGATAGAGAATTATATACAGACACCATTGGTCTATATATATATATAATATTTTGAAAATGGTTTCTATAGTTTTGAAAAGAAATATATGGTTTCAATCAATATTGATTTTAAAGATTTATACAAGTTGATAAATAATATGTTTAAGTATTTATTTAATATCTATATAGAGTTTATAATGATTTGAAATTGGTTTGAAATTATATTTATTTAAGAATTTTACTTAAATAAGTTTGATTTGAAATTTATAAAATTTGAAATTTTAAAGCTATGATTTTATAACTTGAATTTGATTAAAAGTGACTTAAATGAATTTCAAATTTATATAAATTTAAATGGGATATTTTGTTTTTTTAAATTTGTAAATTGAAGCTGTATTTAGATATTATTGATGTGATTAAGTAAATATTTCAAAACTAAATAATAGTAAAGTGAATTTGATATATATATATATATAATTATTGAATTTAGCTTTGAAATGTTGAATATTTAAAGCTTTGAAATATATTGAAATTGAAATGGCTTATTTTATGGTTCAAATATGTATTTGAAATCGATAATTTGAAATGGTTTATTAAGAAATTGAATTGAGTTGAAATTGATAAATTAAGGTTTAATTAAGTTTGAATTTTGGAATTCGAGTTGATTTGAATCGATTTGTGAAATTTGAGGAAACTATTTTATATAGAGTATTTTAAAAAATAAACTATTTATATTTTACTTTATAAGTTATTTTAATATAAACTATTTTAATATAAATCATATTCAATATAAATTATTTTTATAAACTATTTTAATATAAACTATTTTTAATATAACTATTCTTAATATAAACTATTTTAATATAAGCTATTTTAATATAAACTATTTTAAATATACTAATTATTTTAAAATAAATTGTTTTAACTTATAACTATTTTATATAGATTATTTTATAAACCATTTATTTTATATACTATTATTAATATCTAAACTGTTTGAAGGAAAGTGTTATGGATTCCAAAATGTTATGATTTCAAAGTGTTTGATTCCCAAAGATATGAATTTCAAAGTATTATGATTTCCAAAGTATTATTATTTCAAATTGTTTTGGTTTCGAAAGAGTTATAACTTTGGAAGTATTATGATTTTGGAAATGGATATATTTGAAATGAAGAATGATATTGTATTAATATATTTGAAGTGAAAACAAAGATATTGTATTAATATGGCTTTGAAGTGAAATGATATCGTTTTGATATGGTTTTGAAATGGAAATGATATTTTTGGTTTTGAAGTATAAACTATTTTGAAAAGACTACGGCGTTATAATAGTGATTGGTTGTTAAAGAGACCGGAATCGGATATGGGCATACTCTCTGTCGATACCGAAAACCACTTTAACAACTGTGTACGTGGTGGAGATTCCAGAATGAAGTAGGATGGTGGCGACTGTGACAACCACGATTTTTCATGCCCGAAAAATCGAATCATCAAGGTTAAAGAAAGAAGAAGGTAGAAGAAGAAGATAGAAAACAACATCAGAATCTCACAAACGCAGCGGAACAATATATAATAGATAAATGACTGATCTTTACACAAAAAGAAACTATATCTGTTTTATACATTACATCGTTAGAGTACAACACAATCAAAACAAATACTGGACAGTCATATTAACTTGTATCGCAAATAGAATACATAGTACACCCAACAAAGTGGAATATACATTAAGTACGAGTGATACGTCCCGCCATCCAGCTCGTCTCCTGAGCTCCACAGCTTCCTATCCTGTATCTGTAATATTCGGTCTGACCTGAGCATTATAATAAAATAACACCCGAGTCAGTCTGGAAAACCAGCGTGAGAAAACACACTCAATTGGATTATTAAAGTTTTCCAAAACTCTTTGAAATCAAAAGCATCTCGTAAGACCACGCCACAAATAAACATGTCGGGTTTTTACCTTACGATAGCCAAAACACTTTTGATCAAAATCCTCTGATATTATAATAGTGTCTATATACAAATACTTATTCAAATAGCCGAAATTGTTACATCTATTAAATTCCAGCTAATAGGTATACAAACAAAACCGTAAAGGCACGTAAGGAGAATGGATTTTGTAACGACCCAGAATTTTGACCAAATTATATTGAGAATATTTAATTAATTTTAAATATTTGAACGATAATTTAATTTGAATCCTCGATTTAACTTTGAATTTGGCGATTAAATTATAAAATTTAATCTATTGTAAATTGAATAAAAATCTGAATCTTCAATTTTAAAGTTGAAGAAAAATATTTCGAAAGCTTGTAAAATCTATAATGATAATACTGAAGATAATAGAAGCCTCAGAATCGAATTTGAATAAATTTGTTCAGTTTTGAAAATCATATCGTTTAAATCGATATTTAAAAATAGCCGTCCGAGGCACAGTCTCGGAATTCGACGAAACCAGTTCCATTGGGTCCGTAATATTGAATTATTGCCGGATTTCAAATTTCGTGGCATTTGGAGTTGTTATGTGAGAATACGACGCGTAAACGCATCAAAATTTGTTCGAATTCGAATTTAAATTTAAATTTAAATTTGTCAGACATCAGCCACGTTTTCTTCCTTTGAATACGCCGAGAATCACGAAACAAATCGTGCCAACCATTCTCTTCCACTTTTAAATTCCCCTCTCCCTCTTCGTAAATCAAAACGAACGAGAAAAATCAAACAATGATCGAGCTTTGAATATTTTTTCTCCAGTGTAATTCACTCCCATCCTCCTTTCAATTCAAACTCGCGGCTTCCCATTCCTGTCTTCCCCTTTTTCAAATTAGCACAGCCGAGATCTCTTTTCTCAAATTCAATCGCGAGAGCGAGCTCGATCTCGAGCTATGGGCAAGCAAGGCGAAGCGGCGGCTGGAGCAAGCGCGTGGGTAAACGCGACAGGGGGGGAGACTCGGCGACCTCTTTGGGGATGCGTGGCGAAGGGCACTGGAAGGGAGCGCCAGTCGCGCACGCGAGTTCGTTCGCGTGGAGGCAGGTCGAACGGCGACCTGGAGGTGAAGTCAAGGTTGTACTCGATCGGCGAAACTAGGGCGGAGGCGTTTTCGCGTGGAGGTGCGCGATGCTGGGAGGTCAAAGGCGAATCGAGGCAGGGGTATACGGTGGCGAGTTCGACTGGGAATCGATGGCAAGGTATAAATCAAGAAATCAAGTCAAGATGGAAATGGAATTGCAAATAAAAAAAGCTAAGGTGAGATTTTTCTCACTCAAAATTAATTGCAGTTTTTGACTGATTTGATTTGCTTGGTTGTTTGAATGTGATATTAGATATTATAGGATATATCTATATATAGCAATATATACATATTGGCATATGTATATATTGGATTGATTTATTTCCCGCCTCGTATAGCGGATGAGACCCTATTGCGCCGTTAGTAAGCGGATTTTTATAAAACCCATATACCGCGATAATTCCGTACTGGAGCGGAATTGGTATTGTGTTAACATCTTTGGATGCAGGGAAACAGGTTGGAGGGATCCAACTGGACCCCTCACATTGATTGAATTTATTTCTATTGTGATATGAATCTGTGAATGATTATAGTGATGCTATTAATCATATTGATATCTGGAAATTGTTTGAAAGCTAAAATTTAGCTGAATGGATGTTTTGACATCATTGGATTCCAAAGATAAACGAAATTGAATTTTTGAAATTCAAGAAGAAAATTTCTAAGTGAATCAAATTTTGAAATTGAAGAAATTTTGAAGAAAGGAATTTTTAAAAGTATAAAAAGTAAATTTTTATAATCGTATTGAATAAATTCCAGAATAAAGTGAAAATGCTAAATAAATGGATTTCATAAAACAGTGATTATAAATTGAAGAATTTAATTTAAATTTGGATTTTTAAATAGATTGGAAGAAACGATTGAAATTTATTTCCTTAAAAAGGAATTTATTTAAAAGGAGATAAGTTGGAAATCCAATTAGAAATTTAATTGGTAAATTGAAATGATTTGGGAAATCAATGTAAAATGAGTTCAATTTAAAGAATCCATTTAAAAACAAGATATTGAATGATTTGAAGGAAAATAAGGAATTTATTTTAGTAGAGATAAATAAAATTAGAAATCAATCTGTAATTGATTTAATATTTGGAAAAGAACTTTTGAGAAATCAGTATGGAATCTTTTATTTAAAGTTGAAAATAAATTCAGAAATCAATATTGAAATTGAATTGATATTGAAGTTTTGAAATTTATAAAAGTTGTTTAAAAATCCGAAATCACTTATTTTGATAACTAAAATATAGAAGTTAATAAAAAGAAGATTTATAAGTTGAAGTTGTTATTAAAACAGAAATAGAATTTATAAACGTCGTTTTATAAATTCAAAATCAATTGAATTTGATAAATTGAATATAGAAGATTATTAAAAAAGATATATTCACGATTTTGGACAGTGAATGTATTATTGAATAAAATGGATTCATTTTTGAAAAAGTGATATTAAAAATGAAGTTAAACATTTTAAAGATGTTTTAAAATGTATTATGAATCGAATACATAGATTTCAACATTTTATTGTTGAAATAGACGTTTTCGAAAAATAAGGAAATGATGGACTATAACACTGTTGTTATAGTAAATGATTTCCGAAAGGAAATGTTTTTGATGTAGTATTGGGATTTATATATCTATCTAAATTTCGAATCCCTATACTAGTGATTTTGAGTCGTCGTAACGATGTTTTACGTAACATTCGTTTTGACTCAAATAAATGTTGTTATAGTAAATGATTTCCTTAAAGAATGAAATTATACTTAATTTTGATTTTAAGTATATTGAATATTTTCAAATGTTGAAAATAAATGATTTGTGAATTACATATTTTTAAATAAGTATGGAAATGCTTTTCCAATATGAAATGAACTGTTTTGAGATTTTATCTTCAAAGATAAAATAAGATGTCGAAATTGATTTGAAATTTGTTTTCAAATGGTTAAGTGTGGAAATTTTATATCTAGTAAACGATATTTTTGAAGATGAAATAATTTGGAAAATTATTTGGAATCTGATGATGTTGTGCATCTTTATTGATAGTTAAATAACCGACTATCAATAATTACCTTTAGATAGGTATTTGTTGTGAATTGGATGAATTTGAATGCCACACTTATTTTTGAATAAGCGCTCACTATTCGGGTTAGCCGGGAAAGGACCATGGGGTCGTATAACCCATTCCGAATATGTGATACGTCGTTATGAATTGCATTTGAAGACCGGTGTTGAAGACCGGATATTTTTGAAAACGGAAGGATTACCGTCGAGTTACTCTACATCGGCTGATCTCCGATTTAGAGGTTTTATCACCCTTAGTGACGGGAAGTCCGGACGTGATTAGAAATTTATCCGGAAATGCAAGGGCTTCGTGAGAAGTGCCTTCGGTTCTGTTCGATCCCGGAACAGACTTGTATGGATTGTGTGTCCGACGTTACAATTTGAGATATAAAGCTGATTTCTTTCAAATACATTTCTGTTGGTGGCGGAGAATTTATTCTCTTAGCTTAACACCCTTCTCTGAGACGTACGAGCTCAGAGGTTATGTAGTTGAAATTTATCAGCGATATATCCCAATTTGGTAACGTGGCATACTGAGTGTTGCTGTGAAATGATCAGTGTTTGATCATTTGTGATATGATCATTTGTTTGATCTTATATCTTTGTGATCATAGGTTGATCATTTGTTTGACCCGAAGCAGGGCTTTGTAGAAAGCGTAGCTTTGTGGACGAGACTTCGTCGAGCCTCACACCTCGGAAATGGTCGAAACAGGAAGGATGCGGCAAGGTTCTAGGGAGTAGCGCGCCTTAGTGTATGTCATTCCTTCTGGATAGAGGTGGTATCATGGTATGGAGCCCAGATACTTAACCTATGTGGTTGCTGCATTATTATCTATGTGGTTTGTTGGAAATCGAGGATCCTCGGGAAGATCGGTTACGATCGGGGGATGGCATACGCGTGTCAGTAGTTACCTATTTTTGCAGAGGTAACCCGGCCTTGTGTTGGCAGAGAACCGGTTAGGTTCTCGGGTCGTCTATTCCAGGGACGTACCCATCGTGGAAAAGGAAGTTCCTTAGCCTGACCATTTGTTGGAAATCCAAACTCCAATACGTGATTTGTACGGTATTAGTTGTAGAACCTGCCATTTACGTACGGTGGTCACCACTGTTTAGATGGTAGCTATAGTAGGCATACGATACTGGTCGTATGTTGGCTAAGATTAATATTATACTTTCGAAATGTTTTCTACACTATGCACTAATAATAATATCAAAAAAATGATTTGATTTTGCATATCAAGCATCTTTGACTATCATAAGAAGAAATCTCCTCCAAGTCTGCGTTTGCATTGTGTGTGTGGTGGGAGGTCTTATGGTAGTCTCATTTTCCAAAAAGCATTGCGAATTTACTTTAAATTTTTTTCTGTTGATTATTTTAAAGAATAACTGTTTTACGATCTCACACCAGTCACCATGACTGACTCGGAGTTTATTGTTTCCCTTCTAAACTCTGGGTGCCCACCAATTTCCACACGGGCAGTCTAGAGTTAGATTATCAGGATATTCTGGATATTCTGGAGCTTTGGAGATAAGCTGGAGGACGAGACGTAGTATTTGTATCTGATAGTATTTATTCCGCTGTGTATTCTGTATGAGGACAAGTTTATATAACTGTCCATTGTTGTATATTGACTCTGATGATTGATGTATGTATAAAATGATATAGTTCTTTGTTTTAAAAGACTAGTAATTATCTATTGTATATTGTTCCGCTGCGATGTGTAAGATTCTGATATTGTTTTCTGTTCTGATGTGTTTTCTGTTGTTCTTCTTCTTTCTTTCTTCTCTTTTTCTTCAATCTTCTTCTTCTTCTACTTTTTCTTTTTCTTAAAACCCTCACTATTGGAGTTTCCAGCACTCGATTGCTCGGCAGTCGATAAAGTGAGTATCGATGTCGAATTTTTCGAAAGTCGAAAATTTTGAAATGTGACAAAGTGGTATCAGAGCATATGGTTAAGCGACAACCCTGCTCTGTTGGGTGTTACTCATTAGAGATAGAGTCAGTAGTACTCTAGAATGAGTTGAGTGTAATAATAGATATGAGCGCGTATTTGTTAGTGAATATAAAATGTTTTATATTGTGTTTGCTTATCCGTTGAGATGTTTGTGAATTTTGGTCGGTATGTGGGACGCCATATTATCGATAGAGATTTCTAAACACTTAAACGAGGAAAGACGACATAGTATTGTTTTAAAAATAGGGTGAATGAAATAATTTTACCCAAAACTATTTTTGTATAGAAAAGAAATCATTTTCTATGAATTATTATAGTATATGGTTGCATGGATGTTAGAAGTGATAATATTAATCTATTATCATTGAAATTAAATAAGAAACTGGAATCGTAACTCGAAAGTTAAGAAATAAATTCACATGCAAATGAAATTTAAGAATGTAAATTATAAATGTGACTTATAATTGAAACGGAATTCCAGAGAAGTTTTTGGAAATGTTTTGAAAAGAATTTGAAAATTTTGTAGATTTGGAAAATTTAAATCTTTTTGGAGTTGAAAATAAATTTCAAAGGTTTTAAAAAAGTATTTTGGAGAAATGAAAAGCTCTAAACTCTTTTCGGTCGCTGGAAAATAATTCCGATGATGATCGCGACATCATCGATGTTCATTTTCGGGTTTCCAAAGGAGGAATTGCTGCCATATTGTTTTAAATGGAAAATTTGGGTTTTGTTTTGGAAATTCAAAGGATAATTTGAATTGTTTTCAAATGATTTTGAAATGTTGGTAAGATTCTGGAATACCATATTTGTGAAATACTATTTAATTGATAACTTATACAAATTGAATTTTGATAGAATAAATCTAACTTAAAAGATGGAGTTAAATAAATGTAAGTACATGTGAATCAATTAAATGAAAATGAAATTGAAAGTTGAAATTCATTTCGAATTCGTAAGCAAATGAATTGAATTGAATAATTATGAATGAGAGATGAATTAAAAGATTCAATAATGGAGAGTGATATGAATTAGTAACTGAAACTAATCTAAAATAAGCAGTTGTAAATAAAAGTTAATCGATGAAATTCAATATTTCGGAATTGAAGATAAATTGAATCCAAATTGAATTAAAATGGTAAAGTAAATTCAAATGAGAAATTGAAATGTGAAATTGAATTCAAATAAATTTGAAATGTAAAATTGAAGATAATGGATATAACTTCAATAGTGAACTAAAGATGATATAAGTAGTTTATATTGGAAAATTTTTGTAATAGAATTTGCAAATGGTTTGAATGTGTAACTAGATATTATGGCTAGTAGATATACAGGTATAAAGGGAATTGAATTTGATTTCACAGATAATTTGAATTGCTCGACAAAAGGTATGTATTTAAATTTTAAATATGAGATTTGCTGATTTCTGTCTAGCCGCTTGGCTTTTTCTTTTTCTTTTTGAAATCTGAGAGTCCGTAGGGACGTTTTGTAGTAGTGCCGTATTAGCCGCGCAAAGGAGACGCTGGCGAAATTTTTCGGAAATTTAGGGCGTTAGAAAATTTTTGAGGAAATTTTGAAAGTTTAAAATTCAAATTCAATTTAAATTTGAATTGTTAAAGAAACAATATTGTTTGAAACTTTAATTGGAGTTGGAAAGTTAGTAGAAATGATAACGAATCTTTAGTAGAAAGATTTGTTTTGAAAGATTGATAAAACTATTAGATTGTGAAAGATAGTAGACGAGTTAAGGACCTTTTTTCCTAACTTGTAATTTCGAGGACGAAATTCTTTTAAGGGGGGAAGTCTGTAACGACCCAGAATTTTGACCAAATTAAATTGAGAATATTTAATTAATTTTAAATATTTGAACGATAATTTAATTTGAATCCTCGATTTAACTTTGAATTTGGCGATTAAATTATAAAATTTAATCTATTGTAAATTGAATAAAAATCTGAATCTTCAATTTTAAAGTTGAAGAAAAATATTTCGAAAGCTTGTAAAATCTATAATGATAATACTGAAGATAATAGAAGCCTCAGAATCGAATTTGAATAAATTTGTTCAGTTTTGAAAATCATATCGTTTAAATCGATATTTAAAAATAGCCGTCCGAGGCGCAGTCTCGGAATTCGACGAAACCAGTTCCATTGGGTCCGTAATATCGAATTATTGCCGGATTTCAAATTTCGTGGCATTTGGAGTTGTTATGTGAGAATACGACGCGTAAACGCATCGAAATTTGTTCGAATTAGAATTTAAATTTAATTTTAATTTGTCAAACATCAGCCACGTTTTCTTCCTTTGAATACGCCGAGAATCACGAAACAAATCGTGCCAACCATTCTCTTCCACTTTTAAATTCCCCTCTCCCTCTTCGTAAATCAAAACGAACGAGAAAAATCAAACAATGATCGAGCTTTGAATATTTTTTCTCCAGTGTAATTCACTCCCATCCTCCTTTCAATTCAAACTCGCGGCTTCCCATTCCTGTCTTCCCCTTTTTCAAATTAGCACAGCCGAGATCTCTTTTCTCAAATTCAATCGCGAGAGCGAGCTCGATCTCGAGCTATGGGCGAGCAAGGCGAAGCGGCGGCTGGAGCAAGCGCGTGGGTAAACGCGACAGGGGGGGAGACTCGGCGACCTCTTTGGGGATGCGTGGCGAAGGGCACTGGAAGGGAGCGCCAGTCGCGCACGCGAGTTCGTTCGCGTGGAGGCAGGTCGAACGGCGACCTGGAGGTGAAGTCAAGGTTGTACTCGATCGGCGAAACCAGGGCGGAGGCGTTTTCGCGTGGAGGTGCGCGATGCTGGGAGGTCAAAGGCGAATCGAGGCAGGGGTATACGGCGGCGAGTTCGACTGGGAATCGATGGCAAGGTATAAATCAAGAAATCAAGTCAAGATGGAAATGGAATTGCAAATAAAAAAAGCTAAGGCGAGATTTTTCTCACTCAAAATTAATTGCAGTTTTTGACTGATTTGATTTGCTTGGTTGTTTGAATGTGATATTAGATATTATAGGATATATCTATATATAGCAATATATACATATTGGCATATGTATATATTGGATTGATTTATTTCCCGCCTCGTATAGCGGATGAGACCCTATTGCGCCGTTAGTAAGCGGATTTTTATAAAACCCATATACCGCGATAATTCCGTACTGGAGCGGAATTGGTATTGTGCTAACATCTTTGGATGCAGGGAAACAGGTTGGAGGGATCCAACTGGACCCCTCACATTGATTGAATTTATTTCTATTGTGATATGAATCTGTGAATGATTATAGTGATGCTATTAATCATATTGATATCTGGAAATTGTTTGAAAGCTAAAATTTAGCTGAATGGATGTTTTGACATCATTGGATTCCAAAGATAAACGAAATTGAATTTTTGAAATTCAAGAAGAAAATTTCTAAGTGAATCAATTTTTGAAATTGAAGAAATTTTGAAGAAAGGAATTTTTAAAAGTATAAAAAGTAAATTTTTATAATCGTATTGAATAAATTCCAGAATAAAGTGAAAATGCTAAATAAATGGATTTCATAAAACAGTGATTATAAATTGAAGAATTTAATTTAAATTTGGATTTTTAAATAGATTGGAAGAAACGATTGAAATTTATTTCCTTAAAAAGGAATTTATTTAAAAGGAGATAAGTTGGAAATCCAATTAGAAATTTAATTGGTAAATTGAAATGATTTGGGAAATCAATGTAAAATGAGTTCAATTTAAAGAATCCATTTAAAAACAAGATATTGAATGATTTGAAGGAAAATAAGGAATTTATTTTAGTAGAGATAAATAAAATTAGAAATCAATCTGTAATTGATTTAATATTTGGAAAAGAACTTTTGAGAAATCAGTATGGAATCTTTTATTTAAAGTTGAAAATAAATTCAGAAATCAATATTGAAATTGAATTGATATTGAAGTTTTGAAATTTATAAAAGTTGTTTAAAAATCCGAAATCACTTATTTTGATAACTAAAATATAGAAGTTAATAAAAAGAAGATTTATAAGTTGAAGTTGTTATTAAAACAGAAATAGAATTTATAAACGTCGTTTTATAAATTCAAAATCAATTGAATTTGATAAATTGAATATAGAAGATTATTAAAAAAGATATATTCACGATTTTGGACAGTGAATGTATTATTGAATAAAATGGATTCATTTTTGAAAAAGTGATATTAAAAATGAAGTTAAACATTTTAAAGATGTTTTAAAATGTATTATGAATTGAATACATAGATTTCAAAATTTTATTGTTGAAATAGACGTTTTCGAAAAATAAGGAAATGATGGACTATAACACTGTTGTTATAGTAAATGATTTCCGAAAGGAAATGTTTTTGATGTAGTATTGGGATTTATATATCTATCTAAATTTCGAATCCCTATACTAGTGATTTTGAGTCGTCGTAACGATGTTTTACGTAACATTCGTTTTGACTCAAATAAATGTTGTTATAGTAAATGATTTCCTTAAAGAATGAAATTATACTTAATTTTGATTTTAAGTATATTGAATATTTTCAAATGTTGAAAATAAATGATTTGTGAATTACTTATTTTTAAATAAGTATGGAAATGCTTTTCCAATATGAAATGAACTGTTTTGAGATTTTATCTTCAAAGATAAAATAAGATGTGGAAATTGATTTGAAATTTGTTTTCAAATGGTTAAGTGTGGAAATTTTATATCTAGTAAACGATATTTTTGAAGATGAAATAATTTGGAAAATTATTTGGAATCTGATGATGTTGTGCATCTTTATTGATAGTTAAATAACCGACTATCAATAATTACCTTTAGATAGGTATTTGTTGTGAATTGGATGAATTTGAATGCCACACTTATTTTTGAATAAGCGCTCACTATTCGGGTTAGCCGGGAAAGGACCATGGGGTCGTATAACCCATTCCGAATATGTGATACGTCGTTATGAATTGCATTTGAAGACCGGTGTTGAAGACCGGATATTTTTGAAAACGGAAGGATTACCGTCGAGTTACTCTACATCGGCTGATCTCCGATTTAGAGGTTTTATCACCCTTAGTGACGGGAAGTCCGGACGTGATTAGAAATTTATCCGGAAATGCAAGGGCTTCGTGAGAAGTGCCTTCGGTTCTGTTCGATCCCGGAACAGACTTGTATGGATTGTGTGTCCGACGTTACAATTTGAGATATAAAGCTGATTTCTTTCAAATACATTTCTGTTGGTGGCGGAGAATTTATTCTCTTAGCTTAACACCCTTCTCTGAGACGTACGAGCTCAGAGGTTATGTAGTTGAAATTTATCAGCGATATATCCCAATTTGGTAACGTGGCATACTGAGTGTTGCTGTGAAATGATCAGTGTTTGATCATTTGTGATATGATCATTTGTTTGATCTTATATCTTTGTGATCATAGGTTGATCATTTGTTTGACCCGAAGCAGGGCTTTGTAGAAAGCGTAGCTTTGTGGACGAGACTTCGTCGAGCCTCACACCCCGGAAATGGTCGAAACAGGAAGGATGCGGCAAGGTTCTAGGGAGTAGCACCCCTTAGTGTATGTCATTCCTTCTGGATAGAGGTGGTATCATGGTATGGTGCCCAGATACTTAACCTATGTGGTTGCTGCATTATTATCTATGTGGTTTGTTGGAAATCGGGGATCCTCGGGAAGATCGGTTACGATCGGGGGATGGCATACGCGTGTCAGTAGTTACCTATTTTTGCAGAGGTAACCCGGCCTTGTGTTGGCAGAGATCCGGTTAGGTTCTCGGGTCGTCTATTCCAGGGACGTACCCATCGTGGAAAAGGAAGTTCCTTAGCCTAACCATTTGTTGGAAATCCAAACTCCAATACGTGATTTGTACGGTATTAGTTGTAGAACCTGCCATTTACGTACGGTGGTCACCACTGTTTAGATGGTAGCTATAGTAGGCATACGATACTGGTCGTATGTTGGCTAAGATTAATATTATACTTTCGAAATGTTTTCTACACTATGCACTAATAATAATATCAAAAAAATGATTTGATTTTGCGTATCAAGCATCTTTGACTATCATAAGAAGAAATCTCCTCCAAGTCTGCGTTTGCATTGTGTGTGTGGTGGGAGGTCTTATGGTAGTCTCATTTTCCAAAAAGCATTGCGAATTTACCTTAAAAAATTTTCTGTTGATTATTTTAAAGAATAACTGTTTTACAATCTCACACCAGTCACCATGACTGACTCGGAGTTTATTGTTTCCCTTCTAAACTCTGGGTGCCCACCAATTTCCACACGGGCAGTCTAGAGTTAGATTATCAGGATATTTTGGATATTCTGGAGCTTTGGAGATAAGCTGGAGGACGAGACGTAGTATTTGTATCTGATAGTATTTATTCCGCTGTGTATTCTGTATGAGGACAAGTTTATATAACTGTCCATTGTTGTATATTGACTCTGATGATTGATGTATGTATAAAATGATATAGTTCTTTGTTTTAAAAGACTAGTAATTATCTATTGTATATTGTTCCGCTGCGATGTGTAAGATTCTGATATTGTTTTCTGTTCTGATGTGTTTTCTGTTGTTCTTCTTCTTTCTTTCTTCTCTTTTTCTTCAATCTTCTTCTTCTTCTACTTTTTCTTTTTCTTAAAACCCTCACTATTGGAGTTTCCGGCACTCGATTGCTCGGCAGTCGATAAAGTGAGTATCGATGTCGAATTTTTCGAAAGTCGAAAATTTTGAAATGTGACAAAGTGGTATCAGAGCATATGGTTAAGCGACAACCCTGCTCTGTTGGGTGTTACTCATTAGAGATAGAGTCAGTAGTACTCTAGAATGAGTTGAGTGTAATAATAGATATGAGCGCGTATTTGTTAGTGAATATAAAATGTTTTATATTGTGTTTGCTTATCCGTTGAGATGTTTGTGAATTTTGGTCGGTATGTGGGATGCCATATTATCGATAGAGATTTCTAAACACTTAAACGAGGCAAGACGACATAGTATTGTTTTAAAAATAGGGTGAATGAAATAATTTTACCCAAAACTATTTTTGTATAGAAAAGAAATCATTTTCTATGAATTATTATAGTATATGGTTGCATGGATGTTAGAAGTGATAATATTAATCTATTATCATTGAAATTAAATAAGAAACTGGAATCGTAACTCGAAAGTTAAGAAATAAATTCACATGCAAATGAAATTTAAGAATGTAAATTATAAATGTGACTTATAATTGAAACGGAATTCCAGAGAAGTTTTTGGAAATGTTTTGAAAAGAATTTGAAAATTTTGTAGATTTGGAAAATTTAAATCTTTTTGGAGTTGAAAATAAATTTCAAAGGTTTTAAAAAAGTATTTTGGAGAAATGAAAAGCTCTAAACTCTTTTCGGTCGCTGGAAAATAATTCCGATGATGATCGCGACATCATCGATGTTCATTTTCGGGTTTCCAAAGGAGGAATTGCTGCCATATTGTTTTAAATGGAAAATTTGGGTTTTGTTTTGGAAATTCAAAGGATAATTTGAATTGTTTTCAAATGATTTTGAAATGTTGGTAAGATTCTGGAATACCATATTTGTGAAATACTATTTAATTGATAACTTATACAAATTGAATTTTGATAGAATAAATCTAACTTAAAAGATGGAGTTAAATAAATGTAAGTACATGTGAATCAATTAAATGAAAATGAAATTGAAAGTTGAAATTCATTTCGAATTCGTAAGCAAATGAATTGAATTGAATAATTATGAATGAGAGATGAATTAAAAGATTCAATAATGGAGAGTGATATGAATTAGTAACTGAAACTAATCTAAAATAAGCAGTTGTAAATAAAAGTTAATCGATGAAATTCAATATTTCGGAATTGAAGATAAATTGAATCCAAATTGAATTAAAATGGTAAAGTAAATTCAAATGAGAAATTGAAATGTGAAATTGAATTCAAATAAATTTGAAATGTAAAATTGAAGATAATGGATATAACTTCAATAGTGAACTAAAGATGATATAAGTAGTTTATATTGGAAAATTTTTGTAATAGAATTTGCAAATGGTTTGAATGTGTAACTAGATATTATGGCTAGTAGATATACAGGTATAAAGGGAATTGAATTTGATTTCACAGATAATTTGAATTGCTCGACAAAAGGTATGTATTTAAATTTTAAATATGAGATTTGCTGATTTCTGTCTAGCCGCTTGGCTTTTTCTTTTTCTTTTTGAAATCTGAGAGTCCGTAGGGACGTTTTGTAGTAGTGCCGTATTAGCCGCGCAAAGGAGACGCTGGCGAAATTTTTCGGAAATTTAGGGCGTTAGAAAATTTTTGAGGAAATTTTGAAAGTTTAAAATTCAAATTCAATTTAAATTTGAATTGTTAAAGAAACAATATTGTTTGAAACTTTAATTGGAGTTGGAAAGTTAGTAGAAATGATAACGAATCTTTAGTAGAAAGATTTGTTTTGAAAGATTGATAAAACTATTAGATTGTGAAAGATAGTAGACGAGTTAAGGACCTTTTTTCCTAACTTGTAATTTCGAGGACGAAATTCTTTTAAGGGGGGAAGTCTGTAACGACCCAGAATTTTGACCAAATTAAATTGAGAATATTTAATTAATTTTAAATATTTGAACGATAATTTAATTTGAATCCTCGATTTAACTTTGAATTTGGCGATTAAATTATAAAATTTAATCTATTGTAAATTGAATAAAAATCTGAATCTTCAATTTTAAAGTTGAAGAAAAATATTTCGAAAGCTTGTAAAATCTATAATGATAATACTGAAGATAATAGATGCCTCAGAATCGAATTTGAATAAATTTGTTCAGTTTTGAAAATCATATCGTTTAAATCGATATTTAAAAATAGCCGTCCGAGGCGCAGTCTCGGAATTCGACGAAACCAGTTCCATTGGGTCCGTAATATTGAATTATTGCCGGATTTCAAATTTCGTGGCATTTGGAGTTGTTATGTGAGAATACGACGCGTAAACGCATCGAAATTTGTTCGAATTCGAATTTAAATTTAAATTTAAATTTGTCAAACATCAGCCACGTTTTCTTCCTTTGAATACGCCGAGAATCACGAAACAAATCGTGCCAACCATTCTCTTCCACTTTTAAATTCCCCTCTCCCTCTTCGCAAATCAAAACGAACGAGAAAAATCAAACAATGATCGAGCTTTGAATATTTTTTCTCCAGTGTAATTCACTCCCATCCTCCTTTCAATTCAAACTCGCGGCTTCCCATTCCTGTCTTCCCCTTTTTCAAATTAGCACAGCCGAGATCTCTTTTCTCAAATTCAATCGCGAGAGCGAGCTCGATCTCGAGCTATGGGCGAGCAAGGCGAAGCGGCGGCTGGAGCAAGCGCGTGGGTAAACGCGACAGGGGGGGAGACTCGGCGACCTCTTTGGGGATGCGTGGCGAAGGGCACTGGAAGGGAGCGCCAGTCGCGCACGCGAGTTCGTTCGCGTGGAGGCAGGTCGAACGGCGACCTGGAGGTGAAGTCAAGGTTGTACTCGATCGGCGAAACCAGGGCGGAGGCGTTTTCGCGTGGAGGTGCGCGATGCTGGGAGGTCAAAGGCGAATCGAGGCAGGGGTATACGGCGGCGAGTTCGACTGGGAATCGATGGCAAGGTATAAATCAAGAAATCAAGTCAAGATGGAAATGGAATTGCAAATAAAAAAAGCTAAGGTGAGATTTTACTCACTCAAAATTAATTGCAGTTTTTGACTGATTTGATTTGCTTGGTTGTTTGAATGTGATATTAGATATTATAGGATATATCTATATATAGCAATATATACATATTGGCATATGTATATATTGGATTGATTTATTTCCCGCCTCGTATAGCGGATGAGACCCTATTGCGCCGTTAGTAAGCGGATTTTTATAAAACCCATATACCGCGATAATTCCGTACTGGAGCGGAATTGGTATTGTGCTAACTTCTTTGGATGCAGGGAAACAGGTTGGAGGGATCCAACTGGACCCCTCACATTGATTGAATTTATTTCTATTGTGATATGAATCTGTGAATGATTATAGTGATGCTATTAATCATATTGATATCTGGAAATTGTTTGAAAGCTAAAATTTAGCTGAATGGATGTTTTGACATCATTGGATTCCAAAGATAAACGAAATTGAATTTTTGAAATTCAAGAAGAAAATTTCTAAGTGAATCAATTTTTGAAATTGAAGAAATTTTGAAGAAAGGAATTTTTAAAAGTATAAAAAGTAAATTTTTATAATCGTATTGAATAAATTCCAGAATAAAGTGAAAATGCTAAATAAATGGATTTCATAAAACAGTGATTATAAATTGAAGAATTTAATTTAAATTTGGATTTTTAAATAGATTGGAAGAAACGATTGAAATTTATTTCCTTAAAAAGGAATTTATTTAAAAGGAGATAAGTTGGAAATCCAATTAGAAATTTAATTGGTAAATTGAAATGATTTGGGAAATCAATGTAAAATGAGTTCAATTTAAAGAATCCATTTAAAAACAAGATATTGAATGATTTGAAGGAAAATAAGGAATTTATTTTAGTAAAGATAAATAAAATTAGAAATCAATATGTAATTGATTTAATATTTGGAAAAGAACTTTTGAGAAATCAGTATGGAATCTTTTATTTAAAGTTGAAAATAAATTCAGAAATCAATATTGAAATTGAATTGATATTGAAGTTTTGAAATTTATAAAAGTTGTTTAAAAATCCGAAATCACTTATTTTGATAAGTAAAATATAGAAGTTAATAAAAAGAAGATTTATAAGTTGAAGTTGTTATTAAAACAGAAATAGAATTTATAAACGTCGTTTTATAAATTCAAAATCAATTGAATTTGATAAATTGAATATAGAAGATTATTAAAAAAGATATATTCACGATTTTGGACAGTGAATGTATTATTGAATAAAATGGATTCATTTTTGAAAAAGTGATATTAAAAATGAAGTTAAACATTTTAAAGATGTTTTAAAATGTATTATGAATCGAATACATAGATTTCAACATTTTATTGTTGAAATAGACGTTTTCGAAAAATAAGGAAATGATGGACTATAACACTGTTGTTATAGTAAATGATTTCCGAAAGGAAATGTTTTTGATGTAGTATTGGGATTTATATATCTATCTAAATTTCGAATCCCTATACTAGTGATTTTGAGTCGTCGTAACGATGTTTTACGTAACATTCGTTTTGACTCAAATAAATGTTGTTATAGTAAATGATTTCCTTAAAGAATGAAATTATACTTAATTTTGATTTTAAGTATATTGAATATTTTCAAATGTTGAAAATAAATGATTTGTGAATTACATATTTTTAAATAAGTATGGAAATGCTTTTCCAATATGAAATGAACTGTTTTGAGATTTTATCTTCAAAGATAAAATAAGATGTGGAAATTGATTTGAAATTTGTTTTCAAATGGTTAAGTGTGGAAATTTTATATCTAGTAAAAGATATTTTTGAAGTTGAAATAATTTGGAAAATTATTTGGAATCTGATGATGTTGTGCATCTTTATTGATAGTTAAATAACCGACTATCAATAATTACCTTTAGATTGGTATTTGTTGTGAATTGGATGAATTTGAATGCCACACTTATTTTTGAATAAGCGCTCACTATTCGGGTTAGCCGGGAAAGGACCATGGGGTCGTATAACCCATTCCGAATATGTGATACGTCGTTATGAATTGCATTTGAAGACCGGTGTTGAAGATCGGATATTTTTGAAAACGGAAGGATTACCGTCGAGTTACTCTACATCGGCTGATCTCCGATTTAGAGGTTTTATCACCCTTAGTGACGGGAAGTCCGGACGTGATTAGAAATTTATCCGGAAATGCAAGGGCTTCGTGAGAAGTGCCTTCGGTTCTGTTCGATCCCAGAACAGACTTGTATGGATTGTGTGTCTGACGTTACAATTTGAGATATAAAGCTGATTTCTTTCAAATACATTTCTGTTGGTGGCGGAGAATTTATTCTCTTAGCTTAACACCCTTCTCTGAGACGTACGAGCTCAGAGGTTATGTAGTTGAAATTTATCAGCGATATATCCCAATTTGGTAACGTGGCATACTGAGTGTTGCTGTGAAATGATCAGTGTTTGATCATTTGTGATATGATCATTTGTTTGATCTTATATCTTTGTGATCATAGGTTGATCATTTGTTTGACCCGAAGCAGGGCTTTGTAGAAAGCGTAGCTTTGTGGACGAGACTTCGTCGAGCCTCACACCCCGGAAATGGTCGAAACAGGAAGGATGCAGCAAGGTTCTAGAGAGTAGCGCCCCTTAGTGTATGTCATTCCTTCTGGATAGAGGTGGTATCATGGTATGGAGCCCAGATACTTAACCTATGTGGTTGCTGCATTATTATCTATGTGGTTTGTTGGAAATCGGGGATCCTCGGGAAGATCGGTTACGATCGGGGGATGGCATACGCGTGTCAGTAGTTACCTATTTTTGCAGAGGTAACCCGGCCTTGTGTTGGCAGAGATCCGGTTAGGTTCTCGGGTCGTCTATTCCAGGGACGTACCCATCGTGGAAAAGGAAGTTCCTTAGCCTGACCATTTGTTGGAAATCCAAACTCCAATACGTGATTTGTACGGTATTAGTTGTAGAACCTGCCATTTACGTACGGTGGTCACCACTGTTTAGATGGTAGCTATAGTAGGCATACGATACTGGTCGTATGTTGGCTAAGATTAATATTATACTTTCGAAATGTTTTCTACACTATGCACTAATAATAATATCAAAAAAATGATTTGATTTTGCGTATCAAGCATCTTTGACTATCATAAGAAGAAATCTCCTCCAAGTCTGCGTTTGCATTGTGTGTGTGGTGGGAGGTCTTATGGTAGTCTCATTTTCCAAAAAGCATTGTGAATTTACTTTAAAAAAATTTCTGTTGATTATTTTAAAGAATAACTGTTTTACGATCTCACACCAGTCACCATGACTGACTCGGAGTTTATTGTTTCCCTTCTAAACTCTGGGTGCCCACCAATTTCCACACGGGCAGTCTAGAGTTAGATTATCAGGATATTCTAGATATTCTGGAGCTTTGGAGATAAGCTGGAGGACGAGACGTAGTATTTGTATCTGATAGTATTTATTCCGCTGTGTATTCTGTATGAGGACAAGTTTATATAACTGTCCATTGTTGTATATTGACTCTGATGATTGATGTATGTATAAAATGATATAGTTCTTTGTTTTAAAAGACTAGTAATTATCTATTGTATATTGTTCCGCTGCGATGTGTAAGATTCTGATATTGTTTTCTGTTCTGATGTGTTTTCTGTTGTTCTTCTTCTTTCTTTCTTCTCTTTTTCTTCTATCTTCTTCTTCTTCTACTTTTTCTTTTTCTTAAAACCCTCACTATTGGAGTTTCCGACACTCGATTGCTCGGCAGTCGATAAAGTGAGTATCGATGTCGAATTTTTCGAAAGTCGAAAATTTCGGTATGTGATAGATTTCCAACTATTGACTAGGCACTGGGGTACCACCTATCACAGTACCTGGTCTAGATCAGCGTACCGAGGACCACGCCCGATCCCCTGCAACACAAGACCGGAACTACCTAAGGGTAATTCCGAGTAAGATCACCCCATGGTTGGGATCAGCAGCCGCACCACTAAGCCAAAATAAAAATGGACATTTAAACAGGGATGACCTTATCCTAATGGGCGCTACCCACATAGCCTTGCTGCATAACCCCTGATTTTCAGTCATTCCTGGTTGATGAGGCTCGAGGCTAAGCGTTACCTTTTTAGAAACATCTCTTAGAATGCCCACCGTCCACCTGACGATGTTCCGAAAGCATTCATCCATACAAGTCCGTTCCGGGTTCGAACGGAACCGAAGGCACTATTCCTACTACATCCATTTTAGAATCATCCTCAGGATTAGTAGCGACTAGCCCTTGCACTTCACCGCTCCAACTTCGATTCCAAACTTTTGTTTCCACACGAAACGTTCAAACCGAATCGAAGTGGTTTTCGAGAAATTAATCCTGATCCCGGTCTCTTCGAAATGATCAGCGCATTGGCCAATATTGATAGTCGGTTATTTAACTATCAATTAACATTCACAAACAACCATCAAACATAAATAATTTTCCAAATTATTTATTGACCTCAAAATATCCTCTCAAGATATATTTCCACTTTCAAACCTTTTTGAAAACAGTTTTCAAACCACACTCTTCTCATGGAATAAATTCCCAAATACCTATTTCCATTGAAACACCAAGTACAATTACTTTAGATTTTTAAAATAATTTAAAAACATTTATTATAAAATACACTTTAAATCATTTAAATTAAAACTACTTTAATACTTTATTTAAAAATATATACTTTAAGAATATCTAAAATAAACTACTTTATAAAATATAAAACTACATTTTTATCCTTTTAAAACACAATACCAAGTTACCTTTAAATAATTACTACTAAATTAAATTTTAGAAATACTTACCTTTAAACTTTAAACATTTAAAAATAATAAATTTTCTAAAACATACTTTAAAAACAACTTTAAAACCTTTAACTCATACTTAAAAGTTTGCTTTGGAAACGTACTTGGCTATCCAGGGAAATACACTTCTCTTTCACATCTTTAAAAATAAATCACTATTTATTTTTAAACAAATTTACCCATTTCTTTAATAAATTCCCACCGTGAATTTATTCTTCCAAATATCCACTAATATATTACTTCACCTTTATAAACCTAGTTTATAAATTTTCATAGTCTCATCTTCCTTCTAAAATCTCAGTTCCAAACACTTAATCAATTTCAAATTGATTTCCAAAATTTACTCCATTTTAAAATAAATTCTTTACTTATCCAATTTTATTTCAAAACTTATAAATTTCAGGTTTAACTTCCTTGTGATGATTTAAAATCTTACTTTGACTGATAATACAAATTTTCACATTTATTCCAAAATGCTTCTTTTATTTCGTTCTAAACCATTTTAATTCTGAATTCAAAAATAAATCTTTCATTCCTTTAAATAATATCACTTAAGATTTAAAGTCATTATTTCCCCTTTTTATTCAAATACGCCTTTCCATACTCGGAATTTATTTACTAGGATTTAAAAATCACTTTTATCCTTTCCCAATTCATTCTTTAATTTATTTAAATTCCCTATAATTATTTTACTTAAATATTCTCTCTTATATTTTTCTTTTCAAAAATCCAATTCTATATATTTTGATAACTCAGTATACCGAAAGGTATATTCAATCAAACACAGCATCCAACATTTCAATTATCAATATAATTCATCATAGAATATCAAATAATCATATCACAGAATTATTAGAACAATCTAAATAATTTTGAGGAATCCAGTTGGATCCCTCCAACCTGTTTCCCTGCATCCACGGATGTTAGCACAATACCAATTCCACTTCGAGGGGAATATCGCGGTATATGGGTTTATGAAATATCATCCGCTATTATGCGGCGCATAGGGTCTCATCCGCTATATAATGCGGGAAATCAATCACTCCAATATATATATATATATATATATTACTATATATAATATACCACATCCAATCAATTCAATCATTCAATCAAAATTTAAATTTAACTATTTAAATTTAAATTAAACCCAGATGAGTGAGATTAACTCACCTTTGATTATTGTTTGCAATCCAATCCAAACCGGCTTGTTTCTTTTCAGATCTCAAACCTTGAATACACATTATATGATTTTATTAATATTTGAACTAATCGAATGATCAATTATTACTTAAATAACTTGAATAAATCAACTTATCATTTATTAATTTAATTTACTAAATTTCAGATGATCGTTAACCAACTTAGTTTACATTTCCTTTTCTGCCCAATTTATAAATTCAAAGATAGGTTATATATATATATATACTAATTCCTCAATAAATATACCGATTACTTAAAAGTTGACTGATTTCTATATATAAAATTATATATATATATATATAAATTTCCTGACCAAATCATTAATTTCAAAGCCGGGTATATGTGTTTCATGATTACTCAAATAAACTACTAAATACCTTACTGTTAAATTTGAAACAATTTTTCCCAGACTAAAACATAAATTTTATAACAGTTTATATATATTTCTTGAATTAATCTAAAATATCTAATTTTCTATATAACCCTTATAATTTTTCCCAAAATCTTATATAAATTTTCTGTTAATTTCTGTATATATATATATATATATATAAACTTAAAATCTGCATATATATCCTACTGTATATATTTTTCTGCTGTTCATTTACATTCTTCTTATTTTATTTTTTTTATAAAAACACATATATATCTCAAATCAAAGAAAATACTTCACTGCCGATTTCCAACTCGAGATCGAGTCGATCTCCATCTTTGCCGCCACCCCGACATCCACCTATGCTGCCAATACCGGTCTCAACAACGAGCCTCCCACCAATTACGAACACCACACAAGCCCGTCATGCTCGCCACCCTCCTCGCGTGCCTCGATTTGGCTTCGCAAATCTTCCCCTTGCCTGCCTCCACTAGCACGAGCTTCGCACGAACAACGGCGAGCTACGATTCGAATTGAAAACGGTGGCCGATGCCGATGTCACCGCTTCACCCAATCGCTCCCACAATCCCACTCGCCGCTCGAAACCCCTTGACGCGGCTAACTCCGACTTCGAACTGGAGATGAGGGGCCGGCTCGAGATTCATTTCGATTTGAATCCTGATCTAATTCATATATATTTTTTCGCAAAAGAAGTTGTAAAGAGGAAAGAGGGGACAACGTTCTGCCATTTTTTTTTTCGTTTGAGATTTCGTTCGACTTCATTCTGAATTGCAAGGAGAAGACGTGATGTTGAATAGAAGGTGGCATGCAGAAGAAGGCAAAAAGTTATGACGCGAAAGAAATACAGCTGACAATTGACCAATATATATAAATATATATTTTTTATTAAATTCAAATTCAAATTCAAATTCAAATTGTCTCGATAAATGCACCTCAAAATCTTGACCTCCTATCGAGGCATGCCGCCAGGCGTTTGTAAAGTTATACCCCTATTTCGAATGCAATGAAAAAGGTTTCGAGTCCTAATTTGATCGTATGGAGAAGATAGCTTTTTGGACCCAATGATTATATTAAATTATCGATATAAATTTCAGCGCATTTACTTATCGTACGCTCACACAATAACTCCAATCACTACGAAATTTGAAATCCGATAATAATACTATATTACGGATCCAATGGAACAGGTTTCGTCGAATTCCGAGACTGTGCCCCCAGAAGGCTATTTTTAAATGTCAATTTAAACGATGTACTTTCAAAACTGAACAAAACACTTTTAAATTCAATTTTAAAAGTTCTGTCACCTTTAGTATTAACAATATTAATTTTACTAGCCTTCAAATTATTTTTAACAAGCTTGAAATTCCAGATTCTCTATTTTACCCAATTTCCAATTGTTAAATTCAATAATTTAATTATCAAATAAATGGAGATATTTGAAATTCAAGTTAATAATTAACTTTCAAATATTTAAAATCAATTAAATATTCCAATTTCAAATATCCAAAAATTTCGGGTCATTTCATTCCTCCCCCCTTAAAAGAATTTCGTCCCTGAAATTACTAGTTAGGAAGAATGATTCAATCCCCGTTAACTATTTTCTCAAATCCAAATAGTTTCAAACAACTTTCCAAAACAATCATTTTTATTAGGAACACTATCAATTCTACAAACTTTCCCAAACTTATCCATAAGTTCCAACCAATATCACTTACCCAACCATTCAAATTTAAATTTGAAACCAAATTTTAAATTTTCAAAATTTTCTCAAAATTTTCTAACTCTCTAAATTTTCGAAAATTTTTGCCAGTCTCTCATTTGCGCGGCTAGCTCGGTACAACTACAAAATGCCTCAACGGGCCCTCAAATTTCAAAAGAAAACAAAAGGCCAAGTGGGTAGATCGGAAAATTATCAAATTTCATACAGAAATTTAAACACATACCTTTGCCGAGCAAATTTCAATTTATCTTCTGAAATCAAAAACATCAATTTTTCTTTGCCTTTAATTACCTGTATCCTACTAAGCAATAATATCCAATCCCAGAATCCAAAATCATTTTATTCACTTCCTTTCAAAATTTTCAATATCTACTTTACTTAAGCCTGTACGATGCACATATATCATCCGTACGCAATACCAAATCTGATCGTTCACTCGATCACACAATTTCATTTCTGAACTAGTATCGTCCACCCGACTCTCTAGTGCGGACTCAAATATGGTTTCTTGATCAAAAACCGTCATTCTCCTTGCATAGCCACAAACTATGATAGAGAATATCCAGAATCAATCAAAATCCATATCCAGGGTTCGCCGTCGAAATCGAGTGAAAAATCCCAACTCGGACCGATATAACTATCTCGAAATTCTATGCTCGAATCTGGATCAAATTGCTATGCGAATAAAATATTATACGTACATCTTACGTATTTATATCCATTGATTATTAACTATATCAATTTCACTTTTATTCACATTCATTTTGATTTCTATTCACTTATCCAGAATTGTCCCATTCACAACTTTCAGTTCTAATCTTCATTCAATTATTCACTTAGTATATTTCTCCATTCCAAAATTACTTAGTATATTTCCAATACCAAATTTACCTAAGAACTTCACCATTCATTTCTTAAGTTCAATATAAATATTTCTTATATTTATTTTTAATACTTCACTACTGAAGTTTATACTCCAATTGAGTTCCAATTCCATATAAATTCAATTTGCTTCAATTTACTAATTAATTTAAAATCTAAATACCTTTTCCCAATTTTCATTCAAATTTTCATTTTCAATTTTACTTGAATTCAATTCATCTCCAACCTCTGAATATTGAATTTTTATTTACCTTTATCTCAAATTCCAATGTTAAATCATTTGTCGATAGTGAAAATTTGCAAAAAAATTCAAAAATTTTCTAACTCCCAAAATTTTTGGAAAATTTTGGCAGAGTCTCCTTTGTACGAAGGAGCTTTTGCAGTTTGACAAGAGATATAAATATATATACATCGACCCACACGGTTGGAAAAATAAGAAAATAAACAACAGTTCATATTTCCTATCTTTTATTGCGTAGGCGTACCTCTATTTAGCATTTTTAAGCAAGCGACTTATTTAATTAGCATTTTGCGCAACCAAATCCAGCCACACGGCTTCCCTATATCTGTACTCACTCAATTCAAACATGCAAGTGCCAAATATATGCAATTTACAACATTTCACTTTCGTTTACAAAGCTAATACATGAATTCTATAAACAATGCATGTTATATAGTTTTCATAGGCACATATAAGGTTTCGACACCTATTTCAATTGCATATTTGCATAATTTTCATTCAAAACCATTTTATTTAGGCTCGACAACATTCCTTGCTTGTATATTAATAACCATTTCCAAATTAATTCAACTCAGACTTTAATTAATGGACTTTCATTCTTACTCGAAGTCGAGCTTCTAATTATTCTTAACTTAAGTTAATTTACTTCAATTTATCCCAACTTCAAACTTAAGTTTATTTTCAGTTAATTTTATTCTCATCTAACCAAATTCCATTTCATTCAGTTAGCTCATCCATTTTAATTTTAATTCACATTCTCAATTTATCAAAATAATATCCAAGCACATATTTAACTCATTTATACTCGAATTGGATTTTATTTGCAACTCAAATCATTTTCCATTATAATCCAATTCCATTTCATTTACTTACCTATTCAAATTAATTAGTTCACTTACTAATTTTATCTTATCAATTCATTCTCAAATTTAATTTCAAATCTAAATAAATAAAAAGTTTATTTCTAAACTTTTGCTTCTTTAGTTCCTTGGGCCAAAATTCTACAATTTCCATTTAAATTTTAAACTTCCTTAAGTTTCCAACTTATTTAAATTCCATAAGCATTTTAAATTATCTTCCAGAGTTTAAGCAACATTTCAAAATCACCTTTGAAATCAATTATATCCAAAATCCTTTGCATTTCTAAAATCAAACCTAACTTTTGCAAACAATTCCAATTTAAAACAATTTGGTGGCAATTCCTCTCCTAGAAACTCGAAAATGAACATCGATGATATTGCAGTGATCACCGAAGTTATTTTCCAGCGACCGAAAAGAGTTAAATGCTTTTATCTCTTTTAAACCCCTCCAAATATTTTTAAATTCCAAATCTCTCCATATTTCCAATCTAATTCAAAATATTTCCGAATAATATCCCTATTATTCCTCCAAAATCTTTGAAAATCATTTCAAACCCAAAGGAATTTAAATTTTTCCCAAAATGCCAAATTCCAAATCCATCCAATTCATATTCAAACATTATCCAGGAATTTTCATCTCGATTTATTTTCAAATATTTCTCTGGAATTCTATTTTAGATTATAAATCACATTTATAGTTTACATTTACATATCTCATTTGTATATGAATTTATTTCTTAGCTGTTAGTTTTGATTTCAATTTCTTATTCCATTTTCTCACAATAGTGATAATAACTTAATATTATCACTCCTTAACAACCAAGCATCCATATGTAACTATAATAATTTACAAAAATTATTTCCTTATATACAAAAATAATTTGGGTAAAATTATTTTATTTACCCTATTTTAAAACAATACCGTGTCGGTTTATCTTGTTTAAGAGTTTAGAAACCCCTATCGATGACATGGCGTCCCACATATCGATCAGAATCCATAAACACTCAACCGATAAGTCAACACAATATAAAAACAATTTTTTTATATCCACTAATAAATACGCGCTCATATCTATTAATACGCTCAAACTCATTCTAGAGTACTACAGACTCTATTTTTAATGAGTAATCCCCACCAGAGCAAAGGTTATCGCTAGCCTTCAGCTCTAATACCAACTGTGACGACCACGATTTTTCATGCCCGAAAAATCGAATCATCAAGGTTAAAGAAAGAAGAAGGTAGAAGAAGAAGATAGAAAACAACATCAGAATCTCACAAACGCAGCGGAACAGTATATAATAGATAAATGACTGATCTTTACACAAAAAGAAATTATATCTGTTTTATACATTACATCATCAGAGTACAACACAATCAAAACAAATACTGGACAGTCATATTAACTTGTCCCACAAACAGAATACACAGTACACCCAACACAGTGGAATATACATCAAGTACGAGTGATACGTCCCGCCATCCAGCTCGTCTCCTGAGCTCCACAACATCCTATCATGTATTTGTAATACTCGGTCTGACTCGAGCATTATAATAAAATAACACCCGAGTCAGTCTGGAAAACTAGCGTGAGAAAACACACTCAATTGGATTATTAAAGTTTTCCAAAACTCTTTGAAATCAAAAGCATCTCGTAAGACCACGCCACAAATAAACATGTCGGGTTTTTACCTTACGATAGCCAATACACTTTTTATCAAAATCCTCTGATATTATAATAGTGTCTATATACAAATACTTATTCAAATAGCCGAAATTGTTACATCTATTAAATTCCAGCTAATAGGTATACAAACAAAACCGTAAAGGCACGTAGGGAGAACGGATTTCCAACTAATGACTAGGCACTGGGGTACCACCTGTCACAGTACCTTGTCTAGATCAGCGTACCGAGGACCAAGCCCGATCCCCTACAACACAAGACCGGAACTACCTAAGGTTAAATCCGAGTAAGATCACCCCACGGTTGGGATCAACAACCACACCACTAAGCCGAAATAAAAAGGGACATTTGGACAGGGATGACCTTACCCTAATGGGCGCTACCCACATAGCCTTGCTGCATAACCCTTGATTTTCAGTCATTCCTGGTTGATGAGGCTCAAGGCTAAGCGTTACCTTTTTAGAACACATCTCTTAGAATTCCCACCGTCCACCTAACGATGTTCTGAAAGCATTCATCCATACAAGTCCGTTCCGGGTTCGAACGGAACCGAAGGCACTATTCCTACTACATCCATTTTGGAATCATCCTTAGGATTAGTAGCGACTAGCCCTTGCACTTCACCGCTCCAACTTCGATTCCAAACTTTTGTTTCCACATGAAACGTTCAAACCGAATCGAAGTGGTTTTCGAGAAATTAATCCCGATCCCGGTCTCTTCGAAACGATCAGCGCATTGGCCAATATTGATAGTCGGTTATTTAACTATCAATTAACATTCACAAACAACCATCAAACATAAATAATTTTCCAAATTATTTATTGACCTCAAAATATCCTCTCAAGATATATTTCCACTTTCAAACCTTTTTGAAAATAGTTTTTAAACCACACTATTCTCATGGAATAAATTCACAAATACCTATTTCCATTGATACACCAAGTACAATTACTTTAGATTTCTAAAATAATTTAAAAACACTTTATTATAAAATACACTTTAAATCATTTAAATTAAAACTACTTTAATACTTTATTTAAAAATATATACTTTAAGAATATCTAAAATAAACTAGTTTATAAAATATAAAACTACATTTTTATCCTTTTAAAACACAATACCAATTTACCTTTAAATAATTACTACTAAATTAAATTTGAGAAATACTTACCTTTAAACTTTAAACATTTAAAAATAATAAATTTTCTAAAACATACTTTAAAAACAACTTTAAAAACAACTTTAAAACCTTTAACTCATACTTAAAAGTTTGCTTTGGAAACGTACTTGGCTATCCAGGGAAATACACTTCTCTTTCACATCTTTAAAAATAAATCACTATTTATTTTTAAACAAATTTACCCATTTCTTTAATAAATTCCCACCGTGACTTTATTCTTCCAAATATCCACTGATATATTACTTCACCTTTATAAACCCAGTTTATAAATTTTCATAGTCTCATCTTCCTTATAAAATCTCAGTTCCAAACACTTAATCAATTTCAAATTGATTTCCAAAATTTACTCCATTTTAAAATAAATTCTTTACTTATCCAATTTTATTTCAAAACTTATAAATTTCAGGTTTAACTTCCTTGTGATGATTTAAAATCTTACTTTGACTGATAATACAAATTTTCACATTTATTCCAAAATGCTTCTTTTATTTCTTTCTAAACCATTTTAATTCTGAATTCAAAAATAAATCTTTCATTCCTTTAAATAATATCACTTAAGATTTAAAGTCATTATTTCCCCTTTTTATTCAAATACGCCTTTCCATACTCGGAATTTATTTACTAGGATTTAAAAATCACTTTTATCCTTTCCCAATTCATTCTTTAATTTATTTAAATTCCCTATAATTATTTTACTTAAATATTCTCTCTTATATTTTTCTTTTCAAAAATCCAATTCTATATATTTTGATAACTCAGTATACCGAAAGGTATATTCAATCAAACACAGCATCCAACATTTCAATTATCAATATAATTCATCATAGAATATCAAATAATCATATCACAGAATTATTAGAACAGTCTAAATAATTTTGAGGAATCCAGTTGGATCCCTCCAACCTGTTTCCCTACATCCACAGATGTTATCACAATACCAATTCCACTTCGAGGGGAATATCACGGTATATGGGTTTATAAAATATCATCCTCTATTATGCGGCGCATAGGGTCACATCCGCTATATAATGCGGGAAATCAATCACTCCAATATATATATATATATTACTATATATAATATACCACATCTAATCAATTCAATCATTCAATCAAAATTTAAATTTAACTATTTAAATTTAAATTAAACCCAGATGAGTGAGATTAACTCACCTTTGAATATTGTTGCAATCCAATCCAAACCGGCTTGTTTCTTTTCAGATCTCAAACCTTGAATACACATTATATGTTTTTATTAATATTTGAACTAATCGAATGATCAATTATTACTTAAATAACTTGAATAAATCAACTTATCATTTATTAATTTAATTTACTAAATTTCAGATGATCGTTAACCAACTTAGTTTACATTTCCTTTTCTGCCCAATTTATAAATTCAAAGACAGGTTATATATATATATACTAATTCCTCAATAAATATACCAATTACTTAAAAGTTGACTGATTTCTATATATAAAATTATATATATATATATATTTCCTGACCAAATCATTAATTTCAAAGCCGGGTATATGTGTTTCATGATTACTCAAATAAACTACTAAATACCTTACTGTTAAATTTGAAAACAATTTTTCCCAAACTAAAACATAAATTTTATAACAGTTTATATATATTTCTTGAATTAATCTAAAATATCCAATTTTCTATATAACCCTTATAATTTTTCCCAAAATATTATATAAATTTTCTATTAATTTCTGTATATATATATATATAAACTTAAAATCTGCATATATACATCCTACTGTATATATTTTTCTACTATTCATTTACATTCTTCTTTTTTTTTATAAAAACACATATATATCTCAAATCAAAGAAAATACCTCGTTGCCGATTTCCAACTCGTGATCGAGTCGATCTCCATCTCTGCCACCACCCCGACATCCACCTGTGCTGCCAATATCGGTCTCACCAACGAGCCTCCCATCAATTACGAACACCACACAAGCCCGTCATGCTCGTCACCCTCCTCGCGTGCCTCGATTTGGCTTCGCAAATCTTCCCTTTGCCTGCCTCCACTAGCATGAGCTTCGCACGAACAACAGCGAGCTACGATTCGAATTGAAAACGGTGGCCGATGCCGACATCACCGCTTCGCCCAATCGCTCCCACAATCCCACTCGCCGCTCGAAACCCCTTGACGCTACTAACTCCCACTTCGAACTAGAGATGAGGAGCCGGCTCGAGATTTAATTCGATTTGAATCTCGATCTTATTCATATAATTTTTTTTTCGCGAAAGAAGTTGAAAAGAGGAAAGGGGAGACAACATTCTGCCATTTTTTTTTCGTTTGAGATTTCGTTCGACTTCATTCTGAATTGCAAGGAGAAGACGTGATATTGGATGGAAGGTGGCGTGCAGAAGAAGGCAAAAAGTTATGACGCGAAAGAAATACAGCTGACAATTGACCAATATATAAAAATATTTTTTTTTTATTAAATTCAAATTCAAATTGCCTCGATAAACGCAACTCAAAATCTTGACCTCCTATTGAGGTGTGCCGCCAGGCGTTTGTAAAGTTATACCCTTATTTCGAACGTAATGAAAAAGGTTTCGAATCCTAATTTGATCGTATGGAGAAGATAGCTTTTTGGACCCAGTTATTATATTAAATTATCGATATAAATTTCAGTGCATTTACTTATCGTACGCTCACACAATAACTCCAATCACTACGAAATTTGAAATCCGATAATAATACTATATTACGGATCCAACGGAATAGGTTTCGTCGAATTCCGAGACTGTGTCCCGGAAGGCTATTTTTAAATGTCAATTTAAACGATATACTTTCAAAACTGAACAAAACACTTTTAAATTCAATTTTAAAAGTTCTATCACCTTCAGTATTAACAATATGAATTTTAAAAGCCTTCAAATTATTTTTAACAAGCTTGAAATTCCAGATTCTCTATTTTACCCAATTTCCAATTATTAAATTCAATAATTTAATTATCAAATAAATGGAGATATTTGAAATTCAAGTTAATAATTAACTTTCAAATATTTAAAATCAATTAAATATTACAATTTCAAATGTCCAAAAATTCTGGGTCGTTACATCGACGATTCTATATGAGGTACGTATATACGTGGACCCGACTCACGTGAGTTGGCATAAGGTGGCTAAAACAGGAGCGATTCCGGGCCAATGAGGTAGCTCCTCTGATCGGACACACTCCATCGTATGCCATTCTATTACTCTGTGATTGTTTTGGTGCGCACCTTTGATTTTTGGGAGTGTGGCTCGAGGTGGGCGGTAGTGGCTGCTATGCGTTACCACCAGTCCGGATGCGTAATTGGTATATCTACCCTGGCATTGCCTTGTTGTGCCGTGTCACCTACCCTAGCGTGCTTTACTATGAGTTTGTTTTGTACCATACCTATGGAGTGCCCTTTGACGACGCCCATTACGGGGGAGATTACGGTACTGTATGGACTATGGGAATATATAAAATATGTTAAGGGGGATATGGGTAACGCCTTAACGCTATTTTGATAGTTTACTTTACTTTAGACATTATTATAATAGCGTATATTACTACATAGTAGATAGTTTAACGGATCCTTAGAGGATGGTTATCCCAAACACCTTTGAGTTACTTGTATTTAGTTGATATTTCACTTAAGTTGGATTTATTGATATAAGAATGTTAATCCTGACTTGAGTGTTTTGTGTTTTGTTTTACGCTCGGGTCAGACTGAGTGATACAGCATTTGAGACTCACCTTTGGAGTTGGAGCTTCGCTTGGAGATCCAGCTATATCGATTCTTCCATCAGTTATTTAGTTGATTCCAGTGATGTATTCAGATCTTGTATTTGACTATTGTATTGAGATATCTATGTATTCGAGACCTCTGTTTTATCTTACTTAACTCTGTTATATATATATAGTAGCTTCATGTACTACTATTATTTTGTTTCTACTGCATTATTGTTATTACTCTGTGTCTGTGATCCTGTGATTATTTTATTTACTGTATATGCTGATTTTTGCCAAATTTAAATTAACAATCTGATATTTTGAGCAATTCAAATCCAACATGTATGGAAACGAATGGTTGAAAATTTCAGGATGTTACAGCGAGTCCTCTATAATTAATCAAAACCAAAAAATAAGATCCTAAGGTTTACAAGAGTTCACATTGCTAAATAATACATATGTGTACATATTTTAAATAAATCCTCTTTTAAATTACTGCCATAAAAAAATAACTTCAAGTAATACCATAATCATTTTCCCTCAAAAATTTGTTTGAAACAGTTTCTCGAAATCATTGGAGTTCTAAATTCTCAAATATATCTTTTTATAAATCAATTATTATAAAATTAGATTTTATATATGTAAAATCTTCCTAAAATATTTATCTTAAAATATTTTAAATTTATTTTAGTAAACATAATTTACTCATAATTTCAATTTTCCAAAGCTACTATCTACAAGACCAGGTTCTAAAGGAAGATTCAAGTCAGATGGACAGGCAATAGAGGATGCCCAGAACTAGATGGTTATGACCAATCAAATCCTAGATGATAATGATAGAATATTATCATCACTTATCAAACAACATCTGAAAATAATATATATATTTTTAAAATCACTGCCTTTTTATATATAAAATATATCCTGGGTAAAATTATTTCATTTACCCACTTAAAAAAATATTGTGTCGGTTGGCCTTGTTCAAGTGTTTAGTACCCTATCAATAACATTAGCTACATGTATTGACCAAAATCCATAAGCCACTCAACAGATAAATTAACACAATATAAAACATTTTATATCACTAACAAATACACACTCTCATATGTATACACACTCAAACTCATTCTAGGGTACTACTGACCTTATCTCTAATGAGTAGTTCCCATGAAAGCCAATGTATTCGCTCAACCTAAGCTCTGATACCACGCTATAACGACCCACTTTTCCATACAGTTTAAGCTGACAATAAACCACACATGTCCAACCCAAATTGAATGGAAAGGCGGATGGTTAGGAAAAATAAAGAAGACAAGAAAAACTAACAAAACACAGAATCTCACAGCGGAATGAATAATCTACAATATATAACAAATCTTTACACCAAAACAAAACTGTAATTTATATATGTACAGACATCAATCAGAGTATACTAACCTATTGAACACGGACGGTTATAACAACCTGTCCTCACAATCACTGATAAACACAACCATAAATGCAACGGAAATATAATCATCTATGTGAATACGTCTCTGGGCCTCCAGCTCCTCTCCTGAAGCTTCAAATATCCATCTGAACCTGGAAATATGCTTGGTCTGACCCCAAGCATTTAGGAAAAACCACGCCTGGGTCAGTCTGGTAAAACCAGCTTGAGAATTTAAATCATAAGGAATTTATTTAATTTTAACTTTAAAAATCCTTTAAAATCAAAGGTATCTCGTAAGACCACACCGCACATAAACACAGACGGGTTTTTACCTTACGATAACCAAAATCTTTAATATCGAAAATCCAGTGATATTATAATAATGTCTATAGGTCAAAGTAAAATATTAATATAGCTGAAATGCTTGCATCTCACATTTAAACATAGTTGGGCACAATCAAAACCGTACAACGCTTATTGGAGAATGGATTCCATACAATGACTAGGCACTGGGTATCACCTATCACAGTACACATCTAGAAAATGTACCGAGATCGAACCTATCGATCCCTGCCAACACAAGACCGGCCTAGCACTTGACTACTAGTACTGAATATGTCCTCACCCCGATCGCTTTGCAACACTTTTTATCGCGATTTCATGCACAACCAATCCATAAATATGTTGATGTATCTAGAAGGGTGACAACATACCCTAATGGGAGTGACCCACTCAGCCTTGCTACATCTCCCCTAATTTTCAGTAACTCCCGGTTGATGGGACCTGAGGCTACGATTACCTTTTAAGAAATTTACACTTAGGCTCATTGTCCTCCAATAACAATGTGCTGATAGCATTCATCCATACAAGTCCGTTACGGGTTTGAATGAAACCAAAGGCACTATTCCTACTACATCCATTATGGAATCTTCCTCAGGATTAGTAGCGATTAGCCCTTGTACTTCAATGCTCCGTCTTCGATTCCATGCTCTTCACGATGTCTTCACTTTAAAATGCATTCATTGGATCGAAGTGGTTTTCGGATAACATATCTGATCCTGGTCTCTTCGAAACAACTTTCGATATTTTCGGTAAACTCAACCCTGGTTCTCTAGGAAATAAACAGACGAAAATAAGATCGGAGGTTACCTCCTAATCGTTTGTGGACGGATTTCCTTATCATCGTCCTAGAAGAACGAAACGAGTTTATACGTACATTATAGCACCTTCGATGGTAACTGTACCATATAATTCTCTCGTTTCTCCTAGATATTTCCAAAGTTACGTTTGGCCTAAATTTGATAGTCGGTTATTTAACTATCAATAAACAACCATTCAAACAACTCACATTTCCCACTGAAATTTCTAAGCCTCATTTATTTTGATTGGAGATCACTTTAAAAACTTAATTCATCAAAATGAATATATTTTCTCAATGTTCTTTCCAAAATATTTAAACTTATAAAACAAGTTTGATAGCATTGTTCAATACCATTCATGGATTAGAACCTGCTTAGGTATTATACCCGTCTTAAGTCAAAGGACAAATCTTTGTTTCTTAATAACTCTACATGATTTGATCATAAACTCATTTCCAAAATTCAAGGTTTAAACTTAGGTAAGATACCCTTTTAGAAGCATTGATATTATTTATAAACTTCTAGTACTATCTTACTTCAAAAATCACTTGAAATCCTTTGTTAAACATTTCTTTAAAATCAAGCCCATTGACTATCTATCTCGAATGCATCTCCACTTTTTAGACATCCCTTGAATAATTCACTTCTTCCATTTAGCCCACTAAAGATAATTAATAAGTTTTAAGATAATTAATAACTTTAAATAAAATTATTATATTTCTCATTAACCATTAAACAATAATTATCCTTTAACAAAATATTTTTAAATGACTTTAATTATGCATAAAAACATAATTTAAACAATTAGAATAACCCTTAAAATAACAATCATGTATTCATTACAATCCTTTAAGAAAATATGTTAAAAGGTAATTTACATTTAATTTAAACTTTCAATTAAACAAATAATAAAAATGAAAATTATTTTTAACAACTTGAATTGATAAATCATTTCTTATTAAGAAGAGGCTTATTCATTCCAATGGTACTTAATCAAGTCGCCATTTATTTCATAACAATCCAGAATAACAGATTCAGATAATCACATATAGAATCAATCCATTTTTAACAATCAATTTCGACATCACATTGCCCAATGTAATCAACAAGATAATAATTTGGTGTCCATACAAATATGATAGCAGAACAGGGTTTATTTCTGCTATTCAATGTCCAAAAACATACTTATTTAGTAATAATGGCAGAACGGTGATTTATTCTACCAATAGGAACCCAAGTAAATACAATTAGCGGAACGGTGTTTTATTCGGCTAAATAGATTTCAAATCATCGTAATTAACTTGAATTAACTCATCACTATTTTTATCTGAGCAAATAACTTCAATAGATAGGTCATATAGATTTAAACGACATTATTTGTTTAAATTGGGTAATTAAATTTCTGTCCGTTGCAAATTGCTATAAATTTTCACGTATTCAAAGTGTAACGCCCCACTCCAAGACCCACATTAGCAAAGACTATTACTAAGTAACACCGTCTGCTAATACGGAGAATAGAGCTGGATAGGAGCGGCCATCTTTAACCTTGTCTTAATTATCTATTGAATACGTCGACAATTGCCACTTCTTACCCAAGTGGATCGACATCTCCAATAAATACTTAAGACAAAGCTATTGGTGGCCGAAGGATCTATCAGAATAAAATATAACAACTCAAATGTAATACACATCACAGAACAGAAGATCATCACATACATTTACACATATACAGATACATTACAGAGTATACAAAATGATACATGTCAAGTGGTAAAGCAAACCACAATACACAGACGAGTCAATAGAGTACATTCAGAGTTACAGACAAAAAGGACTACACAAAAATCTATAACAAAAAGGAGCTAGCAGAATAGTCCATGCGGAAGCAAATTAGGCTAAGTCCAATGTACCTAACCTGAAACATCTCGGTCTGACCCGAGTATAAAATACACGGGTCAGTCTAGCTAAACAAATCAGTTAGATCTACTAATGATAATGAACATACAAAATCATAAAGTACCACAAATATCTCCAAAAGAGATAACCAAATCATCTAACATAAGATGAATCATAACAAGTCTCATATCATAGGCAACTCAAATAAACCAACGGTATCATATCCCATAACAAGCCAAAAGGAAATTAACAAATACCAATAAAGGTAACACAAGTTTCCACAAGGTAATCGCTATATATCGTGTGGTTCAAAGAACCTACACCGAAGGGCGATACACTAGGGAAATATAATAGTCAAAGAAACAAAAGATGCTCGAGCTCAGTACTGTATAAGAAGGATCCACAAACCCGAAGGAAACAAACCCAAATATCACTCGAGCGGTGACGAATGACCAACTCCAAAAGCGATACTATAGGGCAACAAACCCGAAGGCACAAACCCGAAGGTACAAGCCCGAAGGCAACATACCCGAAGGCAACAAACCCAATATCACTCGAGCGGTGACGATGGACCAACTCCAAAAGTGATACTATATGGCAACAAACCGTAGTGGCGAAGGTCCGGAGACCCAGTACTGGACACCACTAACTGGCGGAATGTGTCACAGCTCTCAGAAAGGAACCCAAAAAATGGTAACGTGAGTCCTATACCGCACATTCGCACTAAACGGTTTACTAACCGTTAGTCAATTTCACACTCAAAGCAGTACAAAGTTCACCTCATCTCATCGGTAAACAAGACCCAAAGGTCAAAACGGTCAAACGAATAGATTAGGAATTAACTGAAAAGATAAACATACGTGTTCATAGCACGCGTTTTATTTAATCATTTAATTCTCCTCACTCTTCGCTCGAAGTGCAAAATTGTGTGTGTGTGTTTTAAATAGAAATTATAAATTGGGGAAACGAGTTTTTAATACAATTTAAAATCACTTTATAAAAACCCGTGTACGAAATCTAAAAAAAGAATCATCAAAGTCAAAAATGCAATAACAACTCATTGGATCAAGACGAATCGATTAAACAATGGAAATTCAATAAAAAATAGGCAATTCCATACGTCCGGGGGGTCAATCCAGACGTCTGAATAGAGCTGGATAGGAGCGACCATCTATAACCTTGTCTTAATTATCTATTGAATACGTCGACAATTGCCACTTCTTACCCAAGTGGATCGACATCTCCAATAAATACTTAATACAAAGCCATAGGTGGCCGAAGGATCTATCAGAATAAAATATAACACCTCAAATGTAATACACATCACAGAACAGTAGATCATCACATACATTTACACATATACAGATATATTACAGAGTATACAAAATGATACGTGTCAAGTGGTAAAGCAAACCATAATACACAGACGAATCAATAGAGTACATATATGAGTTACAGACAAAAAGGACTACACAAAAATCTATAACAAAAAGGAGCTAGCAGAATAGTCCATGCGGAAGCAAATTAGGCTAAGTCCAATGTACCTAACCTGAAACATCTCGGTCTGACCCGAGTATAAAATACACGGGTCAGTCTAGCTAAACAAATCAGTTAGATATACTAATGATAATGAACATACAAAATCATAAAGTACCGCAAATATCTCCAAAAGAGATAACCAAATCATCTAACATAAGATGAATCATAACAAGTCTCATATCATAGGCAACTCAAATAAACCAAGGGTATCATATCCCAAAACAAGCCAAAAGGAAATTAACAAATACCAATAAAGGTAACAAAAGTTTCCATAAGGTAATCGCTATATATCGTGTGGTTCAAAGAACCTACACCGAAGGGCGATACACTAGGGAAATATAATAGTCAAAGAAACAAAAGATGCTCGAGCTCTGTACTATATAACAAGGATCCACAAACCCGAAGGCAACAAACCCAAATATCACTCGAGCGGTGACGAATGACCAACTCCAAAAGCGATACTATAGGGCAACAAACCCGAAGGTAAAAGCCCGAAGGCAACATACCCGAAGGCAACAAACCCAATATCACTCGAGCGGTGACGATGGACCAACTCCAAAAGTGATACTATATGGCAACAAACTGTAGTGGCGAAAGTCCGGAGACCCAGTACTGGACACCACCAACTGGCGGAATGTGTCACAGCTCTCAGAAAGGAACCCGAAAATTTTTAACGTGAGTCCCATACCACACGTTCGCACTAAACGGTTTACTAACCGTTAGTCAATTTCACACTCAAAGCAGTACAAAGTGCACCTCATCTCATCGGTAAACAAGACCCAAAGGTCAAAACGGTCAAACGAATAGATTATGAATTAACTGAAAAGATAAACATACGTGTTCATAGCACGCGTTTTATTTAATCATTTAATTCTCCTCTCTCTTCGCTCGAAGTGCAAAATTGTGTGTGTGTTTTAAATATAAATTATAAATTGGGGAAACGAGTTTTTAATACAATTTAAAATCACTTTATAAAAACCCGTGTACGAAATCTAAAAAAAGAATCATCAAAGTCAAAAATGCAATAACAACTCATTGGATCAAGACGAATCGATTAAACAATGGAAATTCAATAAAAAATAGGCAATTCCATACGTCCGGGGGGTCAATCCAGACGTCTAGATTTAGGTTTTGGAAATTCAGAAACCATCCAGACGTCTGGAGGGTGGCTTTAGACGTCTGACATGTTGTATCGGACGTCTGAAAGGTAGTTTCAGACGTCTGACGAGGTGTTTCAGACATCTGGCAAGGTGTTTCAAACGTCTGACTCTATTTTCTGCCATTTTTATAAATCTCTGCCGAATATACTTTTGCTCCAGGTTTAAAACCAGACGTATGAACTTGCATTTCAGACGTCTGAAGACCTGGTCTGGGCAACAATTTACCTAGGCCATGATGGCCAAAACGATTCGGGAGCGATCGATCGAGCAATGACAACCAAGGATTTACGCCAAACGACAACCCGGCCTTATAGGCTCTTCGATACACCCTAAACATCAAAGTCCAAACATCCACAAGTGGATTTTCATAAAATTGGACCAAAACACAAAAATTGGAATATTCACCAATTCAATTCAAATCAAAAGCAAATGGACATAGATAAGTGTTAGGAATTCATACCTAACAACAATGATATCTAGATGTAGATGTGAGTTCAAAAACTCACCTTTTTAACTCAAAAACAAAGATAAGAAGCTCAAACACAAGGAAAAGATCAACCACTCTTCACTTCTACTCTACAAGCTTCAATCTAAGATCAAAACAAGTATTTCCTAAATTAGGGTTTAGGAATTTTCTGAAATTGGAGAGAGAGATAGATGGAGAAGGTGAAGGAGATGCTTACCTTAGCTTCTCTTTGATTTTGGAGCAAGAATTTGAGTTTGCAAGAGGAACTAGGGCTTGGCAATTTCTAATTCTTTTTCTCTTCCCCTATTTTCAGCTGAGCTAAAGTGTTTGGAGAGTGAATGGATGAAGAGTTAAAGAGTTAGAGTAATAAGTAGGGTTAGTGGGCTGAAACCCAAACCCAAAAAGCCCAACAGAAAATAGAAAAATTCAACTCACTCCAAACATATCGAAGCTTATACTCAAAAAAGTCACAAACGCCATTTTGGACTCAATGGAAGTGGTCCCGAGTCCTAATTCGACCGTTTGCAAAAAGTGACATTTCGGACTTAAATCCGACTAACGACGCTATATTTAAAAAAATATTTAAATATAAAATCGTATAATATGCGGGTTGTTACACAAAGCCAACAACAAATTTCACGACGACGTAGTGCTCGGCGATACAAACCCATCGCAAATAGTCACGGGTAAGTTGGGTTTCGTATGCATTAGATATAACATTTCAAAATTTTCTATATATACATATAATTTAAACATTTTAATTTTAAAAAAACTTTTCACCTTCATATGCTCTGGGATGAAGCCCAAAACCACATACCCAAAACCCGTTTCTCCTTTCTCTCCTAAACCAGCTGAAACCCAGAAAACCCCCAAACCATTTCCTCGTCCCCGATCATCCTTGCTCCCTTCACTGATCCACACCCCAACTCGACTCGCACGACTCGAGACGCAGCCTAAAACTTCAGCAACACCATCACCAAGATTTGATCCTTCTCCACCAACCTGGACTCCCCTGTACACGAGTATACCTTTGCACGTGCACGACCCAACGACGCCGCCGTTCAACCAACCGAGACCACTCGCGAACGACCCATCCAAAACTCGATCACCTCAACCCCATAGTTCCCCCTCCTACCAACTCTGGCCAAATTCGAACCACACCGAGCCCAGTTTTTCAACCAACGACCCAAAATGACCTCGTCCTGCCTCACTGCACCTCGCCTACCCCATCCACCTTCGCCATTAGGAAGCCCATCCCCTCCAGCACCTTCGGTCGAAGACCACACGTCCCTCATTGCCCCTCCTCGCCGTAGTTTGGCCACGTTCGAGAGCCAAAAATCAACCACCCAAAATCCTAAATCCCTACGCCAACCCAAATCAAAGTCAATTTCGACAATCGGCCACGGCGAATCCCTCACCCATTACACTATGCTCCTCCTCGACCAAGCCGCTCCTCCCCTCATCGACGATATCGCCAGAAATTATTTTTTTAGTGAAATTAGTGGAAGAATCATGATTTTAAATAGCATAGTTGTAGAGAAATCATGAGATGATCAAATTCATGTTTTAGCCATACAATCATGATTGAAATCTTGATTCAATGTTTCACATATGTTGAAATCGACGAAACTTGGGTTACTTACTGTTAATTTGCAATTTCACACAATATACAAACGTACAAGATTTAAACTATTTTTAATGTGATCTACTCTCAAAAACAAATGTTTCATCAGTTTACATCATTAACTAATTCGAATCGAGCAGAGAGATATTGATTTTTAAAAACCAGGGTATTAATGATTTTCTAACTCTGTTAACATTAACAGAGTAATATAAAACATTCTTGACATTCCAGATTTAAATACACACCTTCAAAATGCTTGAATCCTTTGAAACATCCAGTTGAAATTTAGTTTATGATCTGAAATCTTGATAGATTTGCGTTGCTTTTGAATTTTGAAAGAACATGATGTTACTTTTTCTCCTTTTCTTTTTCTTACTTATAGTGTTTTGTTTACAGAGTTTTAAAACCTGAAGCTATCACACCTCTATATATACATGTTTGTGCAAAGATGTGATGATACATATGTACAAATTTTTGGGGCTCAAAAAGATTGCAGATCATTAAGGTTGATGTACTAGGATTTTGACTTTGATATGAAATTTAGGTGGCTGATATGAGGTTTGAGTGGAAAGATGTATCTTCAGCCTACATTTTTTTGTTGACCAGGCATGTTTATTTCATTTTTCCCTCTTTCAGTCTTTGACCAAGTACTTGGCCTTGCTGAGTTGATTCCAGGGGCAGATTTATTTTTAGAAATATGATGTAACAACCCGCATATTTATCGATTGCATATTTTATTTAAATATAACATCGTTCGTCGGATTTTAGTCCGAAAAGCTACTTTTTGCAAACAGTCGAATTAGGACTCGAGACCACTTCCATTGAGTTCGAAATGCCGTTTGCGACCTTTTTGAGTATAAACTTCGATATGTTTGGAGAAAGTTGAATTTTGCTATTTCCACTTAGGGCTTTGGTCTTGTTTCAGCTCATTAGACCCAAGCTTGACCCCTCCTCTCTTCATTACCTTACTTCTATTTCCTAATACTCAAGCTTTTGCAACAATGGAGAAAGGAATGGGAAATTAAAACTCCAAGCCCTAGTTTTCTTTTGCAAATCAAGTTCTAGCTCCAAAACTAGTAGAAGAAGCTTTGATTCAAGCTTGTTGAGTTGGAATTGAAGAGTGATTGTCATTGCCATTGTTCTATAGCTTCTTCATCCTTGTTTTTGTGCATAAAGGTGAGATTTTTATCTCACATCTAAGTCTATATCTATCTTTGATGTTCGGTATGAATTCCTAACACTTATTTATGTGCATTTGATTTTGGTTTGGATTGATTTGGTGTACATTCCAATTTCTGGTGTTTTGAAATCAAAATCTATGAAAATCCTTTTATGGATATTTGGACATTGATATTTGAGGCGTGTCGAAGAGCCGCTAAGGCTGGGTTGTCGCTTGGCGTAAATCCTTAGTCGTTGTCACTCGATCGATCGCTTCCGGTATTCATTTGGCCATTTTTGGTCTAGGTTCAGGGAATGCCCTGAACCCCAGTTTCAGACGTCTGAAACGTTAGATTCAGACGTCTGAATATTATACTGGGAAGATTTTTATTCCTAGATTCAGACGTTTGAATCTACCATTTCAGACGTCTGAATTGGTTCGTTTTGAACCAGAAAGGAAATAGGCTAAAAAGTGCCTATTTCAGACGTCTGAAATCAAGGATTCAGACGTCTGAATTCTGTTCTGGAAAATATTTTATTTTCCATATTCAGACGTCTGAATCCTTGATTTCAGACGTCTGAATCTGCAGTCTTTTGCCTATTTGCCTATTGAGCTTGAATTTCCAACTTTAATCGATTCGTGTTGATTCTCTTTTTGTTGTTATCATTTATTATCGGCTTTGATGACATTTTCTTCAAGATTTTTGGGAATATCCATTTTGATGGATTCGGTATCGATTTCTTTGGATTTTATTCACGTCTTTGAATGTGAATTTTGGTGATTGATAGTTCTACAATCATTTTTGTGATTTGTCACTTTAAAAATATAAAGGTTTCAATACTAGTAGTAAATATCAAAACTCTTTCATCAAAACGATTTCAACTCTATTTTCAATACCAAACTTGTTTATAAAACCGTTTTCCAATCTATTAGTATATACAAACCTTTACCTCACTCGGATGAGAAATCTAATTAAACGGCTTAGTAAAACAAGTGGTATGAAACGCTTGCGTTTGCTTCGTCGGTTAATTCTTGGACTTGTTCGACTGAACCTCTTGTGACAATTTTCTAGTGGAGATCTACAATTTGTACGCAAATATTTAAGTTAAGCTAGTGGTTATGGGACATGAAGCTAAACTCATATGTTTACTAGCTTATTGTAATTGACACTTCTTGATGATCGATGATGATCATTTTATGGTTTAAGACTAGCAATGTGCGATGTCTCTTTGTCCACATGGAGGACTGTACTTCATTTTATTGAGCTTCGGCTCATCAGGAGGAGCTTCGGCTCATCAGGAGGAGCTTCGACTCATAGTCCGCAATGGGGGACAATACCCAGTCAGGAGGAGCTTCGGCTCATCAGGAGGAGCTTCGGCTCATAGTCCGCAATGGGGGACAATACCCAGTCAGGAGGAGCTTCGGCTCATCAGGAGGAGCTTCGGCTCAAAGTCCGCAATGGGGGACTATACCCTGTCAGGAGGAGCTCCGGCTCATTTTTATGGGATTGGCCATCCTCTTTCTTGTGTTTTCTGGATTTCTTGTTGATGATTTCTAGAATTTGTGTATCGTTAACTTTTGTGATTTCTGGATATCGATTTCTGGAATTTATGTTTCACCACCTTTTTCGGTTGGCATTGATATGTATGTCATTTATTGTGGCTTGGTGAATTAAATTAAGAATATGGCATTCTTTTTAATCTTTGAGAAGATTCTTGTGATATTGATTAATCTTTGGATTGATTTTCGATTAGATACTTATCACAGTATGACTTTATGGTTATCATACGTTTTTGTCATATCTCTTATTCTATATCACTTTATCTGATATTTATAGCTAGACTGATCCGTTTATTATTTTCTTCTTAAATAATACTTGGGTCAGACTGAGATATTGCAGGTGCTTCCTCATGACTTCCTATCTGGAACTATCATCTGACCTTTGGCTAGCTAGCACTGTAGTTTTTGGTTGTATACATTCAATATATTGACTCATTGATGTATACATATTCCGTTGTCTAGCACTTGTATCTTTTCTTTTGTGTTATGGTGGATTCTTATCTGACCACTACTCTGATGTACACTTTCATGTGTTATATTCATATATATTTCCGCCTTTGTGATATGAATTGTCTGTGACTGATTTGTGTTATGTTTATTTCTATATTTGTTTCTGAAGATATTAAAGCCACCGTGTGGTAGCTTTGAGTTTGTATCGGTATGTCGGATTTCCTTTTGAGATGAAATGAAAGTTATATTTTATTTGACATATCGGTGCTCGCACAAAGCAATTACACGGATGGTCGCTCCTCAACAGCCTTATTCTCCACGCTAGTTGACGGCATTACCCCGTAGTGTCCTTGCCTAGCATGGGTATAGAGGTGGGACGTCACAACTTGGTATCAGAGCCAAACTTCAGAACAATGTAGAATAATCTAGCAAGGATCATTGTCCTAAGTCTTTCTTAGGAATCGTGCCATAGGTTTTGATTCGGGTCTTCGTACCGTTGTATCCTATTTCATTTTTATGATTCCTTGTTATATCAATCAAGTTTGTTTGATATTCATTCTGAGATTAACCTTTTTCTCTTTTCTTTCTTTCTTAAAGAAAAGAAATGGTTAGACCTGGCCGTCCCAGCGCCGGTCAATCCAGTGCTACTCCTCAGGAGGGAGTATTCATGTCTATCCAGCAGCTTCTAGATCTTGTTAAGAATGCTCAAGTTATCGGACCCATTCCAGAGCCTACTCATCCTAGATCCGGTTTTGCACGCTTGTGTAGAGATTATACCGATTTGGGTGGAAGGCCATTCCGGGGATCCGAGAGTGTCATTGAAATTCAAGCTTGGCTTAGATCATGCGACCGCATCTTTTCTTGCATGAATCTTGTTGATCTCTACCGAGTCCAAGTGGCATCTAGCATGCTCCAAGAAAGAGCATTGGATTGGTATGAGCTTCTTAATTCTAAAATCGGTGAAGTGGATCTCACTTGGGAGCAATTCTGGGAAAGATTCGAATTGAAATTTGTGCCGGAGGCTGAAAAAGTAACTTTGGCCCGGCGTTTTATCGACCTTGTTCAAGGTGAATCTTCTATGACGGACTACGTCGCATCTTTCGAATCTCTTTCTAAATACGGGGTTGAATACATTAATACCCCATTGAAGAAAAATCAGAGATTTGTTTATGGCTTGAACAAGAATCATGAAAAGCCTTTACTTTTGAAACTAGAAGTTTCTTTCGATCAGCTTATAGATATCGCTCTTCGACTTGAAGAGGCCAATAGAGAAAGCGATGTTGAGATTGTGGGTGTCAAGAAGAAGAGGCATCCCATTATTAAGTTCGAAAGTCCTAATCCAAACAAGAGGGTGAAGCAAGTGACTTCTATAGCAAAGACTCCCATTCCTAATCGTGGAGAATGCTACAATTGTGGCTCTAAGGACCATCATATAAATAGGTGTCCAAGGCCTATTTCTTGCCGCTATTGCAAAAGTGCGGATCATTATATATCTTCGTGTCCCAAACGTCTCAGCAAGAGAGAAGGAAAGCTGCAAGTCCCTAGCAACTCTTCTCTTAGTCAAGGTATCCATTCTATCCTTGATGACATTTATTTTGTGATTATCTTATTCGAGTTCTTTTTGATATGGGTTTCATCTCATTATTTTTATATCAAAAGAACTTGTGATTCCTTTTCTTTAAACATTTTTGGGCTTGTTGACTTCTTTGAGGATTGCGAATCCGGATTGGTGGATGCGCAACACTCAGTTTGCTTTTTATTGATGTTGAAATTATTTTATGTGATTTTTCTTTCCGAGCCGATTTCTGCTTAGGCTTCGGAATTAATTTTTGTGAAAGGATTGGCTTAATCATTATGAAGCCATATCCTTTGTCCTGTGTGGACTATTCATCTTCGACATTTTCAATCTGTTAAGCAGATTTCTGTTTTTCCCTTTGTGATTTTGATTCCAATTTGTGGCATCATTTTATTCTTTAAGCTCACATGATGAGGAAAGTGTTATTTCTCTCATTCATTTAGTTTGAGAATTTTCCGGTATTTTTGAGTTATCTTAGGATTATCACCTAAGCAATCTTTTGAGCGGTGTTAAGGTCTTTTTAGCTCGACCTTGCCACCGATTTTCATTTGCTACGAGTTGCTGGAGTTAGGATTCCATTTACCGCATTCCGCACTCGTTATGAAACTTATGAAGGACTTATTATGTCATTCAGGTTGTCCAGCTTATTTCATCCATTTTGTTAATCGAGTATTCTACAATCTCGATGACTCCATTCTTGTATTTATTGATTTTGGATGAAAACAGCAATTTAAAATTTTTCAAATCTTTTTCATAAGATTTATTTATAAATACAATTTGGATTTTGCTCTTAAACGAGCAAAGAATATTCTTAAAACTTCTAAGAGATATTTTTATCATATGGAAGATGGTTTTGTGATTGTATTGCCCATTGAGTGCTTTAAGAATTTTGGTCGATGCGCCTGATCAACGTTATCGATAGGAATCTCCTAAACGCTTTGATAAAACAATTTGACACGATATATTGACTTGTAAAAATGTAAATTTTTCTAGAAAGATTATTACATAAAGATAAATGTAATTTTTGAAAATTTTAGCTTTTCGGGAAAGAAGATTTTTTTGAAAGAATTCTTTTCCGATACTCTTATTCTTGTGATTACCGAAGGGAACCAAGATTTTACCTTTTGTACCAATGCTAATTGTATTGGTTTGGATGCCGTTCCCTTGCAAAAGAGAACGTGCTATCATTTATGTTTCTAAATCATTAAAGCCGATCGAGACTAGATATGTCACTCATGATCTAGTGCACGCGGCTATTGATTTCATTTTTAGAGTTTGGCATCATTGTGTTTGGCGGAGAAATTTGTTCTCCGCCTCGATCATTAATCTTTGGAATATTTATTTTCTCAAAAGGAACATAATTTGCGTCAACAGTGTGGGCTCGAGTTCCTGGCATCTTATGATCTTGATATTCTTTTTATTTCCATAAGGAAAATCGTGTTGCCAATGCGCTTAGTCGTAAGCAACAAGTGGTTGTTTCTGTGATTATATCCAGATGGAATGATCTCGAGACTTTATCCACTTGTGAGATTCGAGATCGTGAATCCAATTTATGTTCATCTCTTGTTTTGTGTAGCCTGGAGGCTCATCCTTCTTTTGGAATATACATTTTTAGCTAAACTCTATGTCAAGCTAAATTTCATGGAGTTCTTACTTTTATTGTTAGCAATCGTGTTCCATTATTTTACTAGTGGATTTTGGTAAGGTCTTCAAAAGATTTAGGAACAAAGCTTGAAATTTTATCATCGCTTATCGTCCTCAATCCGATGGACAACCAAGCATGTGAATCAAACTCTTGAAGATCTCTTTCGTTCATGTGTTCTCGATTTTTGTGGAATTTGGGAAGATCATATTTCTCTTATTGAGTTTTCTTCCTATAATAGCTTCCAATCTTGTATTTGTATGGTACCTTTCGAGCCACTCTACGGAAGGCCATGCCGATTCTCTTTGTGTTGGCTTGAAGCCGGTGAGAAGCTAGTTTTAGATCCAGATCTTATTGGTGTTCATTCATGTTTCACCTATGATGGGTGTTGTGCGTTTCAGTCGATCGGGAAGATTAGCACCTCAATATGTTGGTCCCTTTCCCGTCACCGAACGTATTTGTTCCATGGCTTATCGCCTTTTTATTACCGGCTCAATCTTTTGTTATTCTTGACGTTCTCAACGTCTCTCTACAACGAAAATACCTTAGGGATTCCGATTTTTATTCTTGAGCCCGGTATTATTTTGGAAATTGAAGTTTCACCAGATTTGACTTTTTGAGCAACATTATATTCGCATCATTTCTTCGGGGGTTGAGCGCTTTCGAAATAAAGATGTTCTTCTTGTGAAAGTTCAATGGTTCTCTAATCCCAAGAATTGCTCTTGGGAAATCTAGAGAATTCATCGAGCGAACTCGTCCGGGTTTACTCTTTCGTGCTCTTTTTGGTGAACTTCTAATTTCAAATTTTCTTTTGTGTTGATATGCTTTTATGGTTGTTACTATTTATCTTCCTCTTAAGTATTGCGAGGACGCAATTTCTTTAAGGAGGGGAGTGTGTAACAACCCGCATATTTATCGATTGCATATTTAAATATTTTATTTAAATATAACATCGTTCGTCGGATTTTAGTCTGAAAAGCTACTTTTTGCAAACAGTCGAATTAGGACTCGAGACCACTTCCATTGAGTTCGAAATGCCATTTGCGACCTTTTTGAGTATAAACTTCGATATGTTTGGAGAAAGTTGAATTTTGCTATTTCCACTTAGGGCTTTGGTCTTGTTTCAGCTCATTAGACCCAAGCTTGACCCCTCCTCTCTTCATTATCTTACTTCTATTTCCTAATACTCAAGCTTTTGCAACAATGGAGAGAGGAATAGGAAATTAAAACTCCAAGCCCTAGTTTTCTTTTGCAAATCAAGTTCTAGCTCCAAAACTAGTAGAAGAAGCTTTGATTCAAGCTTGTTGAGTTGGAATTGAAGAGTGATTGTCATTGCCATTGTTCTATAGCTTCTTCATCCTTGTTTTTGTGCATAAAGGTGAGATTTTTATCTCACATCTAAGTCTATATCTATCTTTGTTGTTAGGTATGAATTCCTAACACTTATTCATGTGCATTTGATTTTGGTTTGGATTGATTAGGTGTACATTCCAATTTTTGGTGTTTTGAAATCAAAATCTATGAAAATCCTTTTATGGATATTTGGACATTGATATTTGAGGCGTGTCGAAGAGCCGCTAAGGCTGGGTTGTCGCTTGGCGTAAATCCTTAGTCGTTGTCGCTCGATTGATCGCTTCCGGTATTCATTTGGCCATTTTTGGTCTAGGTTCAGGGAATGCCCTGAACCCAAGTTTCAGACGTCTGAAACGTTAGATTCAGACGTCTGAATATTATACTGGGAAGATATTTATTCCCAAATTCAGACGTCTGAATCTACCGTTTCAGACGTCTGAATTGGTTCATTTTGAACCAGAAAGGAAATAGGCTAAAAAGTGCCTATTTCAGACGTCTAAAATCAAGGATTCAGAGGTCTGAATTCTGTTCTGGAAAATATTTTATTTTCCATATTCAGACGTCTGAATCCTTGATTTCAGACGTCTGAATCCTTGATTTCAGACGTCTAAATCTGCAGTCTTTTGCCTATTTGCCTATTGAGCTTGAATTTCCAACTTTAATCGATTCGTGTTGATTCCCTTTTTGTTGTTATCATTTATTATCGGCTTTGATGACATTTTCTTCGTGATTTTTGGGAATATCCATTTTGATGGATTCGGTATCGATTTCTTTGGATTTTATTCATGTCTTTGAATGTGAATTTTGGTGATTGATTGTTCTACAATCATTTTTGTGATTTGTCACTTTAAAAATATAAAGGTTTCAATACTAGTAGTAAATATCAAAACTCTTTCATCAAAACGATTTCAACTCTATTTTCAATACCAAACTTGTTTATAAAACCGTTTTCCAATCTATTAGTATATACAAACCTTTACCTCACTCGGATGAGAAATCTAATTAAACGGCTTAGTAAAACAAGTGGTATGAAACGCTTGCGTTTGCTTCGTCGGTTAATTCTTGGACTTGTTCGACTGAACCTCTTGTGACAATTTTCTAGTGGAGATCTACAATTTGTTCGCAAATATTTAAGTTAAGCTAGTGGTTATGGGACATAAAGCTAAACTCATATATTTACTAGCTTATTGTAATTGACACTTCTTGATGATCGATGATGATCATTTTATGGTTTAAGACTAGCAATGTGCGATGTCTCTTTGTCCACATGGAGGACTGTACTTCATTTTATTAAGCTTCGGCTCATCAGGAGGAGCTTCGACTCATAGTCCGCAATGGGGGACAATACCCAGTCAGGAGGAGCTTCGGCTCATCAGGAGGAGCTTCGGCTCATAGTCCGCAATGGGGGACAATACCCAGTCAGGAGGAGCTTCGGCTCATCAGGAGGAGCTTCGGCTTATAGTCCGCAATGGGGGACTATACCCTGTCAGGAGGAGCTCCGGCTCATTTTTATGGGATTGGCCATCCTCTTTCTTGTGTTTTCTGGATTTCTTGTTGATGATTTCTAGAATTTGTGTATCGTTAACTTTTGTGATTTCTGGATATCGATTTCTGGAATTTATGTTTCACCACCTTTTTCGGTTGGCATTGATATGTATGTCATTTATTGTGGCTTGGTGAATTAAATTAAGAATATGACATTCTTTTTAATCTTTGAGAAGATTCTTATGATATTGATTAATCTCTGGATTGATTTTCGATTAGATACTTATCACAGTATGACTTTATGGTTATCATACGTTTTTGTCATATCTCTTATTCTATATCACTTTATCTGATATTTATAGCTAGACTGATCCGTTTATTATTTTCTTCTTAAATAATACTTGGGTCAGACTGAGATATTGCAGGTGCTTCCTCATGACTTCCTATCTGGAACTATCATCTGACCTTTGGCTAGCTAGCATTGTAGTTTTTGGTTGTATACATTCAATATATTGACTCATTGATGTATACATATTCCGTTGTCTAGCACTTGTATCTTTTCTTTTGTGTTATGGTGGATTCTTATCTGACCACTACTCTGATGTACACTTTCATGTGTTATATTCATATCTATTTCCGCCTTTGTGATATGAATTGTCTGTGACTGATTTGTGTTATGTTTATTTCTATATTTGTTTCTGAAGATATTAAAGCCACCGTGTGGTAGCTTTGAGTTTGTATCGGTATGTCGGATTTCCTTTTGAGATGAAATGAAAGTTATATTTTATTTGACATATCGGTGCTCGCACAAAGCAATTACACGAATGGTCGCTCCTCAACAGCCTTATTCTCCGCGCTAGTTGATGGCATTACCCCGTAGTGTCCTTGCCTAGCGTGGGTATAGAGGTGGGGCGTCACAACTTGGTATCAGAGCCAAACTTCAGAACAATGTAGAATAATCTAGCAAGGATCATTGTCCTAAGTCTTTCTTAGAAATCGTGCCATAGGATTTGATTCGGGTCTTCGTACCGTTGTATCCTATTTCATTTTTATGATTCCTTGTTATATCAATCAAGTTTGTTTGATATTCATTCTGAGATTAACCTTTTTCTCTTTTCTTTCTTTCTTAAAGAAAAGAAATGGTTAGACCTGGCCGTCCCAGTGCCGGTCAATCCAGTGCTACTCCTCAGGAGGGAGTATTCATGTCTGTCCAGCAGCTTCTAGATCTTGTTAAGAATGCTCAAGTTATCGGACCCATTCCAGAGCCTACTCATCCTAGATCCGGTTTTGCACGCTTGTGTAGAGATTATACCGATTTGGGTGGAAGGCCATTCCGGGGATCCGAGAGTGTCATTGAAATTCAAGCTTGGCTTAGATCATGCGACCGCATCTTTTCTTGCATGAATCTTGTTGATCCCTACCGAGTCCAAGTGGCATCTAGCATGCTCCAAGAAAGAGCATTGGATTGGTATGAGCTTCTTATTTCTAAAATCGTTGAAGTGGATCTCACTTGGGAGCAATTCCGGGAAAGATTCGAATTGAAATTTGTGCCGGAGGCTGAAAAAGTAACTTTGGCCCGACGTTTTATCGACCTTGTTCAAGGTGGATCTTCTGTGTTGGACTACGTCGCATCTTTCGAATCTCTTTCTAAATACGGGGTTGAATACATTAATACCCCATTGAAGAAAAATCAGAGATTTGTTTATGGCTTGAACAAGAATCATGAAAAGCCTTTACTTTTGAAACTAGAAGTTTCTTTCGATCAGCTTATAGATATCGCTCTTCGACTTGAAGAGGCCGATAGAGAAAGCGATGTTGAGATTGTGGGTGTCAAGAAGAAGAGGCATCCCGTTATTAAGTTCGAAAGTCCTAATCCAAACAAGAGGGTGAAGCAAGTGACTTCTATAGCAAAGACTCCCATTCCTAATCGTGGAGAATGCTACAATTGTGGCTCTAAGGACCATCATATAAATAGGTGTCCAAGGCCTATTTCTTGCCGCTATTGCAAAAGTGCGGATCATTATATATCTTCGTGTCCCAAACGTCTCAGCAAGAGAGAAGGAAAGCTGCAAGTCCCTAGCAACTCTTCTCTTAGTCAAGGTATCCATTCTATCCTTGATGACATTTATTTTGTGATTATCTTATTCGAGTTCTTTTTGATATGGGTTTCATCTCATTATTTTTATATCAAAAGAACTTGTGATTCCTTTTCTTTAAACATTTTTGGGCTTGTTGACTTCTTTGAGGATTGCGAATCTGGATTGGTGGATGCGCAACACTCAGTTTGCTTTTTATTGATGTTGAAATTATTTTATGTGATTTTTCTTTCCGAGCCGATTTCTGCTTAGGCTTCGGAATTAATTTTTGTGAAAGGATTGGCTTAATCATTATGAAGCCATATCCTTTGTCCTGTGTGGACTATTCATCTTCGACATTTTCAATCTATTAAGCAGATTTCTGTTTTTCCCTTTGTGATTTTGATTCCAATTTGTGGCATCATTTTATTCTTTAAGCTCACATGATGAGGAAAGTGTTATTTCTCTCATTCATTTAGTTTGAGAATTTTCCGGTATTTTTGAGTTATCTTAGGATTATCACCTAAGCAATCTTTTGAGCGTTGTAAAGGTCTTTTTAGCTCGACCTTGCCACCGATTTTCATTTGCTACGAGTTGCTGGAGTTAGGATTCCATTTACCGCATTCCGCACTCGATATGAAACTTATGAAGGACTTATTATGTCATTCAGGTTGTCCAGCTTATTTCATCCATTTTGTGAATCGAGTATTCTACAATCTCGATGACTCCATTCTTGTATTTATTGATTTTGGATGAAAACAGCAATTTAAAATTTTTCAAATCTTTTTCATAAGATTTATTTATAAATACAATTTGATTTTTGCTCTTAAACGAGCAAAGAATATTCTTAAAACTTCTAAGAGATATTTTTATCATATGGAAGATGGTTTTGTGATTGTATTGCCCATTGAGTGCTTTAAGAATTTTGGTCGATGCGCCTGATCAACGTTATCGATAGGAATCTCCTAAACGCTTTGATAAAACAATTTGACACGATATATTGACTTGTAAAAATGTAAATTTTTCTAGAAAGATTATTACATAAAGATAAATGTAATTTTTGAAAATTTTAGCTTTTCGGGAAAGAAGATTTTTTTGAAAGAATTCTTTTCCGATACTCTTATTCTTGTGATTACCGAAGGGAACCAAGGTTTTACCTTTTTTACCAATGCTAATTGTATTGGTTTGGATGTCGTTCCCTTGCAAAAGAGAACGTGCTATCATTTATGTTTCTAAATCATTAAAGCCGATCGAGACTAGATATGTCACTCATGATCTAGTGCACGCGGCTATTGATTTCATTTTTAGAGTTTGGCATCATTGTGTTTGGCGGAGAAATTTGTTCTCCGCCTCGATCATAAATCTTTGGAATATTTATTTTCTCAAAAGGAACATAATTTGCGTCAACAGTGTGGGCTCGAGTTCCTGGCATCTTATGATCTTGATATTCTTTTTATTTCCATAAGGAAAATCGTGTTGCCAATGCGCTTAGTCGTAAGCAACAAGTGGTTGTTTCTATGATGATATCCAGATGGAATGATCTCGAGACTTTATCCACTTGTGAGATTCGAGATCGTGAATCCAATTTATGTTCGTCTCTTGTTTTGTGTAGCCTGGAGGCTCATCCTTCTTTTGGAATATACATTTTTAGCTAAACTCTATGTCAAGCTAAATTTCATGGAGTTCTTACTTTTATTGTTAGCAATCGTGTTCCATTATTTTACTAGTGGATTTTGGTAAGGTCTTCAAAAGCTTTAGGAACAAAGCTTGAAATTTTAGCATCGCTTATCGTCCTCAATCCGATGGACAACCAAGCATGTGAATCAAACTCTTGAAGATCTCTTTCGTTCATGTGTTCTCGATTTTTGTGGAAGTTGGGAAGATCATATTTCTCTTATTGTGTTTTCTTCCTATAATAGCTTCCAATCTTGTATTTGTATGGTACCTTTCGAGCCACTCTACGGAAGGCCATGCCGATTCTCTTTGTGTTGGCTTGAAGCCGGTGAGAAGCTAGTTTTAGATCCAGATCTTATTGGTGTTCATTCATGTTTCACCTATGATGGGTGTTGTGCGTTTCAGTCGATCGGGAAGATTAGCACCTCAATATGTTGGTCCCTTTCCCGTCACCGAACGTATTTGTTCCATGGCTTATCGCCTTTTTATTACCGGCTCAATCTTTTGTTATTCTTGACGTTCTCAACGTCTCTCTACTACAGAAATACCTTAGGGATTCTGATTTTTATTCTTGAGCCTGGTATTATTTTGGAAATTGAAGTTTCACTACAAGAAAACTGATTTTTTGTAGCGCCCAAAAAACGCCACTACGTATTTTTAGTGGCGTTCCGATAATCGTTATGAGAAAACATGCCACTAAAAATCCTCGAGTATTAGTTGCACTTTTTTAAACGCCACCAAATTTGTTTTTTTGATAGCGTTTTTATAGCGCCATAGAATTCCTTTTTTGTAGCGCCTATTTACCGCCACCGAAAAGGTTTTCTCCTCCATGATACTTTTTTATGGCGTTATCTAAATTTTTTGTAGCGCCTGTTTAACGCCACCGAAAGGGTTTTCTACTCCACGTTACCTTTTCATGGCGTTATATACATTTTTTGTAGCGCGTAATAAACGCCAGCATAAGTGTACTTGAGTTCTAATTACTCTTTTGTAGCGACATTTTAACGCTACCAAAATAAATAATATCCAGTAGCGTTTGTTTCCCTCCACCTGCTACTCCAGATTTACCCCTGATCTAGCATCCAATTATATAATAACAGAATATGCAAGCACATACACTTTTGAACACAATATATTAAACAACTACAAAATACGTATACGCATTGAAGATCCACAAGATACATAGACATTCATACATCCACATACATATGTGTCTACAAAAAGCTACCCGTACACATACACAACCAAACTACCATAAGTGTTATAACCAAACTACCATAAGTGTCATAACCGTACATATACATCTGAAATAAACATCTGAAATAACCGTACATATACGTCTGAAATAACCGTACCGAGCATAACCTGAACCACCGTAAAAACCTGAACTACCTGTCATTGCTGATGTCTTCAAAACCTGAACTACCTGTCAACAAAGAACAGAACAAAAGAGTGAGAAAACAAAACCTGAACTTAAAACTGCTTAAATAAGCAATGTACTGAAACAAAACATATGGACGAAAATCGACCACTTCTCTGCACTGCCACAACACTCAACTACCTTGCCACTTCTTCCTACACTATCACTGTACTGCTCACCATCAATTCATACATAACTCCTCACCATCAATTCAACTAACATTCCACCACAATCCATACATAATTCCTCACCATCAATTATTTTCCCTCCCCTGAACCTGAACCACCAATCACAATCATTCAATCACAGTTCGAATATAACACCCCTACTTATGTACTTTTATCATTTTACCAAAAATCTATCTGCACTTTAGCTGCTAGCATTCCTAATGTATATATAAAAAAAATTATATACCTTTCATTTTGACTTAATAATGATTTTTTCCATTGGCCAAGCTATGGGAACGCCAAAGCAATCATCCATGCACGTCAGACCCGATGTTGGTCTCCATATCTCTGCATCTGGAACTATCACCAGTTCAATCCAAACTTTTACAGCATTACGTCCCAATGGAAGACAATGGACCATCGTTATCGGATCAGTTGATGCAATACTTCCTTCAGCCACTACGTCTGCTCCACCCAAATCGATCAACTGGCATTTGGCATCCTTTTGCATTGTTGCAATCGGCTAAAAGAAAAGAGATTATTATGCACAATGTATACATGCACATTAAATAAACTTTCATACAAAGTTAACTTCTTCAAATTTGAAAATTAATACTTACATTTTGCGATTTATTCATGACCATATGTGTGGATTTCATGGGAGAATTCATAACATTTTCAGAATCATCATGACTCTCATCTAGTTTTTCTTGATCAGCTTCTACTTTTGATCTTGGCCATGCTACTTTCCTACCAACTGCATCTCCAATGCATGACATATCAGATGTGGGTCGCCACAAATAAGCATCTTTATTTACTACTTTGTCCACCCAAATCACAACAGCAGACGGACCGAGTGGAATACCATTAACAGTATATTTTGGATCAGTGGCGTGGATTCTTCCTTCGGCAACTACACCTTCACCCTCAGTCCAACCGTAAATCTTGCAAGTGTCTTCGATGATGCTGGTACTCTAAAAATGAGAAGTGAAATTCAATACTTTAGTATGCTATACAAAAACAACGAATATGTGTTAAATTTTTATTCAGATGGGGGGTGTGCTCGCTGCATTTTAGACATCAATAAGCTCGCAGCATATTACACTAATATACTTAATGTGAAAAAAATTACCGTACTGGATGCACTACAATTCAACCGTGTTCGCAGCGGGACCTTGATGCAAACTGATGGCCAAGCAACTACCTTATTCTTAGCGTCTGCTAAGACTGCCATTTCAGGTGTAGGCCTCTATAAATAAGTATCTGCTTTATCCACTGAATCTATAACAACGCTCCCAGCATTTGGTCCAAGACGAATGCCATTGACAACGTCATCTGGGTCCATGGACAACAGCCTCCCATGGGCAACAACTCCAGAGGTTCCATCCCAATTCAACAGCAAACATACTTCGTCGTCGATCTACAATTAATCAACCGAAAATTAAATTAATTACTGGATTAAAAATTAAAATATAAATTTTATTTATTGAGTAATATAAATATTATTTTTACCGAATCAGGTGAGTTCCTTCTCGAACTTTCTTTACCCTACAGCGAAGCACGAATATAAATTAATATTTTACGAATATAAATTAATTTCCAAAAATTTACCTTCTGGTCCATCAGAGTCTGTATCATTCCCTTCAATTCTGCTATTTCCTCTCGACACCGAGACACTTGTTTATCTTTGAACTGGGCCAAAGCTAGCTTGGTTAAAGTGCAACCCCTACCCAATGCCCTTAACCGTCCCGGTTTATCTTGTCCCAGTACATGTACAAGAGCATCTTTTCCAATATCATTCTGTGTCAAGCCGGATTGGGATAGGCTACCATATTTTTTGATCTCCTCCTATATAAATAAATACACATAGATAATGTACAGTGGTAAAAATTTCATAGTTTCAAAAAAAAATACCAATAAAATTAAAAACAATTTTACAATAGTATTCGCAGCTTCCATGTTCACTGGTTCACCATTTTTTTTAATGTGAGATCTAATCCACACATCAGCTCTACTTATGGACGATGGATCTGCACTTTCTTTTTTCTAAAAATAGAATAACATTAAATTAATAAACTGACAGGTATAAAATAATGTTAAATAATGCTATAGTTAATGAACTTACCATGTCTTCGGTCTTTCTAGCCATTCCCCTACGACCGGTTGTATGCGGAAGTTGTGTGTACCTAAGGGCTGAATATTTCTCACTTTTTTGCTGAAAATATTGAAAGATGCTAGAATTTAACAACCAAAATCATAAAAAGAAAAACTATCTAATATTTATAATGCAGGGTAAATATGTATGGTGAGGATTGCAATTTATTTGAAAATCAATTCATCATGGTCATATACTTATTTGGTATTATTAATGCTGGATAACTCAGTTGACATATACAGCATTCCATATCTACTAATAATATTTATAGATTGAACTAACTTGCAAAGTGTTTTTTTTACTTCATTTAAAATGTTCCTGTGCTTGTCATAATGCATTTGTATTTTGTACTGTCATAGGTTCCTGCAGCTAATACCTAAACAGGAACCCTCAGCATCCACCAACACTTGGACTTCACTTCTAAAGAAATTTATTGGTTGCTAACTATGTAGATGGATTTGCAGAAACATGCCAAACGAGTTCAGTATGAATGATTTACCCTAAACTCCCAACTTGTTTTCGCCTTCACAAACTTCCTCCAATCGGTTATGCTTTTTATGTTCGTAGGTTTCAGTTTAAGTCTTTCCTCATCGTTCTCCGCTTTTTGCAAATTTCGAACCAATTTGCTTTTTGACGATCTCCAAAGTACTCCCATTTGTTGAAATATAGCTTTTCTTTGCCATTCCTCTTCCAATTTAAATCTAATATGCAACAATACATCAAAACATGATATTAGTAAAATTTATTTAATTTAAATATGACAGATTTAATTAAATCTGAAAGGTTTTCTGAAGTTATTAGAGGGCAATTTCAATTTATAATTGGCAAGAACTATTTTTCAATTTATCCAGAAGTTATTAGATGGCAATTTCAATTTATAATTGGCAAGACCATGCAATATTAGAAGTCATTTTCAAAACATATTAGAGTCAGAATGTTAAATAATAGATGTCTGCTTCATACCAGAGCCGACTGCCACAAAACTTCTTTTAAGTCATCACTAATATTCCTCCAATCATCAATGGTGTATGGAACCTGCTCCCGCATAAGCGGTCCAAGAAAAGAGGATAAATATACCAACCCTTGCCCTACTGGTACACCTAGATCATTGAACTCAACTTCAATTCGATCCTGACTGCATGACGGGAGTCTTTTTGCTTTTGCTGGACCTCTACCGCCTCTTTTCCAAGATGTACTTCCGATTTCAGCTTCACTTTGTATCCCAATTTCCAGCTCGGCATCAGCAGTTTGTTCAGGACAGGTTTCATTTTCTGAGCGGAGTCCTTCATTTGGGTCAGAGGGGATATCATCTAGTGGTTGTTCGTCTTCTTCATTGTGAACAGTGGCCTGCTTCTTAGCATTGTCTGGTTGTTCTTCTATTTCATTTATACTAGATGGAACTTTACGTTTTCGCTTTGACTGTTTGTTCTTAGCTTTGACTGTTTGTTCTTTAGCCTTTCTCTGCAAGCGGGTACGTACAGATGTTGTAGACATATTTTTCTGCAAGTGACAGAAAACACAGTATAAACCAATAAGCACATGTAAACAATACGCAGCGATAAATATTAACAAACAACACTTAAATATCATCAACATGTAGCTGAAAAGAGATGTGGCAGTTTGCAAACCAAACAAGCGGGCCTAAAAGCCTTGAGATGATGAACAGATTTGTAATTTTATGAGAAAATGTACATGTAATGCAAACATAATTGATAAGAACACTACTCATTATCAAGCAATATATGCAAACAGAATTGATAAGAACATATAATGCTTTGTCTATGGAAGTATACAAAGATCAAAACACAAAGAACAAAAATTGAATGGTACATGCATTTGCAATGGATTAGAAAATTAAATGGTGCAAACTAACAGCCATTCACAACATTAAAAAAACAAAGCATTAGTGCAGCAAATGAACAACAATCACTAAAGAAAATCAATACAAGTTCAATGAAATTTCCAAATAGCCCGGATTTAATATATAAGTTCAACCATCACTAAAGAAAATGAACAACTATGCTCAAGTAGAACATATAATCTACTCAGTTATGCCCTCGCAATCCTCTCTAACATAGCAAACATCTTCATCGTCCGCTTCCGTTATTTCATCTTCCACCACTTGAATATCTTCCTCGATACAATCGTGCTCCTCTATATCATTAAAACTTCTTGATGGTGCTTTCATTACAACGTACCAATTAGAAACATCGTTCTCTCTTGAATAAAATACTTGTTTTGCTTGAGATGCAAGTATGTATGGGTCTCGTGAAAATGATGCTTGATGTAAATTAACAAGAGTGAACCCATCATCATCAACTTTTAATCCATTTCCTTTATACGTCCAACGAAACTTGAAAACTGGAATATAAAACAAATGATAATCTAATAAAATTATATCTGTCAATATTCCATAATAAGTGACCACATCAACCACTTGGGACATATCTTTAGCACTTGCTCTACACATAGTAGTTGCATCAAAAGTCACCCCACAATTCTGAGTTTCTCTCCCTAAATCTTTTACATGAAAACGTTGCTCGTTGATGATATATCCTTTGAAAGACATGGCATCATCCTTCGGACCATAAGCAATCCATTTTAACATGTCATTATGATCCTTGGAGGTAATAGGTATCTACAACAAATTTCATTTAGCATGTAAATTTATATAGTAATATTGATAGTTGAATGAGAATATATTTGAAATCTAACTAACCTTTCTTTTAATCCAATCGACAAAACTTTTTGTATGTGTTTCCCAAAGTAAGGTCGCGTTTTCTGTCATGCGTTGGTCTGAATTTTCTAATTCCTCCAAATGCAAACTAGTATTGAACAATTGATTATAAGTTATATATATCATTGCGAACACATCAAAATATTTAAAACAATATAACATAAACTTACTCTATAAACGGTTCCACCACGGCCATATTCATTAACACAGCTAAATGAGCACTTTCTTTCTCATTAACTGGCAATTTAATTGTCTTCGATACTAAAATTGGACGTCCCTCTAATATTCTACTACTTTCATAATCTTCATTTCGAGCTCCTTTCTCCTCTATATGTCCTGATTTCTTCAAAAATTCATTGAAAAACAACATGCATTCGGTTGCAAGATACGATTCTGCAATACATCCCTCTAGTCGTGCATAGTTTCTGACATAATCTTTGAGTGTCTTCATATATCTTTCGAATGGGTACATCCATCGAAAATGAATAGGTCCACACATTTGTGCTTCTTTTCCAAGATGAATGGATAAATGTATCATTATATCAAAGAAAGATGGTGGAAAAAAATTTCAAGCTCACATAAAACGTCAATAATTTCAACATTGATTTGTTCTACCTTCTCTCTATCAAGAACACGTTGACATAATTTGTTGAAAAAAGAACATAAGCGAATTATCGCTTTTCTTGCCTTCTTTGCCATGAACCCTCTCGATGCTAGTGGCAATAAATGTTGCATTAATACATGGTAATCATGTGACTTCAATCCACTAATTTTGCAATCCGACAATGAAATCCGATTTTTTAAATTTGAACAGTAGCCATCCGGTCCTTTGAAATCATACAGTCTTTTGCAAAATATTTTTCTCTCGGATTTTGACAACATATATGGAGCCAGTGGAAGATATGTTTTATTCCCACGAGGTTGTGTATGAAGCTCACTTCGAATTCCCCAATCCTCTAAATCCTTTCTACAGTTGGTTCCATCTTTGGATTTATTTCCATGCAACATTGTGCCCAATAGGCTTTCACCAATGTTCTTCTCCACATGCATCACATCTAAATTGTGACGTAATGGAAGTTCCTATGAAAACCAAAACAATAATGCATTATTGGGTTTTTCTTGTATTAAAACAATGAAAAATAAATAAATAAACCACTAACCTCCCAATAAGGCAAATCAAAGAAAATTGATCGTTTTTTCCACCTTGATAGCTCTACTTCTGTAGAACTGTTAGTATCATCATATTCATCTTCTTTATCATAGACATGCTTTCTCTTCTTACTTTTCTCCTCTATTCCTTTTCCAAAATCATTTGGATAATCCTTCAATAATGCATAGATGTTTCTCCCAGAAAGCATTCTAGGAGCACCATCTGTCTCAATGGTATTATCAAACAATGCCTTTTGTTTCCTCCGTGAATCTGAAGGAGGTAGAAATCTTCTATGACCCATGTAGGCGAACTTTCGACTATGTTTCAACCAACGAGAATGGGTATTGACACCACATAATGGGCAAGCTTTTTGCCCTTTCACACGACATCCAGCAAGATTTCCATAAGCCGAAAAATCATTAATCGTCCATAACAAAATTGCATTCAATTTAAATAAAGTTTTACTAAATGCATCATAAGCAGTAACTCCATTAGACCACAAGTGATGCAAGTCTTCCACCAAAGGCGCCAAATATACATCAATATCATTCCCGGGTTGCTTCGGGCCTGGAATAAGTAAAGTTAACATAATATTTTCTTTCTTCATACACAACATAGGCGAGAGATTGTATGTCACAAGCATTACCGGCCAGCAACTATATTTCGAACTCAACATGGAAAATGGATTGAATCCATCTGTAGCAAGACCAAGCCTAAGATTGCGTGGATCAGATGAAAAAGATTTATACTTTTCATCCACCATTTTCCATGTCATAGAATCCACGGGATGACGCATTTTTCCATCGTTACTTTTATTATTAAAATGCCATCTTAATTCTTCAGCCATCTTTTGAGATCTATACATTCGTCTAAACCTCGGAATGATTGGGAAATATCTCAATACTTTAACTGGAACACCTTGTATAACCTCTTCAGTATCTTGATTTTTCTTCCATCTCGAGGAACCACATTTTGGACAACTTTCTAAATTTTTGTATTCTTTTCTGAAAAGGCAACAATCATTCCACAATCATGTATCTTTTCAAAACCCATGTCGAATGCTTTAAGAAATTTCTTGACTTCATATAAGGTTTTGGGAAGCACGTTATCCTTCGGTAGAAATAGATGTTGCACAGCTAAAAGCTTATCAAAAGCACTATCGGACAAGCCAGTCTCGCATTTAAAATTATACAAGACGGTGATGGCAGATAATTTTGTGTGATCTGTGCAACCAGGATATAATGGAGTTTCTGCATCTTCCAAGTTCTTGACTAACTCATCCTCTTTTCTTCGAGAATCAACATCGTCTTTATCATCATCAAAAAAATCTTAATTCAAAAAATCTTCATCTTCATAGTGAATCATCTTGAATAGTTCATATACGTCAAACTTATTTGTTTTATTCTCTACATTTATCTCTTCACCATGGTTATACCATACACCGTTAATGTATTTAGGATCCATTCCTTTTATAATTAAATGTTCAATGATGGTTTGGTCATCATGACGACTAAGATTCCGACAATCCTTGCAAGGGCATAAAAAATTTTCTACACTTCTTACATTCCTCTTTGCAGCATGCACGAAATTCATTGCTCCTTGTCGGTATTCTATACTAGTTCTATGAAAAAAGTAAAAAAAAAGTGAGCTTTAGTATTAGATTATATGTTCTAGTTCTCAAAATACATATTAAGTTAATCATGTTTTTATCACCTGTTTAAAAAAAACCCAGCCTTTTTCCATTATCGACATTTGAAGGCAAATAAGTTTCCAATCTTTGACGTATAAATTGGTTATCTGTTGTAATCAAAAAATTAACTGGACGTTGAAGTACAAATACTTGTAGCACTACTGCATATAACCATGGTGGTTTAGTAGACAAAGGCAAAGAATACTTTTCCAAAAATATAAATTTTACACTTATATTTTGCATTTAACCTCAGATTTACATGTATTTATAATTAATCCATGCATGAATTCAAAGCCTAAGTCTAGCAAATTATAGAATTACTACATATAAATTCAAAGCCTCAGAATGTACAAACCAACAGTTTGTCCCCTCATGGCTAAAGCGATTGGAAAAACTAATCATGCTTAGTGCAAACAGAAGCAGAACACAAATAATGAGAGGACAAAAAATATATAGTTCTTTGAAGTTGCAGCCCCTTATCCTAATTATATAGCAATCAAATTTTACAGCTGCAAAAAATTCAGAGATAAGTGATAAAATAATAAAATCTATCGCACATGAGAAAGATGAAGCTAATCCAAAGTATGATGCAGAACTTGAGGACAATAGCATGCATGCCATCTCCGATACGAGCATGCCCCCGATATCTGGTTCATCTAAGAAAATTCCTCATCAAGTTGCAAAGGGTAAGGAAGACATACACAGCAAAAATAAGATCAACAAGGAGTTCAAAAATGTATGTCTCTAACAACCCCAAGCGGGATGACCTATTTCAAAATTTAAAAGTAAAGAAAACTACCACAAACAAGTGAAAGAAATCACCATGGGGCATGTATGATTAGTAATTCTCTTTCATCTATTATATTTTTATTGTATTAAACAGTTCATCTTAAATGGACCTTTAAAAAGGATTTTTTGAGAGAAAATATCCCTATTCCTTGTCCATGGTTACAGCACAGTAAGATTCTTAGGCCTGAGAGAGAGTAGGATTAGGAACCCACAACAATTGAGAGTCCTGAATGCTTGGTCCAATTGTTTTGTAACTATAGAAAGATATCTTAATAAGAAATGCGAAAACTCAAATTAATATTACAACACCAGCCATTGAATCAGTTGACAAACAAAGACCAACATTAAAATGCATGATCTAATATACCCATTTCTTTTAAGAAAACAAATACCAAACATATCAATGCACCATATAAAATCAGTCGAACAAAGATAGCAGTTCACAAAAAATATAATCCTAACAAAAACTATGAAAACTGGAATTAAGATTTCCTTATTTGGCAGAATTATTAATAAGTGATTTATTGATATCATGATACTTTGCCTCTAGCAACGATTCAATTAATCAGAGTACAGAGCTCTTTATTTCCATGGATTCCAAGCTACAAATGATATAGAGTGATCGTTTCCACCTTTAAATCAACCATTTCAGTAATAGTTTAGAAAAAAATACGAAAATAAGATGCATTAAAATTCATATAAAATCCAAATAGAATCACAAAGTCGATTTAAAAGATTCATACCTAAATATACCTAATCGATTTAAAAGATTCATACCTAAATATACCTAGATCTGCTGGCTGTCGTAACTCGATGTTGAGTAAGGGGGAATCGATGGAGTTGACGATGATACTTGAGTGCGATTAAATTTTGACACGATTAAAAGGGGAAATTTTTTTTCTAAAGAAGAAAGCAAATTAGGGACGAGAATTTTGTTAAGTACGAGAGTAAAATGATAGGTTACGTTTATTTAGTTCGCGCGTGGACTCTTTTTTTTAGAAGCGGGAAACGTGAATTATTTTTTGCCACGTTTATATTATTTGGTAATCTATTTTTTGTTGCATTTACAATAAAACGCCACCGATTTTTGCAACTATAAATGGTTTTTCTTGTAGTGTTTCCCAGATTTGACTTTTTGAGCAACATTCTATTCGCATCATTTCTTCGGGGGTTGAGCGCCTTCGAAATAAAGATGTTCTTCTTGTGAAAGTTCAATGGTTCTCTAATCCCAAGAATTGCTCTTGGGAAATCTAGAGAATTCATCGAGCGAACTCGTCCGGGTTTACTCTTTCGTGCTCTATTTGGTGAACTTCTTATTTCAAATTTTCTTTTGTGTTGATATGCTTTTATGGTTGTTACTATTTATCTTCTTCTTAAGTATTGCGAGGACGCAATTTTTTTAAGGAGGGGAGTCTGTAACAACCCGCATATTTACCGATTGCATATTTAAATATTTTATTTAAATATAACATCGTTCGTCGGATTTTAGTCCGAAAAGCTACTTTTTGCAAACAGTCGAATTAGGACTCGAGACCACTTCCATTGAGTTCGAAATGCCGTTTGCGACCTTTTTGAGTATAAACTTCGATATGTTTGGAGAAAGTTGAATTTTGCTATTTCCACTTAGGGCTTTGGTCTTGTTTCAGCTCATTAGACCCAAGCTTGACCCCTCCTCTCTTCATTACCTTACTTCTATTTCCTAATACTCAAGCTTTTGCAACAATGGAGAGAGGAATGGGAAATTAAAACTCCAAGCCCTAGTTTTCTTTTGCAAATCAAGTTCTAGCTCCAAAACTAGTAGAAGAAACTTTGATTCAAGCTTATTGAGTTGGAATTGAAGAGTGATTGTCATTGCCATTGTTCTATAGCTTCTTCATCCTTGTTTTTGTGCATAAAGGTGAGATTTTTATCTCACATCTAAGTCTATATCTATCGTTGTTTTTAGGTATGAATTCCTAACACTTATTCATGTGCATTTGATTTTGGTTTGGATTGATTTGGTGTACATTCCAATTTTTGGTGTTTTGAAATCAAAATCTATGAAAATCCTTTTATGGATATTTGGACATTGATATTTGAGGCGTGTTGAAGAGCCGGTAAGGCTGGGTTGTCGCTTGGCATAAATCCTTAGTCGTTGTCGCTCAATCGATCGCTTCCGGTATTCATTTGGCCATTTTTGGTCTAGGTTCAGGGAATGCCCTAAACCCCAGTTTCAGACGTCTGAAATGTTAGATTCAGTCGTCTGAATATTATACTGGGAAGATTTTTATTCCCAGATTCAGACGTCTGAATCTACCGTTTCAGACGTCTGAATTGGTTCGTTTTGAACCAGAAAGGAAATAGGCTAAAAAGTGCCTATTTCAGACGTCTGAAATCAAGGATTCAGACGTCTGAATTCTGTTCTGGAAAATATTTTATTTTCCAGATTCAGACGTCTGAATCCATGATTTCAAACGTCTGAATCTGCAGTCTTTTGCCTATTTGCCTATTGAGCTTGAATTTCCAACTTTAATCGATTCGTGTTGATTCCCTTTTTGTTGTTATCATTTATTATCGGCTTTGATGACATTTTCTTCGTGATTTTTGGGAATATCCATTTTGATGGATTCGGTATCGATTTCTTTAGATTTTATTCACGTCTTTGAATGTGAGTTTTGGTGATTGATAGTTCTACAATCATTTTTGTGATTTGTCACTTTAAAAATATAAAGGTTTCAATACTAGTAGTAAATATCAAAACTCTTTCATCAAAACGATTTCAACTCTATTTTCAATACCAAACTCGTTTATAAAACCGTTTTCCAATCTATTAGTATATACAAACCTTTACCTCACTCGGATGAGAAATCTAATTAAATGGATTAGTAAAACAAGTGGTATGAAACGCTTGCGTTTGCTTCGTCGGTTAATTCTTGGACTTGTTCGACTGAACCTCTTGTGACAATTTTCTAGTGGAGATCTACAATTTGTTCGCAAATATTTAAGTTAAGCTAGTGGTTATGGGACATGAAGCTAAACTCGTATATTTACTAGCTTATTGTAATTGACACTTCTTGATGATCGATGATGATCATTTTATGGTTTAAGACTAGCAATGTGCGATGTCTCTTTGTCCACATGGAGGACTGTACTTCATTTTATTGAGCTTCGGCTCATCAGGAGGAGCTTCGACTCATCAGGAAGAGCTTCGGCTCATAGTACGCAATGGGGGACAATACCCAGTCAGGAGGAGCTTCGGCTTATAGTCCGCAATAGGGGACAATACCCAGTCAGGTGGAGCTTCGGCTCATCAGGAGGAGCTTCGGCTTAAAGTCCGCAATGGGGGACTATACCCTGTCAGGAGGAGCTCCGGCTCATTTTTATGGGATTGGCCATCCTCTTTCTTGTGTTTCTGGATTTCTTGTTGATGATTTCTAGAATTTGTGTGTCGTTAACTTTTGTGATTTCTAGATATCGATTTCTAGAATTTATGTTTCACCACCTTTATCAGTTGGCATTGATATGTATGTCATTTATTGTGGCTTAGTGAATTAAATTAAGAACATGACATTCTTTTTAATCTTTGAGAAGATTCTTGTGATATTGATTAATCTCTGGATTGATTTTCGATTAGATACTTATCACAGTATGACTTTATGGTTATCATACGTTTTTGTCATATCTCTTATTCTATATCGCTTTATCTGATATTTATAGCTAGGCTGATCCGTTTATTATTTTCTTCTTAAATAATACTCGGGTCAGACTGAGATATTGCAGGTGCTTCCTCATGACTTCCTATCTGGAACTATCATCTGACCTTTGGCTAGCTACTCTAGCATTGTAGTTTTTGGTTGTATACATTCAATATATTGACTCATTGATGTATACATATTCCGTTGTCTAGCACTTGTATCTTTTCTTTTGTGTTATTGTGGATCTTATCTGACCACTACTCTGATGTACACTTTCATGTGTTATATTCATATCTATTTCCGCCTTTGTGATATGAATTGTCTATGACTGATTTGTGTTATGTTTATTTCTATATTTGTTTCCGAAGATATTAAAGCCACCGTGTGGTAGCTTTGAGTTTGTATCGGTATGTCGGATTTCCTTTTGAGATGAAATGAAAGTTATGTTTTATCTGACATATCGGTGCTCGCAAAAGCAATTACACGGATGGTCGCTCCTCAATAGCCTTATTCTCCGCGCTAGTTGACGGCATTACCCCGTAGTGTCCTTGCCTAGCGTGGGTATAGAGGTGGGGCGTCACATATGATTTCTAACTCACTACAATTTTGAATGTAAAGTAGTATTGAAATAAAGATAGTTTGTAACGACCCGGAATTTTGGACCATTCGCATCCATTATAAGTGTATAGGTAGACACTCATGTCGGAGTTGAATTGCTCAAAATACCGCGTTGTTAATTTATATTGGCAAAACTGAACATATACAGTAAATAAAATAATCACAGATCACAGACACAGAGTAATAAGTGCAGCGGAAATAAAAGAGATAGTAGTTCATGAAGCTACTATATGAATATATAAAATACATCAGAGTTTACAACAGAAGAGTAATATGATACATCAGAGTTAAACCAGATACAACGGAAGAGTAACACGATACATCAGATACAAATCAGAATGCATCACTGGAATCATCGAATACTGAAAGCAGAATAGATGGCTGGATCTTCAAGCAAAGCTCCAACTTCAAAGGTGAGCATCGAATACTGGACCACTCAGTCTGACCCGAGCGTAAAGCAAAAACACAAGACACTCGAGTCAGGATTAACATTCTTATATTAATAAATCCAACTCAAGTGAAATAGCAAATGAAATACAAGTAACTCAAAGGATGTTTGGAATAACCATCCTTTAAGGATCCGTTAAACTATCTACTAGGTAGTAATATACGCTAAGTAGATAATGTCTATCAGTAATAATAAAGATATCAAAATAGCGTTAAGTCATGGCCCATTCCACCCTTAACACATTTTTATTCCCAAAAGCATATACAAGACCGTAGTTTCCCCAAAACCGGAAGTCACCAGAGGGCAATCCATATACTAAAGGTACAAATCAAAATCGTAGTGGTCGCGCATAAATGGAATACAAGTATGACAAGGCACATGAGGCAATACCCAAGGTAGTGATACTACCGTTCGCCTGATCCGGACTGGTGAGAACGCAACGCCGCAGCGCCCGCAACACCGTGAAACAAAACTCCCAAAATCAAGGGTGCACCAATCGACAACAAGTATAAGTAGTTCGAAGAAGTGTGTCCACTTGAGGTATCAATCCTCCATTGGCCCGGCACAGCTCATGTTTTAGTCATTTCCAATTTGACACAAGTGTCAAGGCTATCCATTATCGTTCTCTTTCTTCAGTCAACACGAACATCATTCCAACCACTTCATTCTGGATCATCACTCCGCGTATGGTTATTAAAGTGGTTTCCGGTTTAGATAGAGAGTATATCCATAACCGAATTCCGGTCTCTTTAATAACCTTCGAAATTATTTCACCGATTGGTCGTTTGTTTATTTCAAAACCAAATCAATTTCAATTTCAAATAGAATTCGCAAATTAACATTTCATTTTTCTTTCAAAACCAATTTCCAATAATTTACGTTTCAAAACTTCCAAATTTTCATTTCAAAATCTTATAATTCAATTTCGATCTCTTTTTAAAACAATTCAAATATTGATTCAAGTTCGTATATAAGTTTCATCCCGAAATCATTTAAACAAATTTGATTGAACATTCAAATCAATTTAAATTCATTACTCGATTTCATTCAATATTCGTTAAGTAAATTTATCATTCAAAACAATTCCTTTTTAACTTCCAATTCATTAAATCAATTCTTAAGTTCAACTTCCTTATTTCAAAACTTACAATTTGAATTAAATTAAATTCATCAAATCAAATTCTTTAAATTTCAAGTCTTACATTAATTTCAATAAATCACATTTTCATTTCTTGTTAAAGAAATTCAATTTCACTTATTTACTTTCTTGAATAATTTTCCAAAACTTAATTAATAAAGAACTCAATTTCAATTATTTACGAAGTAAAATTCACTTATTCAAAAATTCAATTTAATTTAATTATTAAATAATTCAATCTTATTTAATTATTAAATAATTCAAACTTAATTATTAAATAATTTCAAAGTTTAATAATTTCAAACTCAATTATAATTTCAAATTTAATTATGAACTCATTTCAAACTTTAACAATTTCAAACTTAATTATAATTTCAAACTTAATTATTAAATCATTTCAAAGTTAATTCAATCATTTCTCAAATTAAACATCATTCTTTCGTCAATTCATTTTTAATATTTGTTTCAGATTATTAAATATTAACATTTTCTTTCATTAAAAATTCAAATTTCACTTCATTTCAAAACCATATTATTTATTCAAATAAAATCTTCATTTTTTTTTTAATCAAATTATTGACCAATCGGGTTTTATTTAATTTTCTTTCCTAGGTCAAAGTTCAATTTTGGGTATTTATCATTTCAACCCAATTCCAATTCAATTCAAAATCAAAACATAGCAAAGGGAACTTGCAGTGTGATAACTGGGATGGTGTCAAAGTAAATAAACAAGCAATAACAATAATTAATATCAATCCAATAATCAATTCAAATAATCCCGAAATGACCGTATTAATTCGCATTGTTATTTGTACGAATTAATATAATTATTTCTAGAATCTACACTATCATTTCATGTAGATTAAAGATTATTACATTAAGGTTTTCACTTGTCATCTATTACAATTTCATCCATCATCAATTTAACAACATACATTCAGTGGTTCAAAGTGTAATTAAACAAATCCTACGTGTCAATAAATTTAACAGTTAAAGGGGACATATTATACAAATGTCAGTTAATCAAATTTAGCATTTAACTATCCTATATCAATTTCAATTTCATACTAATTATCATTTTAACATTAACAATTTAACGTCCAATATAAACATCAACAATCAATCAATTATCAACCAAACTGTATTATCATCGCATAAATAATAACAGATAATGGTGTCAGATGTCACAGGTGAACTGATACAGGTAATAGCATATATAACAGTGTAATTAACTAACAGCAGCATATTTCAATTGTCGTTTCAATTGAAATCAAATTTAATAAATAAAAGAACGTTAATCGTGAGTGAGTGCTCACCTTTCGAGGCTAGAGAGAATAGACGATGAAATCGAGTTACGAATTCCAATCACGAATTTCAAAGCAGAGCCCGATTGAACGCGAATTCGACGGATAAGCTGATACAGGAATTGATAAGAACGATCAGTCAGATTGATAGAGACAGAGACAGAAAATAGATGTATTATTTCGTTATTATTATTATTATTATTTATAAATCAATACGGCAAATATTAAAATAAAATAGCGTATATAATTAAAATTATCCTTTTAATAAAGCATACGTACCTATAAACTTCTATTAAAATAATGCATACTGTGACATAAATTCCTTATATCTATATCCCTTAACCAACCATATCAAATATACTATCTTTACATGTATATATATACTAACAGTGAGCCAACCTTATAAACTCATATATAGGAATCATATGCGAACAAATCCCTCTAACCCAGTTTTAGCTTATATAAACTTATATGGTTATAAACTTATAACTCAAAATATATGCAGACTGATCATATATCTTTTAAAGTATACAGACCATAAACATTTGAATGCCAACAACACGCTAGTATGCAAATAGACGTATACTATTACAGACAGATCAATATATAACTTATCTTATCTTAAATACATTTAAGTTGACATACATATATTTATATAAAGCTGTAAAAATTTGAATAGAAAACAACGAACCAAAACACAACAGCTTACTTATATAAACGAATAGCTACATAGACCAAACATTTTTATGTTATTATTACTATTAATTTAAAATAAAGATTTATCCATATTGATTTTATAAATTTGCTTCATACAGGAATATATATATATATCTACATTATATTTAAAACTCTACATACACATATATAACCGTGTTTCCCCACATAGGTTCAAAGACGTGGACCACTACATGAACATATGCATGCTTGAGCTCACAGGTTGAACAAGCTTTCATTTACATAACAACATACAAAGTCTGGAACTGCAAGCTAAAGGTTTTTTTTTTTACTTTTATTAAATAGCTCATGCTTTCATAAAATACAATTGTATTAACCCAAACTCATATAACAAATCTCTATACTGTGTATAAATGGTTTATATAGGTAACGTTCATATGTTACACATATATAGGATTTCACAAAACCAAATATTATATGCAGTAATCATTATGATATTATATATAATGAAACAAATATGCTAACACACTAAAAAAAATAGATATACGTATATATTTTCAAATTCAAATAATACCTAACAATGTATACATACCTTAAGAAAACACTTACCTATAATGAACGCAAGGCTGCAGAGCTAGGAGAGGAGAGAAGGCACGAAGAGAGCGGTGATGAAGGCTTGGGGTTGTTGTTGCTTCCAGTCAGCAAGGCTGTTGCATAGACGGAGACCGCTGCTCGATCGATGGCTTGCATTGGAGGCGGTGCGTCGGAGCTACGGGGCGTGAAGGGTGGTTGCTTGGTTGGGCTGAAGTGAGAAGGATGAACACGTGCCTGGGAAGATGAGAAAGTGGACTAATGAAGATGTACATGCGCATTCCATATTTTTCATTTTCAATTTTTTTTTAGTAAGGAGGAGGCGGGTTGGCTGTTAGTTAGAGGAGAGCGGTGGTCGGAGGGTGCTCGGCCTTGGTGTGGGATGAAAGGACGTGGATGAGCATGACTGAGAAGAGACGGTGGCGGAGGCGAGAGCGGGTGTAGGCGGGTATGGCACCGGCGCAGGAAGAGTGGAGGGGAAGTGTTCGGCGGTCACTGGGCATGGGAGTTTTCTTTTTTCTTTTTTCTTTTTATGTGAAGGTGGGTGAGTTTACAAAAGAAAGAAGGTGAATCGGTGGGAAGGGAGAAAGAAACAGTGAAGAGGAAGAGGAGTATACACCTCTTAATGTCTGTTACTTTCCAATTGAACCGGATAAAAATGAACGGTCAAAATAGATTGAGAACTTGAAAATTGCAATTCTCTTGTACGTTTGAATTCAAGAAAATTAAATACAAGTGACCATTGGTTTTACAGCTGGGCAAAGAACGGTCACAAGGAATCAAAAGGAAGGACCGCTACGGTTAACCGTATCGTATGTTTGCCGCGTCCCGGAAACTGGAACACACCAACAAATATACCGTAATGACCAGCACAATGAGACGATCAAAACGGTATAAAGATATCAGTGGTATGATTTAATTATAAAAATTCGAAATTTCTACCGGTGAAAAATGCAAGAAAAACACTGAAAAATAAGATCGACGGAGCCAAAGATGTCCGAATTTTGAAAAACGACAAACTGACATCTTGCTCAGAAGATGGTTTAGAATTTTTCTATGTAAAAATATTTAGGTTTCAGAAACATTTTATTTCCATCGCTTTTTAACTGATTAAATTGAAGTAAATTTACGCGCGAAATAAACTTCCATATTTTCGGACGAAAATTTACCAGTTGCTATGTTTAACTAAACGCATTCCAAATATAAATTTTTATTTCAAAATTTTATCGTTTAAATTTCACAAAATTTCAACTAATTACGTTATTAAAACAGTTGAAATTTTACGGGTCGTTACATAGTTTTAAGTCTTCATATTCATATATTTTTATATTTTTAGACATGTAAAATTCAAAGAAATTAAAGTTTGCTAATATTTTCCTTCAATATATGAAAAAACATTTTTGTTTAAAATATATTTTGGAAGAGATTTTCTTTCAAAATGGTTCGATGATTTTATTCAATTTTTCTCGTTTCCATCATGCTCCTTCTTGACCAAGCCCCAGCTCCCCACGTCGACGATGTCGCCAGAAATTATTTTTTAGCGAAAACTGATCATCTCACGATTTCTCCACAACTATGCTATTTAAAATCATGATTCTTCCACTAAAATTCATGGTTCAGCCATAAAATCATGATTGAAATCTTGATTCAATGTTACGCATATGTTGAAAATCGACAAAACTTGGGTTACTTATTGTAAATTGCAATTTCACACAATATACAAAATGAATAAGTTCAAACTATTTTTAATGTGATCTACCCTAAAAAACAAACGTTTCATCAGTTTACATCGTTAACTAATTCGAATCGAGCAGAGAGATATTGATTTTTAAAAACCAGGGTATAAATGATTTTCTAACTCTATTAACATTGATAGAGTAATATAAAACATTCCAGGCATTCCAGATTTAAACACTCAACTTCAAAATGCTTGGATCCTTTGAAACTTCGAGTTGAATCTTAGTTTATGATCTGAAATCTTGATAGACTTGCTTTGCTTTTGAATTTTGGAAGAACATGATGTTACTTTTTCTCTTTTTCTTTTTCTTACTTACAATGTTTTGTTTACAGAGTTTTAAAACCTGAAGCTATCACACCTTTATATATACATGTTTGTGCAAAGATGTGATGATACATATGTACAAAGTTTTAGGGCTCAAAAAGATTACAGATCTTTAAGGTTGATGTACTAGGATTTTGAATTTGATATGAAATGTAGGTGGCTGATATGAGGTTTGAGTGGAAATATGTATCTTCAGCCTATAATTTTTTGTTGACCAGGCATGTTTATTTTATTTTTCCCTGTTTCATTCTTTGACCAGGTACTTGGCCTTGCCGAGTTGATTCTAGGGGTAGATTTCTTTTTAGAAATATGATTTCTAACTCACTACAATTTTGAGTGTAAAGTAGTATTGAAATAAAGATAGTTTTAAGTCTTCATGTTCATATATTTTTATATTTTTAGACATGTATAATTCAAAGAAATAAAAGTTTGCTAACATTTTCCTTAGATGTATGAAAAAACATTTTTGTTTAAAACATATTTTGTAAGAGATTTTCTTTTAAAATGGTTCAATGATTTTATTCAATTTTTCTCATTTCCATCATCATATATTATTTTTTCTTATATATATTCTTTTTTTTTCCACTTTCCAATATATATTGTTTTTAATACTATTTTTATTTAGTTTATAAATATTATATATTTCTTCTTGAACTTATATGTATATACATTCTTCTCATTCATTTATATTTATTATGAATTTGTTTGTAATTTGCATATAAATTTTGTTGTTATGAATATATATATATATAAGAAATTCCAAATTAGATTAATTTCCTATTTATAAATAAAATATGGAAAATTCAAAATATTATCTTTATTTAAAACTATTTATTATTACCAATTGTCATTTAACAGGGATTCTATTTTGATTAAAAGACCGTATTATTGAATATTAAAAATAAATATTCTTAACTCAAGACGATAAAAATCCCGGGTCGTTACAAAAGTAGTTAAAAATACATGTCGTTATACATACTTATCCGGTATTTATGAGGGTGGATAAGCATATGTGATCATAAATAAACTTGTGTGATGTTTGGTGAGTAGATGTGGATCAGTCTAGAAAATTAATTTGTAGTACTGAAATACCATTTTCTATTGAAATTTTCTATAGTTTGTATGATGGCCTGTTTGTGATTTTAAAAGCTTATAAGCGAAGTATTCTCATTATAACATAGATAGAAGATTTTCTTCCCACTATTCCACATCTCACTTACTTTTGCGTTTCTTTGCAATTGATCCTTTTCTTCGTTGTCTAACTCAAGAAAAAATTGAAAATAGAGGAAAATGGGGAATTCCAACAGTTCAACTACTAGAAGTGTGGCAATCACCGCTGCCGTTGTCGATGCTACAACAATAGTAGCATTCACCGCTGCCGTTGTCGATGCTACAACAATAGTAGCATGGGTTTTCTGTTTATGATTTTCGTCGGAGACAGTGGAGTCACAAAATAGGTCGCTTGCGACAAAGGAATCACAAAATAAATCATCCGAGACGAAGGAGTTACATAGTAAATCATTGGAGACGACGAAGGATTGGATTTCTCGCAAGTAGTTGTTAACATTTGGGCTAGTTTGATATATTATCCTAAAACTAAAGCCAGTTTATTTGGTGAGGCTATTTTTTATTTCAAGATTATTAGTACCTCGATTCTTTTGCAATGTTGTACTAGGCTACAAGGTTATTTGGTGAGGCTCTATTATTTAATTCAAGGTCATTTGCACCTTAATCCTATTGTGAACCTATGTTATGCACATGTTATGATAAAAATAATGAACAACTAATTAATTAATATGATATTCTACAACTATGAATCAATGAAAAAATAAAAATTTCATGTCAAATAATAATATCATATAGCGAGTTCCGCAGTGAAGATATATCATTAAATGAAATTAAATATTAATAAGTTAAAATGAGACTAAACTACAGGAAGAGGGTTATTTGTTAAAAATGTAGCGGGAAAATCTTAATTTTAACAGTAATGATGGTAACAAAAAGAACCATAATTTCTTACCAAAGAAAGTGATGACAGATCGATACTTATTTTGTAGAGAAAAATACAGTATTGATTTTAATTTGGATATTTATATTCAGTTTATCTTGCATTTTTTATGAAAAATAGGGATGAGAGAAAGAGTGAAATAAGAAGAATAATGATTAAAGAAATAAAAGTTGAGTGGAAATAAGAAAGAAAGACCAAAAATAGATTAATCTATTAGTAGAAAAATGAATTCATAAATATTGAGTTACCTTCATATTAACCTTTTTATTTAGAATAACGAGAAGCTTGGATTTTCATGGAACATTAAGAAGTTTGAATTTTCATTTTAAATTGTAAAATAAATAAATAGTTTAGGTTGGATCAAAACTCATATAATATATAGTGTTATATTAGTTTATTTAACTTCATAATTTTCATGTTTGATGGTTTTAAATGAAAGTTAAAGTTCACGGGATAATTTGAGTGAGTGCACTTTTATATCTTATATATTAAAAAACGACAATGGTGGTTGAATTTATATGTTTTATTTTTAAAAGAATGAATGGAGAAAAGATGTTAAAAGGAGAATTAGTATACCATGCCAATTTGATGTTTCATTATGATTAATATTTACAGAAAAATAGGAAGAAGGAAAAAACTTCAAATACATTTTTGAATGAAGGACAAAAGTTTTAAATTTTAGTCCGAATGACACCGAGTGCTATATTAATATAGCATCAGATAAAACATATGTTATATGAACCATGAAAACGAATGTTATATGAACTTAACATTATATACGAGTAATGTTATATGCACTTCACATTATATATGTGTAATGATATATTAATTTGGCATTTCTTTAACTGTGAAAATAAAAAATATTTCAGTTCATCTACTGTAGTTCATCCGATGCTGGTTTAATTTACCATTTCGTTTATTTGATGCTAGTTTGATATAACATTCTATTTTATCTAATGCTATATTAATATAGCATTCAATGTCTTTTGTACTAATTTAAAACTTGTGCCATTCGGACTAAAAATGGTATCAGGTTTTTCCTTTAAACTAGTTCCCTCTAATTTTATTTACTTTTATACTAATTTTCTTAGATTCAATGAAATTCAAACATAGAGCATGCTTAATTATTTAAAGTAACTACATCAAATAAGATCGTTTTAACGGTTAAGTTTTCGTAAATCGAGACAACTACTTTATATCTTATATATTACATGAGGTTATTGATTTAATTTAATGGAGTTAAGGGTATGCCCTAGGGGCAATTCTGTATTTTACCATAAATCATTAACTCGGTAATAAAATCTAGTTCGAAATAAAAAAAAATTTCCTTCTATTATAAACTTGATATAATGTGTTATGTTAATTATTTATTTAATTTAAGTATGTTTAATATAAAATTCATAAATGATATGTTTTATAGTAATTACAGTGTGTTGTAATTATGAGAAATTTATCACAATAAAATTAAATATATCGTTTTAAATATTCCTAGTCAAGATGTATCGAGATTGGATATTAATACATCGGTTAAGACTATAGTACGTAAAGCTCTCCAAATGTTGAAAAGTATATTACTCATGGCTACTAGGGCACCAAGCGGTTATGCATGAATGACTCACTCGATGGTTTTCTATTGGTTAATATAACTAAGGTAAAACAAAAAATATTAATATGATAATATTATACAGTTCTCTCGACTTGAGAATATTGTCGAACTTCAACGTCGATGCTCCACTTTGATTATAGTTCAATCATGACACGACGTCCATCAAACGACTATAGTTGGGTTTGAATTGAAGCATTAGAAGTGAAATTCTATTCAAAGTAAAATTTGTCTCCCTAGTTATGTGAGGTTAGTATCACAGTCAACTGAAATCATCTCAAATTCAAAGTCTTTGGAAATAGCAATTTGTTTAATAATAATCATTATTATTGAACAAAGGACTATGTTTTGGACTATACAACTTGAATATGGATGATAATGGAATTTAAACCTTACCAAATTCCATAAATCCTAATGTGATATAGTTTTGACGAAGAGAATTAGTGTAAATAATTGTCACTGCTAGGGATCGCTTAAAATAAGTAAAATTGGATTTTACTTAAACTGTGTAAGCGATAAATTTGGCTTGATATGACTTTGGGTTTTGGTAAATATGTATTGATACATAAATAAATAAATAAATATATATATATATCCATATGGATTTAATTAATATAAAAAATAAAAAAAAATTGATTTTGTTAAATCATGAATATGGCCGAAATAAAATACATATTATATATAATATTTTATTTATTTATATACTTAATTATATAATATCACTTTACATTATAAATGGTTTAAATATTTATTTAATATATATACACACGTTTTATAAAAAAAATATTTCTATACATATTGACCTCTACCCCTACCTACGACCATTCGACCTTCGCCTATGCCAATCGTCCTCAAGAAACCAAAACATGCATGCTCTTCGAACACAGATCCAGGCAATACCGAGACGTAATAGCATGATCCAACTGTGTAGAGCGTAGAGCTCGATGAGATCTTCAACTTTCATGTTGAAGTCGATGCATGAAAGTGTATGGATTGCGAGAGATTGAGGAGAAAAGGATGATGGCTATTGGCTATTAAATGTTTTGAACGAATGCAGCTGGAGATGTAGGGTTTCGAATGAAAATATATCTCGGCTTTATATAAATATCCGACACTATTCACACATGAATTTTCCGAACTCCAAACGACGCGTGCCGCCTGGTGTTCTATATGTTTTGTAAGGACCCGATTCTTCGACTTCCGAATATCGACATCAATACGTCCACTGTATTGACTGCCGAGCCATCGAATGCCGGAAAACCGAATACTTAGGGTTTTAAGAAAGAAGAGGTAGAAGAAAAGATAGAAGAAAAGATAGAAGAAAAGATAGAAGAAAAAGAAAGAAGGACAACAGAACAACATCAGAAACAGAAACAATATCAGAAACAGAAACAATATCTGAATCTCACATTCGCAGCGTGAAATGACCCTCCTTTTATTTCCACCCTAATTTCATAAGGATTTTTTTTTTGCTAAGAGATGATATATAGATATATCATTCATTACAAATATGTTTTCCAAGGTCATTTTCTTTCTCCAATAAACAAAATATATCCAGGATCAAAATTACTTACCAATATAAATATATCAGTGTATATCTAATAACATACACACACATATGAAGATGTATGTGTTCCTCTTGTTTAAATTCAGAGTATATACTTTATTTTTTTTGTACAAGAAAATTCTGTTTAATTTAGATTTATAGCATTTCAGATTAATTATTGTATCTTGATTTTTGGCCATAAAATCCACTGGAAACATGTACTTTAGTCTGTCATTATAATTAAGAAATGATCAAGTAATAATCAGTGGTAATCAAGCTTTTAATATAGATGATTGTGTTAAAGTCTGGATAGTATCAAATTCAGTATAAAAGAAAGTGGATCCTAAGTGAACACAAGCAACATCTAGGCGTAATGGAAACGCGCCTAACTTATACATGAGAGGTCACGAGTTCGAGTGCTATGCTGGTCGGTTCAAACACAATTTTTGTTTTTTTTTCCTGTATGGCTTGAAATCTGATATCTACCTATATCTACACATATATATTTAATTTTTGCCTATAATCTAACATATAAAACAATAGTTCTTGCTTATTATTTTTTTGAAATCCATTCCTACAACTTGTCTAGGAATTTATGTTTATATTTTTTGCCCAGATATCAACATGTACACAGGTATACATGTACATGCCAATATCTTTGCTCAGTTTCCAGAAAACTGAGTGAAACAATTGCTAAATGTACTAAGCTTTTGAAATGCATCTTTATTTTCAAGATACAATCTATCATGATCAACCAATACTTCATTTATTGAAGCTGGTTAACCCATGAGTCCTGTATCTGCTACACACTAGTTCAAAACAATGGAGATACCATTCATTGCATCTGTCTGAAGCCTTTTTAAAAACATTTTACTTTTCTCAATACAATTCAGAAATGAATTCAAACTTATTTACAAAGCATTTAAGTAGAAAGAAAATAAAATCCTTTTAAGTTTACTTCTTGCTAAATCCAGATTTTGTTCTAAAACTCAGTGCTCTGTTATGTCTCAAGATTAGCTAATACATATATATAAATTATGCAAGACAGTGGCTCACATAATTGTATATTTCTTACCAGATTTTTATAACTGATACCTGAGCATATTTCTCTTGTTTATGTTTCAGACCCTTCTTCAAAACAAATCAAACCTTAACACACAACAATTTCAACAAACCAACAAATTTAATCTGACACTTTACAGAACATAAGGGCAACTTGATCACTGACCATAAAATATTCAATACATGATTGGAAATCTTAGAAACATAAAAATTTTCCTGAATACATGCAGATATAATCAATTTAAGCTCTTATTGAAACTAGCTAGCATGTTCATTCACTCCTCCATAATGGCCATAACTTCATTTTTACTTAGTGCCTGGGTTACCTGAAAGAGCATAAGTGGCTGCCTCATTTTAAAATGAGACACCCCATATGCCATGAGCAAACAAGGGTCAGATCTATGATCTGGTATGAGTAACATCAATTCATTCATGCTATTAAGCAATAGAGATTATAAGAGCACCAATTAGTTATTTAAGCAAATTCCTGCAGACAATTACTTTAACATAGTATAATTAAGTTGATTCAGGTATGATATATTCATTTATCATTCTTACACTTGCATACATAATCATGCAAACATAATTATCTATTTGCAACAATTGCATTCACTGGAATCATCTTGGTTCCATACCATTCAACCTAAGAAATATCCATATTCCTATTTCTTCATTTACAGGTTGTATAATTCAATTTAAATCCCTGCCTCATCTGCTATTAAGGAATCACTGGGACACATTGCAATGAACTAATTCACATCATTGCACAAAGATCTCAGGGCTTAAACAAACCATGTGCCAACTTGCATACTTCAAATATGACAAGCATTCCAGCAGCCTTCTTGGCCTTCCCTTCCCTAGTTTATTTACTAGTGTATTGTCTTAAATCCTATCATCAAATATGCTAAGTGAACATGTCACTGCAAACATGGAAACATCCATAAATTTTTCCTAGCATAATTCTCCTCAGAAATAAGCAGACAGTTATTTCCTAAATGGGGTCAATATGTCTTGATCTTAGTAAAACATAAGAATATTTTCAACTGTAAAAAGAGGCATGGCATGTTATATTGATCTGCAAGCCTTTATGATTGATTCAGATTCAAGATCTAGTTCAATCATAATTTTAGCTTGTGGGTTTCTCTTTTTTTTTTGATTTGATTAAGGGCTCAGCACTTAGAAAATTTCTATTGCACCCTTAACATTTTTCTTTTCAAGCCTCAGCACTTATACCAAGTATAATGCAGCTCCAATCATTTTTGTAAAGTTTCCATGCCATAGATCTATAACAGTTGAGAGTATTCTCTATATAATTTTTTTAAGATCCTAAACTTTAACATTTATGAGTATAAATAAAACAGTATGATACTCATCCAAAGACAAATGTCTCAACCAATCAAAGATCATCAAAATCATCCATATTAAATCATATCAGATTTAAAATAAAACATCCAAAAAGCATTGATGAAATCATATACATCAAAACCAGAAATATATATAAATGGCAATAAAAAGTGGCTGCCTCATCTCAGGTCTTAATGCCATGAACTTAGTGAGATTACTCACCTAAATGTTTCTTCTTATTAATCCAGAAAATTCTTGTTTGAGTGTTTTCTCCTTCCTTCCAATATTTTTCTTCTTTTCTTATTTTTGTGCAGCCCGGGGTAAAGACAATTCTACTGCCTATTTATATGCATTTTTCCTCTAGGGTTTTGTTGAAACAGAATTCCATTTCTGTCCTGGCTAGCATCATGCATTTTTCATTCATAATACCCCGGCCATATTAACCAATTTAAAGGCTGCATTTTCTTTCTTTTACTTTTCAGAAAATGGCCACTCACCTAGTCATGTTAAAAGTGTGACTATCCTATTTCATATTTTAATTATTTCTGAGAATCCCCTTTGCTATTTTTTTGCCTACGCAAGCATATTAACTTGTATCACATTTCATGTCATTTTAATGTTATGGTTTCACTTGCTTATATATGTACTTTTCAGTGTTTAAAAATGTATATTTGTATACATATCTTATCTAGGCTTATTTTAATTCCTCTTTTAAATTCAGAAACATATGCACCTATATGTATACAAGTTTACAAATCCTTATACATATGTATAATTTTCTTTTCTGGGTTTTAATTAAAATCTGTTTACTGATTTAAAGTAAAACTTATTTTTCTTATTTTCTAAGATGATCCATATAATTCCAGAAATCAAATATCCATGTTGCAAAATCATGTTTGTATTGCTTTTTAATTCTTGTTTTAAATCCAAGAAATCTGGAGTTCTTCCTTGTGCCATTTCAGTGTGCACGTGCACACATATACTTGCACACTATTTATTCCAGAAATTTCACCATATTTAAATCTAAATATTTCAAAAATTAAATCATTTTTCAAAAATGATTTTTCACAAAATTTTGGGGTATTACATTCACCCCTCCTTTTAGGAATTGTGTCCTCACAATTTTTCTAACATTTATAGTGAGCATCTTTCTCTTTTCTGAAAACTTATCAAACATATGCATAAGCAAACAAATTCAACCATATCAACCATGCATAACAAAATTTTCCAGAAAAAAAAATTACCTTTCAATTTGCAAAAAGCTTAGGATAATCCATTCTAATCTTATCCTCTAACTCCCATGTGCAGTCATTAGGATCACTACTCCACTGGATCTTAACTAGTTTCAAGGTTTTGCTCCTTAATTTCTTTTCTTCCTTGGCTATAATCCCCACTGGTTCTTTTTCATAAACCAAGTCAGGATTTATTTGAATTTTGGTAGGCTCTTCCAAAATGTCTTCTTTATCATGTACCCATCTTCTAAGTTGGGACACATGAAAAACATTATGCATTGCTTTCATTTCCTCTGGTAGTTCTAATTTGTAAGCCAATGAACCAATTCTTTCCAGAATTTTATAGGGTCCAACATACCTTGGTGTAAGCTTACCTTGCTTGCCAAATCTCATGACTTTCTTCATAGGTGAAATCTTGATGAAAACAAAGTCTCCCACTTCATATTCCACTTGCTTTCTCTTCCTATCTGCAAATTTCTTTTGCCTATCTTGAGCTGCTGCTATTCTTTTTCTTATTAACCCAATTTTCTCTGTAGTTTCTTTAACATATTCAGGTCCAAGAACAGTCCTTTCTCCAGTCTCTACCCAGCATATAGGTGATAAACATGGCTTGCCATATAAGGCTTCAAATGGTGCCATCCCTATGGTGCTTTGGTAACTGTTATTGTATGTGAATTCAGCTAGATGGAGGTGGTCTTCCCAGTTGCCTCCAAAGTCCAATGTACATGCTCTCAACAAATCCTCTAAGACTTTGTTCACCACCTCAGTTTGACCATCTGATTGTGGATGGTAGGCAGTGCTTAAGCACAATTCACTCCCCATAGCCTCTTGAAAACTTTTCCAAAACCTTGAGGTGAAGATGGTATCCCTATCACTCACAATGGTTTTGGGTATGCCATGCAACCTTACTACCTCTTTCATGAATATTTGAGCCAATTTTGGAGCATTTCTTTCTATTTTAACCGGGATAAAATGTGCTACCTTAGTTAGCCTATCCACTATTACCCATATACTTGTGTTTCCCTTCTTAGATCTAGGCAGACCATCTATGAAATCCATAGATATATCCTCCCACTTCCACTGTGGTATGCTAAGGGGTTGCAATAGTCCTGATGGCCTTTGTGTCTCTGCCTTGACTTGTTGGCAAGTCATGCACCTTGCAACATATCTGGCCACATCTGACTTCATCCCCTTCCACCAAAGATTTCTTTTCAAATTTTGATACATCTTGGTGCTACCTGGGTGTATGGAGTATTTACTCCTATGGTACTCATTTAATATTTCCTCCTTCAATTCTATATTTTCTGGAACACATATCCTATTTTTATTCCTTAAATAACCATTTTTATCAATTTGATAATTTATTACTTCCTCCCCTTTTGATATGAGCATTTTCTTTTCCACCATGTTTAGGTCTTGTTCCTGCATTTTCCCAATCTTAAGAAGTAAATCTGATTGCAGAGATATCATACTTAATTTTCCTTTACCTTCACCTTCTTCAATGGGCATCATTTGTACCTTACTGTTTTCCTCAATTTCCAAATCAGTAAGTATAGACAAATCCTTAAACTCTTCCATCATCAACATGGCTACCTTGGCATGTTGTCTACTCAAGGCATCTGCAACTTTATTTGCCTTGCCTGGTGTATACAGTATATCTAGATCATAGGCAGCTAGGAACTCTACCCATCTATGTTGCCTCATGTTCAAATCTTTTTGTGAGAATAAATATTTCAGTGCCTTATGATCAGTGTACAAAATGAATTTGGCACCTAACAAATAATGTCTCCAAAGTTTCAAAGCATACACAACTGCTGCTAGTTCAAGATCATGGGTTGCATATCTGGTTTCATGTGGCTTTAATTGCCTAGATGCATAGGCTACCACCTGGTCTTGCTGCATCAACACAGCCCCTAACCCAGAGCCACTTGCATCAGTGTACACAACCAAATTTTCATTTCCTTCTGGCACTCTCAATACTGGTGCATTAATCAGAGCTTCCTTTATTTTGATAAAAGCTTGCTCACATTTTTCTGTCCATACAAAGGCTTGGTTCTTTCTAGTTAAATTGGTAAGTGGTGATGATATTTTTGAGAAATCTTTTATAAATCTCCTATAATATCCTGCCATCCCCATAAATGATCTAATCTCACTGATGGTGCTAGGTCTTTTCCATGCTTGGATTGCCACTACCTTGTTAGGGTTTACTGATATTCCTTTGGCAGAGATAACATGCCCAAGGAAATGCACTTCTTCTTTCCAAAATGCACATTTTGAAAATTTTGCCTTTAAATCATTTTCCCTTAGCCTTGACAAAACTAAATGCAAATGATTTTTATGCTCTTCCACTGTCTTAGAATAAACCAAAATGTCATCAATAAAAATCAGTACAAACTTGTCTAAATAATCTCTAAATATTCTATTCATCAAATCAACAAAATATGAAGGAGCATTTGTCAAACCAAATGGCATAACCAAAAATTCATATAAGCCATATCTTGTGTTAAATGCAGTATACTTAACACTTGAGTCTTCAACCTTCATTTGATGGAATCCTGATGCTAAGTCTAGCCTAGAAAATATTTTAGCTTCACTGAGTTGGTCAAAGAGATCATCTATTCTAGGCAATGGGTATTTATTCTTGATGGTTACTTTATTTAGTTCTCTGTAATCTATGCACATTCTCAAGGTACCATCATGTTTTCTTACAAACACTACTGGAGAACCCCAGCAGGAATTGCTTGGCCTTATAAATCCCTTGCCTTCTAATTCTTCCAACTGATTTTTCAGTTCTTTCAGTTCACTTGGCCCCATTCTATAAGGTTTCTTGATTATTGGGCTTGCTCCTGGAATGAGATTAATTTGGAACTCAACTGGTCTGTGGTGTGGAACACCCTTAACTTCCCCAAACACATCCAAGTATTCATTAACTATGGGAATTTCTTCAATGGTTAGTTCACTCAGATCTTTTTCTAAGTCAACTAAATGATACAATTTCCCTTCCTTAGCTATTTCACATAGAACTGTGATTCTCTGGCCTCTAGAATTTTGCAATGATATGGTGGATGAGTCTAAATTAATTATGGCTTTAAATTGCCTTAACCAATCTACCCCCAATATAACTCCTATATTTGGGTAATTTAAAACATATAAATTGGAAATAAAAATATTTCCTCCTATGTTTAACTCCACATCCACACAATTCATGTTCAAAACACTAGAACTCCCTAGGGGACTTTGTACAAGCAATGGGGTTTCAACCAATATGCAGTTTAATTTTAACACTTTAACTAATTCATAGGAAATCAAAGAGTGTGTTGCTCCAGTATCATATACTACTGGTATGGGTATGGCACAAATGAGTAATGTACCTTCCACTTGGCCATGATTTTCAGCATCAATTTTCACTGCAGATTTGCCTTTTCCTTCCAAAGTTGCCAATTTCCCTTGCTGTTTATTTTCAGGACAGTTCCTCTTCATATGCCCCTCTTTACCACATAGGTAGCATTTGAAGGCTCCTCCTTTTAACTCTGGGCACCTTGGTTTGATGTGTCCTTCTTTTCCACAATGATGGCAAACCAATTTCTTCTAGGTATCATTGGCTTTTGTATCTTTACCCTTCCTGTTGTCTGCCTCCTCCTTCTTTTTATCATAAGGGTGATATCTTCCCTTATCCTTCTTGTTGTTGCTCTTAAAATTCCTATATTTCTCTCTTTCTTTGTCATGTTGTTCCAGTTTCAAGGCCAGATCAATTACTTGATCAAATGTTCTATCTGCATATGGTAGCATAGCTCTGCTAAGTCCTGGGTTCAGTCCTTTTATATACCTATCATTTTTGGATGCTTCATCTGCCACTAGCATTGCTCCATAATTGGATAGCCCTTCAAACTTTTGAGTGTATTCAGTGACATTCAAAGTTCCCTGCCTAAGTTTGATAAATTCTTCAAGCAAAATGGTCTTGGCTGATGCTGGTACAAATCTTGCCTCCAACATCTCCTTGAACTGATTCCAAGTGATTTCATTTTCATTTCTTCCAGCTATGATCACCTCCCACCAGCTTAAAGCTACCCCTTTCAGTTGTTTAGAAGCTACTTGCCTCTTCCTTTGGTCATCCAACTGCATGTCATTGAAAATTCTATCAAGTGTTCTCAACCAAGCTTGAATTTCCATCACACTCTCAGTTCCTTCAAAACTCTTGCCTCCCAAATTGGAATAAGTCTTCAGTAGTTTTGAAAGCTCTTCATGTGGGTTCTCAGGCCTATGCCCAATTCCATCTCTTAAAACCCTCACAAATTCTTGCATATCAAGCATTTGAGGTGCACTGGGTCCTGCATTGTGATGAGATCCTCTTCCTACCATGGTCTGCTAATTAAATTCTGGGCAAATGGTATTAGTATATTATGAGTACTTCTATAATTTCTATTTTTTTCTTATCTAAATTATTTCATCCAAAACAAACAGACATAATACATTTCTATAATACTTAACAATCAATGCAACCAAGTGCTCTGATACCAACTGAAATGACCCTCCTTTTATTTCCACCCTAATTTCATAAGGATTTTTTTTTTGCTAAGAGATGATATATAGATATATCATTCATTACAAATATGTTTTCCAAGGTCATTTTCTTTCTCCAATAAACAAAATATATCCAGGATCAAAATTACTTACCAATATAAATATATCAGTGTATATCTAATAACATACACACACATATGAAGATGTATGTGTTCCTCTTGTTTAAATTCAGAGTATATACTTTATTTTTTTTGTACAAGAAAATTCTGTTTAATTTAGATTTATAGCATTTCAGATTAATTATTGTATCTTGATTTTTGGCCATAAAATCCACTGGAAACATGTACTTTAGTCTGTCATTATAATTAAGAAATGATCAAGTAATAATCAGTGGTAATCAAGCTTTTAATATAGATGATTGTGTTAAAGTCTGGATAGTATCAAATTCAGTATAAAAGAAAGTGGATCCTAAGTGAACACAAGCAACATCTAGGCGTAATGGAAACGCGCCTAACTTATACATGAGAGGTCACGAGTTCGAGTGCTATGCTGGTCGGTTCAAACACAATTTTTGTTTTTGTTTTTTTCCTGTATGGCTTGAAATCTGATATCTACCTATATCTACACATATATATTTAATTTTTGCCTATAATCTAACATATAAAACAATAGTTCTTGCTTATTATTTTTTTGAAATCCATTCCTACAACTGTTCTAGGAATTTATGTTTATATTTTTTGCCCAGATATCAACATGTACACAGGTATACATGTACATGCCAATATCTTTGCTCAGTTTCCAGAAAACTGAGTGAAACAATTGCTAAATGTACTAAGCTTTTGAAATGCATCTTTATTTTCAAGATACAATCTATCATGATCAACCAATACTTCATTTATTGAAGCTGGTTAACCCATGAGTCCTGTATCTGCTACACACTAGTTCAAAACAATGGAGATACCATTCATTGCATCTGTCTGAAGCCTTTTTAAAAACATTTTACTTTTCTCAATACAATTCAGAAATGAATTCAAACTTATTTACAAAGCATTTCAGTAGAAAGAAAATAAAATCCTTTTAAGTTTACTTCTTGCTAAATCCAGATTTTGTTCTAAAACTCAGTGCTCTGTTATGTCTCAAGATTAGCTAATACATATATATAAATTATGCAAGACAGTGGCTCACATAATTGTATATTTCTTACCAGATTTTTATAACTGATACCTGAGCATATTTCTCTTGTTTATGTTTCAGACCCTTCTTCAAAACAAATCAAACCTTAACACACAACAATTTCAACAAACCAACAAATTTAATCTGACACTTTACAGAACATAAGGGCAACTTGATCACTGACCATAAAATATTCAATACATGATTGGAAATCTTAGAAACATAAAATTTTTCCTGAATACATGCAGATATAATCAATTTAAGCTCTTATTGAAACTAGCTAGCATGTTCATTCACTCCTCCATAATGGCCATAACTTCATTTTTACTTAGTGCCTGGGTTACCTGAAAGAGCATAAGTGGCTGCCTCATTTTAAAATGAGACACCCCATATGCCATGAGAAAACAAGGGTCAGATCTATGATCTGGTATGAGTAACATCAATTCATTCATGCTATTAAGCAATAGAGATTATAAGAGCACCAATTAGTTATTTAAGCAAATTCCTGCAGACAATTACTTTAACATAGTATAATTAAGTTGATTCAGGTATGATATATTCATTTATCATTCTTACACTTGCATACATAATCATGCAAACATAATTATCTATTTGCAACAATTGCATTCACTGGAATCATCTTGGTTCCATACCATTCAACCTAAGAAATATCCATATTCCTATTTCTTCATTTACAGGTTGTATAATTCAATTTAAATCCCTGCCTCATCTGCTATTAAGGAATCACTGGGACACATTGCAATGAACTAATTCACATCATTGCACAAAGATCTCAGGGCTTAAACAAACCATGTGCCAACTTGCATACTTCAAATATGACAAGCATTCCAGCAGCCTTCTTGGCCTTCCCTTCCCTAGTTTATTTACTAGTGTATTGTCTTAAATCCTATCATCAAATATGCTAAGTGAACATGTCACTGCAAACATGGAAACATCCATAAATTTTTCCTAGCATAATTCTCCTCAGAAATAAGCAGACAGTTATTTCCTAAATGGGGTCAATATGTCTTGATCTTAGTAAAACATAAGAATATTTTCAACTGTAAAAAGAGGCATGGCATGTTATATTGATCTGCAAGCCTTTATGATTGATTCAGATTCAAGATCTGGTTCAATCATAATTTTAGCTTGTGGGTTTCTCTTTTTTTTTTGATTTGATTAAGGGCTCAGCACTTAGAAAATTTCTATTGCACCCTTAACATTTTTCTTTTCAAGCCTCAGCACTTATACCAAGTATAATGCAGCTCCAATCATTTTTGTAAAGTTTCCATGCCATAGATCTATAACAGTTGAGAGTATTCTCTATATAATTTTTTTAAGATCCTAAACTTTAACATTTATGAGTATAAATAAAACAGTATGATACTCATCCAAAGACAAATGTCTCAACCAATCAAAGATCATCAAAATCATCCATATTAAATCATATCAGATTTAAAATAAAACATCCAAAAAGCATTGATGAAATCATATACATCAAAACCAGAAATATATATAAATGGCAATAAAAAGTGGCTGCCTCATCTCAGGTCTTAATGCCATGAACTTAGTGAGATTACTCACCTAAATGTTTCTTCTTATTAATCCAGAAAATTCTTGTTTGAGTGTTTTCTCCTTCCTTCCAATATTTTTCTTCTTTTCTTATTTTTGTGCAGCCCGGGGTAAAGACAATTCTACTGCCTATTTATATGCATTTTTCCTCTAGGGTTTTGTTGAAATAGAATTCCATTTCTGTCCTAGCTAGCATCATGCATTTTTCATTCATAATACCCCGGCCATATTAACCAATTTAAAGGCTGCATTTTCTTTCTTTTACTTTTCAGAAAATGGCCACTCACCTAGTCATGTTAAAAGTGTGACTATCCTATTTCATATTTTAATTATTTCTGAGAATCCCCTTTGCTATTTTTTTGCCTACGCAAGCATATTAACTTGTATCACATTTCATGTCATTTTAATGTTATGGTTTCACTTGCTTATATATGTACTTTTCAGTGTTTAAAAATGTATATTTGTATACATATCTTATCTAGGCTTATTTTAATTCCTCTTTTAAATTCAGAAACATATGCACCTATATGTATACAAGTTTACAAATCCTTATACATATGTATAATTTTCTTTTCTGGGTTTTAATTAAAATCTGTTTACTGATTTAAAGTAAAACTTATTTTTCTTATTTTCTAAGATGATCCATATAATTCCAGAAATCAAATATCCATGTTGTAAAATCATGTTTGTATTGCTTTTTAATTCTTGTTTTAAATCCAAGAAATCTGGAGTTCTTCCTTGTGCCATTTCAGTGTGCACGTGCACACATATACTTGCACACTATTTATTCCAGAAATTTCACCATATTTAAATCTAAATATTTCAAAAATTAAATCATTTTTCAAAAATGATTTTTCACAAAATTTTGGGGTATTACACAGCGGAACAACATATAATAGATAAATGAATAATCTTTAAACAAAGAACTATATCATTTTATACATTACATCATCATCAGAGTTTACAACAACAATACAACAATGGACAGTTATATAAACTTGTCCTCATACAGAATACACAGTGGAATAAATAATATCATATACAAGTGGTTCGTCTCGCCATCCAGCTCGCCACTAAGCTCCACAGCATCCCGAATCCATAATGACCTGATAACCTGACTCTAGACTGCCCGTGTGGAAAGTGGTGGGCACCCAGAGTTTAGGAAGGAAACAATAAACTCCAGGTCAGTCATGGTGACTGGTGTGAGAACTTAAAACAGTTATTTATCTCTAAAACAAATAACAGGATATTTTTAAAATCAATTCGCAATGCTTTTGGAAAATGGGACTACCATAAGGCCTCCCGCACACACACACAATGCAAACGCAGAATCGGAGGAGATTTCTCCTTATGATAGTCAAAGATGCTTACTACGCAAAAATCAAATTCTTTTTGATATTATTATTAGTGCATAGTGTAGAAAAATCATTTCGAAAGTATAATATAAATCTTAGCCAGCATAGGCATTCCGCACTTATGCCTACTATAGCTACCATGTTCAATAGCAGGTTACCTCCACATTCCATGGCAGGTAATACAACTAAAACCATACAAGTCACGTATTGTTTCTTTGGATTTCCAACAAATGGTCAGGCCAAGGAACTTCCCATTGCCACATAGGTACGCCTCTGGAAAGACGACCCGAGAAATAACCTAACATTATGGTTAGATCTCTGCCAACACAAGGCCGGGTTACCCCTAACTGGGTAACTACTTACACGAATATGTCATCCCCCGATCGTAACCGATCTTCCCGAGGATCCTCGATTTCCAACAACCACAAAGTAATAAATTTGCAGCAACAACATAGGTTAAATATCTAGGCTCCATACCATGATACCACCTCTATCCAGAAGGAATGACATACACTAAAGGGGCGCTACCCCCTAATAACCTTGCCGCATCCTTCCTGTTTTGACCATTTCCGGGGTGTGAGGTCTGACGAAGTCTCGTCCACAAAGCCACGCTTTATACAAAAGCTATGCTTTGGGTCAAACAAATGATCAAAATAATGATCACAAAGATAAATGATCAAACAAATGATCATATCACAAATGATCAAACAATGATCATTACACAGCAACACTCAGCATGCCACGTTACCAAATTGGGAGTATATCGTTGATAACCTTCAACTACATAACCTCTGAGCTCGTACGTCTCAGAGAAGGGTGTTAAGCTAAGAGAATAAATTCTCCGCCACCAACAGAAATGTATTTGAAAGAAACCAGCTTTATATCTCAATTTGTAACGTCAGACATACAACCATACAAGTCTGTTCCGGGATCGAACAGAACCGAAGGCACTTCTTACGAAGCCCTTGCAAATTCGGATAATTTTCTAATCACGTCCGGACTTCCCGTCACTAAGGGTGATAAAACCTCTATATCGGAGATCAGCCGATGCAGAGTAACTCGACGGTAATCCTTCCATTTTCAAAAATATCCGGTCTTCAATACCGGCCATCAAATGCAATCCATTTCGACGTATCACATATCCGGAATGGGTTATACGACCCAAAGGTCCTTTCTCGGTTAACCGAATAGTGAGCGCTTATTCAAAAATAAGTGTGGCATTCAAATTCAAGCAAATCACAACAAATACCCATTCAAGGTAATTATTGATAGTCGGTGTCACGTACCGAAATTTTCGACTTTCGAAAATTCGACATCGATACTCACTTTATCGACTGCCGAGCAATCAAGTGCCGGAAACTCCAATAGTGAGGTTTTTAAGAACAAGAAAAGGGAGAAGAAGAAGAAGATGGAAGAAAGAGGAGAAGAACAACAACAGAACAACATCAGAATAGAAAACAATATCAGAATCTTACACATCGCAGCGGAACAATATATAATAGATAACACTAATCTTTTAAAACAAAGAACTATATCAGTTTATACATACATCAATCAGAGTCATATACAACAATGGACAGTTATATAACTTGTCCTCATACAGAATACACAACGGAATAATACAAAAATATAGGTGATACGTTTCGCCATCCAGCTTGCTTCCAAAGCTCCAGAATATCCAGAATATCCTGATAACATAACTCTAGGCTGCCCGTGTGGAAATTGGTGGGCACCCAGAGTTTAGAAGGGAAACAATAAACTCCGAGTCAGTCATGGTGACTGGTGTGAGATCGTAAAACAATTATTTTTCACAAAGAAAATAAAACAAATTCGCAATGCTTTTGGAAAATGAAACTACCATAAGACCTCCCACCACACACACAATGCAAACGCAGAATTGGAGGAGATTTCTTCTTATGATAGTTAAAGATGCTTACTACGCAAAATCAAATCATTTTGGATATTATTATTAGTGCATAGTGGAAAATCATTTCGAAAGTAGAATATAAATCTTAGCCAGCATAGGTACCATTATATTATGCCTGCTATAGCTGCCTCCTGAGGAGACAGGTTATACAATTGAAATCGTAAAGGCTCGTATTGTTTCTTTGGATTTCCAACAAATGGTCAGGCTAAGGAACTTCCTTTTCCACGATGGGTACGTCCCTGGAATAGACGACCCGAGAACCTAACCGGATCTCTGCCAACACAAGGCCGGGTTACCTCTGCAAAAATAGGTAACTACTGACACGCGTATGCCATCCCCCGATCGTAACCGATCTTCCCGAGGATCCCCGATTCGCAACAAACCACATAGTAAAAATGCAGCAACCACATAGGTTAAGTATCTGGGCTCCATACCATGATACCAACTCTATCCAGAAGGAATGACATACACTAAGGGGCGCTACTCCCTAAAACCTTGCCGCATCCTTCCTGTTTCGACCATTTCCGGGGTGTGAGGCTCGACGAAGTCTCGTCCACAAAGCTACGCTTTCTACAAAGCCATGCTTCGGGTCAAACAAATGATCAACCTATGATCACAAAGATATAAGATCAAACAAATGATCATATCGCAAATGATCAAACACTGATCATCTCACAGCAACACTCAGTATGCCACGTTACCAAATTGGGATATATCGCTGATAAATTTCAACTACATAACCTCTGAGCTCGTACGTCTCAGAGAAGGGTGTTAAGCTAAGAGAATAAATTCTCCGCCACCAACAGAAATGTATTTGAAAGAAATCAGCTTTATATCTCAAATTGTAACGTCAGACATACAATCCATACAAGTCTGTTCCGGGATCGAACAGAACCGAAGGCACTTCTCACGAAGCCCTTGCATATCCGGATAATTTTCTAATCACGTCCGGACTTCCCGTCACTAAGGGTGATAAAACCTCTAAATCGGAGATCAGCCGATGTAGAGTAACTCGACGGTAATCCTTCCGTTTTCAAAAATATCCGATCTTCAACACCGGTCTTCAAATGCAATTCATTTACGACGTATCACATATTCGGAATGGGTTATACGACCCCATGGTCCTTTCCCGGCTAACCCGAATAGTGAGCGCTTATTCAAAAATAAGTGTGGCATTCAAATTCATCCAATTCACAACAAATACCTATCCAAGGTAATTATTGATAGTCGGTTATTTAACTATCAATAAAGATGCGCAACATCATCAGATTCCAAATAATTTTCCCAAATTATTTCATCTTCAAAAAATATCTTTTACTAGATATAAAATTTCCACACTTAATCATTTGAAAACAATTTCAAATCAATTTCCACATTTCATTTTATCTTTGAAGATAAAATCTCAAAACAGTTCATTTCATATTGGAAAAGCATTTCCATACTTATTTAAAAATAAGTATTTCACAAATCTATTTATTTTCAACATTTGAAAATATTCAATATACTTAAATCAATATTAAGTATACATTTCATTCTTTAAGGAAATCATTAATTTTAACATCTATTTGAGTCAAAACGAATGTTGCGTAAAACATCGTTACGACGACTCGAAATCACTAGTATAGGGATTCGGATTTTAAGATAGATATATGTAAATCCCAATGCTACATAAAACATTTTCTTTCGAAAATCATTTACTATAACAACAGTGTTATAGTCCATCATTTCCTTATTTCTCGAAAACGTCTATTTCAACAATGAATGTTGAAATCTATGATTTCGATATTTAACACATTTTAAAACATTGTTAAATCGTTTTCATCTTATTCCAGTAACAATTTCCCAAAACAGATCCATTTTACTTAATAATATATTCACTGTCCAAAATCGTGAATATACTTCACTAACCAAATTTCAATCTTTTCTACACATTTATACTTCAAGAATTATCCACTATCCAAAATCGTGGATAAAATTCCCTTAATATCTTCTATATTAAATTCATCAAATTTGATTGATTTCGAATTTATAAAACAACGTTTATAAATTCACCTTTATATTTTCTAACAACTTCGATTTATAAAATTCTCCTTTTATTAACTTCTAAAATTACTTATCAAAATAAGTGATTTCGGATTTATAAACAACGTTTATAAATCACATTTATACTTCATAACGATTTCAACTTAAAAAATCATTTTATTAGCAATTTCTGTTCAAATCTCATCTAAGTGCAAAAATCTAATTTATAAGCAAATTACTTATAAATCTTCTATTCTACAACTTCTATACAATTTATACTTCACAATTTATAAATCTATAAATCTCGTTCACATATGATTTTTATTATCACTTCATTTTTAACACTTATAAAAAACTCGTTTTAAAATTCCAATATCTTAATAAAATAAAATAAAAATGTCAACCTTATAAACTTTTTAAGTAAACCGTTTATAATACTTTAAAAATCTCAATTTAAACCATTTTATAAATCAATCAACTATTTATTCCAAAAATCACTTTTCGGTTATATTTCACAAAGATCTTAACTTTTATAACTTTAAAATTTAAACGTTTATTTATTTAAAATAAGTCACTTCAAAAATTTAATAAAACGTATAATTTCAAAGATCACTTTAAAAATCCTTTTAAATTAAAAGTCGTTATTTTTAAAACTTGAATCCGATGATGCAACAACACCAATTAGTTAATCACAACATCAAACATCATATATCAACATATGATAACAGAATATACATCAATATCTGTAAATAAATAAATACTGGTGAGGAATCCAGTTGGATCCCTCCAACCTGTTTCCCTGCATCCACAGATGTTAGCACAATACCAATTCCACTTCGAGGTGGAATATCGCGGTATATGGGTTTTATAAAATCATCCGCTTACTAACGGCGCAATAGGGTCTCATCCGCTATACGAGGCGGGAAATCATCAATCCAATATATACATATGCCAATATGTATATATTGCTATATATATAGATATATCCTACTATATCTAATATCACATCCAAATAGCAATCAAATCAATAACTGAAAATTCCACTTTTCAATTTTTTTGAGTGAGAAGATCTCACCTTTGCTTTTGCCATCCATTTTTGTTCCAGTTTGTTTTCTCCAAATTTTGACCTTGTATAAATAATTAATGATTTATTAATATTCGAACAAATCGAACATTTAATTTCTTTTCGATAGATTAAATAAATCAACACTTTTAATTTGAACAAATCTAATCATTGATTTCCTATTAGGTAAATTAAATTAGCCAAATTATTTTATTAACAAACTTTCTCTTATCAATTTATTAAATTAAATCGAATTCCCTTTTTGAAAGTCTTTTTAGTAACTTAAATAAATTTTAGATAAGTCAATAATACATTCATATTTTTATTTTCTGAAAATAAAACAGTAATAATTTTTCCTTCTTCAAATCTTAATCTGTATAAAATTTCTTGCTTTACTATAAATATTTTTAAAACTGTATATAGCTAATGGCAATTTCCTTTACTGTTATCAATATTAACCTATATATATATTTATATTATTAAATTTTTAGCGACATCCAAATCTCAACAAATAAAAGAAAAACGAAAAACTGCTTACCCAACTCACATCGCCGACGAACTGCTCCTCCAAACACTTGCGTACGCAAGCATACCCTCCACAGTCTCGACAACAGACAATTGCCCAAAACTCAATCGAGTGCGACTCGAGCTAACGCTCGAATCTTTGCCGCTGACCCACTCGCGAATGCCCTATCGAAAAGAATCGAGCATCCCACCATCAGTAAGAAGAACTCCAGCTCCCTCAACTTGCGAAATTGCCGTGCCCAGATTGCTCGAACTCGAGATCCACTGCCGTGCGCGAGACCTCCACCCCCTATCGCGACGTTGCCTTGATCGAACATCCTAAAGCTCGAAGTCGAGCTCACCGCGAGTAGCTGCTGCCTCGTCCCTGAATCGCGATACCCCCTAGCGTGCGCGACTCCCCTAGCAACCTCAATCTATGCGCGCGACCGTGATGTCGATGCCCTAACTCAATCGCGATGATGCCCTAGCCTTCGATTTAATTTTGTTTGAATGAGAGAGGGGCTTCGGCCATTAATTTGTTTTTGAAACGAGAGGGGAACGTGCTTGTTTTTGAAATTGAACAGGTCACCATTTTATTTTCTTTGTTTCTGATTTTGAATAGAAAGGAGGAACGTGATTTATCAGAGAAGAAATGGGAGACAAAGGTACGCGACATTGCAGAGAAAAAGCATCGATGTTGAAAGAAGGCAGGCTGGAGAAAGAATCTCTGCTGCGTTGACAAATTTTTAAATTTAAAATTTAAATTGAATTTGATTAAATTTCAATGCGTTTATTCACCGTACGGTCACAAAACAACTCCGATCAATACGAAATTTGAAATCCGACAATAATTCAATATTACGGACCCAATGGAACTGGTTTCGTTGAATTCCGAGACTACGCCCCGGAATGCTATTTTCAAATTCAATTCAAACGATATAAATTCAAAACTAAATAAATCAATTTTAAATTTGATTCTGAAGTTTCAATTATCTTCAGTATTGTCAATACGAATTTTAAAAGCTTTTGAAATATTTTTCTTCAGCTTAAAATTGAAGATTCAAATTTTTGTTCAACTTTCACTAGATTAAATTTTATAATTTAATCGCCAATTTCAAAGTTATATCGGGGAAACAAATTAAATTATCGTTCAAATATTTAAAATTAATTTAATATTTTCAATTTATTTTGTTCGAAATTCTGGGTCGTTACAGTCGGTTATTTAACTATCAATAGGTCTGCACAGCATCATTATTTCCAAATAATTTTCCAAATTATTTATTTTCCAAAAATATCTTTACAAGATATATAATTTACACACTGCAACCATTTGAAAAGAAATTTCAATTATCCACTTTTCAATTTATCTTTAAAAGATAAAATCTCAAAACAGTTCATTTTATATTGGAAAAACCTTTCCATACTTATTCAATAATAAGTAATTCACAAATCATTTATTTTCAACACTTGGAAAATATTCGATATACTTAAATCATAATTAAGTATATATTTCATTCTTTAAGGAAATCATTCTCTTTCACAAATTTTATTTGAGTCAAAATGAATGTTACATAAAACATCGTTACGACAACTCAAAATCACTAGTATAGGGATTCGAAATTTAGATAGATATATAAATCCCAATACTATATAAAACATTTCCTTTCGGAAACCATTTACTATAACAACAGTGTTATAGCCCACCATTTCCTTATTCCTCGAAACATCTATTTCAACAATAAATGTTGAAATCTATGTATTCGATACTTAACACATTTTAAAACAATTACTTCATTTCGTAATATCACTTTTCCAAAAAATATCCATTTTATTTAATAATATATTCACTGTCCAAAATCGTAAATATACTTCGTTAACGCATTTAACGTTTCTACAGATTTTACTTAAAAGATTATCCACTGTCCAAAATCATGGATAAAATTCCCAACCAACTCTTATTATTACAACATTTAACTTAAAGGATAATTCGCTGTCCAAAATCACGAATATATCTCCTTTATTAAACTTCTATGTTTAATTTATCAAATTCAATTGGTTTCGGATTTATAAAACAATGTTTATAAATTCCATTTCTATTTATAAAACTTCAACTTATAAATCTCATTATTAACACATTCCATTCATATCTCATTTAAATGCCAAAATCCGATTTATAAGATAATTACTTATAAATCTTTTATTTTACAAAATCTATTCATTTAATAACTTCACAATTTATAAATCTATAAATTCCGTTCACTTATGAAATCCATTTATACTTCCTTTTAACACTTATAAAAACTCGTTTTATAATTCCAATATTTTTAATTTATAAATATCAAATTTTTTTAAATCTTTTAAATAAATCATTTATAACAATCCAAAAATCCCAATTTAAGCCATTTTACAAATTAATCAACTTTTTATTTCAAAAACTACTTTTCGCTTATATTTCACAAATCTCATAATTTTCATAACACGAAAATTATAACATTTATTTATTTAAAATGAATCAATTCCAAAATTCAATAAAACGTATACTTTCAAAAATCACTTTAAAAATCCTTTATAAATCCTTTATAAATCAAAATCGTTATTTTTAAACTTCAAAAATGGATCCGATGATGCAACAGCACCAATCATCAATCACAACAATCAAAACATCATATATCATCATATGACAATAGAATATATAACAATATCTGTAAATAAATCAATATGGTGAAGAATCCAGTCGGATCCCTCCAACATGTTTCCCTGCATCCACAGATGTTAGCACAATACCAATTCCGCTCCAGTACGGAATATCGCGGTATATGGGATTTATAAAATATTATCCGCTATTATGCGGCACAATAGGGTCGCATCCGCTATATACTGCGGGAAATCAACTCCAAGTACATAAATAATACCAATTTCACTTTACGGTGAAATATTCGCGGTATATGTTTTTAATAAATAACCTCCGCTTACTAACGGCGTATAATGTCTATTTTAACAATCAATAGATAACAATCATCATTCAAACATACATTCAAGCAATTTTAAATCTAACTATTTAAAATTAACATCGAAACATATTCAATTGAGTGAGAAGTTCTCACCGTGAATTTCAATTCAGTTTCAACGTTTTATTTCGAATAAAATTAAACGGACGTTTAATTTTACCCAAAAATTTCACTAACTTCAATCGACTCCAAACCAGCTCCATTGCGTAGTGCTCGTCAAAACGAAGCCAACGCAATTCGTTTCGTCCAAAACGGACCTCGTATGAAAGAGTTATAGCTTTTCAAAGATTATACGAGTTAATATAAATCGATTTACAATTTTCTTTAATTATTTAAACCTTTAAACTAATCTGGCTGTTAGATCTCAATATTCAGATCTGGGCCATTCCATGTGTTCTTCCCCATCTCCAGTTCATACGAACGAAACCCACGCCGCCTTCCACTTTGAATATTTCGCACGCCACCACGTACGTCCCGACGATGATCGAGCAACTCCGCTGCGTAGCCCACCCCATGCTCTACCTCCACCGCGACCATGGTCAAACTCGGTCAAGTATGTGCTTTGGAAAACGTGAACGAAAGTCGTGACTTTGAACGGCAATTTCTGTCGATTCGTTGCATTATAAACGATCTCCACTGTTGGATAGCAAGATCTCTTCGTGTTCTACAAGTTTGCCGTTGAAAGTTTCTTGAAATAATTGATAGATTTGAAGAAAATGAGGGAGGAAGATGAGTTATTTTCGGCCATTGCTTATGGAGGTGGCGGCTGAAGCAAAACTAGGGCTAGGGTTTTGTTGTGTTGCAAATGGAAATAACTAGGTCCTTATATAGAAAATTTCACAAAACACTATTCACCCGAAATTTTCCGAACTCCAAACGAAGCGTATCGACTGACATTTCTAAGGTTTACCCCGCGTTCCGAACACAATGGAACATGTTTCGAGAGCTAATTCAGTCATATGTGCGAGTTATGGAATCAAACGATTGATTTTAAATTAAATCGATTAAACAAATTCTCTAGACGTTTTGGTTTGCCCCGGACAAACGGTAAATTTAATTGACACGAAATTTGAAACCTTACAATAATTTCACATTACGGATCCGATGAAACTGGTTTCATTGAAATCCGAGACTGTTTGAAAAATGACTATTTTAACTCGCCAAATTAATATTAAAACAATTTCGATGCGTTTCGATCTGCCACGGTCAAATGACAACTCTGATTGCTACGAAATTTGAAATCCGATAATAACAAACTATTACGGATCCAATTGAACTAGTTTCGTCCAATTCTGAGACTGTTCGAAAAATGGCTAATTTCACTAGTCGATTTAAATATTAAAATATTCAATTTTCACAATTTAACTTTAAATTCAATTTTAAAAGTTCTATAACATCACTATAACTCCAACATGATTTAACATAACTTTATAAATCATTTTCAATCACATTTAATCCAGATTTCAATTATTTCTGGATTTTCAACTATTAAATTATCGATTTAATTATCCTATTAAATCCAGTTAAATTATTCGACTTATAAATTCTACTTGTTAATATTTAAAATCAATTAAATATTCAAATTTTAATTCATATAAATTCTGGGTCGTTGCATGTTTTACCTCTATTCTGAACGCAATGGAACTAGTCTCTAGGCCTAGTTCGATCGTTTGCAGAAGATAGCTTTTCAAAACCAATTTATTTTAATTAAATTTCTTAAACTAATTTCTACGCGTTTCAAGCTCGCACGGCCAAACGACAAGTCCGATCATTACGAAACTTGAAATCCTATAATAACTTAGTATTACGAATACGATGAAACTGGTTTCGTCGAAATATGAGAAAGTGGCCAAAATGGCTATTTTCACAAGTTAATTAAAACAAGAAATTTACAAAAATTAATTTAATCGCCTTGAATTCAATTTTAAAAGTTAACAATGTTCATTGTTATTTAAATAAAATTTAAATCAACTCTCGACATCATTTTCATTCACATTAAATTCAGAATTAAATTATTTAAATAATTCCCAATATTAAATTTAAACAATTTAATTATTCAATAAATTACATTAATAACCATTAATTTCAAATGAATTTTAGTTATCAATAATTATTTTATTTTCGTCCAAATAATTCAACATTTATTATTTAATTCTAGCTATTGATTACGAGTACATATGCATGCCCAGGTGGGCTTGCATTTAACCACAATGTGCATGCATTTTTATTTATACCCGTGGAAGTAGATTTGATAGTTGCATCCCCATATTTGAACGCCGCTTAGGCAGAAACCACTATTTTTTTCAGACTGCAATAACTTCTTCATACTACCTCGAAATCAGGCAAAACTTCGACCGATGAACTCCTACCTAAATTACAGACAATATGGTACACTCGGATACTTTATCTTGTATCACACTGTAGTTCTCCAAGGGGACTGACAGTTTACTTAGAAAATAACATGGCACAAAATCCTCTTATTTGAACTCCGCCTAGTGCAGAAGCTGCTATTTTTTTTATTCAGACTGCTCTATTTTCTTCATACTAACTCGGAATCCAGCGAGACTTCGACAGATTAACTCCCACCTAAATTACGGACAATATGGAACACTCGGATGCTTCATCTTATGAACGCACACTGTAGTTCTCAATGGGACAGACAGTTGTACATAGAAAATAACAGGCTACCACATCCCCATATTTCAACTCCGCCTAGTGCAGAAGCCGCTATTTTTTTTGTTCAGACTGCAATAACTTCTTCATACTAACTCGAAATTAGGCGATACTTCGACCGATGAACTCCTACCTAAATTACGGACAATACGGTATAGTTGGATACTTCATCTTGTGAACGCAAACTGTAGTTCTCCATGGCGACTGACAGTTGTACTTAGAAAATAACAGGCTATATCCCCACTTCAACGCTCACTGTAGTTCTCCATGGTGACTAATAGTTGTACTTAGAAAATAACATGCTACATCCTCATATTTGAACTCTGCTTAGGAAAAAGCCGCTATTTTTTTTGTTCAGACTGCAATAACTTCTTTATACTAACTCGGAATCAGGAAAAACTTCGACCGATGAACTCCCACCTAAATTACGAACAATATGGTACACTCGGATACTTCATCTTGTGAACGCACAATGTAGTTCTTCATGAGGACTGATAGTTTACATAGAAAATAACATGCTACCACATCCCCATATTTGAACTCCGCCTAGTGCAGAAGCCGCTATTTTTTTTGTTTAGTCTGCAATACTTCTTCATACTAATTCGGAACCCGACGAGACTTCGACCGATTAACTCCCACCTAAATTACGGACAATATGGAACACTCGTATACTTCATCTTATAAACGCACACTGTAGTTCTCCATGGGGACTGACAGTTGTACTTCGAAAATAACAGGCTACCACATCCCCATATTTGAACTTTGCCTTGTGCAGAAGCCGCTATTTTTTTTGTTCAGACTGCAATAACTTCTTCATACTAATTTGGAATCCGACGAGACTTCGACCGGTTAACTCCCACCTAAATTACGGACAATATGGAACACTCGGATACTTCATCCTGTGAACGCACACTGTAGTTCTCCATGAGGACTGACAGTTGTACTTAGAAAATAATAGGCTACCACATCCCCGTATTTGAACTCTGTCTAGTGTAGAAGCCGCTATTTTTTTTGTTCAGACTGCTATATTTTCTTCATACTAACTCGGAATCCGGCGAGACTTCGAAAGATTAACTCCCACCTAAATTACGGACAATATGGAGCACTCAGATACTTCATCTTCTAAACGCACACTATAGTTCTCCATGGGGACTGAGAGTTGTACTTAGAAAATAACAGGCTACCACATCCCCATATTTGAACTCCGCCTAGTGCAGAAGCCGCTATTTTTTTTGTTCAAACTGCAATAACTTCTTCATACTAATTCAGAATCTGGTGAGACTTCGACCAATTAACTCCCACCTAAATTACGGACAATATGGAACACTCGGATACTTCATCTTGTAAACGCACACTGTAGTTCTCCATGGGCATTGACAGTTGTACTTAGAAAATAACAGGATACCACATCCCCATATTTGAACTCCGCCTAGTGCAGAAGACGCTATTTTTTTGTTCAGACTGCAATATTTTATTCATACTAACTTGGAATCTGGCGAGACTTCGACCGATTAACTCCCACCTAAATTACGGACAATATGAAACACTCGGATACTTCATTTTGTGAACGTACATTGCAGTTCTCCATGGGGACTGACAGTTGTACTTAGAAAATAACAGGCTATCACATCCTAATATTTGAACATCGCCTAGTGCAGAAGCTGCTATTTTTTTTGTTCAGATTGTAATAACTTCTTCATACTAACTTGGAATCTGACAAAACTTCGACCGATGAACTCCCACCTAAATTACGGACAATATGGTACACTCGAATACTTCATCTTGTGAACGCACACTGTAGTTCTCCGTGGTGACTAACAGTTGTACTTAGAAATTAACAGGCTATATTTCCCATATTTGAATACTATTTCTCTATGAGATGTAAAAGGGTATATTTGGAATTTCAAAAAGACACCGAGTAAATCTATTCAATGAATTATCTTTATTAGTAGTAAAGATAAACAGATTCAATATATATATAATTTCATTTCAATACTGGTTATTGCCTAAATCTTCGTAATTAGTTATTTCAAAATTTTATTCAAGTTCATATTAAATAAATTACAGAAATAAAACATTAAATTTTTATTTCTAACTATTTTTATTCAATAATCATATTAAATTTAATAATTTAAAATAGTTAAATTTACGGGTCGTTACAATAGATCTAAAAATTTCAATCGCTAAAATGTCAGTTTGATCAATTTACTTAAAGTGAAACTCATTTGATATCCTTAAATGTTATGGATGATCAAATGCATTTCTATAAAGAGTTAGTTACGATATTATAGTAAGGATTTCCATTTGAATGGTTCGATCATTTAGAAAGAAAAACGAATGTATGAGAGTGGATGTAACTTAAGGCACGGTTGTGATGAAGAGAGTGAATGGTCACTTTTGCTTCATGAAGAGACATTGAAAACAAGAATTGTAAAATAATAATGGATAATTAACATGAAATGAGAAATATGATTTCTATTCCAAAATGTATTATCATATAGAAAATTGTTTTCTATGAGATTTATTTCTTTAAGTTTAAGATATTTGATCTGAAAACTCTCGACTATAAACCATTTACATTGAATGAAATAAACAGTCTATATTAAATGGTTGAATGGAGTATTATGTTTCATACGCTATTACAGTAATGACAGATTATAGATATAGTGGGAGCATACCATATAACACTTTTTGACGATAGCATCAAATTACAAAATTATTTCGTAAAGATACAAAGTATTAATTATGAGATAATAACTATTTTTGATATTGCCTAAAATATACATAGTTCTATTTTAACACAAATATTTTGGATATTCATTATAAAGTAAAACTGTGATAGTGGTATTTGTTTTCATAACAAAAATGATGTGTTGGAAAATACAGAAGTATTTGAACGTTTTCCAATTATTTTGGAATTATAGACTAGGCCACAATTTTGAGAAATAATTTTTTAATCATATGATTATGAATTATGCAGTATTGGTGAATTACATCTCAAACAATAAAAGGTAAACCACCCATTCAGTGGAGCAACATAGGAGTTGACGAACTCTTTTGAATGATACATATAGATGTATGTAATGGTAAGTCTAATAATACCAAAACGGTTAAGCATACTTCGTTAAATTCACCGATGAACTATCACAAACATGAACATGTGTATTTGGTACACATATAGTATGACTTTGATAAGTTCATATAATATAAAACAGAAGTAAATAACATAATGCGAAAAATAAAATAAAATGATTCGATTAAATCGAATAGGTAAGTATATTGAAAAGAGTTCCAAACATATCTAAAAATGACAAAAGGTTTGATCTTAAAATTCACTCTTCCCTATGATACATAATAATGTATCGATAAGGAGTAATCAGACTTTGTTGAACAAAGTACGATTGATAATGAGTGAAATTGAGTTAACTTATTTCTACAAGGTTATGTACTTAAGAATAGTGCATAATGTTAATATTAATTTCATTTAATGCATAGTTTACAAAATCACACAAGATAAGGATTTATAAGAAACCCCAATATATCCTAGGTCAAGGAGTTGACAGGTTGTGCGAGTCGAAAGACTACATATAATAATTGTTCATGAGGGACCTTGCGTTGACCTCCCAAAAAGGAGTTTGGGAACGATCATTATTGGATGACTGTTGAACATAAGTTTTGTAAACTAAAACCAAATCAGCCATATATAAGTCAATTCACTAAGTATTTATAACTGCCCATTCTGTTGCACCAAGAAACAATTGTTGTTTCATGAAGCATGTGTCTATAAGAAAGGACATTAAAAAGGTACAAAGATATTTCTAAACTAAAAGGTAAACAACAAACTTATGATTACTAATGATGTACTCAAGCTAAAATCATTATAGTTTGATTGATTAATACTCAGCAATGGATTTGTAAATGATATCTTTTATAGTAAGTATAAAGGATGTTGGGAATGTCCCAAAACAATATTGTAACATCTCCTATCTTGAGGCCCGAAGCTAAGCGCTACAGATGCCGCAATCATCCATAGTATTAACTTCCGGTGACAAAATATGGTAATGTTAGTGGTATCCACAATATCAGAAGCACATGAATATGAAATAAAATCAACATAGATTTCAAAACAGCTTTTTTGATTACATTTCAAATCATACATAATCCCAAAACGGTTCCCATGTTTTGATCAAATATAATTGTTACAAATTACGCCAAGAGCGACATATGAAGATGCCCCATTGGATGATCTGAGTACTAAATAGACATATCAGCCATAATACATCACAGCGAAAATAAAACTAAATAGCTCCTACATAGCTAACTTTGCCTCCCGCTCGTCTTCATAATCTTATTCGTCCAACCTACTAAACCTGAAAAACCTTAACTCTCAATCTACTCAAATTATATTTTGAGCACCCAAGAGTTTAAGGGGAAAACATAAACTTCGAGTCAGACATAAAGCCTGGTGTGAATAATACTGTTACATCTCAATTTACTGATATTAAGTGAGACCACGCCTCTTAGCGGAACGTGTTTCCCCTCACTGATATCCTTTTAAAAGCATATCTTTTGCAAATCAAAACCCTGCAATCAAACTGGTTATAACAATTAAAGCAAATACATATATGCATAAAAATCAGGAAATCCATGGACTATCTGTCCTCACTATAATTTTATCTGGCTAACTATTAACCATTCGCTGACTCGGGCCTACCAGACATAATCAATTGTCTAACTTTTGTTAGACACACTACTGGGTTATCTGCCTTTAACTATCATCTTCGAGGGTTAACTGATCCTAATGGTTTTGCGGGCTTACCAATAACCTGTCTTTACTATGTATATTCCCTTCTGTATGTAACATTATTTTAGTCCATCTGTGACAAAGCCCTACACACTAGAATTTTAGACTTATATTAGCTAGAGGTTATTAGCTAAAGTATAGGGCGCAACCCTACACCAGTCCCATCTGGTCTTCTAATATCTGAGTCATAAACTTAAGGTTAACTACCCTATTCAAATTTTATTTCCTGTCATATACTTAGGGTTAACTACCCTATTCCAATTTCATTTCCTTGTAAACTATCTTTGCAAATGATTTACCCTTGAAATCATAACTTTATAAACACAAGGAAATCATACCCTTTCTTTACTCAAAATACTTATGCCATGATATATGCTTTACACAAAACAATGTTGATGAATTCTTATCGATGAGATTATCTTTCCCTTTATAATAAGTTAAAACCACCATTTTAACTTAGAAAGTTTTAGGCTACAAGGCCAAAACAGGCCTTTCAAAACCTTTGTTTAAACCTTAAATAATTCCTTTTCAAATTCATTGAAAGTACCCCTTTCAAAATAAGTTAACTACTTTAACCGTGAAACACTAGGCCGAAAGGCCAAAACATATCTTTCGAAAGCATTGAAAGTAGACCTTTTGAAATTATTATTTAAAGCTTAGACATCCTCTTTCGAAACTATTAAACTTGTTTTTCGAAAGCATTGGAAACCCTCCATTAAAATACTCAAAATAAATCATTCGTACACATTGGGGATCTCCCCTTCGAAACACATATTATATACCTTTCGAAAACATTGGGTTCAAGTAAAGAATCGTGGAAACATTGCTTCGAAACCATTTAAAATCATTCCTTTCGAAACTTTTGGGTTTAACTTTTAACATAACTAAGGGTCGTAAAGAACTGGGGCGAAAGCATTGGTCCTAAGTAAAAGAAAGAGGATGGTTTCGAAACCAACCCTTTCGAAAGCATTAAGAAGCGGCTTCAAAGTAAAAAGGCGAAAGCACCCTTTCGAATACATTGTTTAAAGGCTATAAAGAAAAGCGGCCTTAATTAGTTCGAAAGATAGAATGCGGCTGCTAGGTTTCAAAGGTTCAAAGCTATCCTTTCTAAAGCTTCCTTTAAAACAAAATGTGGCAACTCATTCGAAAGCTCTTTTATATAAACAAAGGCAAGTTTGATTGTTTCGAAAGCTAATACAACACCTTCGAAAGCATCCTTTATAAACAGAAGTAATTAAAAGTTGATAGAAGTAGCTTCTACCCCTTTGAAAGCTAGGTTTCGACACTGTACCTTTTGCCTTTCTCCAATGCACTACATATCAATTGCTTGCTACCATGTGCATTGGTTTCGAATGGGTTCATGAGCGAAGGTATGGTGTCATAGCTATTGATGGAAGTGGCGAAGTAGTAATTCCAAGCAAAACTAATTGTTAGCCTTTAAAAGAAATTGCTTTTCACCTAACTTGCCTTATTTGTAAACATGCAATTGGTTGCCAATTCTTTTTAAAATCTTCTTTTCTAAAAGTGCTACTGAATTCAGAAATTAGCAATTAAAAACATTTAACAAATAAGCCCTTCTCCTTGATAAAACATATAAAACATTTAAGTCTCATACCTTAAATAATTTTATATCTATAGGAAAATACTTAGGAAAATTCCCCAAAAATTACCATAATTCACTTCTAATATGTTTTCTAACATATTTAAATTTCGGACCCAAAATCAACATATATTAGTCGTAATTAATTTAAACCCAATTTTAGCTATTTTCTTTCATAGAAAATTCATAACAAATCCACAATAGCTTAGAAAATTATTAAACTTGAAACCCACTTCATAAATAATGTATTTGATCATATATAAAAAACGCAAGTCATTTGGATGTCATTTAATAGGTTTTTCAAATCTAAACTTATCATAAAATCTATATGAAGCAACCTAAATCATCAACACCCATATATATCCATTTAAACAATCATATCATGGCATATTATTTGCAAAATCAATTCGGATCTAACTAGAAACCGAAATCAATAAAAATGAGATGTAAGATCATTATTCACATTAGCTTGGTGTTAAGAAGGTTGAGGTTTGTTCTTTGATTGATTCCTTCAAGCTTTCTACTTGATTCCTAGCTTTTCTTCCTTTGATTTCTCTTAATGGTGGCCGATCAAGTTTATAAGTGTTTTGGTTTTGTTTGTGAATATTGAAATGAATAAGGAATGAAGGTAAGAAGGGTTTAAGGTATAAGAATGAAGACTATTCCTATTTTTCCCTTATCATATTCCTCCTACTTAATTATCTTTAATTCTCCTTTGTTTATTCATTCATTAAGGCATGGGCCTTTATAATTATACAAATCTCAATCCCTTAACCATATAAATTATTTTATTTTATTTATCTAATTACATGTCCTAAATAATGTCAGTCAAAATTAGGGTCATTACAAATATGCATGGACATCATATTAAATATGTTAAATATGAAGCATGTAAGATGAATTCCTTATGCATTAGTAATAGAAGTTATCATACATGTTGTATTGTCATCAATATTGTATTTAACTAATGTATTTTGATACATGAAGCAAATATCAAATCCAAGTTAAGATCATTAATTGTAATTTAGAGTGCTCTCAAGTATTTACGAAATACTAGAGAACTGCTTATAGAAATAATGAACTCCTTATAAAGGAGTATTCTAGCTCGAACTTCATAAGTGATATCAATTATAATATGTGAATATTAAATTCATGTTCAAACCTAAGTTAAGGAGCTTTAAATTTGAAATGTTCTAAACAAAAGGTTGTCGCTGATTCAATGAGAAGGACATGTACATCACCTTGAATAGCACACAATAAAAGCAATGAATAAATATGAATACATAAATTTATAATTGAGCTAGGGATGATTCCAAGTATTAAGAATACTACGTCATTGTTTTATGATAACAATGTCATGATGAGAGATCACTAGAAGTCGAGAAACATATTCCGAATAGTTCCACGAGATAAAGACAGTTTATCAACATTGAAGAGAGATGGTTGACATAGTAGATAATTAAAACAATACAGTAGATCCATTTGCGATTAGATCGATCAATTCCCATCAAACTAATCGAAGGGATGAGATTAGATTTCACAATTGGTCCCCAGTGTAAGTGGAAGATTGATAGACTTAGGCGTATGCCCTAAGGGCGATTATGTAGTTTAATGTAAATTATTAACTCTGTAATAAAATCTCGCTCGAAATAAAATGTGTTTTTCTTTCTATTATATACTTGATATAATGTGTTATATCAAATATTTATTTAATTTAAGTATATTTAATAGAAATCCATAAATTATTTGTTCCGTGATAGTAATTATAATGCGTTGTAATCATGAGCAATTTATCACAATAAAAATAAACATACCGTTTTAATTATTCCTAGTTAAGACGTAACGAGGTTGGTTATTAATACATCTAATGAGACTAGAACACGCAACGCTTTCCGAATGCTGGGCGGTGTATTACTTATGGCTGTTGGGGGCACCAAGAGGTTACTGATAATTATTGGATAACTATGGAATGACACACTCGACAGTTTTCAGTTGGTTAATATAACTAAGGTCGAATAGAAAATATCGATGTGACAATATTACACAGTTCTCTCGACTTGAGAATACTGTTGAACTTCAATATGGACACTCCACTTTGATTATAGTTAAATCGTGTCACGACGTCCATCAAACGACTATAGTTGGGTCTGAGTTGAAGCATTGGATGTGTAACATTATTCAAAAGAGAATTCATTTCCTCGGTTATATGAGGTTGTATCACGGTCAACTGAAGTCAACTCAAAGTCAATGTCTTTGGCCAAAGCAGTTTAGTTAATAATAGTTGTTATTGAACCAAAGACTTTGTGTTTGAAATATACAAGTTGAATATGGACGATAATGGAATTTTGACCATTACCAAATTCCATAAATCCTAATGTGATATAGTTTTGATAAAGAGAATTTGTGTAAATAATTATCACTACCGGCGATTGCTTAAAATAAGTAAAGTTGATTTACCGATACTATGTAAGCGAAAATTTTGGTCAATCTATCACACCACTAGTTAAGGTGGCATGTGAACGTTAATATTTGAATTGTTCGATATTAGCTGCTGACCGAATTTACATCTAGGAGTCTCACAACCACAATGTTGAATACTCCGACTATCGGCTGAAATAATTAAATTACAATTGCTATAAATTAATTAATATTTGTGAAATATTAATTATAAAATTTTATTTGATTTGTGTTGATCAATATTAAAAATAGTGCGTATATAAACGTTTTATACACACATATCGATATACGGTATTGATGTACATTTGAATTTGATTTAAATGTAAATTATCTGATTTGGTTAAAAGTTGATTGGAAGCCCATAAGGGCCCATGGTTTGGTCGTCCAAGGCAAAAGAGGTGGAGGGGTTTATGTAGATATATTTGAGTTTGAATTGGTAAAGAAAAGAGTGGATATAGATCCACATTTTCCTCTCTCTTTTCTCTCCTATTTAAACCCATTACCCTCACTTTTTCATTTGAATTTTTACTCTCCTCTCCTTTACATTTCTGGTCGAACTCACCATAGCTCCCTCCACCATCAAAAAGCACAAATTCAAGTCAAATAGAATAGAGGTGCATAGATCTCTTTGTCTAGTAGCGCTTTATGGAAGAAATTGTATTCAATCCTAGGAGTTCTATAGATTTAGCATTCAAGGTGTCATTATTAGGCTACGGTAGAGGCGGTACTTTAATTCGTATTCATATATATATATATATATATATATATTTTTGATTTGTTATGTTATTATATATGGTTAGATTAGCTTTATATTACGAACCCTTATATGTGTATGCTGTCAGCCTAGAATATATATAAACATATTGATGTTATAAACAAAAAAAAATTAAATTTTTTATTTTATGTATGTACATGGTTTTACTTTCAGCCATAAATCAAAAAAATTAAAATAAACAATATTTTCAAAGGCATTTTAAATAAAAAAATTGAATTTTTAAATTAAATAAACACATAGAAAATATATGTAAATTTTATTGTTAAATTATTTACATATCAAAAATAAAAAAATTTAATTTTTTTATACACACACACATACATTTATATATATATTTATTAATTTCGAATTATATATATATATTATTTTAAATATAATCCATTAAATCGATTTTAATATATACATATATGTATATTTTAACATACACAATTTTACATACATACATTACAAAACACTTATTAAAAAAATTATTTTTTCCATGCGAAGTTTAAATAAAAAAACAAAAGGAAGTAAATTCGTACGAATTTAATTAATAAAAAAATAAAAAACTTGATTTTGTCAAAAACTAAATATGGTCGAAATAAAATACGCATATATATATATATATATATGTATATATTATTTTACTTATCTATATACTTAATTATATAACATCACCTTATATTATAAATCATTTTAAATATTAATTTCAATACACACACACACTTATGTTTTATAAAAGAGATATTTATTTCTATACATATTTTTATTTATTAATAAAATATAATTCATTTGCAAAATTAAATCTTGAAGTTGAAATTAAAAGATATTTTCATATCTAGATCTAGTTTTAAAATTTGAAATTTGAATTTTAAATTATCTATATCTATATTTATAAATATATCTTCTGTATATATATGTATATCTATAAACAACGTTACTTTTACATTATTATACATATATATTATTTATGGGATATAAAATTATATTTGTATATATATTATTTGGAATACATACATACGTACGTACGCATGCACGCACGCACGTATGTATGTATGTATGTATGAATGTATATGGTGGGCTAACCTGTCCGTCGTTTCTAAATACCAGTATTTAGATATGAACATGTTAAATCATGCACGCTGTGTATGTTGCACATGCACGTACATGTATATGTGTATATGATACACATGTGCCCATTTTATATTATATATATAATCAAGCATAATCCTTTTATTAATAAATAAATCAAAACAATGATTTTATTTAAAATTAATTTAGATTAGATCTAAATCAATTTATACTTCATAGGTCCAAATAAGATCCAAAATGGAATTTTTTTTTGAAATTCACCCTTTTAACCTACCACGTGCTGGCCCGGATCCAACATAATTAACAATAAATTTTAAGATAAAACTGTAGCGCTCAATCCACCCACGCACGCTTTTCTTTTAATTAGTCACTACTCATTGTTCATTTTTTATTATATTTTTTTCAATTTTACTATTATTATCATAAGTAATTGAATTATGTTATTATCGTAAGTGTAACAAGTACCTAAAATCTGTGTTTGACAAACACATACTTCCCTATGGTTTATAAGCAAATCTTGGTTCTCTATGCAATTGAAAAAAGAATAAAACCAATGAAATTCGAATAAAGATCTTGTTTATTTAGTGAAAATAGCTACAAAATATAAGATCATAGGATTTCAACTTGCAATTTTATTGAAATTCATAAATATAAAGGAACTTAGTAGGGAAAAATGAAGTTTTTAAGTGAACCAAATGATTTCAAAAATATATTAGGTAAATGAGATTAATAAGATTTGAATTTGGGTGCTTGGAATAAAATGTACAAGGAAACCAGAGTCATTCTAATATACAAGGAATATAAGTGTGATTAGTAAGATTCGAACTTATCATCAGTGTGTAGTGTAAGATTAAAATGAAAAATGTACTTTTGTTAGTATAAGATAAGTGTTTGATCACAAATTAACTTTTGTGATGTCCAATGAGTGAACGTGGATTAGTCCACAAAATTAGGGTCCGTTTGGTTTTATTTTGTGTTTTCAACATTCATACCAAAATTAGATAATAACCGAAGAGAAATTTGAAATTGTAAGTCATTACGACGACGATGAAGGTACACCGAAAAAATGGATGATGACAGAGTGGATGAATTATTTTCCATTCTTTTGTTATTTCTCAAATACGAAAAACAAAATAAATTTGTTTTCAATTTTATATGCTAGCTTCATTTTTTAAATGGGTTGTTTTCGAAAAATACACGTTTATGTGTTTTTTTGGACGAAAAGAGAAAACTAAAAATTGCAAACCTGCTGATTAATTTTAATAAGATCTTCTTCCCAGGAGTCCACCACGAGTTCACAGTGCACTTACTTTTGCTTTTCTTCACAGTTGATTCTTTTCTTCATTGTCTTAAGTCAAGCGGAAAAAAAAAATCTGAAAATAGAGGAAAATGGGGAATTCTAGCAGTTCAACTAATAGAGGAAAATGGTTTTGCTGTTCATGCTTTTCGTCGGAGACAGTGGAGTCACAAAATAGGTCGTCGGCGACAAAGGAGTCGCAAAATAAATCACCCAAGACAAAGGAGTTACAAAGTAGTTCGTTGGAGACTACGGAGGATCTGGATTTCCCGATGTATTATCCTGAAACTAAAGCCAGTTTATCTGGTGAGGCTCTTTTTTTCTTCTTTTTCAAGGTAATTAGTACCTCAATCCTTTTGCAATGTTGTGCTGGGCTACAAACGAATAGAATAAAGATGAGATTTGTCCAAAATACTATGTTAAATATAATCGACCTGCTACTTTAACAGTCAGAATGCATACAAATTTGTTAGTTTATGATAATTGAAAATCATTAGCCAACTTGAAAAGAAAAAGAAAAACTGTTAATAACATCTTTTTTAACTATATATTTTAATAATAATGATTCTTAATGTATGCATAGGGGATTAACAACTCAAGTTAGAAGCCTTACAACTTAACATAAGTGGTCATTGGCAAGATAATAACATTTGTCATTGTCTAGGATTGAAAAATATGGATAGATGGAAGTAGGAAAATTATAATAATGAAACGTTCTGAGAAGATGTGTTTTTGTCCTCTTTGACATAGGTATAATTATGAATATGGGTGGGAGAATTACCATTCTTAGGTTCAAATATAGTTTAGAATGGAAAAAAAAAAATTCTCTTTAAAACTGCAGATAGGGGAAAAGTTGAACAAATTGACATTAAAAAATTAGATAAAATCAAGATCATCTTGTATTGGAAAATATAGTGATAGATATGGTTTGTTCCAAACCATATAGTTAAATACGGAGATGTATTTGTTTATCTATAACAGTGGTAGCATTGGTTTAAGGCACCGAAGCACCAAATTTACTATACATGATTTATAATAATTTGAATAACCGTGTTGAATATATGGTGTTGATCAGCAAATGAAGTACACGTTGATCAGCACATAATTCATCACTCCACACATACTCAACTTGACCATGTACAAGCATCAAAAGGTATCTCCTGTAAGATCACTACTGTACTATTATCCACTGTTGTAAAAATTCTTCTAGACCTCCGATAAGTCCCCGCCTAGCGATTCCCCTAGGCCTTCCTAGAAAAGGTTTACCGTCTCATGTAAGAATCTAAACACGTATTTAGACATTGGTCAGGAATTATTTAAGATTCAGTATTATGTATAAGCATCAATGTGCTTATAGATCAAGTCTAGTTTTAGGTAGTCTTACCTCCTTGGATACTCCTAAGTACATTCAAAATCCTAAAATTTTAATTTATATCAATTAACACTAAAAAAAACACTAAATTTTTCTCCAAATACATGAGTTATCAAAAACGCCTAACTTCGATTGATCGTCGATAAATTCTCGCATAAACGATTAATCCCTAGTACATGCTTACCGTCTATAGTCCGGCTAGCGATGTTTACAACCTTGCTATTATCTGACTGCAACTGAATCAAAAAGGTTCATTCAGGTGCTTATAAGTCAGTGACCGATGCTAATAATTAAATTACATAACATTCCCAAGTCTTATCTCCAAAGTTATTAATGATGTGAAATATATTCTAAATACGATGGCCTTGCATTCATTGGTCACTAGTTAAAGATGTTTGCCATCAATTTATAATTATACTGTCTTGGATTATAGTTAAGGATGTTGGCCATCATTTCGAGTCAAAGGAAAGTTGCAAACAAAACGAGGAGGTACATGATCGAAACTCTCGGAGATCGAAAGCTAAACAGAAGTTAAAGGCCGATGCTAATAAACAAATTCCTAAGCATTTAACTCCTAATTCCTACAACCATAGTAAGTTTTTATTTTCATCTACAGATATGATTAATTCTACCTTTAATAGTTGATCAATAAGATATACATAACTTTTTCTCAAACAATAAAATTTTGCTAGGATATGTCGGCTAGAGCATCCACCATTATCACAATTTTTATCTTTTGTTCCTGGTTATAACTGCAGTCAAAAACTCAGAGAGGCACAGCAAAATACAGTTCGATAAATCTTGTGAAGACGCGGGAGTACAAGGCAACCCCTCACAGGTTGGTGGCAAAAAAATGACACCCCTGTCTTTAAAAAAGCATAGAAGACAAAAGAACAAGCAATCAGATAATCAAGAACCCCAGAAATTAAGACGTAAGAGGAAGCTAAAAGTTGATGGCGATAACCAAATTTCGAGGCATTTAACCCCTGAAATTAGTCTCCAAGGTAAGTCATGCCTTTTTTTTTATAAACCAGCTGTTATTTTTTATTCTCTTCACCGTCCAATGTTACCCGAACCTTTTGGAACATGGATAGCACATATACGTGTTTGATAGCTTATGAATATTACATATCTTAACTGAAGGATATTTTTTTACCAACAATCTGTGTCATGATGCTAATAATCAATATATGCAGACACAATCAAAATCATGAGTTATAACATATGGAGTATTAAGTCTTACAAAAGAGAGAAGAGAATGAATGCTATCAGCCATCTCATTGAGCAGCACTCTCCTGACATAATTCTCCTCCAGGTCATCTGTTTTTTAACAGTTTGTTTCCGAAAGGCAATTGATAATGATATAATGCTAGTGCTTCTTTCAGGAAGTTACACCTGAAGTCTACATATATTTCCAAAGCTGCAATTGGTGGAACGTATACAAATGCTCCATTAAAGACAAACAAGCTACCAAACGAGTCTTCTGTATGATGGTACATTATTTTCTCTTAGAGTATCTCCAAAGCCATCCTTATTTATTTATCAAATTTTGTTTTTCACCTGCGCCGTGCATGTTTTAAACAATGCTGAAATTTTGAATCCACGGTTGTGGTAACTTGAGGTTTTGCTCATACGGATTACGGAGTGTTTTGTACCTAAATAGGCCATTTTGAATCCTGATTTCAAATTAGGTGCTTTGAGATGCTTTTACAAACCATATTCAAGAATTAAGACAGTCGTCTCCTTACATTACAATTTAAAATGCAGTTGAGCAAACTGCCTGTTAAGAAATTCGTCTACAAACAATTCGTCAACACCAAGACTTGCAAGGGTGTTTCACTAGCAAAGTTCACTTCAAATCCAAAAAAAGCACTGACCGTTGCAACTTGCCATCTAAAAAGTATGAATGGTGTATGCACATACGACGTAGAGCGAACGAGTCAAGCAAAAGAAGCCATCGAACTCCTAAAATTCTCACCAAACGTTGTGCTCGGAGGAGACATGAACTGGGACGAATCCACAGATGGTCCATTTCCTTTGACTAGTGGATGGTGCGATGCATGGTCTGATTTAAAACCCGAGGAAGATGGGTATACCTACGATACACGGTCGAATGCAATGCTCGGAGGCAGACGGTTTGTACGGAAAAGACTAGATAGGTTTGTTTGCAGACTCAAGGATTTCGACATGATCGATATTGAGATTGTTGGAACGGAAGCGATAAAAGGTGTTTCGTGCAAGCGTAATGGGAAGAAGCTACCTTTGTTGCCCAGTGATCATTATGGATTGATTCTTACCATTTGTGCAAAATGAAGTTGTGTTTAGGTTTGACTATGTTAATTTGATGTAGGTGTGTCTTATGTGCATGTAATTATACGCTTTTTGTATAGGTTTTTGGACGTGTTTACTAGTGTGTATTGTCGTATGGATTGTTTTAGGATATTTGTAGAGTGATGTATTTGCTAAAACTAAATCATAATTGAGGTCAATATGGTGTGGGCCTATAGGCCCAACTAAACAGCCCCATATGGGTCTGACTAAAACATATCATTTACACCTTTAGTACGAAACCGTAGCACCCAGCGGCGGAGCTAGAAGAAATAGTCAGCTAGGGCATCAACAAAACTACAATTCTTTTTTCCAAGGTCAAACAATGTCAATTTATAATTTTCAGGTATGGTGAGGAATATATGTTACCTTACACGGAAGTTTGTGACCTTTATGATATATTTTTGTATTCAGGCAGGGCATTTACCGAATTTTAGATATGAAATATGGTAAATTGTACATTATTTTCTAGTTGATGCTTAAAATACGGGTAGGGCTTTAGCCCCACCTTATAAATTACTCCCTCCGCCCCTGGTAGCACCGCCTGTTTGTTTCATTATTCTTGCGGTGTTTCTTTAGTCATCGCGGTTTGATTGAGAAAAATCATTCCTTCGGTCCTTCTTGCTGTACTTTAATTGATTTTTAGATCTGGATCTTTTGTAAACTCAATCTGTGATTGGTGCCGAGAAATTATTACTTTGTTCTTCTGTTAAATCTGAGTTGATCCATGATGGTTGACGTCTGTTAACACTAGTATTTTGAGAGGAGCTCACGTGCGAGGCAGTGTTTTGATTTGAGCTCTTTGTAGCCAAATTTAGATGATTGCAACATTCAGGGTCTTAATCGTTGATCGTCTGTAGTTTTGAAGCAGCAATTTGATCTCCATGTAATCTTCAGCGCAGCTCCAGATATCATATAAGATTTTATAACCTTTCTCACTCTCTGTTTTTTCTATGACTTGGAACAATTTTGTTGTTTTTGTTTATCTGAAGCCATCTTTCTTCTTTTTCATTTGATTATTGTCATGTTGGCTGACTTTGCATTTTTCTGCTATTAAACAGCATATCCGTTTTAACTCCGCTATTTTTTACTACGTCCGCTAATCATGACTTTTTAGCATACGCTTTAGCAACATTAATATACAAAATGTTGATTTGACTAGTTCTTTCTTAAAACAAATTAACAAAGTTAGAGTAAAAATCAAATTTTAAGGTATAAATGATCAATATAAGTTAGAAATTTATTGTAGTCATCAAATCTAGTCTGCACAAATCATAATATATTTCGGTTTTGTTACATAAGATTAAATAATATTTCTTTTTTCTACATATGATGTGAGAATGAGAATAAATTAACTTTAAATTTTTGATTTGATATATGTAGCTTTTTGCACCTTCGCTATTTTCCACTATATTCCCGTTTTATCTTCGCTATAACTTTTTACACATTCACCGCTATAGAACCGTTAAGCGCTATAACTGCACAGTTGCCTAGGATTTGTTTCCTTTCATATACGATAAACATTTGTTAATAATATATGCGCATAATCTCTTTCAATAGACTTTTGATTGAATTGTGCATTGATGTCTTCAATTTCCTCTCTCAGTAACATGGTGCTTTTGCTATAAATGCCTAATTTGCTTTTAGCTTATGTCCATGAATGATAAACTTGAGTACCTATAAGTAAAAAATAATTGTCCATTAGTTTTGATATCATAATCACATAACAAGCATTTTGGATTGTCCGTTTTTTATCATTTCATTATATTTCTTTTGTTGTTAGCTTGTTTGTGATGGCAAAGTAAGTGAAGCTTACTAGAAGATGGAGCGATCGTTAGCTTTCTATATTCGCTTGAGGTTCTACAGAAGGGATAGTCATCTGTGCTGATCGCTAGAGAGTATCCAGATCTCTTTGAGGAAGTGACTGGATTGCCGCCGCATAGAGAGATCGAGTTTTGGATAGACTTAGTAAAGCAAGCCAGACCGATAGTTATGCCTTTGAGGCGTATGGCACCCAGAGAGTAGAAAGAATTGGAGGTGCAAGTGAATGACCTATTGATGAAGGGGTTCATTCGAATAAGCATATTTAAGTGGAGAGCACCTGTTGTATTTGTAACCAAGACGGATGACTCTTTGAGGTTATGTGTGGATTGTCGTGAGCTGAATAAAGTGATGAAGAACAAGTATCCACTCATGCATTGATGACTTGTTCGGTCAGCTGCACGACGTGAACGTGTTATCTCAAATGGATTTGGTAACATAATTTCACCAGCTTAGAGTAGCGAATGAGAGTGTGCCTATTACTGTGTTTCGTATGCCGTCAGGTTTTTATGAGTGGTTGGTGATGCCATTCGGGTTGACCAACGCTCTAGCATACTTCGTGGATCTCATGAATCGGGTTTTCAAAGACCAACTGAATAAGTTCGTGCTTGTGTTCGTAGATGATACTCTGATCTACTCCAACACTGAAGAGGAGCATAAGACACACTTGAGGATTGTGCTTGAGATATTAAGAAAGCATATGTTGAGAGCGAAGTTCTCTAAGTGTTACTTTTGGAGGAAGAAGCGAGATTCTTAGGTCATGTTGTTTCGGGACATGGTATGGCGGTGGATCCTGCAAAGGTGGTAGCGGTCCAAGATTGGAATCGACTCAAGAATGCTACGGATGTAAGGAGTTTCCAAGGATTGGTGCGATATTATAGATGCTTCATCAAGGACTTCTCAAAGATAGTAGCACTATTGATCAATTTGACAAAGAATCAGACTTTTGTTTGGGACACAAAGTGTAAGCATGCGTTTGCGAGTCTGAAAGAGAGGTCGATGAGTGCACCGGTGTTGACCATTCCAAGTGGAAATGAAGAGTTAATAGTATAGGCTAATGCTTGTGGTACTGGTTTGGGTGCAGTTTTAATGCAGAAGGAAAGGGTTGTCGCTTATGACATTCGACAGCTAAATCCGCACGAAAGAAATTGAAAGTGACCAAGGATCGAGTAATATGAATAATTATCTAAGTTATAAACTTGTGTGGAATAAAAATAAAAAGTTTATAACGATAAGTAAATAACACCAGGGATTTTTATACTGGTTTGAACTTCTCGTTCTACGTTCGGTCCCAGATTCCTTCTGAATTTAAATCGATACCCTCTCTTAACCCAGAGGAATAGGTATTACAATCGTATGAGCAACCGAACATGACTTTAACTGCCTAGACAACCGAATAGAACTTTAACCGCCTGAGGATTCTACAATAGATATGGAAGTAAATTGATCATAAGGATATAAGAGTTGAATGCACGAGTAATCAATTTGAAAGCAATGTACATATTTGAATGCACAAGAGTTCAAAGCAAGATAGAGAGATCAAAGGGATTAGTTGTTGTTAAAAAAATCATTTAAATGATTTGCTTTATATAGTAATCAATAGTTGCATTTCTTTGTGAAGTGGGGCGATGAAGAGAAGTAACTGTAACTGTTGATGATTGGAAGTGTCTCTTTAGAAAAAGTAGCCATTATGAATATTCAGACGGCTGAATTAGAGTGTGGAAGCCATATAAAAAGTTGTTTTGAAACTAGAAAAGAAACAGTGCAAATTAGACAGTTTTCAACTGGTTGGAATTGATAGGTCAGACAGTTGAATCTTCGTATGTTTGACTTGTGCACATACATAGTTTCAGACGGCTGACCTTCGTTATTCTGCCGGTTAAGTGTTGAAGCAATTTGTTTTTTAATTTCAAAATTGATTTGTGCAATATTTTTGTGCGTATACCACCCAAAAGAGATTTTAACAATATTTTGGACTATATGCTAAGACTCTATGACTGATATTACAGTGCAACACCATTTTGGTCTTCATTTTGTCGAGTTCGTTTCTTGTATAGTTGTCACTATCAAAACATCAAAGTACAAGGTTCTAACAGGAATTTTCAAATCATGATTTGGAGTTGGCGGCGATTGTTTTTGCTTTGAAGATGTGGAGGCACTATCTATTGGGAGAGAGGTTTGAGTTGTTTATGGATCATAAATCCCTTAATTACCATTTCTCTCAGAAGGATCTCAACCTTCTTCGGCAACTGTGGTTAGAGTTCTTAGCCTCTTATGATTTCGATATTTCCTATACACGGGGTAAAGGGAATGTAGTCGCTGATGCATTAAGTAGAACACATGCTAATTTGGAAGCAATGTTTTTGGAATGAAAGTAGATAAAGTATATTGCCAGATTTGATTTCAGGCGTCACTGCGAGCTAAAACCTGAAATGTTAGCAAGTTTATCGATCAGACCTACTCTTATAGAAAGGATCGGTACTAGTCAGAAGCGAGATTCTAGGTTAGCGGAGATCATAACCAAGATAGAGGATGGAGTATAATCTGAGGATGTGAAGCAATATAAACTTGACCGAGAAGGTTGGCTTCGTAAAGGCGGGAGGTTGTTTGTTCCTAATGTTGATGGATTGCGAGATGAAGTGCTAAGAGAGTGTCATCGTTCCAGATTGACTACTTATCCCAGTGGTAACAAATACACCGAGATATGAAGCAAAGTTACTGCTGGGAAGGCATGAAGAGGGATGTTGGGGCATTCATCTTTAAGTGTATAAACTGTCAATTGGTGAAGGCAGAGCAAAAGAAACATAGTGGATTGTTGCAACCATTAGAGATTCCTGAGTGAAAATGGAAACAAGTATCGATGAATTTGTAGATGGATTACTGATGACTCAAGTGGGGTATGATGGTATTTGGGTCATAGTAGATCGGTTGACCAAGAGTGCAAGATTTATACCCGTTAAGTTAAATAGAACGACATCTAAACTGGCAGAGTTATATGTCAAATGGTAGTATGATTTCATGGTGTGTCAAAGAGCATTGTGAGCGACCGAGACCCGTTGTTCACTATTGGATTTTGGAAGACCTTACAAGAGGCGTTGGAGACCAAGCTGCATCTCAGTACGGGTTATCACCCTGCAAATGGATGGGAAGACCAAGAGAGTAAATCGTATATTGAAAGATATTTTGCGAGCATGCATTATAAACTTTGGTGGATCATGGGATGATCATTTGCATCTGTTGGAGTTTTCATACAACAACTGTTATCAATCGAGTATTGAAATGGCTCCATATGAAGCATTGTATGAAAGATCGTGTAACGCTCCTTCATGTTCGTGGAAAGTGGATGAGAAATCGATACTTGGACCATATATGATTAGAGAGATATCGGAGAAAATTAAGGTCATTCGGCAACGAATGAAAGCTGCTCATGATCGACAGAAAAGCTATGCGGATAAAAGACAAAGATATTTAGAATTTTCTATCGAAGATATGCTACTTCTGAAGGTTTCCCTCTAAAGAATGTATTTCGATTTGATAGAAAAGGGAAGTTTAGGTCCTTTTTCGATCATCGAGAGGATTGGGAAGCTAGCATATAGGGTTGACTTACCTCAGAAGATGGTGGGCGAGCACAACATTTTTCATGTCTTTTATCTACGAAAGTTTGTGCACGACTCAGGCATAGTAATTACACCGAATCAGCTAGAAGATGTTGAGGTAGAACCAGAAGTTTCTATATCTCATAAGCTGGTTCGTATAGCTGGTTACGATATGAAACCGCTTAGGAGAAAGACGGTGAAACTACTCAAGGTACAATGGAGCGGAAGTGATGATGATTGTACATAGGAGACAGAGGAGAGCATGAGGACTAGGTGTTTGGAGCTCTTTGAATGGTAAGACCCAACGTTTATTGTATATACTTTCACCATTATATATTATATTAGATAGGTTAGTATTCCACATGCTAGGATAGATCACTTATATTATTGATTGCATGGTTGCTTGTTTGATATGTGTGATGGCTATTTATGATTGGTAGTCATGTGGGATAAGTATGGCTACTTATACTTTGGCTTGTTTGGAGATTTCAAGGGCGAAATTCCTAAAGCGAGGAGAATGTAACGACCCGTATTTTATATATTGAAGAATTGTGATTTTTTTTATTTGTATGAGGTCGTATGATTCTATAATTTTAATATATGACTTTTAGGGACATTTTAAACACTTATTTTTTCCTAACTTTTTATGTGACCATTTTAACCCTAAAAACCTTGTTTGTGCTATAATTTTTAATAAGAGTCGAATTAGGGTCTCAAACCAATTCCATTGCTTCAGGATGATGGTTTCCCTTTTCGTAGAGTGGTCATAATAGAAAAAAAGACTTACGATTAGGAAGTTATGTCTGTTTTAAGTTTTAAAAGCTACTAGCCATAATTAGTTTGTAAATAATTAAGCCCATTAGTCTAATTAGAGAACCATTATAAATAGAGAGCTAGAGAATCAAATTAAAACTTTTTCCTCTCATTTCAAATCAGGCCTAAACCCTAATTAGCTCTAAATTCATCCTAATTCATCCTAATTTCTTTCTAAATCAAACTAGATTATTGATTAGATCGTCAATTAGAAGATAGTGATCATCAATTTGCTTGATTTGGAGTGCTTTCCTTCGCTGTCTAGATTAAATCTACACACAGATTGATTAAATTTTGTAACTGGTGAGTGGTTATGCCTTTTCACTATACTATGCATGTTTATATGGTAGAATTATAGTGTTTAACATGTTTTAAATTGATTTTGGCCATAATTTTTTTCAACTCTAATTACATGTTAGTCCATGCATATGATATAGATTGATTAGAAATCACCTTTGTTTATGTTCATATATTCATGCTATATGTATATCTATGTTAGAGATTGACTTTCTTATCTTATTTCTATGGATTGCATGTTTGAATGGATGAAATTGCTTGTTGTTCTATGTTTGTATTATGTGATTTGATATTTTTTATTAGTGTTTTAGATGTTTAGAAAGATAGGTTAGATAATTTGGCAAGGTAAAGAGGATCGGAATTGGATGAAACTTGAAAGGGAGGCTCTGGAGTACGAAGAGAGTCATTGGTTCAAGTCACGTCTTCAAATTCTTTAAGTGGACATATCAGCATCGACATGTTCATATCGGCACTGACATGTTCATGTAGGCACCGACATGTTTAGATCGATCCTATGGGTTAGCGACTTTGGTAAGGCCAAGAGCAAGGCTAGTTGAGGTTGCCCAAGGTGATGGATTAGTGATTGGCTAAGTGTTGGAGGTAATGACGACTTGTTTCTAGAACATTGAGTTGAGTGCTTTGAAGAGAAGACTTGTTCCTATGATGACTTGTTTTGGGTTGATAGGTTGGAGTCAAAGCATCTAGGCATGGAGTAATAGAAGCAAAGAAGAAGTGGAAAAAAAATCGACCCCTAGTTGGGTAAGTAGAGAGATCGGCACCGACATGAAGAGGTCGGTACCAACTTTTCATGGTGAGTCCAATGAGAGTGGAACTTCTGGGGGAATACAGGGAGGTTCTATAGATCGTACTAAAGGTGTTGGCCGTTTGCATCAGGGTTGGATGGCGATGTAATAGCATGGTGAAAAGCTAGAATCTTCGGATGTTGACTCATGTTGGGACTAGGTTCTGAAGATGGCGGTTTGGTAATGGAGGGAGTCGTAGGATTGGGGAATGTGGAAGGGTTCATCGTGAATAATGGATACTGGATTGAGCAAGAAGGAATCAGAATTCGAATGGTGCAAAGTGGGGCTCAAATTGATGTATGTGTTAGGGAATCGTCGATACTTGGAGTATTTTCTTGTATACTCGAAGCAGGGGTATTGTAAGTGAGGACTTCCATGGATTGGTAGCGAGGATCTGAATATCCTGGACCAGTGGCTTTGGGTCTAGTGTCTAGCTTTGGGGCTATGAGACACGTATCGAGCTTTGGACTGCGTGATACGATAGTACATAGAGAACCGAGATTTTCATTTGTACCTAGCAGTAAGAAGGCCATATGAGTTATTATATATTCAGAGCACAAAGATTAGTGATAGTGAGTCTTGTTTGATGGATGCTATAGTTGATTTGGTTGCTTTCCTTTAGTGGGCTATCGCTCGGGGATATCATTGGGAGTAGGTACTGGAGATAGGGATATTTGGACATCCATTATGATATTCTATATTGTACCTTTATGATATTGTAGAGTAGCATATTATACTGTTATGTGCTAACTCTTTGGTTGCAGGGACATGTCAGGTATTGTTCATGTACTCTTATTCCTTACCATATTTACCCGTATAATATTTTGAGATTTATTTACCACTCACACCAGACTATTGTCCGACCCAAGGTTTAATACTTTTCTTCTTATTATTTTGGGTACTTTTAAATGAGTATATTAGATAACAGGTCTAGGTGACGTAATAACTGTTCGGAGGACGAGCTGGATGGAGCTATCTTGTATTATATACTTTTATGGATTCTACGCTTATTCCTCCATGTAGCACCGGGGAGCCTTAGCAGTGACTGCTTATACTTGTATTCGAGACAGTTATTGAGTTTGTTCCTGTAACATCCTGAAATTTTCAACCATTCGCATCCATACATGCGGATTTGAATTGCTCAAAATCTCAGATTGTTAATTTAAATTTGGCAAAACTCAGCATATACAGTAAATAAATAATCACAGAATCACAGACACAGAGTAATATAACAATAATGCAGCGGAAACAAAAGAATAGTAGTTCATGAAGCTACTATATATATATAACAGAGTTAAACAAGATACAACAGAAGTCACGAATACATAGATGTCTCAATACAATAGTCAAATACAAGATCTGAATACATCACTGGAATCAACTGAATAACTGAAAGCTGGATAGATAGCTGGATCTCCAAGCGAAGCTCCAACTCCAAAGGTGAGTCTCGAACACTGAACCACTCAGTCTGACCCGAGCGTAAAGCAAAACACAAAACACTCGAGTCAGGATTAACCTTCTTATATCAATAAATCCAACTCAAGTGAAATATCAACTGAAATACAAGTAACTTAAAGGATGTTTGGGATAACCATCCTCTAAGGATCCGTTAAACTATCTACTATGTAGTAATATACGCTATTATAATAATGTCTAGTAAAGTAAACTATTAAAATAGCATTAAGGCGTTACCCATATCCCCCTTAACACATTTTATAGTGCCAATAGTCTATACAGTACCGTAATACCCTTTAAACTGGAGCTACCAGAGGATACTCCATAGGTACGACACAAATCAAACTCGTAGTAAAGCACACTATGATAGGTGACACGGCACAACAAGGCAATGCCAGGGTAGATATACCAATTACGCATCCGGACTGGTGGTGATACAGAGCCACAGCAATCGCCCACCTCGAGCCACACTCCCGAATCAAGGGTGCGCACCAAATCAATCACAAAGTAATAGAATGGAATACGATGGAGTGTGTCCGATAAGAGGAGCTACCTCATTAGCCCGGAATCGCTCCTGTTTTAGCCACCTTATGCTAACTCACAGGAGTTAGGTCCATGTAAATATACCTTCAGGATCGTCGCCGCCATCCTACTTCATTCTGAAATCTCCACCGCGTACACAGTTGTTAAAGTGGTTTTCGGTATCGACAGAGAGTATGTCCATATCCGATCCCGGTCTCTTTAACAACCAATCGTTATTATAACACCATGGTCATTTAAAAGCAGTTTATACTTCAAAACCAAAATATCATTTTCATTTAAAAACCAAATCAATACGATATCATTTTCACTTCAAATATATCCATTTCCAAAAATCATATCACTTTCCAAAGTTATAACGCTTCCGAAATCATAAGTCTTTAAAAATCAAAACACTTTGGAAATCAAAACCTTGAAATTTATAACACTTTGAAATCATAGCTTTGAAATCATATCACTTTTGGAATCTATAACATTTTCCTCTTAAACAGTTTAGATATTAAAATTAATATATATAGTAAAATAGTTTATAAAATAAAATAGTTTATATAAAATAGTTATAAGTTAAAATAATTTATATTGAAAATGATTTATATTAAAATAGTTTATACTAAAATAATTTATAAAGTAAGCCATTTCAAATTATATTGATTTAAAATACATATTTGAACCATAAAATAAGCCATTTCAATTTTAATATATTTCAAAGCTTTAAATATTCAACATTTTCAAAACTAGATTCGATAACTTCAGATATATATCAAATTTTCTTTACTATTATTTAGTTTTGAAATATTTACTTAATCATTCAATAACATTTAAATAAAACTCTAAATTTCAAAACACTAAATATTTCCTTCGATTTACTAAACTTGAAATATTCATTTAACACTTTAAACCAAAAATCAAGTTATAAAATCATATCTTTAAATCTCAAATTTTAAAAATTTCAAATCAAACTTATTTAAGTATAATTCTTAAATAAATATAATTTCAATTAAATTTCAAATTTATCTTTCCAATCTAAATCATTATAAACTCTATATTTGAAAATATAGATACTAAATAAATACTTAAACATATTATATATCAACTTTATTCAACCAACTTTAATAAATCTTGAAATCAATATTTATTAAAAACCATATATTTCTTTCCAAAACCATAGAAATCATTTTCAAAATATTTATATAGACCAACGGTGTCTGTATATAATTCTCTACCCTAAGGTCAAGTGATACAGATATTTATCATTTCAATCCGCAATTTAAAATATATATGAGTATATATCTTTTCAACCCGCAATCCCAAATTCAATTCAATGAAAATCGCTTGGGTTTATCATTTCAGCCAATAACGATTTTCTCCTATTCTACAGATCGCTCGGGTATGTATCATTTCAACCCATAGTGAATTCTATACTAACAAGGAACTTGCAGAGTGATAACAGATATGATAACAATATAACAGGCATATATCATCAATGTAAATAACAGATAATGATGTCAGATGTCACAGGTGAACAAATACAGTTAATAGCATATATAACAATGTAAATAACTAATAGCAGCATATTTTAATGACGTTGCAATTGAAATCAAATTTAATAAATATAAGAACATTAATCGTGAGTGATTGCTCACCTTTCGAGGCTAGAGAGAACAGGAGATGACACAGATACGCACACTGATACGGACACTGAAATTTAATTACAAATCCAAACACAAATTCCAAAGCAAAGCTAGATTGGCATGAATTCGATGATCAAGGCTGATGAATGGAAATAGAAAAAATCAAATCAGACTGGATTGATGAAGATAATTTATATAAGTGAATTGATATAGATATAACATATAAAATTATATATATATATATATATACAAAATCCTATTCTAATTTCAAATACCTATTAAATTAAATATATATACATGTGTTTCAAAAATCATTGTTTTTAAATTAAAACACACACATATATATACACCTATTAAAATGTAAGATACCTATATAAATAATATATTATTCACTGCAAAATTACAACTTGACATTATACAAAAAAAATAAAAATCAATGTATATATTATTACAAAATCACTACTTACATTAAAACACATAGATTTAAAAGCCAGAACATCTATTCATATTTAAACAGCAAAAGTAACTATGCTAATGAAATTATAGTCTATGCTTAAGCTTGCATACAAAAAAAAGTCAAATAAAAATGGAAAATCAATATAACTTAAGTATATATGGACTTGGCCTTTATATTGTATGCTGGCACTTACACAACAAAAGAAAATAAACCTACATTCTATAAATATAATATGAACAAGTACATATATATAACCCGCATAAGACATAACCTTAGTTGTTGCTAAATCAACTTAAAATATTACTATAAATTTATAAACTAATAACAGACTACAAATATAAACTAGCAACTATATGAGTATATATTAAAATATTACAATACTCTTAAACACGTAATATATCTATATGTATACTTTTAAACATATTATGTAATACCCTCTCTAAACTAAAAACAAACAAAAGTTTAAAACAAAAATTTAAACAAATTTATATACAACAAAAAGAATACTGCTCTCAAGATATACATATAGTATACTAACTGTTCACATCAGCAAAGACTAATATATATAGAAAATCAGCAAATACATATATATATATATATACACACACAAGAATCTACCTCTGATCTATTTTTTTTCACGAGAACGCTGCTGTTGAGGAGAGGAAACAATGATGCTCGGCCAAGGCTTTAAGGTGGAGGAGGAGCAGAGGGGAGGAGGAAGGCACAATGAGGATATGGATGCACATGTGTAGGTGGTGGGACAGCAGCCAGTTCTCGGCCATGGTGAAATGGAACGGAATTAGGTGGAGGTAGCGGCACAGCGGTAGTTGTCAGGTGATCGTTTGCTGGGAGGATGACGAGCTAGAGAGGACGAAGGGTGCTTGGCTGCCCCGGGTTGGCTCCGGCGGCTACGGATTTGGGAAGTTCAACCAAGGTCGAGCTGCTGCATGGAGGCGCACAGCGTGAAAAAGGTGAAGAAGCAGATTCTCTCTTTTTTTTAAATGATCAGAATAAAATGGTAAAGGGGAAGAGGAGAAAAAAAATAAATAGCCACTGATATTGAACTATTGGAACAACACAAATAAAATGAAAATAGGGAATGCTGAAAGTCAAGATCTAAAATATTAAAGGCAACGGCTATTCAGATTATACATTGGAAAATGGAAAGGCAGAGGGAACAAAGGACTGAAACATTATTGGTACGGCTACCGATCGCCGGTTTCACCGCGTACCGGACACCGTTATACACAAACGAATATACTACAGAGATCAGCACGATGAGACGGTCAAAATGGTACACAGATATCAGTGGTAGGATCATCCGATCAAAAGTCGATATCGGTACCAAAATGCTGCTATTTTGCCGAAAATAAGATCGACGGAGCAATAATAGTTCAAATTTGATGAAACAAAATATGACGTCTTACTCAGAAGATGGTTTACAAATTTTCTATAGAAAAATATTCAGGTTTGGAAAACATTTTATTATCATCAAAATTAACTGAATTAATTTGAAATAAAATTACACAAGAAAATAAACTTCCATATTATCTGACGAAATTTTACCAGTTGTTATGTTAAAATAGACGTATTCCAAATATCAAATGTTTATTCCAATATTTTATTGTTTAAAATTTCACAAAATTTCAATTAAACAAATAAAATTATTAAAAATTTACGGGTCGTTACAGTTCCCAATGTATAAACTTTAGGACATTAGACGTATAACTTTGTGGATCTATACTCTAATGATTTGTTCAGATAGTTATTAGTGTCTCTTCTGTTATACCTGTGATATTATATTTTATCCATGCGCTGCGAGAGATACGACATGTTATATGCTATGTTTGTTATTCTTCTTCTTGATGATCGTCCTATATTGGCCGGGCACGACTGCAGTGCACTATTTAGTTATTATCTATGCTGGTGGTATAAGACGGTCATCACAGATATCTTCATCACATAACAAGCATTTTGGATTGTCTATTTTTTGTCATTTCATTATTTGTTTTCTTTTGTATTAGCTTGTTTATGATGGCAAAGTAAGAGAAGCCATTTTCAAACAGTTGACTTTGACTTTGTCCCATATGCATTCATACCAACCTAGTTATGGTTGATATACTTTAATAAATTTCTAGACTTTTTTGAAAGAAAATTTTTTTTGATGCTAAGTGTCCAGTCCTAATGATGACTAACAATACTTTTGTCAATTAGCAATTTAGTAAGCTTGTTTGTATATAAATCAGTTGATGGATGAAACTCTGGTTGCCATTTATTGTCTTTAATCATCTCACCAACTGTAGCATTTGTATCCTCACCAGGCATTTCATTTATCTCCCATTATAACTAAATTATTCAAACCTAATCTCCTTATCATGGATTCGCCTTCCAACCATGGATCAAATCATAGACATGTTGACTACCATCCTTGAATATCTTATTTATGAATTTTTTTTCCACATTCTCTAGATAAAAAAATATGTTTCCAAGTACCCGACTGAGAATTACAAGGCATAGACAGACAAACATTTTATTCAAATTATTGTATTTAAATTGAGTCAATAATATTTAATTAATTATTAAATTATTAAAACAATTACAAATTATTACAAGGCAATATACTTACATACTTACACACACACACATGCATACATATATATATATATGGTGATAATGATAGTACACTAATAATATATGGAAACTAAAATTATACTTGATGAAGGTGTAGCCTGATTGACACATGTCGATCCAAACAGGCTCCAAGATCTCTTAGATCTCTAGCCAAAGTTGAAAGCTATAGCATATCACCACTTGAAGTTTTTGTTTGATATTTTTGGAATAAACAGGGCTCAGCTATGAGAAGGAGGGGCCGATGTATATGGAAGCCAAGGTTTGAAGAGCAAGAAGAACGAAAAACAAATGAGGCTTGAGTTGCTTATATAGAGAGGTAGGTGGAAAATATTTCCCTATTTTCTTTCTTGCCAAGTCTAACTCTAAGACCCCTTCTCCCATCCATATGGCCTCTCAATGGACATAATATACTTCCAAGCCCAAATGCAATTTATTGTATTTAAATCCTTATTTAAATGTACATCGATATTATATATCGATGCAGACATATATCACTTTTATATACGCACCTAGTTAATTATTAATAGCAACCATGACATTTCTAGAAGCTGCCCTGCTTACTGGATACACCTGAAACATCAAATATAGAAATAATTAATATTTCTTAAGTATTAATTAATTTATAACTATTATAAACAAATTATGTAGGGTAGTATTTTAGAGATTGAATATATTCAATTGTGTGACTCATATGTGTGAATTCAGTCAATGATTAATATTCGAACTATTCAAATATTAATATTCACACATCACCTTAGCTATTGATGTAGCAATTTAGCTAAATTCATTGCTTATTGATCTCATCAATAAAATCCAATTTTATAATTTCTTACACAGTGCCTTTTTATAACGATTATCGACACATTTGGTCAAAATTATATCACTTTAGGATGTTTGGAATTTGGTGTTGGTCGAAATTTTAGTATTATCCAAATTCAACTCAATTAGTCTATAAACAAAGTCCTTGATTCAATAATAACATTTATTATTAACTGCTCTACTCTAGCCAGAGATTTGGACTTTGTTTGACTACAGTTGACCATGATACAAACCTCATACAACCAAGAGACGAATTTTTTATTTAATAGTGATTCACTTTCAATGCTTTAACTTAGACATAACCATGGCCACTTGATGGGCATCGTGCCATGATTTAACGATAATCAAAGTAGAGTATCCACATTGAAGTTCAATAGTATTCTCATGTCAAGAGAACTATGTTATATCATCACTCTGAGATTGCCTTTTTGACCTAGTTATCAACAAACAGAAAAGTTTCGAGGGAGCCATTCCATAGTTTTCTAAAAACTACCAGTACGTAATCCCTTGGTGCCCCCATCATCCATGAGTAATGCATTGTCCATATTTGAAGAGTGTTACGTACTCTGTTCTCAACCGATGTATCGATGTCTTTTTTTCAAATACCTTGACCAAAAATATTTAAAACAAAATGTTATTTTGTGTTGTGATCAATTACTCATGATTTCAACTATTTGCAATTACAATCGCACAACATTTTATTTAAGGATTTTCTTATTAATATACTTTAAAATAATTACTTAATTAATTATATCACAATATAACAAAGTCTATAATAAAAATCAAATACCTTTATTACGATTGAGTTAGATATATGTAACATATTACATAATTGCCCCCAGAGCATACCACCAACTCGATCAATCTTCTACTTGCCCATGACGCCAATTATGGATTCATATTCACATTCCTACAACTTATTTATTCAAAACTAATCGAGCTAGTCCCTTCTTGAATAGGCATGCTATATTGTTTTGTTATCAACTCTGTCAATCAACACCTCTATTTCGCTGATAAATTGCTTTTATTATATGGAACTTTCGAAGTATATTTCTTGACATCTTGTGAGCCCAATGTTTTTTTGCGATTTGTATCATAGTATTTTATCATATAACAAAGTCATGGAATTCTCAATATTTGGAATCACCCCTAGCCCAGTCATAAATTTTTGCATACATATATATATATATATATATATTGCTTTTATTGCAACTCTTATTCAAGGCAATGAACTTAGTCTATCGGTTGAATCAACCACAACCTCTTATTTAGAACTTTACCAACTTAAATATCCTTGACTAAGGTTGAACATGAATTTAGGATTGACATACTATGCTCGATATCACTTATGAAATTCAAGTCCAGATACTCCTTCATAAGGATTTCACTGTTTCCATAAATAATTCTCTAGTATTTGATAAATACTCGAGAATACTCTTAACTATAATTTATTGATCTTAATTCAGATTTGATACTCGCTCAACGCAGCAACTACATAAGTGAATTGTGATAGTAGACGACGTAGCATATATGATTATTCCTATTACCGATGTATAAGGAATCCATCTCTTATGCTCTACATAATCATTTAAATATGATTGCTAGGTATATCATTAAGGATAATCCTAACATCATTTTATACTGATTACGAAAGATGTCATTTTTAAATCTAATATTAAGGATGAAACAACTAGAGAAAAACAAATTTTAACATAGGTTCATCGTCAATAATCAATAGTATGTTGTTTGCTTATAGTTTAGAAAATGTCTTAGTATCTTTCAATATTATTTCTTACAGACACATGTTTCCTCTGCATTTTGAATGAAAATCAAACTATTAGATTTATCTTTTAGAATATTTGCTCAATTTTGATGCTTATCGAACGATACTTCTATATCAGTTTATAGTCCTATCCAAAACACATAAACTAAGTTATCTCTCCTACTAACTTCGAGGAACTTTAGTTATTATGTTCAAATAGTCTAATCTAAATTATTATTCATAATTTTGGTTTCAACATAAATGTTCCAAAATTCAAAATCATACCGGGTGATAATGTTGCGAGTAAAGTTCGAATTAACTTAAGCACGTTGAACGATAAATCCATTACATTACTTTCTACAATTTAAATTTACTATGTTATTTTCATCAATGTTCCTTACTACACTCCAACTGCTTTAGTTTTCTTTTTAAGGACAAATTTGTGGTCGATGGATCATATCCCTTTGGGTACGACTATCAAAATCTTATTTAGATAATGTACATGTAATCCATTTCGGATTTGCACATCATGCTATATGGCAGAGTCAATACCCTTCGCGGCTTATTGATAACTGAAGAAATTCTTTTCTCGACATTGATAAGAAGCTCATACTTACTCTTTAATGTGTGAGAATTCTTATTAGACATTCTAATGAGTTGTGTTTGTTTTAGGCTTGGTTAATTTTATTTCATTTTACGCAATCATTTACTATGTTATAGTTTTTAGATCATACCCAAGTCCATTGTACTACTACTAATTTCTGAAAAAATTCCTTCGCCATGAATATGACATTTCTGGAAATAACAATTATTTCCCATTACGATAGAATAAGATTTTAGAAATATTTTATGAACTGCCTTTTATACTTACACAAAACTGATTTAGTTTTGAGTCTACGAAACTTATGTTCATGATATAAATTAGTTTACCTCACATCTTAAACTATTTAAGACTTTGGTTTCTTCTTTAATTCATATCTTAGATGATTTCGTAAACTATGCTTTATATGAAATTATATTTAACATATGTACTTACTCTTAAGTACATATCCTTTTGAAAAGAATTTAACCCAACTTCACTCATTATCAATTGTACTTTGTCCAATAAAGCTTGATTACTCCTTATCGATACATCATTATGTATCATAGGAAGGAGTAACGTTTGAGATTTAATCATACTCTTTTTTAGGTACTTTTGAAACTCTTTTCCAATACACTCACATATTCGATCGAATCAAATTTTTTTTCCTTTGCATTATATTTTCTGCTTATTTTATATTCTATGAATTTATCATAGATGCACTAGTTGTCTATCATACATGTATTCATTTCTATGATAGTTCACCGGTGAATTAACGAAGTAAGTGGATCCGTTATGGTATCATTAAACGTTCGACTACATATATATATATGTATTAATTTGAAGAGTTCACTAACTCTTTTGTAACTCTCACTAAATGAATGCTTTGTCCTTCAAGGAACCCGGTCCATTTAGCAGTGGTTGAAATGAGTAGAAATTTAAAAAATAATCTCTAAATGGATAATAGTGGACCTATAATGCTAATACTTACCACTAGATTCAATCTAGTTATTTAATAAAATCTTATTTTATTTTGAATGTTTTTCTTCATTTAATTAATATGATTAGCTAAATTATTTAATGTGAATATACAATTAAAAGAGGTAGAGAAGAGAGTGGTCAACCATAGATGAAAGAATAAACCGAATAAAATTCATTCAAATGAAACGAAGGTTGTTTCACTTAGAGAAGGAAACCTTTTCATTTCTCCTTTTAAAAACTTTCCTTCAATTTCAAATCCAATAATTAAACCATATCCTTCCATGTAAGGCCAGCCAATTAATTATTTATATATGGACTACTATGTCTAATATGTATATGCACAATAATTAATTGCACGCACAAGATATATATAATGATATGACAAATAGTGACGAAGTTAATATACATGTGTAGAAATTAGGATTTATATCTACCATGTATATATTCACCATTTACATATATTGATTGCATCAACTTAATTTTTTAAGGAATATATACATATAATGTTTCCAAAATAATACCTGAATAAAATAAAGGTTGAATTGACAAGATCTAACATAGTGTAATTGAATAAAAGTTACAAAAAAACTATAGATTAAAATCTGAGATTGATTTGTAAAATATATTTAAATTTAGAACAAAATTAAGTTAACTAATATAAAATATCACTTTATATTATAAAATATGTATATACATATACATACGTAATAATAAGATTAAAATAAGTTTTAGTTAATTCAAAATACAAATACAAGTTATGTTATATTTCTAATCTAATTACAAGTATATACACATATATGCATATACATATATACATATGCGTATGCATGTGTATATGTTTGTATGTATGTGTTTGAATGTTATGTAAGAGATAAACTCTCTTCCATTGAGGAACTCCAAGAAACAATGTTAGAAGGATTGGATAATTTTTTTAGTTTTAATTCCTAATGTTAAAGGGCAGGATAATTTTCTGATTTTTGATTCCTAATGCTAAATGGATAATATCCAAATATTGGTTCAGAAACATTAATGAAATGTTCAAATTTGCGTTTATATACCGTGGAGTTGAAGAACACTAAAGAGGTGCTTTAACTATCTGGATGTATGTAACTCTAATCCGCATGCACCTTTTTTGTGGACATAGGAAAGTTATACCAGATCTAGTTGGAGCATATACTTATATAGGAAGAGATGGTTATTATTAATTTATAGATGGCACAAAGGGAAAACTATAGCTTAATCACAAATTGATTTCTCAAGAAAGTTTAGATTTTTGGCCTCGCACAAAATTTCAAAAGTGCGAATAAAAGAAAATCCGAAGGAAAAAGGAATCGAATTGAAGTTGTTGATAAAGCTCTGAATGATTGTGGCGACAAAGAGCGTCATGCTCAATTGCGGTTGCGGTTAATGTCATCGATGAAAATGTAGCAAAGAAGAAGCGGTTTGAAATTTGTGCTGCTTATCGTATTGGGTAATTATCATAATCGTTGGTGAGTGAGAGGTTACGGTAAGTGCATATCGAAGAAGGAAAAGCCTATTAAGAAGTTGACACAATGAGAAGTAAGTATGCTTTTTATGGTTACAGTAATCGAATGAACTAGATTGTTATGGTGCACAAGGTTTGCCGACGTTTGAATTTTCAAGAAGGATGTCGTTGTTGGTAACGACAAATAAAGGACCATTACTGATTGGTAATGGTTCAAGTGTTTACTATAACCAATCTAGTGGAGGAAGATAGATATAGCCTATTTTACTGTCTTTGGGCCTGGTCTTTTCAAATGTTATTCAGTGTTTGCTTTAGCTGTATTAGGCAATGGTTATTGTGTGTTAGCGCCAAAATTGGTCACTAACACCCAAATCCAAATGAAAGCACCAAATCACAGTCACAAATCACAGATAGAATGTATGTAGAGAGTATGAATGTGAAGAACAATGAAAATTAAAAAGAAAGCAGTAACAACATAGGATTTATAGTGGTTCTGCTAACTCCGGCCTACGTCCACTCTAGAAATTTCCTTTTTTCTTGATATGAAAATCCAGTACCGTTACAATCTAGAGTTTTTAAAACAATAATGGCAGAGTAGCCTTAGTGGAGAAGAGGAAGGGGTAAAGAATCAGATCCTTTTTCTGAAGCCCTACATGCTGTATTTATAGGCAAAACCTGAGTTACTGGGCTTCCCGAATAATCCGGGCCCATCAACACCAATGTCAATCCAGAAATGATGACCCAGAAATGACAAACTAGAAATGACAACCCAGAAACGACGACCCGGAAACGACGACCCAGAAACGACGAACCGAAAATGACGAACCGGAAACGACGAACCGGAAACGACGAACCGGAATCGAGGAACCGAAAACGAGGAACCGAAAACGACGAACCGAAAACGACGATCCGAAAACGACGATCCGGAAAGGACGATCTGGAAAGGACGATCCAGAAAGGACGAATCAGGAAGGATGAACCAGAAATGACAAACCAGAAACGACGAACTAGAAACGACGAACCAGAAATGACGAACCAAATGACGAACCAGAAATGACGAACCAGAAATGGCGATCCATATCACCACCGAGCCACATCTACTGACCCACTCAGGCCGAGCCACTCGTGACTTTCCACCTTTGACCGAGCCATACTAGCCTTCATACTTCCAGTCCTTTCCTAACTCGATACTCGTTCGAGCCTGATCATATCTTCTACAACTATCGTCTTGTAGCAGGGTAACACTGTTGATTTTAGTTAAATCCGCCTGTCCACGACCTTGCCAAAAGGCGGGTTAACATTTGCCCCCCAAAACATGCCTTGCGGTAGGAAGGCGTGATTTGAATAGCTTTTGATCCATCATCCAAAGTCCATATGTCATCCATAGCCATTCAAAGCCAAAATCCAAATCCGTAACCTCTCCGGGTTCTTGCCAAGCGCACTCCACACTCGATGACCTATGTTAAGTAATGCCATGCTATTCCTGGTTCAGGGTCCCCGAACGCTGAGTAATGCTGGAGCTTAAGTCCTAAGCCGAATCTTGGTTATTCCGGATCCTTTCTGAGCAGAGTCCACACTCGACGACCTGAAATTGTAACCGATAGATCATATGGAGCCTTAGTCCTAGGCCGAATCTTGGTCTCTCCGGACCCTTGCCGAGCATAGTCCATGCTCGATGACCTTTTAGCCAAAAACAAGAAAAAAAGTCAATCAAAATCTAATTTGAAATCCAGATTCTAACCAGAAAACCATCCAAACCAAAAGGAAAACGTCCAAACCAGAATCCAAATCAGAAAACAAACAAAACCAGGAGTTCAAACCAAACCAGAAAAAGCAAGTGTTCAAACCAAAAAGAAAAAACAGATTTCCCAAACCAGAGCGTTACGGTTTATCATCATCTCAAAGCATGCCTAGGGGTTGTCTCCGTCCCCGTACATGAGTAAGTGACTTAGCCGTCTGCCTAGAGTTTGCTACTTATTCTAAACCATCACGATTAGTTGATGACCAACCGACCACCATTCCTAGGCCTCACGCCATTGTCGTTCAAGGTAGGCGGTGGCTGCTCCTGTTCCACCGCCCCATTCTGAGTTTCGACATATTGCCGCAACTAACCATTCCTTACATGCTCCTCGATTATATCCTTTAGATGCCTGCACTAGTTAGTATCATGCCCGTCTAGGTCATGAAAGAGACAGTGCCTTCCCGACGCCCTTTCATGTTTTGAGGGTTCCCTCCTTGCTGGCCTTCGATAAGGAAGGCGATCCCGAGTGTCCAAGTATATCTGTTCCAATGTCTCATTCAGTCCTGTGTAAGTGGAGAATTTTGGTTCTCCCCAACACTTTCTCTTCCCTTTTTCCTTATCTTTACCCAAGCTTTCACCATACGGTTCTCCATCTTTAACCATGTTTACTTCCTTTAACTTCATATCCAAACATGCATTCTCTTGTTGAAGAAATCTTTCAATCTTCATGAAAGAATTCCTCGAGATCCATTAGTGGATCCTATATCAGCGATGCTTTGAAATCTAAATTATCCCTGACTCCTAATACCGCCGCCATTAGAACCATTGATGGATCCGGCCGGTCCACCGAAGCAACTGCTGCATTAAACCTAGTTCAAAATGTCCTGAGCGATTCTCCCGTCTTCTTCTTCATCGATGTTAATGTCATCACATTCTTCGGCCTTTTGATGTGAACTCGAAACTGTTTCAAAAACCTATCCACCAATTCTATCCATGTTCCGATTGATCCATCTTCCAGCTGTCTGAACTACATAGCAGTTATATCGGTTAAGTACAAGGGGAAACACCTGGCCATAACCTCCTCTGATGCCCCCAGCACTTCCATATGTCTTATGTACCTCATCAAGTGGTCAGTGGGATCCGTCTTGCCATAGTATAATTCCAGAGTGGGGAGCTTGAAATCGGGTGGATTCCTAGCCATCCTGATGTTACAGTTAAACGGACTTTTGTTTACTCCCTCCAAATCCCTGTTTGTCAGACCTCCGCGAATAGTTCACCTGATAATGTCGGCTAATCCAATTTTACCTACCAATGGTTGCCCCCCATCTACGTTTCCTAACTGCCCTCCAAGTCCTCTAGGGAATTCCGGTACATACTCCTCATCACGCACTCCTGTATACCTGTTGGCGCCAGGCTGCACCGTGTCATCTGCTATCCCTCCATGGATTGGTCCTGCATTACCTGGCAGTATGCCCTAAGTCTAGGTTCATCCGGGTTGACAGCTGTTTGCCGATCAGGGGCTAGCCCCTGCTGAACCACTCCATCTGCTTTCCGGTTGAGTCCTTCTAATACAGCTCCATGGATCTGAGCTCCTACAGCTCCTGCTTGTCCAAATGTCTGAGAAGGGTTTGCATCATTTCTTCTTGCCTTTTCATCAACTGCTCCTGCATGGAATTCATCATTACCTGCATCTCGTCCCTAGTGATATAGATCGAGTTTTGATTAGCTCCAAAGGAAGCCTCTTGACTTCCCTCTTGCTGACTCCTTTCCATCCTTTGTCTCCTGGTTGATTGCCTTGCCATAGTCTCCAGAATCCAAGTTCCTAGGCCATTAAATCAAAAATCTAAGCTTCTGAATCCCTGAGTGTTAGCTTTCTCAGTGAAAGAACCAAAATGTTAGCGCCAAAATTGGTCATTAACACCCAAATCCAAATGAAAGCACCAAATCATAGTCACAGATCACAGATAGAATGTATGTAGAGAGTATGAATGTGAAGAACAATGAAAATTAAAAAGAAAGAAGTAATAACACAGGATTTATAGTGGTTCGACTAACTTCGGCCTACGTCCAGTCCAGAAATTTTCTTTTTTCTTGATATGAAAATCAGTACCGTTACAATCTAGAGTTTTTAAAACAACAATGGAAGAGTAGCTTTAGTGGAGAAGAGGAAGGGGAAAAGAATTAGATCCCTTTTCTGAAGCCCCACATGCTGTATTTATAGGCAAAACCTGAGTTACTGGGTTTCCTGAATGATCTGGGCCCATCAACACCAATGTCGATCCAGAAATGACGACCCAGAAATGACGACCCAAAAATGATGAACCAGAAATGACGATCCAGAAATGACGATCCAGCAATGGCGAACCAGAAATGACGAACCAGAAATGACGATCCAGAAATGACGAACTAGAAATGACGAACTAGAAATGACGATCCAAAAATGACGAACCAGAAATGACGATCCAGAAATGACGAACCCGAAATGACGAACCCGAAATGACGAACCGAAAATGATGACGGAAATGACGAACCGGAAATGACGATCCAGAAATGACGATCCAGAAATGATGAACCAGAAATGACGATCCAGAAATGACGATCCCGATCACCACCGAGCCACATCTACCGACCCACTCAGGCCGAGCCACTCGTGACTTTCCACCCTTGACCGAGCCATACTAGCCTTCATACCTCCAGTTCTTTCCTAACTCGATACTCGTTCGAGCCCGATCATATCTTCTGCAACTATCGTCTTCTAGCCGGGTAACACCGTTGATTTTAGTTAAATCCGCCTGTCCACGGCCTTGCCAAAAGGCGGGTTAACATTGGCCCCTAAAACATGCCTTGCGGTAGGAAGGCGTGTTTTAAATAGCTTTTGATCCGTCATCCAAAGTCCCTATGTCATCCATAGCCATTCAAAGCTAAAATCCGAATACGTAACCTCTCCGAGTTCTCGCCAAGTGCACTCCACACTCGACGACCAATGTTAAGTAATGCCATGCTATTCCTGGTTCAGTGTCCTCGAACGCCGAGTAATGCTAGGGCTTAAGTCCTAAGCCGAATCCTGGTCACTCCTGACCCTTGCCGAGCATAGTCCAAACTCGACGACCTGAAATTGTAACCGATAGATAATATGGGGCCTAAGTCCTAGGCCGAATCATGGTCTCTCCGGACCCTTGCCGAGCATAGTCCATGCTCGATGACCTTTTAGCCAAAAACCAGACAAAAAGCCAATCAAAATCTAATTTGAAATCCAGATTCAAACCAGAAAACCATAAACCCATATCAAAAGTCCAAACCAAAAGGAAAACGTCCAAACCAGAATCCAATCAGAAAACAAACAAAACTAGGGGTTCAAACCAAACTCCAAAACCAAACCAGAAAAAGCAAGTGTCCAAGCCAAAAAAAAAACAGATTTCACAAACCAGAGCGTTATGGTTTATTATCATCTTAGAGCATGCCTAGGGGTTGTCTCCGTCCCTATACATGAGTAAGTGACTTAGCCGTCTGCCCAGAGTTTTCTACTTATTCCATACCACCCTGATCAGTTGATGACCAACCGACCACCATTCCTAGGACTTGCGCCATTGTCGTTCAAGGTAGGTGGTGGCTGCTTCTGTTTCACTGCCGCATTCCGAGTTCTGACATATTGCCGCAATTGACCACTCTTTATGTGCTCCTCGATTATATCCTTTAGATGCCTGCAGCTGTTAGTATCATGCCCGTCCAGGTCATGAAAGAGACAGTGCCTTCCCGATGCCCTTTCGCGTTCTGAGGGTTCCCTCCTTGCCGGCCTTCGATAAGGAAGGCGATCCCGAGCGTCCAAGTATATCCGTTCCAATGTCTCATTCAGTCCTGTGTAAGTGGATAATTTTGTTTCTCCCCAGCGCTTCATCTTCCCTTTATCCTTATCTTTACCTGAGCTTTCACCGGACGGTTCTCCATCCTTAACCATGTTTACTTCCTTTAACTTCATATCCAAACATGCATCCTCTTGTCGAAGAAATCTTTCAGCTTCATGAAAGAATTCCTCGAGATCCATTGGTGGATCCCGTATCAACGATCCTTTGAAATCTAAACTATCCCTGACACTGATACCGCCGCCATTAGAACCATTGATGGATCCGGCCGGTCCACCGAAGCAACTGCTGCATTAAACCGAGTTAAAATAGTCCTGAGCGATTCTTTTCCCCTTCCTCTTCTCCACTAAGGCTACTCTGCCATTGTTGTTTTAAAAACTCTAGATTGTAACGGTACTGGATTTTCATATCAAGAAAAAAGAAAATTTCTGGACTGGACGTAGGCCGAAGTTAGCCGAACCACTATAAATCCTGTGTTATTACTTCTTTCTTTTTAATTTTCATTGTTCTTCACATTCATACTCTCTACATACATTCTATCCGTGACTGTGATTTGGTGCTTTCATCTGGATTTGGGTGTTAGTGACCAATTTTGGCGCTAATATTGTGTATGTTATGTTGCACTTTGTAGCCTTTTCATTATGGAATAAAATGAACAAATTTTAAAAAATCTAAGTTATATAAAAGTACCATTCACAAAATAAAGCCTTTTTTGTTTTAAGACAATCAAAAGTTTAAAGTGAAAATACATATGCTAACTGGAATAAAAAGTCAATGAATTTTATGTTTCTAAATGACCGTAACTCAAAACTAGGAATTTTTTTAGCCACAAGAGATGGAGGAGACGGTCATGGATGAAGGAAGAAGGAATAAAATAAAATTGAACAAAGAAAGGAAAGATATAAATTTATTTTAAGGAAAAACGGAAACTTTTCCTATTCTTTCTTTAAAAACTTCCCCTTTAACTTCCTTACTAAATTTCAATTAGGCCAACCCTTGCCCCCTCCTTTGCATGGCTAGCCAAATATTCCCCTTTGCGTGGATTAATATTCCAAAAGCCCATTAAGCAATTAAATGTATTTAAATCCCTCTTAAATACATACCGATATCGCATATCGATGTTTGCATATATAACTTTTATATATACATCCAAATAATTACCAAAAATACCCAAAACATCAAGCAAATTAATAATTAATATATCTTAAATATTAATTAATTTAGTTAATTTATAAACTAATTAAATTGTGTGGTTTTTTGGAGGATTCGCAAATGCAGTTATGAGACTCAGAGTTGTGAATTTAGTAAGTGATTAATATTGAACAATTCAGATATTAACATTCATAGGTCATGTTAGCTAGTAGTGTGATAGTTTGGCCGAATCTCTTATAGATCTTTTGGTAAAATCCAATTTCACATTTTCTTAAGCGGTACATTTTAGTAATGATTACTTACACACGTTCTCTTCATCAAAACTATATCACTTTAGGATATACACAATTTAGTATTAGTCAAAATTTCAATATTATCTACATTCAACTTGGTTAGTCCAACAACAAAGTATTTGGTTCAATATTTACATTTATTATTTACCTTACTTTTTTGGTTAGAGATTTTGACTTTAAGTTAACTATAGTTGACCGTGATACTAGCTCATACAAATGAGATGAGAAATTCTCTGTTGAATAGTGTTTCACTTCCAATGCTTCAACTCAAACCCAACTATAGCCTCTCGATGGATCGCTATGCTATGGTTTAACTATAATTAAAGTGATGTATTCACATTGAAGTTCCATGGTATTTTCAAGCCAAGGGAACCATGTACCATTATTACCCCGAGATTTCCTATTTGACCTAGTTGTTATCAACATGAAACTTTCAAATGAGTTATTATATAGTTATCCAATAACTACATGTGCGCAACACCTTGGAGCTCCAACAACCATGAGAATACACTATCCAACATTTGGAGAGCATTATGCACTTTGGTGTCAATAGATGAATCAATATCCTTTTCTTAAAACATATAACCAGGAATATTTAAAACAAAATGTCATATTATTTTTTGTGATTAATTACCCATGATTGCAACTTTTTGCAACTACAACAATATAACATTTTATTTAAGGATTTTCTTATTATACACTTACCACATAACATTTTATTTAAGGATTTTCTTATTATATACTTTAAATTAATTTCTTAACCAATTATGTCACAATATAAAAAAAATATAAAAGAAAATGAACACTGTTATGATGAACAAGATTGATCATAGAGTTAGATATATGTAATAAATTACATAATTGTCCCTAGGGCATAACACCACATCTTTCAGTCTCCTAATTGCACTTGGGCTCAATCATGGAATCTTAATCCCATTCCTCCGATTAATTTAGAACTAATCAAGTTAATCCCATAATGAACAGATCTGCTATATTGTATTACTATCTACTCTATCAGCCAACATCTCTCTAGTGTTGATAAACTACCTTTATCCCATGGAACTTTCAGAGTATGTGCTTAGACATCTTGTGAGCCCTAGTTTCTTTTACGATCTATATTGCGATATTGTTTTCACAAAGCAAAGTCGTGGGATCTAAACATTTGGAATCATCCCTAGCTTAGTTATAAATTATGCACTTATATTTATACAACTTTTATTGCGGCGCTATTCAAGGCGATGTACTTAGACTTTTGGTTGAATCATCAACCACCTCTTGTTTGGAACATTTCCAAATTAAAGTTCCTTAACTAAGGTTGAATATGACTTTAGGATTGATATACTATATTCTACATCACATATGAAGTGCGAGTTTGAATACTCCTTCATAAGGAGTTCATTGTTTCCATAAATAACTCTCTAGTATTTCGTAAATACTTGTGAATGCACTTAACTACCATTCTGCGATCTCAATACTGATTTGATACTCATTAAATGTACTAATTACATAAAAAAATTGTGATACAATAGAAATAATAGCGTATATGATTATTCATATTGCTAATGCATAAGGAATCTATCTCAAATGCTCCATGTTAAACATTTTAATATGGTGTCTATGTTTATCAATTAGAGCAATCCCAACATCCTTACTTATAGTTTTAGAAATATTTTAGTAACTCTTAATATTCTTTCTTACATATGCTTCCTCTACATTTTGACTTCTCTATTAAAATATTTGCTCAATTTTGGTGCTTGTCGAGTGATATTGTCGTATCAGGTCTTGGATCTTTCCCAACACTTACAAACTTAGCTTAGCATTCACTCCCACTAACATCGCCACATTTTGATTATCATGTGCAAACAGTCTATCCTAAATCAATATTCATAATTTCATTTTCAACAAAGATGTACCAAAATTTAAAGTCGTATTAGGCAATAATTTGCGAGTAGAATCCGAATTAACTCAAGCACGTTAAATAATGAATTTGCTACACTAATTTCAATAATTGAAATTTATGAGATTATTCTCATCAATGTTACTTACTATATTCCAACTACATCGGTCTTCCTTTTGAAGACACACCTATGACCGATGGATCATATCGCTTTAGATACAACTATCAAAATTGTATTTTGATAATGAACATGGAGTCTATTCTGGATTTAAGCATCATGCCATATGTTGCTAGTAACAATTCCTTTTTTTGACATTGATACGAAACTCATAGTTTCTCTTTAATGTGCGAGAATTCATTTTGTATATTCCAATGAGCTGTGTTCTTTTTAGCTTAAGTTAATTTCTCTTCATCTTTTATAATTAGTTTCAATATTAAAGTGTTTAGATCATATCCAATAGTTACATAAAACCGATTTAATTTTGAGTTTACACATCTTATGTTCATAAAATAAATTAGACAACCATACATCTTAAACTATTTAAGATTGGGGTTTCTCATCGATTCATATCTCATATGAATATGTTCACGTAAACTATGCTTTTTAGCTGAAATTAAGCTTAATATACGTACTTTCTCTACACATCCTTCTGAAAAGAAGTTAACTTAACTTTACTTATCATCAATCATACTTTTTCCAACAAAGTCCGATTAATCCTTATCGATAGATAGTTATGTATCATAGGGAGGAGTGACTTTGAATTGATTTTTATTCGTTTTAAGGTACTTTTGGAACTCTTTCCAATAAACTCACATATTCGATCAAATCAAATTGCTTTATTTCATTTGCATGTTACATTTTCTTTTTCCATTTTGAACTCTTTGAACTTATCAAATATACACTACTTGTGTATCAAATACACAAGTCTATGACAATTCATTGTTGAATTTAACGAAGTAAGTGGATTTGTTTTGGTATCATTATACCTTGGACTAGATACATACATACATACATATCTATGTATGTATGTATCAATCCGAATAGTTCATCAACTTTTTGTCACTCCCAATGAATTGGTTTTGTCCTTAATCACTTGAGATGCTATTGACTAATGTCATTTGATTCATAATCATATGACCAAAGAATTATTTCTCTAGGATATAGTCTATTTTATAATTCCAAATAATTATAGAAATTTTTAGCTACCTCTGTATTCTCCATAGCTAGTGCATCACCATTGTTATGGAAACAAATACCATTATTATAATAGATTTATTTTATAATCAATATTCATACTATTCATATTCAAATAAAACTATATCTATTTTCAGTTAATACTGAAAATTGTTATCATTTAACAAATAATATTTGGTGTATGTACGAAAGCAATCTTTTGTAACTTGATGCGTCCATTAATGAGTATTATATGTTACGCTTCCACTATTTCCACCATTACTATAATGATGCATGAAATGCAAAGCTTCATTCATCCACTTATTATGAGTCATTTATTTCATCCACCGTAACTAGTTTACAGTCCAGAGTTTTAGATCAAATATCTTAAACTCAAAGAAATAACTCTAACAGAAAACCATTTTCTATAATAAATTATATTTTTGAATATAAATCACGTTTATCATTCCATATTAAATATCTACTTAGTATTTTCTACAATTCTCATTTTCAACATCTCTTTATTAAGTAGAGATGACTATTCACTCTCTTTATCCAAACCATGCCAAAATTTTACATTTACTCTCGAGCATTCACTTTCATTTTAGATGGTCAAATAATCCAAAGAAACGTTTATCGCGTGACTGCACTGAATTCTTTATGAAAGTGCTTTTGGACACCCTTAACATTTAAGGACATCAAATAGGTTGCACTTAAGTGAACTGATCGAAATAGACATTTCTGCGATCAAAATCCTAGATTTGTCTTTGGTCCTTGGTCTTTCACTGTTTTCAAAACAACAAGACTCTCATTTTATTCAATCGCATTGAACACATAATGATCTTGCACTGTGGTTATTTTTCTCATTTCTAGTAAAACAATTTCATCAAGATTTCGCATGTTGTGAACATGACTGATCGCCATACAACTTTTTTATGTGATCTAATATGGATAAAATTCCATAATTTAGAGTTCAAACTCATAGAATACAATACACAGTCTTGGCAAATAAATATTTAAGCAACCAAAGTACGAATGTATTTAATAATTGTATCATTTGCTTTTACATGGATCTTGAAGTGACAGCATGCCAAATAATTTATTATCAAGTATATATTATATTTCTTTGTCGATCCGTATTCATTCCATTAGTATATTTCAATTGATAAACAGATTTGTAAATTAGATTAGTTATACAAATTTATTGTAGTAAATATCTTAATTTGTATAGCATATGTTCTTACAAAATTAGAAGGTTAAATATATTCGTATTTTTCTAATAAGGCTCCTACTATATTTTTTTTATATTCCTCAAGCCTAAGAGAAACATATAAACCTTTCAATTCCTCTATTGAGTGTTAGGACTTGCTTGTCTTGGGATTCCGAGCTGAAGTTTGCTTAACAAATCATAGGCCTGCAAGTAATGGATAACTCTTTATTGGATGTATCATATACAACTCCTAACTGTGGTTTTTGTCCTAATCTAAATCTCGACCTTGAGTTTGCATAACAAATTGAAAGAGATTATTCACTTGTACCCACCATTTCTCTATGGCTTAAGCATAATGCACATTCCTTAAGGTTGCTCAACAAATACATACATATATCTTACCATGTTTGGTAATATATTGATAGTAATACATAACATCCATTGCTTGTGTTTGCTCAATAACTAAAGAGTATGCAAGTAAAATATTAATATGTAAATGGTAGAGGACAACTCTATATTAGAGATTTATAATCTTTAATATATTTTGAGTGATACCGACTTAAGGAATAATGTATTTCTTATGAAATATCATCGCGATCTAAGTGTCAGACGCATTTAAATCATGGTATACGAACCATACATATGTATTTACTCTAAAAATCTATTTTGAGTTTATCTTAGTTCCACTTTCATTATACACACACACATATAGATATATAAGCTTAATTTATTTATAACTATTATAATTTAATTAACTTATATAATATATACATGTAAATTTATTAATTAAATCATCTTCAATTAATTTTAGTTCTTATTCGCTAAATCATATTTAATTGACTTTCAATTTTAGTTAACCAATTTAATTAAATTTTATTAAAATTTCAGAAAATTTATATTATCCATCTTAACTATTTAAGATAAATAACCCACTATAACATTTATAGTTTTTTTATACACATAAAAATATATGCATATATATCAATTAGTTAACTTTTATTTAATTATTTAATTTGATAATATATTTTATTTACAGGTAAATAGGCACAAGGAAGAAGTTGAAAAAAAATTTAGTCTCAGGGACAACAAGTTTGTTTTTTAGTCTGAAAGACACTTTTTAGTGTAAACTGAAAATGATAGTTACAACTATCATTCTCTGATTTACACTAAAAAATGTCCTTCAGCCTAAAAAACAAACTTCTTGTCCCTGAAACTAAATTTTTCTCTAACTTTTTCCTTAAGCCTAAAAACCCCTTTTATTTATTCGAAAATTTTGATTAAAAAATTAAATTAAATCAAAAAATTAATATTATTCAACTTAAACATATTTAGGATAAATATATGGCTATAGAAATTATAGTTACATACATATATCACTATATATGTATATCTTTGGATTTATTAACATTTAATTAATTTATTTATCACACAACTTATTCATTTAGTTAAAACACTTTAAATTAAATATTTTTAATTAATTCAAAATTTTATTTGTAATTTACCTTAAACAATTTTAGATAAGTATATATATACATATATCATTACATATGTTTATTTTAATTAATTAACTTAAATTAATTAATTATTTAATTAATCCAATTGATCAAATATTAATTATTTTTTGAAAATAGTAACTTTACTTTAAAAACTATTTTGACAAATATTTTATAACTTCTATAAAATTTCATTTGATATTTTAGAATTAACTTTAAATCTAAAATAAATTATAAACTTTTAAACAGAATTATGAAAACTAACCCAAGGACCAAATTACTCTGGGCCTTACATCTGAGTCAACCTTTTGGACATACTCCACCTATTGGGCCAGACTAGTAGCCATGGAGAAGAGAATACTTTATTATTCAACCCCAAGCCTAGAAAATACTATTCTAAACACTCATCAGCTAAATAGATTTTACTAGCTGGCCCTAAATGTTGACTAATTAGGCAGCATGGACCATGTGGGTTTTGATACCTTTATTGGCCCAACTCAATCTCCTTTGGGGTGATCCAACTCGATACCTCACAAACAAGTTTACATGCATCCTTTCGGTTAGAAAAATAACCATATGACATATAGGGGAAAAAGGCAATGCTTTGTCATAGATCATAGTGTAAGAACACCCAATCATGCTAGTTGTAGAGATCGAACTGGGACATCCAATGTACTAGGTGAATGCCTTAACCAACCTTGCTTTGATGCCATTAAAGGAACCCAGTCCATTTATCGGTCGTTGAAATGGGTAAATTTTAAAAAAATATCCCTAATTGGATCTTAGTGGGCTTATGATGTCTAATTTTTAGCATTAGATCCAATCTAGCTGGTTTAATAAAATCTTATTTAATTTGAATTTTTTTCTTTATTTATTAATTAAATTATTTAATGTGAATATACAACCAAGAGAAGTAGAGGAGAGAGTGGTCATCCATAGATGAATGAAAAAATTAAATCAAATAAAAAGAAGGTTTTGTTCATTTAGATGAGGAAACCTTTTCATTTCTCTTTTAAAAAACTTTCTTTTAATTTTAGATCCAATAATTAGACCATATCCTTCTATGTGTGGCCAACCAATTAATGATTTGTATATGGACTCTATAACCAATATGTATACACATAATAATTAATAACGCATATAGCGTATAACATGATGATATGACAAACAATGATAAAATCAAATTAAATAAACCTAGTTTCTAATCCTTTATATCAACCAAATCCCTCCCAAACCAAGTTGAATTCAAAATTAAGGTGTATAGTTATGTATTACAACTCTAATATAGCCTATAGATCAGTTATAAAGTCGATATTGCATTATAGGAAGAAGAAAGTGTAGATCACTCACTAAATTGCTAAATCCAATCTAATGTCTCGCTACCTATAGTTGCTGCTCTTCCTACCTTTGAGTTTTTACCTCAAATTCGCTTTTGGGTCATAGCCCCATCTATTAGCTTCAAATTGCTTTTGGTTTCTTTTTATTTGGTTAAAAATTGAGTTAAGTTGATTTTAGTGGAAGTAGTTTCTTAGAGAGGCCTAGAGAAAGAAGAAAGAGAATGTCGGGCTTAGTTTTTCTGAGTAGAAGGAAGTTACGTATTTCAGATTTTAAGTAAGGATGGAAACCACCAACTATGAAAGGGAAGACATCTTCTTCAAAAAGTTTGAAGAAGAGAAAGCATAGAAGTAAGAAAGGTAAAGGTGGTGCCTCTAATGACAAGGGTGAAAATCACCATTGTCAAGAGAAGCGACATTAGAAACGGAAGTGTCCAGACTATTTGAAGATGGTAAAAGAGAAGAAGGAAATAGATTCTTCGGTTCCTAAAGGTATGTTTATGATTCAATTTTTTTTGCAATCAATAAGAACTCTTGGATTTTAGATACTAGATCTCGAACTCATATCTTCTATTTGTTACAGGGACTTAGGAGTAAATAACCCATGGTGAAAGGATAAACGAGCCTTCAAGTTGTAAATGGAGCTATTGCAGATGCAAGCATAGTTGAAAAATATCATTTATATTTGTTGAATGGATCTATTATTGTTTTGAATAATTATTATTATGTATTAAACTTTATTTACGGTATCTATGTCTAGATTAGCTGAGAGTAGATATCGTTTTATTGTAATAATATGTTATGAACATTGTGTTTGGTGGACATAATATCTGAAATGTTTTGGATAATGGCATTTATGTACTTAACATAAATAAAATATGTGTTCTCAATAATTCTTTGTCTATTAATGTTAATGATGGTTACTTAGGCTAGGTCATATAATTGACAAAAGACTGCAAACTAAAAACCGAAGGTTTTCTTCTTTCATTTTGATTATGAATCATTTTGCACTTATGAGTCATGTCTCAAATGAAAAATAAACAAGCAACCCTTCGGTGGGAGAAATGAAAGAGTTAATGAACTCTTGGGTCTCGTACATATGAATATATATGGCCCAATGCCTATAATTGACCAAGGATAGTTCCACTTATTTCTTAATTATTACGGATGATTTCTTTAGACTCTGATACGTGTATATTATGAAAAATAAATTTGATGCCTATGAGAAATTTTAAGAGCATAAGAATGAAGTTAAAAATCAAACAAACCGTAAAAATAAAACACTTCAATCCGACCGAGGAGATGAGTATGTTGGACAAGAACTCCAATAATATCTAAAGGATAATAGGATTATTTCTCAAGTTATTCCACTCCATACTTCGTAATACAATTGTGTTTTAGAGAGAAGAAATCAAACCCTATTAGATAGGTTTGATCTATGATGAGTGGTGTTGAGTTACCTCTTTCCTATTAGGGATATGCGTTAGAATCTACAACGCATATGTTGAGTTCTATGCCTACTAAATTTGTCCCTAAGAGACCAATAGAGATGTGGTATGGAAAGAAACCCCACCTCAAATATTTGAAGGTTTGGGATTGTCCAGCCTATGCTAAGAACATTTTTCCTAATAAGCTAGAGGCAAGATCGATACTTATAAGTTTACAGGATATCACATAGATTATGTGAGATATATTTCTATGACATCGAGGAACAAAAGTTATTATTTCTTAACATACTATCTTTTTAGAAAAGGAATTTCTATCAAAAGAAATCAACAGTGAAGTTATACGCTTGGATGAGATCCAAGAAACTAACACAGAGACTGAACTGGTAGAAGAGGCAAATTTACCAACATATGATAACATGCAACCTATTAGAAGGTCTAATAGCAAATCTCACGCACAAGAGATACACTATGGTGCTTTCATGGATGGCAAGAAAGAGGATTGGTTCCTAGAAGATAACACTCCCTTCACATTCCAACAAGTAATATAGAGTAAAGACTCTTTACTATGGCTTGAAGATATGAAATCTAAGATGGATTCCATGTACATAAACAAATTATGGACTTTGGATGAGGTAATGCCCCACCTCTATCCCATACTACCAAAGAGTATTACTAAGAATACTACCCGGTAATATGGAGAATGAGGCTTATTAAGAGTGACCACACATGAATATTCCCTTAGACTAACACCGATATGTATTTCTTACCTTGAAAATACAATATACATATACGTTCTCGGTAACAACACAAAACAATAAATACTTGGACTTATCAGGATAGAACAATTCACAATATAAAATAAGATCATAGAGTCACAAATCGCAATAGAAAACAAAATACATCACATAACAAGACACAACGAGTCTATAAATGAGTATTTGACTCACATCCCAAAATTAAATACATAGATACCCAAAAGACACGACCAAAAGATACAATACTAGTATCATATCGCAATATATACATGGAGACATGCCAAAATAAACATATACACATAGGTTAACAAAAATAGATACTAAGCTGCCTCTCGAAAATGCCCAATATCCACAAGTCTAGTGTCCATGTAATACCCCGTATATATGGTATATTTATTTTAAGGAAAATTTGGTAATTTTACAAACATTTGAATTAGATGACGATAATTGTACCATTTTGAAGATCTCGATTTTATGGTCAGAATGATATATTGGTTTGTCCGGATCAGAGTCCATATGAAGGAATTGTGCGGTTTTTAAGTTGGTGGATTTTGGATTGTTATTTTGGGTCATTACATTTGGTATCAGAGCTTAGGTTAGGACGTATTGAGAGGGTGTACTTGTATATTTTTAAATAATGACAAAATAGTATGTATGTATAAGTGTACATATATATATTTAATTGGTTTATCTATGATGTTATGAAGTGTTTAATATCGAGATATATATTTTTCGTTGATATTAAATCGTTTGTTTATGGGGTTAGTCTTTGTTTTACTGACTCTTATGTGTATCGTTGGGTTAGTCTATGTTTATCTAATTCACACTCATGTTTACGTTTACGGGATTAATCTATATTTAACCATATTCCGGGGTTAGTCTATGTTTAACTAACTCTCTCGTTTATCATTGTGTTAGTCTCTGTTTAACCAATTCTCTTGTTCATCGTTGGACTAGTCTGTGTTTAACCAACTAATACATTGTATTATTGCTATTGGGGTTAATGAATGAATATATATGTTGATAAATTATAAAAATTGAAAATAAATAAAAATCTGAAATATATTAATGTTGGTCAGACTAAGTATTTCCTAATTAATGATGATAAATGATAAAATTCAAGTGTTAGTCTTATATAACTAATACTTGTGCGTTTGGAAACTGGTCTTTGTTTAACTAGTTTACTGTATTTGTGTTATGTTAGACTATGTTTATCGAACATAATTTATGTTTAGGTTATGATTAGGCTATGTTTACCTAATCATCGTTATGTTTATCTGGTTATGGTTGGCTTATGTTTACCTAATCACTGCTCCGTTTAAAATCAGTCTATGTTTATTTGGTTATGGTTAGGCTATGTTTACCTAATCAATTTTCATTTATGAGTTAGTCATGTTTATCTAACTAGATTTGTTGCGCTGGTTGGCTTTGTTTATTTAACTCATTATGTATTATGAGTTGGTTTTGTCTATTTAACTTATATGTATTCGATAATTAGTCTGTTTATCTAATTCATTTATTTTATGCTATACTATCCTATGTTTATACATATACATATACATATACATATACATATACATATACATATACATATACATATACATATACATATACATATACATATACATATACATCATATATGTATATATATATATATGATACGTAGATTCATGAGGAGGAATTTTGGTTTGGAATTTCGAGGACGAAATTCTTTTTAAGGGGGAGAATGTAATACCTCGTATATTTTTTAAGGACATTTTGGTAATTTTACAAATATTGGAATTAGACGACGCGAATTGTACCATTTCAAAGAGCTTGTTTTTCTGATCAGAATGATATATTGATTTGTCCGAATATACATATACATATATATATACATATACATATACATATATATATACATATACATATATATACATACATATACATATAAATATATATATATATACAAGGTTTTAAATCTCCCCGAGATCAGCCGAGATGAAAATCCGAGATATTAGCCAAAATCCAAGATTTGGCAGCTTGGTTAGTTATAAGTCTTTTAAATATCGCCCGAGACAGCCGAGATATTTGCCCGAGATATTGGCCAAAATCCGAGATTTGAAACCTTGTATATATATATATATATGATACGTAGATTCATGAGGAGGAATTTCGGTTTGGAATTTCGAGGACGAAATTCTTTTTAAGGGGGAGAATGTAATACCCCATATATTTGTTAAGGACATTTTGGTAATTTTACAAATATTGGAATTAGACGACGCGAATTGTACCATTTCAAAGAGCTCGTTCTTCTGATCAGAATGATATATTGATTTGTCCGAATCAGAGTCCTATGGAGGAGTTATGCGGTTTTTAAGTTGGTGGGTTTTGAATTGTTATTTGGGCCTAAGCCCATTCAAGTGAAATGACGGTTAGAAAATTATAAGAAGCAGGCTGAGAGGAATTTGAATTCATTTCATGTATATTTCAATTTCACCTTCTTTCTCCATCTCTCTACCAAACCCTCTTCCTCTGTCTCCTCACAACCTTGCCAATCTTCAACCAGATTCAATAAATAAATATACTAAATCGATCGACATAAGAAGAGGAGTCCAATTATACCATCTATTGGGCAATTTGGGAACCTTTGGGGTACTGTGTTTCTAGCCACAAGGATTCGAAGAGCAAATAATCAAATTCTTAGGCTTGAAGGCATAGATTGGTGATTGGGAATCATCTTAGATTATCTATATAAGAGTATACCATTCTATAATTGCTGTTAGGATTAAAAATTAAATAAACGTATATGAAAATGGAATATTTATCATATCTAAGACAATATAAATGATAATAACCCTAAGTAATGTTTATGTGATGATTAGGATGGATTAAATTGGATTAACAGTGTTTAAATGTTGAAATGATTGGATTTAGGAAAAACCGATAATATAGAATGATGCTATGAAGTTTGAGCGATTAAGAATGAGTAGAACGATGTCATAAACATGTAGACAACTTCAGAAATTAGAAATACGATGATCTTGATGAAATTGGGTGAGAATCAGTGGCGAAACGGCTTTAGGCCGTAGGAAGTTTTTCTGCCTGGAATGTTCAATGGTCCACCGGTGATGCCCACCGGTCGACCCGTGGAACATGCAAATGGCAGGTTGAACCTAGACCCGTCCAGAGTTGAATCAAGTAGCGATCGCTTATCTTTTTCAGTTCATATGCAATGTGAGAATCTCATAGGATGTTTATATGGATGTTTACCTAGCATTGTATAATATAATGATATGTGTATATAGATGCATGTTCGAGTGTCAGTATTGTTTAACTAATAATAGTGCGTTCAGAGACTAGTCTCTATCTAACTAGTTCTCCATGTTCATGTTGTGTTAAACCATGTTTATCTAACATAATTCCCATTTATATCAGTCTATATTTAGCCGGTAATGGTTAGGCTATGTTTATATTTACTTAACCACCGTTCTTTTACGGGTTAGTCTGTGTCTAACTAACTCATATGTTGTATGTTACACTATGCTATGTTACGGTGTTATTATTCACAAAGTAGTTTAGGCCCACATGTTATGTTTATTATGTCAGGCTAACTTTGTGAATGCAGTTGAGACAGGTTGAGGTATGTCTTTGTTTGGATGTAGCCTTTATATAATGTTATGCGATCATATCTGCAGTATATTCTTAGTAGTATTTTTCACTCACCAGACTCATGTCTGACCCACCCTCCTCCTATGTTTCTTTTTGTTTATGGTTTATAGGTTACGATGGTGGACTTAAGTCACGTTGACGGTGTGGGTGATGATGGTGTTGCTTATACATATAGTGTGTTGTATTTATCACCTGATAGTATTAGTATATGATATATTTATGTATATGGATTTGGATTTGATCAGGTGTACTGGGATGTGATTTGACATTTGAAGTGCATATATATGTTTATTTCCTTCCTCTGTGAGATTCTAAAAGTTTAGATAGTTTATATAGCTCTATATATACTGCTGAAATAGTTTATAACGATTCGACTTTTCGTTATTCGGTGATTTTATGGCTACGAAACGCCAGGTCGTTAATGTCCCTGTACCTGAACATTTTGGACTTATCCAATTATATAACATAATAAACGAGTCAGACTATATCTACATTCAAAGGTGAGTACATAATAGTAAAGCATGGTGATATAAAGACATAGCATGTACATGGCATATCATTGTATTGAACATAGCATTACAATAATATATCATGCACCACAACTCAAGATCACCCATGGAATGCATATAAGCTAGTAAGAATCACAACATATATAAACTAGGTGATAAAATCAACTCATCAAAACCATGAAATGTAACAAAATATCCATCTTGACTTACAGTCCTACTGGAAGTAAAGACTTCCAACTATAAGCCCAAAAAGACAAATTAGGAAGCACAGAGTTCCATCTAAATACTAAAACATCAACATAAGGCTTACAAATCTCGACTTACAACCTTGGTGGAAGCAATAACTTTCGACTGCCATGCCCTTAAAGATATAAAAAGATGTGGAACCAAATAGAACATAATCCATACCAAATATAGAAATCTTTATCCAGAAATGTTATCTTGACTTATAGCCCTAATGGAAGTAATAACTTCTGGCAGTTAGTCCATGGAGACAACAATAAATATAAACTTAATAAATCTCAATTCATTTAAAATCCTGAAAACAATATCCAATAGTTATCTTGACCTATCATGTTAATGGAAGTAGAAACTTCTGACGGTTAGGCCCTTGGAGATATAAAGAAATCTTAACTTAAATAAATATCAAAGACAATCGGAAAACTCAATGTGTAAAACTACATATCTCGACTTATGGTCCTTAGAGAGACAGAACTCTTGATTGAATGGTCCTAAGAGACAAAAAACAAATCATGCTAAAAAATATCCATATATAGGCTTTTATGAGAGTATAAACGCATATATAATATGACGAATGAGCACAGAGCAAGTTCCTAATGTCAAATAATAGACAAGCTTCTCAGCTAGTTTGCAGACTAGGCTAATCAAAGTAGCGGACAGTGTGATAATTGCCCTAAACCACTGGCACCCAATATACCTGTAACGACCCGAAAATTTTGATGGTTTTAATAAGATAATTAATTGAAATTTTGTGAAATTTTAAACAATAAAATTTGAAAATAAAAAATTTATATTTGGAATACGTCTAATTAAACATAGCAACTGGTAAATTTTCATCTGATAATATTGAAGTTTATTTTATTGTGTAATTCTATTTCAATTTAAATCAGTTAGACTTTGATGATAATAAAATGTTTTCCAAACCTGAATATTTTTCTATAGAAAATTTCTAAATCCTCTTCTGAGTAAGACGTCATCTTTCGTTTTTTTTCAAATTTTGACTTCTATTGCTCCGTTTATCTTAATTCTGACAAAATAGCAGCATTTTCGGTACCGATTATCGACTTTTAATTGGATGATCGTACCATTAATATCTGTATACTGTTTTGATCGTCTCATCGTGCTGATCTCTGCGGTATATTCATTTCTGTATTTTGAGGTCCGGTACACGACGGAAACAATAAATTGTTCGTTGTAACGGTACCATAAATGTAACTTTACTACTTCCTTCGGTTTCAAATTTGAAACGTGCTGTACAATCAGACCATTTATTTGCCTTAATGATTCAGCTGAATTTTGGGATGACTATTGCTCTTATATTTTGTTTATATTACCTTTTCCATGTTTTAGCCGTTCATTTCAACTTTTGCTCTACATTGAAATTTTTCTGTGCCAACGGTTAAAAATAGCAGCCAATTGCATTTAATATTTCCTTGATTTACGAATTCCTAACTTTTAACATTCCCACTGTTGCTTTTATTTGCCGGTTCAATAGGTCGCTATCCAACTTTTATTTATTTTCTCATATTAATGCATACGTTACTTTTACTTTGGGTAACTTTTATATGTAGTCTTACTTTGTGAGCTTTCTCCTCCTCCTGTGCAAATCCTTTCATCTTTCCTCTTAGAAAAAAAGAAACAAAGATATATCTACAAGCCTCTAAGGAAGTGACAACTTACAGCTTGCAAATTTTGATATATATATATATATATCACGTCTGCTCTTTCACCTAAAGCAAATATTCCTCTTCTCTTTGCTGACCACCCATCTAAGCCTACCACCGAAACAAACTGTCGCCACCAGGCCAAGCACCGCCCATTCTACACATGTTCGACCACCAAAACCATCACCACGTCCTCCTCGAAATCCACCCGCTTGGCCACCGGCTGCCGTTAAATCGAGCCAACCTCTTCCTTCTGGCCTTCATCGCCACCGCCCGCCTCAACTTCTCCGGACATCGCCCTCTCCACTTCGTCGTTCGCCACCCTCATTTCTAAAAAAAAACATGACTTTAGCACGCACGCAACTGCTCCATTCTCAACCCATCTCCAGCCATTGCATGCATTCCTCCTTCCGCCGCCACCCAATAGCGCCGAGCTCGTCCGACCGTGCATCATCTGTTGAGGTACAGATTATAGGGGTTGAAGTTTTAAATAAAAATATTTGTTTTATACTATATAACATTGTTATTGTGTTGTACATATTTATAATTATACATATATGTTTATAAGCGTTATTTGTATAGGCTGCAGCAGCATATTAGTTACATCTGCATTATATATATTTTACATGTATAAATTTGCATATGTCTTAGTATAATGATGTGTGTATAGTCTACATATGAATGTTTGTATATAGATTTTTTTTAAGACAATGTTCGGTCTAGTTATATTTACATTGTTAAGTTATATATATTTTACATGTTTTAAAATTATATAAAACTATTTAAATATATATATTATATATGTAAGTTTATATAAAAATATATATGTGTCTATACATTTGTATATATATATGCTAGTATATATCTCGGAGCTTCGTTTTGTGATAGTTTTATACTATTGTAAATAACTGGCTGTAAGTATATATATATATATATGCATTGGTTGAAAAAAAAGGTGTTGATTCCTACTGTTTAAACACGTTACTATATATTATATTTACAAAGGATGTTATGCTTATATGTCAGTTTATGTTTTTCGTATATATATATGTACATTAGTTTATATATATTAAGTTATATGTGTTTAGTATATATATTTTTACATATACAATTTGCATAAACATTTCATATAGTCGATCTGTTAGTATTTTAAAAGGTAAGTATATATATGTCAGTTATAGACTGGTATGGCCAACGCCAATTGTAATATTATCATATAAAGTATGTTGGCAGTCTGCATGTGAGTGGGTTTATATAAAAAGTTATGTAGTACTTTTTGGTTTGGATATGGATATAAACATTTGTGTGCATATTTATATAAGTCATATATATTATTGTTTTGATCTTAAATTTCATATGGTTATATACATTAGTTTATATATATAAGGGTATGTGGGTCGGGTTTTTCTGATTTGTAAATTGTGATCTTAGATCTATGTGTTTAAAAGATAAAATGTTTGGAAATATATATAGATTTTATTTTTAATATATGTATAATTGAGTTTCAAAAATTTACTTTGGTTCTAAGTTTTGTTTAAAAGAAATTACGTAGATTAAATAAGTGTTTTAAATTTAATATTGATTTTTATAAATAATAATAATAGCAATAATAATAATGCATATATTTTCTGTCTCTATCAACCGATTGATTGTTCTCATCGATTCCTATTTATCAGCTTTGCTCGTCAAATTCGTGCCAATCCTGCTTTGCTTTGGAATTTGTAACTTGTTATATTGTCAAAAATTTCTCTAGCCTCGAAAGGTGAGCAATCACTCACGATTAACGTTCTTATATTTATTGAATTTGATTTCAATTGAAACGACAATTGAAATATGCTGTTGTTAGTTGTTTAAATTGTTATATGTTATTATCTGTAACTGTTCACCTGTGGGATATGACACCATATCTTGTTGTTTATATAAAATTGTTATTGCTCATATATATGCCTATTATATTATTTTTCATATCTGTTATCACTCTGCAAGTTCCCTGTTAGTATAGCATTCACTATGGGTTGAAATGATACATACCCGAACGGACTTTAGAATAGGAGAAAATCGTTATGGGTTGAAATGATAGACCCAAGCGATTTTCATTTGATTGAATTTGGGATTACGGGTCGAAATGATATCTACCCGTATATATTTAAATTACGGATTGAAATGATAAATATCCGTATCACTTGACCATAGGATAGGAAATTATATACAGACACCGTTGGTCCATATATAAATATTTTGAAAATAAATTCTATGGTTTTGGAAAGAAATATATGGTTTTAATAAATGTTGATTCTAAATTTTTTATATGTAAATGGTAATGATATATATATAGATTTAATAACAATATTTAATTTAATTTAGATTGATTTAATACATATAATATGTTTAAGTATAAAATTTATATTTCAAAATAGATTTTGGTAATAATTTGAATAAGTTAAGGTTGGGAAGATAATTTGAATTTAGTTGAAAGTGTATTCATTTAAGAATTTTATTTAATTAAATCGATTTGAAACTTATTGAAATTGAGATTTAAGATATGATTTATAACTTGGGTTTGATTTAAATAATTCAATGAATATTTATTGTTTAAATAAATTTAAGGAAAGATTTAGTAAAAATGTAATTTAAGGCTAGTTAAATGATATTGAATTTATTAAGTGAATATTCCCAGATTAAATAATAATAAAGTTAAATCAAGAGCTATATGAAACTGTTAAATTTAACTTTGAAAATGTTGAATATTAAAGCTTTGAAATACATTGGAAATTTAAATGGTATATTTAGAACTGAATTGAATTGATGAATTGAGCTTCGAATAAATTTGAATTTGGAATTTGGGTGGATGTGAATCGATTTGTGAGGCTTGAGGAAATTTTAAATACTTTACTTTTAAATTATTTAACCTATATATACTATTTTGGAAAATAGATATATTTGAAATGAAATGATATTTTGGTTTTGAAGTATAAATAAATTTGGAATGACCACGGCGTCATAGTGTATATTTCCACCTTGTAGATAGTTCAGCAGATCCTTAGAGGATGGGTATCCCAAACATCCTTTAAGTTACTTGTATTTCAGTTGATATTTCACTTGAGTTGGATTTATTGATATAAGAATGTTAATCCTGACTCGAGTGTTTTGTGTTTTGCTTTACGCTCGGGTCAGACCGAGTGATACAGCATTTGAGATTCACCTTTGGAGTTTGGAGCTTCCTTTGGAGATCCAACTATCGCCTCAGCTTTCAGCTCTTCTAGTTGATTTGTTTAGAGAAGTCATCTGTTGTACTGGAGACTTCACTGCATTTGATATATTCTGTTGTATTTTATTTCTAACTCTGATGTTTATATAGTAGCTTCATGAACTACTATTTTACCTATTCCGCTGCGTATTATTGTATTACTCTGTGTCTGTGATTCTGTGTTTGATTTATTTACTGTATATGCCGAGTTTTGCCAAATTTTAAATTAGCAATATGATATTTTGAACTATTCAAGTCAGTCATGTGTGGATTATTGTCAATTTGAATGGTCCAAAATAACGGGTTGTTACAGTTGGTATCAGAGCTTTGGCTCTAGGCAAAACTTAGCATATATTGTAAATTTATTTACAAAATCACTTTCGTTCGAGTTTGAATCTCTTCCTTTTGACTCGATTTCCTCTGAACTTTGGAACGTTCCTTGCGGTTCCAAAATTCATTCTTGTCTCTCCCTATTTGTATTCTTTTGATTCTGGAGTATCCCATAACTCCACTTCGAATGATCTCTATAAGAATAGGCGATCCCGCCAATCTTTGAATGATTTGTAAAGGGGTGGAACTCCTTTACAATTGGCATTGATTCACCGGAGATTTATATATCCCTCGGTTTGATGTTGCTATCTCTTGTTATGCCGAATTCTATCTCTGGCAATCGAATGTCGATTTGCCTCAGAATTCTGCACCAATCTTATTTTGAAAACACGGTTGACCCTAGGGTCATCCGCGATTTATAAAAATATATCCATCTTCTATTTTGAAATTTAATTATCTCATCTTCGTTCAAGCCTATCTTCGAATCAGAAATTCTATTTGATTAGAGTTCCTCTAATTTGAATCTCTATCTTTGTTTTGAAATATATTCTTGAATCATCCTTTGGAAAATCGGGTTTGTTTGTATTTTAGAAAGTGTTTTATATACCGAAATTATTATTTTGATAAGTATGATTTTAATCTATATATTAAAGTGAAAGTGTTTTCAATAAGGATTATATACCTTTTAAAACAAGAATTTGAAGTTTCGAAAGGATTTGAAATTTTGAAAATTTTATAAGAAATCGATTTATATAAAAATGATTTATAACTGAAAGGGTTTTGAATTTGAGATTTGAGAGATTGAACTCCGGTATTTTGAAATTGGTTTTAAGATTTTGAAATATATAATAATACGATTTGAAAGTATTTTCCGAATAAGAAATGTTTCAAATGAATTTAAATGAGTTCCAATGATTTGGAAGAAATTTCAAAGAAGTTTTCAAGAAATAGAAGTCCAGAACTCACTTAGGTCGCTGGAAAATAATTTCGGTGATGAGTGCACGCATCATCGACATTGATTTTCGAGTTTCAGAGTGGGGGATAGGCCACTTCAGTAGCTTTGCTATGCGAGTGATTTTGTGAAACCATTTTGATTTCAAATTCCGAAGTAAGATTTGATATTCGAAAGATATATGTATATATATATTTGAAATGATTTGAAGTAAGCCGGTGTTCAGTCCTTGGGTTTTGGATCTGATTTGATATAACCCTACCTATTGAAATTGATTTACTGATTTGTTGTTGATTTCCAACCCTTGGATTTAAATTTTGATTTCTTCGACTATTTTGAAGGTTCGAGCACTTCCAAATCAAGGTTAACTTTTCAAAAGCTAAGAAATTTTGAAGTATAAAGTATATAAGTTTGGTATGTATGTTTAAAGTATGTAGTAATATGATTTAAATAACCTGAAACTGTTTTGTTAAGTAAATGAATAAGGCTATTTTGAACTTTTCTAATATGAAATTTAGATTTGAAATGTTTTGAAAAGAATTTGGTCTTCAAAATATTTTGAATAAAATTTAGTTTAAATGTTTTAACTGGGTAACATCTTTATAAAACTATATATGGAACAAGTTGAAATAGATACATAAGTTGTACGTATGCTGTTTTACTCGCATAATTAAATTGATCCAAGTTTGAGTACACAAGTTCGAGGTGAATTACACTATTTCGTGTTAGGATTTTTCATTTGATTCTTGATGGCGAATATTTGATGTGGATTTTGGGCTTGATTCTAGAATTCTCTATCATAGTATATGGCTATGCAAGGAGACTGATGGTTTCTAGTCGAGACACCATATCGAAATCCGCATTAGAGAAGTCGAATGGACAATACTAGTTCGAAAGCGAACTTGTGTGATCGAGCGAGCGATCGAACGTAATGTTGCGAAATGATGACATATGTACATCTTATATTCTAATATCATTGATATACTTGACGCTGAAATTGGAAGTTGTTGGGTTGGATATCTTGGTAATTTAATTGGAATTTTTCCTTTATGAAAAACTACTATCAATTTAAAATAATTTTTCAAAACTATTTTTCTTTTGTTCTTCTTAAACAAACTATTTTATTCTATTTTACATACAAACTATTTTATATACAAAACTATTCTAAATTAAAAATCTTTTATAAAGCAAAGATGTTCAATCCCATATGGCTCTTCATGCAGCGAAATTTATTATTTTTGAAATTTTTTAATCCTTATATAAGATGAACTTTATGTAAGTATAAGATGATTTTGGAAATGAATTGTTTGACTTAAATTATATTTATTTAGAAACTTGGATTATTCTCCAAAACTATTATTTTGGAAACTTTGAAACTGAAGATATTTAAATTGAGAAAAAATAATTTGGTGGAATTGGATATGATTTTGAAACTGAACTGATGTTGAAACAAATTGAATTGAGAACCTTGTATTTGACTAAATACTTGATTTGGGAGTTATCGAACCTATATAAAAATTGGTTTGTGTAAGTATGATATTGATTCAAAAACTATGGATTTGAAAAGGTACTCAATTTGAAAAGTGAAATCTTATATAATTGAAGTCTATATAAGTGTGATTTGATATACTTTTGATTTTGGAAAGGTATTTGATTTGAAAATAAAATCTTATATATAATGGACTTTATATAAGTATGATATTTGAAAGTGATTTGAAAAGGTACTATATGATACATATTTTCGAAGTAAAGATATGGAAAGTGCCTTCTGCTTGATATCAGCTTTGTGGCCACATTGTGGATTCATTCTGTCGATATTTCTCTGATTTTTGGTTTTCCAGATATGATACTCGAGTGTCCATCGAATTCCATGGTGTTACCCATGGTCTTACGAACGCGACTGCATAGCATAATTCACCTGGGTGGATGGCCCAGGGGTACGGATGTTTCCTGGGGGATTCAGGCGTAACCATTGTGTATCCTGTGATCTATGTAGGTCGTATTAGTAGCGAAATCCATAGGGCTGAGAAAGCTTATGGATACAGATGTTTCCTAGGGGATCCAGGCGTAACCTTTGTGTATCTGTGGTCTACTAGTCATCATGGCGTAATTCGCAGGGCTGAGAAAGCTTACGGATACGGATGTTTCCTGGGAGATCCAGGCGTAACCTTTGTGTATCTGCGATCCATGGTTAGACAAAGGTTTTTTTTGTTTTTTTTGTTTGGATTGTACTTTCCATATCTGTTTTTAAAAAGTTTTCCAATATTTTCACTGGGTGTTGAAACAAGTCTACTAAGTACCTGGAGAATTCTAGCTTTGCGCCTGATCAACGCACTGCTAGAGTCTGCAGGAATGAGGATAAACTTGTTGAAACATCGAGTTATAAAAGTATTTTCGAAAGGAAAATTTGTTTCGATATAAAGGTATTTTATTATAAAAGTATTTCCAACAAAGAAATTTTTTATTAATATTTGAAATTGAAATCCTTATGGTTTGAATTAATTATTCATGCCCGATACTATTCTTTTGAATCTACCTTATCTGCTCAGCTTTATTTATTCGCCTATAGTCTGTTTTTCCAAGTCCTCCTTGTTTTCCTTGTTGACTATATCCTTTTAAATATTGTTTATTTAATATACTATATGGTTTAATAGGAAATTTTAGTGTTATAAATATTTTAGAAGTTATTAATTAAATACAACATATTTAAAGTAAATGATTATTGATTTATTAATAATATTTGAAAAGTATCTGGAGATAAAAATTAATAAATTTATGAATTATGGATTTAATGTTTTCAAATAGCTTCTTTGTGAATATAAGTAATGATATAAATAATTGTTTTCAAATAATTTTTCATATAATTATAAAGGTGTCATTTAAACATATAAATGGTATTTATAAAGGAATAAAGGATTTTACAAATGAGTTTTTGAAAAGTATTAAAGTATAAAAGATAATTGAATTGCAACTGAATTTTTCAAATGAATATTTCCAATATAATTTATATAGTTTTAAATTAATTGTTTATCCTTGTCTTTCAATCTATTTTTGCTTTTCGGTTGTTCCTATTCTCCTACCTCCTTCCTTTTCGGGGACAAAAAGTTTTGAGTGGGGGAGAGTGTAACGACCCGAAAATTTTGATGGTTTTAATAAGATAATTAATTGAAATTTTTTGAAATTTTAAACAATAAAATTTGAAAATAAAAAATTTATATTTGGAATACGTCTAATTAAACATAGCAACTGGTAAATTTTCATCTGATAATATTGAAGTTTATTTTATTGTGTAATTCTATTTCAATTTAAATCAGTTAGAACTTGATGATAATAAAATGTTTTCCAAACATGAATATTTTTCTATAGAAAATTTCTAAATCCACTTCTGAGTAAGACGTCATCTTTCGTTTTTTTTCAAATTTTGACTTCTATTGCTCCGTTTATCTTAATTCTGACAAAATAGCAGCATTTTCGGTACCGATTATCGACTTTTGATTGGATGATCGTACCATTAATATCTGTATACTGTTTTGATCGTCTCATCGTGCTGATATCTGCGGTATATTCATTTCTGTATTTTGAGGTCCGGTACACGACGGATACAATAAACTGTTCATTGTAACGATACCATAAATGTGACTTTACTACTTCCTTTGGTTTCAAATTTGAAACGTGCTATACAATCAGACCATTTATTTGCCTTAATGATTCAGCTAAATTTTGGGATGACTATTGCTCTTATATTTTGTTTATATTACCTTTTCCATGTTTTAGCCGTTCATTTCAACTTTTGCTCTGCATTGAAATTTTTCTGTGCCAACGATTAAAAATAGCAGCCAATTGCATTTAATATTTCCTTGATTTACGAATTCCTAACTTTTAACATTCCCACTATTGCTTTTATTTGCCGGTTCAATAGGTTGCCGTCCAACTTTTATTTATTTTCTCATATTAATGCATACGTTACTTTTACTTTGGGTAACTTTTATATGTAGTCTTACTTTGTGAGCTTTCTCCTCCTCCTGTGCAAATCCTTTCATCTTTCCTCCTAGAAAAAAAAGAAACAAAGATATATCTACAAGCCTCTAAGGAAGTGACAACTCACAGCTTGCAAATTTTGATATATATATATATCACGTCTGCTCTTTCACCTAAAGCAAATATTCCTCTTCTCTTTGCCGACCACCCATCTAAGCCTACCACCGAAACAAACTGCCGCCACCAGGCTAAGCACCACCCATTCTCCACATGTTCGGCCACCAAAACCATCACCACGTCCTCCTCGAAATCCGCCCGCTTGGCTACCGGCTGCCGTTAAATCGAGCCAACCTCTTCCTTCTGGCCTTCATCGCCACCGCCCGCCTCAACTTCTCCGGACATCGCCCTCTCCACTTCGTCGTCTTCCACCCTCGTTTCTAAAAAAAAGCATGACTTTAGCACGCACGCAACTGCTCCATTCTCAACCCATCTCCAGCCATTGCATGCATTCCTCCTTCCGCCACCACCCAATAGCGCCGAGCTCGTCCGGCCGTGCATCATCTGTTGAGGTACAGATTATAGGGGTTGAAGTTTTAAATAAAAATATTTGTTTTATACTATATAACATTGTTACTGTGCTGTACATATTTATAATTATACATATATGTTTATAAGTGTTATTTGTATAGGCTGCAGCAGCATGTTAGTTACGTCTGCATTATATATATTTTACATGTATAAATTTGCATATGTCTTAGTATAAGGATGTGCGTATAGTCTGCATATGAATGTTTGTATATAGATTTCTTTTAAGATAGTGTTCGGTCTAGTTATATTTACATGGTTAAGTTATGTATATTTTACATGTTTTAAAATTATATAAAACTATTTAAATATATATATTATATATGTAAGTTTATATAAAAATATATATGTGTCTATACATTTGTGTATATATATGCTAGTATATATCTCGGAGCTTCATATTGTGATAGTTTTATACTTTTGTAAATAACCGGCTGTAAGTATATATATATATATGCATTGGTTGAAAAAAAAAGGTGTTGATGCATACTGTTTAAACACGTTACTATATATTATATTTACAAAGGATGTTATGCTTATATGTCAGTTTATGTTTTTCGTATATATATATATATACGTACATTAGTTTATATATATTAAGTTATATGTGTTTAGTATATATATTTTTACATATACAATTTGCATAAACATTTCATATAGTCGATCTGTTAGTATTTTAAAAGGTAAGTATATATATGTCATTTATAGACTTGTATGGCCAACGCCAATTGTAATATTATCATATAAAGTATGTTGGCAGTCTGCATGTGAGTGGGTTTATATCAAAAGTTATGTATTACTTTTTGGTTTGGATATGGATATAAACATTTGTGTGCATATTTATATAAGTCATATATATTATTGTTTTGATCTTTAATTTCATATGGTTATATACATTAGTTTATATATATAAGGGTATGTGGGTCGGGTTTTTCTGATTTGTAAATTGTGATCTTAGATCTATGTGTTTAAAAGATATAATGTTTGGAAATATATATAGATTTTATTTTTAATATATGTATAATTGAGTTTCAAAAATTTACTTTGGTTTTAAGTTTTGTTTAAAAGAAAATTACATAGATTAAATAAGTGTTTTAAATTTAATATTGATTTTTATAAATAATAATAATAGCAATAATAATAATGCATATATTTTCCGTCTCTATCAACCGATTGATTGTTCTCATCGATTCCTATTTATCATCTTTGCTCGTCAAATTCGTGCCAATCCTGCTTTGCTTTGGAATTTGTAACTTGTTCTATTGTCAAAAATTTCTCTAGCCTCAAAAGGTGAGCAATCACTCACGTTTAACGTTCTTATATTTATTAAATTTGATTTCAATTGAAACGACAATTGAAATATGCTGTTGTTAGTTGTTTAAATTGTTATATGTTATTATCTGTAACTGTTCACCTGTGGGATATGACACCATATCCTGTTGTTTATATAAAATTGTTATTGCTCATATATATGCCTATTATATTATTTTTCATATCTGTTATCACTCTGCAAGTTCCCTGTTAGTATAGCATTCACTATGGGTTGAAATGATACATACCCAAACGAACTTTAGAATAGGAGAAAATCGTTATGGGTTGAAATGATAGACCCAAGCGATTTTCATTTGATTGAATTTGGGATTACGGGTCGAAATGATACCTACCCGTATATATTTAAATTACGGATTGAAATGATAAATATCCGTATCACTTGACCATAGGATAGGAAATTATATACAGACACCGTTGGTCCATATATAAATATTTTGAAAATAAATTCTATGGTTTTAATAAATGTTGATTCTAAAATTTTTATATGTAAATGGTAATGATATATATAGATTTAATAACAATATTTAATTTAATTTAGATTGATTTAATACATATAATATGTTTAAGTATAAAATTTATATTTCAAAATAGATTTTGGTAATAATTTGAATAAGTTAAGATTGGGAAGATAATTTGAATTTAGTTGAAAGTGTATTCATTTAAGAATTTTATTTAATTAAATCGATTTGAAACTTATTGAAATTGAGATTTAAGATATGATTTATAACTTGGGTTTGATTTAAATAATTCAATGAATATTTATTGTTTAAATAAATTTAAGGAAAGATTTAGTAGAAATGTAATTTAAGGCTAGTTAAATGATATTGAATTTATTAAGTGAATATTCCCTGATTAAATAATAATAAAGTTAAATCAAGAGCTATATAAAACTGTTAAATTTAACTTTGAAAATGTTGAATATTAAAGCTTTGATATACATTGGAAATTTAAATGGTATATTTAGAACTGAATTGAATTGATGAATTGAGCTTCGAATAAATTTGAATTTGGAATTTGGGTGGATGTGAATCGATTTGTGAGACTTGAGGAAATTTTAAATACTTTACTTTTAAATTATTTAACCTATATATACTATTTTGGAAAATAGATGTATTTGAAATAAAATGATATTTTGGTTTTGAAGTATAAATAAATTTGGAATGACCACGGTGTCATAGTGTATATTTCCACCTTGTAGATAGTTCAGCAGATCCTTAGAGGATGGGTATCCCAAACACCCTTTAAGTTACTTGTATTTCAGTTGATATTTCACTTGAGTTGGATTTATTGATATAAGAATGTTAATCCTAACTCGAGTGTTTTGTGTTTTGCTTTACGCTCGGGTCAGACCGAGTGATACAGCATTTGAGATTCACCTTTGGAGTTTGGAGCTTCCATTGGAGATCCGACTATCGCCTCAGCTTTCAGCTCTTCTAGTTGATTTGTTCAGAGAAGTCATCTGTTGTACTGGAGACTTCACTGCATTTGATATATTCTGTTGTATTTTATTTCTAACTTTGATGTTTATATAGTAGCTTCATGAACTACTATTTTATCTATTCCGCTGTGTATTATTGTATTACTCTGTGTTTGTGATTCTATGATTGATTTATTTACTGTATATGCTAAGTTTTGCCAAATTTAAAATTAACAATCTGATATTTTGAACTATTCAAGTCAGACATGTGTGGATTATTGTCGATTTGAATGGTCCAAAATAACGGGTCGTTACAATACCTATATGGTGCACTGTAATGGTGTCCGGCCGATGTAAGATGATAGTTAAGATTGTAGTAAGGGAAATCGATCATCACAGAACTTGTCGTATATCTCACAGCGCATCGAATAAAACATAATAATAAACATCTCAGATGAAATAGGTGAGACAATAATAACTAGATGAATCACATAAATCAGAGTACTCAGATCCATATAACATACATCATAAGTGATATGGTTATATATTAAATAATAACTCTTTAATAAACTGTCCCTAGATAATAAGGGCACTGACAAGCTCCATTGCACTATGAAGCAGAATATAAAATCATAATAATTAAATGTAGTAATATGAGAGTATGACCTTCTGGTCGTCCTCTGTCCAGCTCCACGTGCTCACCAGATTTTATATCCCTAATCTACTCATTTAGGAGTACTTGGAATAATAGGAAGCAATGCATAAAATCCTGAGTCAGGCAACACACTGGTATAAGCGGTATAAAATCTCAAATTCTACAAAGTTAATATTCTAGGAAAAATAGTATAGAAAATCATACTTGACCTATCCCTACTTCCACAAAATTAGCATATAACATAAAATCTATGCTACCCTACATTGTGATCATTATGGTGTATAATACACCAAAGTAACAAGGGGGTGTCTAAGTATTTACATCGATAACATCTGCATCATGTGGCATCCCTAAGGTGATAAGCAACCAAATCAAACATTATATCCATCATCCATCCTCGCATTCACTCACTCAGTGCGTTGGATATTTGATAACCCTCCTAAGCCATCATGCTCGAGGACTTGACTACCCATCATGATAGTCAATGTCCTAGTTTCACGGTATTCTAATCCATGCCACCTAGTAGGCCAAGAACTAGACTAATCATCACGTTGGTTTGGGGGTAAGCAAACCTCTCATCTGAAAACAAGGAGCCATCAAGCCCTAGGAGCCGTCATGCCCCAAGTGCATACCTCACTTTATGAGTGCTCTGGAAACCCTTGAGTATCAATAATTCCTTTGCGCACGTCATCCGTAGCAGAGCTCATCCTAGAACTGTCCTTACAACTCCTATATGAACTCGTCGTAGTTGGAAACTATTCTTGACAACCTCATTAATCGTAGAATGTCATCATTTGTCCGATAGCCTTCATCCAATAGTTCCTTCAATCCAACTTATAGTCATCTACTCTACATCTCGATGTATAGCTATCCATCGTTGAAGCCATCACTTCCCATCACGTAATCGTCATCATCGAACCACACATCATTTTCATTGAAATCTCCAGCGAACCTTATGGTTTGGTTCCAACCCTACCCTTAGCATGATGTAGAAGCACTCAAGGCTCTAAGTAGGTATAAACATGAATACTTAAAGCATTTGTCCCTGTGACCTGAAGCAAGCACATGGAAACTCAAAGCGCCTTGCAAATCCCCATCACCGAACCATGTAAACCCAACTGAACCATGCAACCCCGACCGAACCAAGTCGCCATCGATCCATGCCTACCTTTATCCAACACTTCACTCCATTTCCCAAAACTAAGCACAAACTTGTGTCTTCTTGGATCGGTACCGATCAAAAAGCGCTAATCCAACACTTAGCAAACTCTTCAACCTTGCTCCACCGATCCAACATCTAGCACGAACCAAGTAACCTCATGGATCAGCACCGATGCATGGGCATTACCTATCCCACACTTGCTATTTTCTATCCTCCCCACATGATCCATGCATGTTAGTGAGCGACCCAAAGAAAACACTATAAAGCTCGATACAAACCATTCGAAGACACGAGCATGCCCCGAAGCACTCTTCCGCCGATCCATAGTCTTCATGTTACCACCGATTCATCTTCAATTAGTCATAACTCGAGTAGACAAACTCCAAATGACTTGAAACTTGAAATGTAGCTTTAAGGGGTCCTTCTTGACCTACACTATAGATCACATGTCATTTGGAAAAATTGACCTTTATGGGTCATCGTCGATCCATAGCTTATTCCTATAACTAAATCCCTATTCGATTGGTGTTTTCAACCATTCAACCAACATACATTCAAGCATACACTACATACAATATATCTTAATAAGCATACATCCATACACATCAAAGTGAAGCCTAAATATAAAGAAGAGAATCCATAAGAACAACGAGATACATAAGAACATGAATTTCACAAATAATTTCCAAATCATTTGAAATTTACATATGTGATTACAAAGGTATTAAAACATATTTTAGAGTTTAAAAATAATTTTAAGGTGTATATTGACTAATTAGTAAGAGGAAGGCCTTAACTACTTACCTTAATCAAAAGCAATCCAAAGCTAGTCTAAAGGTGCACAAATCTTGAGGTGAACAACTACTCAAGTGATCTCCAATAGAAAATCTCCAAATCCAGACACTAGTTTCACTACTCTCTCTTTAATGACACAATTTAGCTAATTAAAGTAGGGTTTGCGGTAACTATTCAGGCTAAAGAATGTTAATGGTGGTTTTCTCTCTATTTTTGGGAAGTGTGTAATGATGGAGAGAAGTCCCATCATCCCCATCATGATGCTATTCCCGAAATGGGCTTTGGGCCTAACCATTACCTCACTAATTACCCATTAAACAATTCAAAGTCAAGTGAGACTTCAAACAACCATAACTCCCTAACACTAAGTTTGTTTTCCTATTATGAGTATTGTACAAAAAGAGAAACTATCATCCCGATCTAATGAAAGTGGTTTTAGACCCCAATTCGGCTCCTATCAAAAGCTATATGCCACCAAGATTTTCAAGGTCAAAATATTCTGATAAAAATTCTAAGGATGGAAAATGTCTTTACTAGTCTTTTTCCAAAGTTATAGAATCATAAGCCCTAAATAAAGTAAAGTTAATATTTTATGACCCTTGGATACATAAAATATGGGTCGTTACATTCTTACCCCTTTAGGAATTTCACCCCTGAAATTCCAAACAAAACCAATAGGATTATCCCACATGCCTAACAACTATATAAAAGCATATGCAATCATCACACATCAAACAAGCATTCACAACAATCAAATAAAAAAGGAAACATCCAAGCCTATCCTAGCATATAGGATACTACACTAAGATATACTTCATGATATCATAAGTGAAAGTAAAAGTGATAAATAGAAAGTCTCACAAAGTACAGAGCTATGGATAAGCCGTCCTCACGTGCTCCTTAGTCTCCCAAGTGCAATCGCCTTCGTTTTCATTCCACTGAACCTTCACTAACTTCACCGTCTTCCTCCTAAGCTACTTCGTATCATGTCCAACGATATGAATGGTCCTACGAGGTCTCGAAGCCTCTGGTTCAATCTTGATATCATCTGGTTTATCCGGTGCAATAGCTACATCCGAGTCATGCACAAACTTCTGCAAGTGAGAAACGTTGAGCACATTGTGCACTCCCGCCATTCTTTGAGGTAAGTCGACTGTATAAGCAAGGTTCCCAATCCTCTTTAGTATAGGAAAATGACCAACGAATCTCGGTGCCAACTTCCTTTTACTACCATACTGAATTACATTCTTCAACAGAGAGATCTTATCAAATACCACATCACCGACAGAGAACTCTAAATTTCTACGTCTCTTATCAGTGTAGCTCTTCTGTCTGTCTTAAGTAGCTTTCATCTGATGTTGAATGATCTCGATCTTCTCTGAGGTTTCTCTAATCATATCTTGTCCAATTATCAGTTTTTCACCCGCTTCCCACCAACATGAAGGAGCATTGCATGGTCAGCCACATAATGCCTTAAAAGTTGCCATATTGATGCTGGATTGATAACTGTTATTGTATGCAAATTCAACACGATGTAAGCGATCATCCCACAAATCTCCAAAGTCGAGTAACAAGCCCGCAAGGGACCCACTAAGATACGATTCACTCTCTCGGTTTGGCCATATGATGATGGTAATAAGCCATACTCTGATGCAGCTATGTCCCCAACGCCTCCTGTAAGCTTTTCCAAAACTCACTAGTGAACAATGGGTCTCGATCAGTCACAATGCTCTTCGACACACCATGGAATCGTACTATCCATTTCACATATAATTCAGCCAGTTTGGCTATCGTTCGACTTCAGTTACCGGGTGTAAATCTGGCGCTTTTGGTCAATCAATCGACTATGACCCAAATGCTGTTATACTCTGCTCTGGTCCTTGACAATCCATTAATGAAATCCATCGAAACTTGTTCCACTTCCACTGTGGAACTTCTAGCAATTTCATCAAACCACTAGGGTTCTTTTGCTCTACCTTAACTAACTGGAAGTTCCTACACTTCGAGATGAATGTCCCAACGTCTTTCTTCATCCTTCCCCAATAATAGGTCTATTTCACATCATGGTACATCTTATTACCACTGGGATGGATAGTCAATCTTGAATGATGGCACTCTCATAGTACCTTATCCGTCAACCCATCAACCATAGGAACAAACAGCCTTTCATCTTTACGAATCCAACCATCTTGGTCAAGTCTATACTGTCTCGTCTCTTCAGACTCTACTCTATCTTCGATCTTGGCAATAATCTCAATGCCACTGATTACTACCAATCCGCTTAATCAGATTAGGCCTGATAGCCAAGCTCATCAATATCTCTGGCTCTAACTCGCATCTCCGTTGGAAATCATAACCATCAACATACTCTAACTATGTCCACTCTAGGAACATACCTCCTAAGCTGGCATGTCTTGTATTCAATGCATCGGCAACTGCATTCCCTTTTCCCAAAGTATATGCAACATAGAAGTCATAGGAGGCTAAGAACTCTTACCATTTCTACTGACAAAGGATAAGTTCCTTCTGCGAAAAGAGGTACTTCAATGATTTATGGTCGGCGAATACCTTGAACCTCTCTCTTAAAAGGCAATGCCTCCAGATCTTCAGTGCAAACACAATTGCTGCTAACTCCAAATCATGGGTCAGCTATTTCTTCTTATATGACTTCAATTGTCAACTTGCATATGCAACAACTTTGCCTCTCTGCATTAATACCGCACTCAATTCGGTACCACAACCATCAATATATATCGTTGTCTCTTCATTCCTACTCAGAATGGTCAATACTAGTGTACTCATCAACTTCTCTTTTAGACCCTACGAGTGCATGCTCACATCTATCATCCTAGGTAAAAGTCTGATTCTTTTTCGTCAACTGAGTCAATGATGTGGCTACTTTAGAGAAGTTTTGGATGAATTGTCTATAATATCCATCCAACCCCTAGAAACTTCTCACATACATAGTGTTTTAGGTCTACTCCAATCTTGAACCACTGGGACTTTTGTAGTATCCACAGCAATGCCCTACTCAATAATAATGTGTCCCAAGAATCTCACTTTCCTCCTCCAGAAGTGACACTTTGAAAACTTTTCTTTCAATCGATGCTCTCTCAACACCTCAAGCACGACCCTCAAATGTGTCTTGTGTTCTTCCTCTGTCCTTGAATGGACGAGAATATCATCGATGAACACAAGCATGAATTTATTTAGTTAACCCCTGAAGACATGGTTCATGAGATCAATAAAGTATGCCGATTCATTGGTTAGCCCGAACGGCATAACAAACCACTTATAGAAACCTGGCAGCATAAAAAATTGCTATAATCAACACACTCTCCTTTGCTACTCTCAGTTGGTGAAATCCTGTCACTAGATCCAACTGAGAAAACACTCTAGTGCCATGAAGTTGGTCAAGCAAGTCATCAATATGTAGTAATGGATACTTGTTCTTCCTTGTCACTTTATTCAGCTCACGGTAATTAATACATGACCTAAGGGAACCATCTACCTACGTGGCGAACACTATGGGAGTTTTCCACTCAGAAATACTCCTATGAATGAACCCTCATCGCAATAGGTCATTCACTTGCACCTTGAGTTTCCACTGCTCTCGAGGTGCCATCCTCCTCCAAGGCATATTGGTCTGGCATCTTTCAATTAATCATTACGGAACTCAATCTTTGTGTGTGGAGAAAGTCTAGTCATGTCCTAAAATACGTCCGGAGACCCCCTAACAATAGGCATTGAAGACAGCTCATTATATGGGATATCGAGTGAATATATAAAACAGACCATCATATCATCATCTGGTAGGCATCCCAATACTACCTTTCATCTATCATCTATCCCTATTATCACCAATGACCTCTCCAATCCACCATCACCCCGTATCCATGAAGTCAGTCCATCCCCAATATAATGCCAAACCGAATGACACCCAAAACAAGGCAATCACAATCATAAGAACATCCATGACTCGATAAGACCAAACCACAACAAACTATACACAGGCTAGTAGAACCTCCAACATGGTTCATCACAATCAAAGGTCGGTCAACATTTTTAGGCTTCAATCCCAATCTATCTACCAAGTCACTAGATATGAAGGAATGTGAAGCCCTAGTATCAAACAAAACATGTATGGGAACATCATAAATGGAAAAAATATCTTGAATAACGACGTTCTCCCCTTCACTTTCACCGATGGAGCACTCGATAAAGTTAAGACATCGTTGAGAGCATATGTTATCACCATCTTCTTCTACTTTAACGACTCTAGACAGTCCTTCTGAATATGACTAAGCTTGTTGCAATTATAGCAATTCTTCCCTTCAGCTTTGTAATCTCTACTGTAATGACCCTTATAACTACACTGGTAGCAGAATACCGTAGCTTTGCTTTTCTTTTGGCCCTTACAGTGAAATTTCTTCCTCTTCTTGTTATTCCACTTCTTCTTGCCTCTCCCACCAAATTACGACTTCGGCTCTTCTTTAGGAACATCAGTCTTCGGCTTCGGATAAAGACTCTCATGCCTTAGGGCCTTCTCGACTATAACATCAAAAGTCTCATCAATGTTACCCACAAGCCTCTCTTCCAGGTAATCATTCAAGCAATAATGAACTTCTCATTCTTTTTTAATTGAGTGTCTATTAAGGACATCCCATACTTTGATAAGGCATCAAACTCAGCAATGTACTCGAAGTCATACAAGTCCCTTTGCTTAAGATTCGCAAACTTATGGAACAAGACTAACTTTAAGCTACGGGAACAAACTTTTCTTTGAATCTAGCTTTGAACTAGTCCTATATGAATTGGTCTTTGGGAGTGGCAACCTTCATAGTGTTCCACCAGATCATAGCTCACTCTTGAAGCTATCGAGAAGCCAATTGCCTGTTCATAACATCATCCAGGTCTAAGTTATTGAAAATCCACTTACAAGTGTTAAACCAATCATGCACTTCCATCGCCGACTTCGTTCCTTGGAACGGTTTTCCATCTATACTAGTGAAGCCCTTATTCAGCTTATGGAAACCGGCTCTGGGCACCTGCATTGGAGAACCACCATCATGGCAACATTCAAAGCAGCTACTTGAATATTTTGTAACATGCTCCGCACCATGGTATTGAACATCATCTATAAGTCGGGATTAGCAGCTCCTGAGCCAGCCCCTTCTTCGACTCCAAAAATGGAGTTCCTAGCATCAGTCCTTGTTTGACAACCCACCCTTCAATCTATAAGAAGGACGTCCAGTCTCTCTATAGGGAATTTTGCTTAAGTAGTACTCATGTGTGCAATGCGACTTCATGCTATATCTACACTACTATAAAATTTTGAAAACCAAAATATATAACAAGTACACGCTCTTACACACACACACACACTCTCTCTCTCTCTCTCGATCCAGTCTAGGGTAAGAAGTCCTATCATATCTCTACTGGATCATGGTATCCTTAGATTAAACTACACAACCCAAGCTCTAATACCAAATATGATGATCGCCCTACACCATCGACACCTAATATACCTGTATTGTGCACTGCAACACTGCCCGACCGATGTAAAACGACAGTCAAGATTATAGTAAGGTGAATCGATCATCACAAAACCTATCGTATATCTCATAGCGTATCGAATAAAATATAATAATAAACATCTTAGATATAAAACAGATGAGAAAGTAATAACTGGATGAATCATAGAAATCAGAGTACTCAGATCCATACAATACTCCATATAAGTGATAAAGTTATACATCTAGTAATAACTCATAAATAGACTGTGTCTAGATAATAAAGGAACTAGAAAGCTCCAGTGTGCAGCGGAATAGCAAATCATAATAAGTAAATGTAGTAATACAAGAGTATAACCTCCTGCTTGTCCTCTGTCCAACTCCACGTGATCACCGGACCTAATATCTCTAATCTATTCATTTATGAATACCTGGAATAATAGGAAGCAAAATCCCAAGTCAGACAATAGTCTGGTGTGAGCGATAGAAAATCTCAAATACTAAAAGTCAATATACTAGGACAAATGGTATGGAAAATCATACCTGACCTGTCCCTGCATCTACAAAGTTCGCATATAACATAAAATATACATTAATCTACATCATTATCGTCATGATGTATGATACTACAAAGTACTAAGGGGTGTCTAAGTATCTACATCAATAACATCTGCATCATGTGATATCCCTAAGGTGATAAGCAAATATTGCATCCATCATCCATCCTTGCATTCACTCACTCAATGTGTTTGGATATTAGATAACTTGCCTAAGCCATCATGCTCGGAGCATGACTACCCATCTAGATAGTCAATGTCTTGGTTTCATTAAACTCCAATCCATTCCACCTAGTAGGCTAGGAACTAGACTAACCATTACGTTAATCCGGGGTAATCAAACCTCTCATCTAAAAAGGTAGCCATTAAGCTCTAAGAGTCATCATGCCCCAAGTGCATACTGCACTTTATGAGTACTTTGAAAACCCTCGAGTATCAATAATCCATTTTCATACATCATCCATAGTAGAGCTCATCCTGGAACTATCCTTACAAATCCTATTTAAAGTCGTCGTGGTTGTGAACTGATGCAGCACAGCCTAAAGTCGAAGCAGTGCGAACTACGAGAGTTGAAGCAGGGAAAGCTACGAGTTACCCAGGCTTAGGTCGTCCACGACCTAAGGATGGAAGTTTAGGTCGGTCACGACCTAAGGAAAGGATTTTGGGACGTCTACGACCTAACAAGCTAGGAGGAAAAGGGCTACGACTTAACAAAGGCTTAAGTCGCTCGGAACTGATAAGTCGTCCCTGACTTATCGAAAATAAAGACTTAAGTCGTCTACGACCTAAGGAAAATGAAGGGTTAAGTCGTCTACGACCTAACAAAAGAAGAACTAGGACGAGATACGACCTATGGAAAGTCGCAAAGTGGAGTTACGACCTAAGCTAGGTCGCAGGAAGGAGTTCTGAAGCCAGGTCTTAAGTCGCTGCCAACCTATATGTTAGGTCGTTAATTGATAAGTCGTCTGGTTCTTATGTCGTAACTCGCATGTTTTAGGTCGTTCTGTTTATAAGTCGTAGGTCGCATCTTTTAAGTCGTATGTGTTGTGTAACATGTTGGTAAGTCGTTAAATGATGTAACTAGGTCGTTACTGACCTAAGTTGAGGCGTCATGTACTAAGTCGTGTACTTTGTAAATAAGTTGAGTCGTGTTGTATTCTGTTAAGTCGCGTACGACTTATGGTAAGTCGTAAGTCGGTACCGACTTAAGTGTTGAACATTTTTTTTGTTTTGTGTGAGTTGTAACTTCTATAAATAGGCCGGTGGTGCCATTTGTAATAGTTTAGTTGATTTGAAATAAAACTCTTGTTTTGTTAGCTTTGTGCTTTCACCAAATTGGTAGTTGAGTGTAATCTCCTATCTCCTCTTTCGGTTAATCGAGTGCGCTCGATTCAACGACTGCAGAAGCCGATTCATGGAATCTAGTGCGCTAGATCAACGTGCGAAGAATCTCAGATCTTTGAACCCGGTATCGTGTGCGATCAACGAGTTCGGGATAGCTAGAATTCGGCATCTTCGGATCAATGAATTTGGGCATTTCAGTATTTTCCAATCCATCGATCGCTACTTTCAACGATCTACATTGTTTTGATTAATCCGCTGCGTCAGTTTTGGTATCAGAGCTTATTTTGCCAATCATAGCTAAATCGAGTCTTGGAGCCAATCATCTTGAAGAAGTTTGAATTAAAGTGAAGATTTGAGGTTATTAATCACGGCCGAGAGCAAGAGGGGAAGTTGTTCGACTTTGTATTGAAGTTTGGAGGATGGATCTATCTTGTTTGGAAGTTTGGTTGTTCATCGTGTTCATCGCAATTTGCAACAAGTGTGGAGATTTCGATCCATATCATTTTGGATCAAAAGAAGAAAAGTGTTTAAGTTTGACGAGCTAGTGTTGAGCCGTGCATTGCTTGTTGAAGTTGTGTTTGATTTGTGAAGAGTTTGTGAATTTTTCAAGTATGCCACCAAGGAGAGCTAATCGACATCAAAACGTTGAAGCTTTGTATCGAAGAGAAGAAGCTGATGAGATGGAGCAAAGAATCAATGAAAACTTTAGTGAAAAGCTTAACGAAGGAATTGGTCGGTTAGAGAAGATGATGTTAGAGATGAATCAAAATCGGAGAAGGGTTTCACCTGAATCTAACCATGGGGGAAGTAGAGTCTCACCACAATCCAATCGAGAAAGAAGTGTTGACAATGATCAAAGGCGTGGGAGGAATGTGAATGATCAAGAACGGAGGAATGTAGATAGAAGGGATGATGGTGGAAGACGCGAAGGGAGTAGAGATGTTGGTGGTCAGGATCGACATCGATATACATCTGATTTTGAGGAGGAATATGATGGTGGTAGTGATCGAGGACAAGGACGAGGACAAGGAAGAAATCACTCTGAGTATGATCACAAGTGGGAGTCGGGGATGAAGACTGAAATTCCTGAATTCAAAGGTGGTATGAAAGCGGAGGAGTTTTTAGATTGGGTGGCTAATGTTGAAGAGATTTTTGACTTCAAAGAAGTTCCAGAACATCGTAGAGTGAAGTTGGTTGCTACGAGGTTGAGGGGTAGAGCTTTGGCATGGTGGCAGCAAACCAAACTTACACGTGAATGGATGGGGAAGTCAAAAGTTGAGTCTTGGGAGAAGATGAAGAAATTGATGAAAGCAACGTTCTAACCTTACAATTATCAATCTTTGATGTATCAACGTTTGCAGAATTTGAGGCAGGGCACAAAGAATGTTAATGATTACGCGGATGAGTTTTATCAGTTTATTGCGAGGAATGATATTATGGAAACGGAAGAACAACTGACGTCTAGATTTGTTGGAGGGTTGCAAATGCAGATTTAGGATATGGTTAATATGTTTGATCCTAGATCCGTAGCGGAAGCACACCAGAAAGCGTTAGCCTGGGAGAAACAAGGAAGACGAGGAGGTGGTATGTTTACAAATTCCAACAATCAAGTGAAGGGTGTTAGTGGAAGTTCTAATGTTTCAAAAGCTGTTGCGAAACCAGTTGTGAATGAGGTTGGAAAGATTAAAGTCAGTAATGGTTTCAAGTGTTATAATTGCCAAGAAATGGGCCACAAAAGTAGCGAATGTCCAAAGCCGAAGAAGAGAGCTATGATAGCGGAGGTTGAGGATGAGGATGAAGAAGCTGAATGTTCCAATTCACCACCTGATGAGGAGGAAGAAGAAGTGTCGGGAGACGAAGGTTATAATCTAATGATGAAGAGGTCCTGTTTAACACCAAAGCAAGATGAGGATTGTAGTTGGTTAAGGAGCAATATTTTTCAGTCAACATGTACCATTCTGGGGAAGGTTTGCAAATTTGTTATTGATGCTGGAAGCTGTGATAATATAATTTCTTCAGAAGCTGTGAGGAAGTTGGCGTTGAAGACTGAGAAACATCCGAAACCATACAAGCTAGCTTGGTTGAGGAAAGGCGGGGAGGTGAAGGTTGGACGAAGGGCTTGTGTGAAGTTTTCAATTGGGAAGAAATATAAAGACGAAATCTGGTGCGATGTGGTAGATATGGATGTCTGTCATTTGTTGCTGGGGAGACCGTGGCAGTACGATAGGGCGGTGCAACATGATGGGCGTACCAACAGTTACAGTTTCATGTTTGAAGGCATAAAGATTACTCTAGTTCCAAAGAAGCGACAATAGGAGGAAAACAAGTTGGAGGAGATTGAAGAGCTTAAAACTTTGTTATCTTTGAAGGAGTTTGTGAAGGAAGTAGAGGAGGAGCCTGAAGTGTTTTTGTTGATTGGGCGAGAGAGCAGTGAAGAGGTTGAAATTCCGGAAGAAGCAAAGCCAGTTTTGAAAGAATTTGACGATGTATTTCCAGAGGAGTTACCAACGGAGTTGCCACCGTTGAGGGATATACAACATCAGATAGATCTTGTTCCAGGTGCTGTGTTGCCACACAGACCACATTATCGAATGAGTCCAAAGGAACATGAAGAATTGAGGAGGCAAGTGGAAGAATTGCTTGAACAGGGGCGTGTGCAGGAGAGTTTAAGTCCTTGTGCTGTACCAGCTTTATTGGTACCCAAAAAGGATGGAACGTGGAGGATGTGCACAGATAGTAGAGCATTGAATAAGATCACAGTCAGATACAGATTTCCGATGCCGAGGCTTGATGATCTATTGGATCAAATCAGTGGGTCCGTAATCTTTTCTAAGATTGACTTGAAGAGTGGTTATCATCAGATTCGCATTAGACCAGGGGATGAATGGAAGACATCATTCAAGACGAGGGAAGGATTGTATGAATGGCTGGTAATGCCGTTTGGTCTATCAAATGCACCAAGTACATTCATGAGGGTGATGAACCAAATTTTCAGGCCATACATTGGGAAATTTGTGGTGGTTTACTTTGATGATATTCTGATCTACAGTGCTAGTAAAGAAGAGCATGTTCAGCATTTGAAGAAAGTGTTAATTATTCTTCGTGAAGAACAATTCTATGTTGCTACAAAGAAGTGTGTTTTTATGGCGAGGAGTGTTTTATTTCTGGGGTATGTTGTGTCGGAAAAAGGAATACAGGTTGACCAAAGTAAAGTCGAAGCTATCAGAGATTGGCCGCAACCCAAGACGATAACGGAAGTTCGTAGTTTTCACGGGTTGGCTTCATTTTATCGAAGGTTTATTCCACACTTTAGTAGTGTGATGGCGCCTGTGACTGATTGTATGAAGGGTAAACAGTTTGCATGGACGGAGGAAGCCGGGGTTGCTTTTGATCAAATCAAAGGACTCTTGACGTCTGCACCAATTCTAATATTACCAGATTTTCAGCTAGTGTTTGAACTACATACTGATGCATCCAAGTTTGGGATTGGAGGAGTGTTGAGTCAGAGGGGACGTCCGATTGCATACTTTAGCGAGAAGTTATCAGGAGCAAAGATGAGATACAATACTTATGGTGTTGAATTTTATGCTGTTGTGCAATCTATTAAACACTGGAGACACTATCTATTTCAGAAAGAGTTTGTTCTTTACACTGATCATGAGGCATTAAAGCATTTACAAGGGCAAGACAAGATTTCAGCTAGACATGCATCATGGATTGCATATCTGCAACAGTTTACATTTGTTGTGAAACACAAATCGGGAGTGACGAATCGTGTTGCGGATGCTTTGAGTAGAAGGAATCATTTGTTAACAACAATGAAGATTGAAGTAACAGGATTCGATGTGTTACCAGAATTATTTGACGAAGATCCTTACTTTGCAAAGTTTGTTGATAAAGTCAAGAAGGGGAAGGCGGATGAGTTTTTGATGGTAGATGGTTTTCTGTTCAAAGGAAATCGATTGTGCATACCTGATTGTAGTTTGAGAATGAAGATTGTAAAAGAGCTACATGAAGAAGGACATGTTGGGAGAGACCGTACATTACAGTTGATTTCACAGTCTTACTTTTGGCCATCAATGAGGAAAGAAGTGGAAAGGTTTGTGGAACGATGTCATATCTGTCAGATTTCGAAAGGAACTGCGACTAATGCTGGTTTATATATGCCGTTACCAGTACCAACTAAGCCTTGGGTTGATGTGAGTATGGATTTTGTGTTGGGTTTGCCTCGAACTCAAAGGGGAAACGATTCCATTTATGTGGTGGTTGATCGGTTTTCGAAAATGGCACATTTTATTGCTTGTAAGAAGACGGCGGATACTGTTCATGTTGCTCAATTATTTTTCAAGGAGATATATCGACTTCATGGATTGCCCGAATCTATTGTGTCGGATAGGGATACTCGTTTTCTGAGTCATTTTTGGCTAAGGTTGTGGAAGATGGTGGGAACGAAGTTGAACTTTAGCAGCGCTTATCATCCGCAAACGGATGGACAGACCGAGGTTGTGAACAGATCATTGGGAAATTTATTACGATGTCTGGTGCAAGACAATCTGAAGAGTTGGGATGTGAAGTTATGTCAAGCAGAGTTTGCTCATAATCATGCTGTGAACCGTAGTACGGGTTTCAGTCCGTTTCAGATTGTATATTCTAGTTTGCCAAAGGGTCCGTTGGAGTTTAACGATCATACCACAACCAAAGAAGACAGTCAAGCAAGCTGCTGACTTTGTTGAAGGATTGACAGAATGTCATAAAATCGTTCAGGAACGATTGGAGAAAGCAAATGAAAAGTACAAACGATCTGCAGATTTGAAACGAAGAAGTGTTGAGTTTAATGAAGGAGATATGGTATATGCTGTGTTAACGAAGGATCTTTTTCCATTAGGCGCTTATAACAAGTTGAAAGCCAGGAAAATTGGTCCTGTAGAAATCGTGAAACGGATTAATAAAAACGCTTATAAGTTGAAGCTACCGGAGGATGTATACACTTCTGACGTATTCAATGTTAAGCATCTAGTGCCATATTATGAGAATAAACAGTCTGATGAGGAAGAATTTACAAATTCGAGGTCTAATTTTTCTCAACCTGGGGAGGATGATGCAGCACAGGCTAAAGTCGAAGCAGTGCGAACTACGAGAGTTGAAGCAGGGCAAGCTACGAGTTACCCAGGCTTAGGTCGTCCACGACCTAAGGATGGAAGTTTAGGTCGGTCACGACCTAAGGAAAGGATTTTGGGACGTCTACGACCTAACAGGCTAGGAGGAAAAGGGCTACGACTTAACAAAGGTTTAAGTCGCTCGGAACTGATAAGTCGTCCCCGACTTATCGAAAATAAAGACTTAAGTCGTCTACGACCTAAGGAAAATGAAGGGTTAAGTCGTCTACGACCTATGGAAAGTCGCGAAGTGGAGTTATGACCTAAGCTAGGTCGCAGGAAGGAGTTCTGAAGCCAGGTCTTAAGTCGCTGCCGACCTATATGTTAGGTCGTTAATTGATAAGTCGTCTGGTTCTTATGTCGTAACTCGCATGTTTTAGGTCGTTCTGTTTATAAGTCGTAGGTCGCATCTTTTAAGTCGTATGTGTTGTGTAACATGTTGGTAAGTCGTTGAATGATGTAACTAGGTCGTTACCGACCTAAGTTGAGGCGTCATGTACTAAGTCGTGTACTTTGTAAATAAGTTGAGTCGTGTTGTATTCTGTTAAGTTGCGTACGACTTATGGTAAGTCGTAAGTCGGTACCGACTTAAGTGTTGAACATTTTTTTTGTTTTGTGTGAGTCGTAACTTCTATAAATAGGCCGGTGGTGCCATTTGTAATAGTTTAGTTGATTTGAAATAAAACTCTTGTTTTGTTAGCTTTGTGCTTTCACCAAATTGGTAGTTGAGTGTAATCTCCTATCTCCTCTTTCGGTTAATCGAGTGCGCTCGATTCAACGACTGCAGAAGCCGATTCATGGAATCTAGTGCGCTAGATCAACGTGCGAAGAATCGCAGATCTTTGAACCCGGTATCGTGTGCGATCAACGAGTTCGGGATAGCTAGAATTCGGCATCTTCGGATCAACGAATTTGGGCATTTCAGTATCTTCCAATCCATCGATCGCTACTTTCAACGATCTACATTGTTTTGATTAATCCGCTGCGTCATGAACAATTCCTGACAACCATCACTAATCGTAGAATATCATCATTTGTCTCATAGCCTTCCTCAAACAATGCCTTCAATCCAACTCATAGTCGCCTATTCTACATCTCGAAGTACATCTATCTATCTATCATCAAAGCCATCACTTCCCCTCATGGAATCATCATCATCGAACCATGCATCGTCGTCATCGAAAATCTCCACCAAACCTTATGGCACAATACTGACCCAACCCTTAGACCAAAGTAGAAGCACTCAAAGCTCGAAGTAGGTATAAACATGAAGACTCGAAGCATTTATCATTGTGGCTCGAAGCAAGCACATGGAAATTCGAAGCCGCCTTGCAAACCCCCATCACCGAACCATCCAACACTGAACCATAAAACCTAATCCATCACCACTGAACCAAGTCGCCACCAATCCATGCCTACCTCAATCCAACACTTACCTCCATTTCCCAAAACTAAGTACAACATCGCACCTTCTTGGATCGATATTGATCTAAGAGCACCGGTCCAACACTTAGCAAACTCTTCAACTTTGCTCCACTGATCCAATATCTAGCACGAACCAAGTAACCCTATGGATCGACACTAATCCATGGGAATTACCGGTCCCATACTTGTTATTTTCTATCTTCCCTACATGATCCATGCACGCTACTGAGTGACCCAAATAAAGCACTCTAAACTTGAAGCATTCCATCCGAAGATACGAACACACCTCGAAGCACTCTTCCACCGATCCATAGTCTCCATATTACCACCAATTCATCTTCAGGTCGTCATAACTCGAGCAGACGAATTCCAAATGACTTGAAACTTGAAATGCAGCTTTAGGGGGTCCTTCTTGACCTACCCTATGGATCGTGTATCATTTGGAAAAATTAACCTTTATAAGTCATCGCCGATCTATAGCTTATTCCTACAACTAAATCCCCATTCGATTGGCATTTTCAACCATTCAACAAACATACATTCAATACAATATAACTTAATAAGTACACATCCATACACATCAGAGTGATGCCTAAATCTAAAGAAGAGAATCCATAAGGACAAGGATATCCATAAGAACATGAATTTCACAAATATTTTCTTTAACGATCCGAAATTTCGAACACTTCGTATTTAAATATCTAAATTATTTAAATATTTGAATCCAAAATTTAATGTGATTAAATACGATTTTAAAACCTTATTAAACACTTTTTAATTAATGACTAATGTTAGAAAATTTATTTTTGAAATGTGTTTACAAAATATACACTTTGAATAAATACTGAAAATGTGACCAGAAAACTTTCGTTAAAAATCAAATTTTTATACAATACATGTTATGCGAACATATTGCAACTTGAATAGTTATAATGTATACAATTTGTGTGAACATATTTCAACTTGAATAGTTATCATGTGTAAACATTTGATAATAATAATACACATCCTTATATTAACTAAATAATTAATTAAACTTAGTTTGATTTAGTAAATGTAAGTGAAAACATTAAGGACAAAAGGACCCTTAAATCACTCCTTAATTTAAGGAAAGTATGGTTGTGTAAGAGCATAGCTTGGATGTACCTTAACTTCATGGTTAAGGAGGGGTTTTTACTAACTTTTCCAGTCAAATCCTAAACTTAAAAATACACATGCATATGCACTTCATTTCTACACAATTCATTTCTAAGCCCATCTTCCTCTTCATGACTTCTTTTCTTCCACTCTCCTCTTAATGGTCATGTGCTTAATATAATGGTTTTGGCCTTAGGTCCGTGGCCTTAAGGAAGGTAAAGGTGATGGCTTTGGCCATGAGTATGGGGTTGGAGATGGTCTTGGACGTGTGGAAAAGAAGGGAGGAGGAAGTGATTTAGTAAATATGGAAGGAGATGAAGGCCTATGGCTGTGAGTTATGGTGAGGGGGGAGGGTGTGCGTGCAGTTTAGGGGAGGAAGGAATGGACTTTAGGATGAAGTATAAAATGATAGAAGAAGTGTTGTTTGAAAAGAATGTTGGTAGGAAGAAGTATGGTTTGATAAAAGTGAGTAAATCTCACTTTGATTTGCACTATATTTTGTTGAATGTTAAGTTGAAATATTGCTTGAAAATGTTGGCTAATCACTTGTTAAATTGATTACTAATTCACCTGATAATGTCACTTGAAATATAGTTGAAATGTTACTTGCTAAATCACTCGATAAATGTTTATCAAAACATTTATTAAAATGCATACTATATATTAATAATAATAGATGCTAACTATTTAAAGTTACACCCTTGAATATATGTTTTATTAGATATGTAAATGGATAAAATAGTTGTTGATTAAACCATTTAATTGTGATAAGTTAATATGGACATTTAAAATGGACAAATGGTTTAAATACATATGTTGATGTATGTTATAAATGATATGGTTTGAACTTGGAAAGATACAAGTGTTTAAAAGTGGATAACACTAAATATTGGGTTGAATATGGAATTGTCCGTATAGCGATAGTCGCTATAAATGCACTTTGAATCCCTTAAACTATAACTTGTGAAAATGGTGATTTAATAACATATCTTATTAATAACTTGTTTGGTTATTATCTACACTTTTGTAAGTGTTTTGAACAACAAAGAATATGTTTTGGAAAATTAAAGAAGAAGTAAATCAAAGTAACAAAAGATTGAAGTAAAAAGGTCGCTGTAGTGACACTTTTAAAATAGTCCGTCTTTGAAAATAACGCGCATTTTTGTGGAAACTTTCTTAAGAGTTTCTTTATCAATTAATCAAGTAGATAATATATTATTCTCATTGGAAAGTTTTGAAGCTTAATTCACTTGATAGCTAGTTGAACGAAGTGCAAAAAGTAATACGAAATAGTCGTTATAAGTGTAGTTCGATAAAATACCCTATTTTCGAGAAATTCTCTAAAATAACTAAAAGATATATTTTAGGATTTTTCTCCATGTTTTTAAAGTACCCAAAGTATACTAACTAATGTAAAAAGAATGGATCTAAAATCAATTGCTAGGGCACTGAAATCTAGGCTCAAAGTTGCAGCAAAACAATGTTGACAATGGTCATAAAACTTTAGATAGCATTTCTAGAAATGCTACCTTTTCTATTTTGAAATATAAATTGTTTAAAAATGATATTTAAAATATGTATTTTTCTATAATATTTTTAGGGTTGTTTTTAACTTGTAAAAGAGTGTTTTAAAATTGGTTTCAAGTTTAAATATATCTATAACAATTAATTATCAACTTTTAAACTAAGTAGCTTTTAAAATTAAAACCCGTTTTCCTATTTATTTCAAAATTCCTTATTTCTACATAATATTCTATATAAATAACCATCATATATTTTAGGTAGTTTTAAAATTATTTTAACATATTAATAAGTATTTTTTATATATACACACACACACAAGTTTTAAATATTAAATTAAGTATTTTATAAATATAATAAAGGGAGTTTGGATTTTAACACTTAAGTATAAATTGTTTTATGGAATCAACTAGAAGTGTATTGCCTTAATTAATAAATATGGATATGCTTGACCTTTAAATAAATGTTTAAAGTTATTAATGGATAAGTAAATAGTTTGGGTTATTGTAAATAGTGTTTTAACAAAACTTGTTTTTAACCCTTATTATTAATTAAACTTGGGAGTATAATTAGATATTTACTAATGGATATTTAGTAGAAAAATAAAAGTAAATAGTTTTGGGTTTATTGTAATAAATGTTTTAAACAACACTTGTCTTTAACCCTTAAATATAAATAAATCTTTAAGAAGGGAGTTTTAAAGAGGAATGCTTTCAAAGTATAAAATGTTTGGGTTTGTTGTGACAATTGTTTTTAGCAACATTTGTCTTTAACCCTTAAATGGAATTAAACCTTTAAAAGGAGGGTTTTAAAGATAATGATTAAATGGAATGGGTTTGGGTTTGTGGTAAATAATGTTTTAGCAACATTTGTTTTTAAATCCTTTAATTATATTTTATAAGAAATATTATAAATCTTTAACGATGGAATTTTAAAGATAATAACAAGTATTGAAATCTTTTATAAAGTGATTGAAAATGTTATGTGTTTAATTTATAAGAGAAAAGGAGTTTATTATAGCAATATTTTGGTAGTATTTATTTTAATCTCTTTGATTATATTTCAAGTAAGTAAAACTTGTTAAACGATTTGTGAATACACTTATACCATTGGAATAAGTATTAAAAGAATAAATGAATAGTTAAATTTATAAAGACAAGTATATAACTTTTATAGAGAAATTAAATATATATACACACACACACACAAGTATATGAAGGAAGTTTTAATTAATAAAGGAGTATCAATTAATAAAGGAAGTTTTGATTAATGAAAGAAGTTTTATTAGATAAAAAGATGTTTTACTAATAAAAAAGGGTTTTTAATTAATAAAGGATAAATTAATTAAAAAGGGATTAAAATTCATTTATATGACTTGATCGTGCTTTGGATGAATTGATGGTGCTTGTATGTTTACTTGCTTATAGAGAGTATACAGAAATTAGTTCCCTTATGCGATCATTCACTATTGTTGAATAAGACCAAATTCATCGATTCAGTCTTAGGGAGACCAGGATCATTAATTATTCTACTTACCGAAAACCAATACAAGTCTGAGATACGTGTTTAATGTTTTGGAAGTGGAGTGATGGAATCCATGTGTGGTTCCGAAATCTGTTTAGATTAGGGAATCCTTTTAGGATTCATTATTTGTCGATTATTGAAGACTCGTGTGAAGATGCCGAACGTAGCTTCGACATCAGAAAATGACTAAAGACAGAGTATGATGCACGATCCTGGGGTTTAGCTGACCGATGGGAGGTATGGCAACTTCATATTTATAGTATGCTTATAGATGTTGCTAGCGGGGAGTTGTTGATACTTGGTACACATTGTTCATGCAAGTGTTCAGATGATGGCATAGTTATGTTTACCTTATGGTATATTTTATCTAGAGATATAAGGTGCTCGTAATGTATTTTCTGATCCTTGTCATAGAAGATTAGTCTCATTGAGGAGGTCTTCGTGGAAAATCCATTTATATGAACATACCTTAGCAGTTTTGTTTGTATACCTAAATATGCTATCAAATGTAACCAATGTAACCATTTCAGCTATGATTTATATTTGTATTGAACACCCTAGACATTATTATAATATCACTAATTTTTCATATAAAGTGGTTCAGTTATCGTAAGGTAAAAACCCATCCATGTTTATTTGCGGCGTGGTCTTATGAGATATCTTTATTCTTTAAAAGGTTTTACAGATATAGTAATTCAAATTAATTGAGTTTTCTCACGCTGGTATACCAGACTGATCCGGATGTTATTCTTCTTATAATGCTCGGGTCAGCCCCGTTTTTATTTCCAGATTTCATTGATAATCATTGGAGCTCTTGGAGAGAAGAGCTGGATGATTACCTATCCTAGATTTTATTTCTGCTACATTACTTTGTTTATTTTTATATCAGTAATTATGAGGACAGGTTGTTATTACTATCTAGGCTGATGATAGGTTAGTTTACTCTGATTATCGTATCTATATAGTTTTCCTTTGTAAAATTATCATTTTGATATTATATGTTATCGTTCCGTTGTGAGATTCTGCTATTGTGTTCTCTTTTTTCTTATTCCTTTTCTTTTCTTCTTTTATTTTACCCTAACATTTTGCCTTTTTGGCACTTGGGTGCTTGGCACATAAATACTGTGGATGAATTAGTGTTGACATTTGTGGGTCAAAAAGGTGTTCGTTAAATTGTGGTATCAGAGCAGAAGGTTAAGCGAGAACCTTGGCTTTGGTTGGTTATAACTCATTAAGAGATAGGGTAATGGAATACCTATTATGAGTTTGAGTGTATTATACATATAAGAGCATATTTCTTAGTGCTATAACAATATTTTATATTATTTTGATTGGTCTGCTGAGTGCTTATGGATTCTGTCGATGCGTCTGATCAGCGTCATCCGATAGGGATTCCTAAACACTTAAACAAGTACAAACTGACACAATATTATTTTTAAATTGGTAAATGAAATAATTTTACCTAGGATTATATTTTATATAAAACAATAATTTTCAAGTAATCAACATAGTTATTTACATTGTATTTGTTTGTTAGGAAATGATAATATCAAAATTATTATCATTTATTACTTGATTAGTCATGCTCGACCAATTTATGGGCATTGGCTAATGTTTATTGAATTTACCTTTGCACAACATGGGTTAGGTAGATAGTAATTTATAGGAACATTGAAACAAACACCTTGTGAATTAAGTTTCACAATTTGATTATAAGGCATTCAATGTTAATATTGGGTTAAAACGATAACTTAGATAAAAAGTTGTTAATATAGCTTAAGAGGAAAGGTAAGATATTAAAAAGATAAACACTTATGAAATGATTACATATAAGAAACTAAATTTATATAAATATGGTTTATATAAATATGACTTATATAAATATAGTTTGTATAAATATGATTTATAATAAAAAAAGAGGATTTAAATTGAAAATTTGAGAATGTAATCCTGGTGTTTTTGGAAATGGTTTCTAAGTGTTTTCAGTAAATAATAATAGTATTATTTGAAACTGTTTTAAAGGACTAATGTTTTTAAAGAGATTTAAGATTTGTCCAAGTTCGAGGTTACTCTCGGAATCAACAAGTCGATTCTAGAAACAAAGTATTTTTATGTTAGCTATTACCAGTGGCTCAAAAGCGACTAAAATTGGGCAGGAGGCATGTTCGATTGGAAAGCACTTCTCTTGAGTGTTAACCTTCTTTGTAAAGGGGATATATGATACTATTCTGTATAACCTAGTTCCTTGTATCATTTTGCCGTTACTCGATCTATATGAATATTTTCCATGGATTTTAAACAACATAATTAGAAAAATGGTTTTGAAAATGATTTTGGTTTAATCTCGAAAAGTATGATTTGACATCCAAAAGTTATATGTATATATATATTACTTCGAATCATTCGAAATAAAACCCGGAATTTAGTTCTTAAGTTTTCTATTAAATTGTATTTTGGTTGCATGTATCCTTTGCATTAGGGTTGTTTGGTTGTGCATCTTATTATGGTATATTGTTTGTTAGTTCTCAATCATTAAAATAAAATGGAATTTTCGGCGATTTTGGACAGTCCAGAACTTCCGAACTGATATAGAAATTAAAGCCAAGCACTTTTGTAGAAATATAAAAAGTTGAATTTTTATAAATCTTAAATTGAAAGGATAGTAAGCTGAAAACAAGTTTAAAATTTGTTAATCATCCTTGTTAAAAAGAACACTCGATGTTATTGGGACAACTAATAAACGTCTTTACGTTAGGGTTGACTAAGGAAAGTAGAATAGAGTCTTAAGTTTGGAAACCAGAGTCCTACTCTACCTAGCTACTTACATAACCCAATGGATAAAGAAGTTTGGATAGTTGACTCAATTATAAGATTCAAATTTATTTTTGATCTTCGTCAAAATTTTAGAAAGTAAAAGTGTAAAATAATGTTTTGTATATACTCATAGGGTATAGTTGAGTATTATACAAATAATGAACCTAATTTTTGAAATGTTTTAAAATAAAATTATGTTTTAAGAAATATTTTTTTAATAAAGTTAAGTTGCTATAGAAATATTTATAAAAAAAATTTATTGAACATTTTATGAATATTTATGAATAAAGTTATGGTTTTTTCAATGATCATGTAATTAAGTAATATTTTATAAAGATAAGTCTTTATGAAATGTTTATAAACTTAAGTACTATTTTAAGAAATGATGCATAAATGATTTTAATATTACGTAAGAAACGATTTTGTGAAAATAAATGAGAAACGGAAAGAAATTGGTGTGGTTAAGTATCCAATCGAGTTAAGTGCGTGAGTTGCATGTTGACCAATTTATTCGCATGACAGTTCTTGATCTAGGATTCGAGTACGTGATATTAAGGTGGTATACACTGGTCCAAAAAAGGATTTTTCACTAGACTTTTTAACGGGGAAACTTCATACGGATCCTTGAGATGATCCCTAAGTTTTCTATCATAGTTTATTGCTATGTAAGGAGAATGGAGGTTTCCAATCAAGGAACTGGATCGGAGTCTACACTAAAGAAGTCAAGTGAGATATACTAGTATGGAAGTGAAATCTATATGATCGAGCAAGTGGTCAGATCAATATTGCATAGATATGATATATATACATTATGCAAGCTTAAGTATAATTACGTACTATATTGTTTGGCTTATGGCGAGTTTGAGAAATAACTGTGTGGATTGTTTAAGGTAATATGAATAATCGACTAAGTAATAACCCGAGGCTATTGAGCGAAAGGTACACTTATTAGTTTATTTACATCCTTATGCGATGAGAAGATTTTTGGCCTGGGCAAACCATTGGCCTAGTTTGTTAATAAAAGTAATATTTTTAAGTATTATTGTATGGTTGTTTCTTAAATTATTTGTGTTGGAATTTCGAGGATGAAATATTTTTGGGGGGGGGGAATGTAACGAACCGGAATTTCGAACACTTCGTATTTAAATATCTAAATTATTTAAGTATTTGAATCCAAGGTTTAATGTGATTAAATATGATTTTATAACCTTATTAAACACTTTTTGATTAATAACTAATGTTAGAATAATTATTTTTGAAATGTGTTTACAAAAATATACACTTTGGATAAATATTGAAAATGTGACCAGAAAAGATTTTGTTATAAATCAACTTTTTATACAATACAAATTGTGAGAACATATTGCAATTTGAATAGTTATCGCATGTAAACATATGATAATAATAAAACACATTCTTATATTAACTAAATAATTAATTAAACTTTTGAATTAGTAAAAGTAAGTGGAAACATTAAGGACAAAAGGACCCTTAAATCACTTCTTGATTTAAGGAAAGTATGGTTGTGTAAGAGCATGGCTTGGATGTACCTTAACTTCATGGTTAAGGAGGGGTTTTTACTAACTTTTCCACTCAAATCTTAAGTTTATAAATACACATGCATATGCACTTCATTTCTACACAATTCATTTCTAAGCCCATCTTCACTTCTTCCACTTCATGACTTCTTTTCTTCCGCTTTCCTCTTAATGGTCGTGTGGTTAATATAATGGTTTTGGCCTTAGGGCTGGAGGCTTAAGGAAGGTGGAGGTGGTGGCTTTGGCCGTGAGTATGGGGTTGGAGGTGTTCTTGGACGTGTGGAAAAGAAGGGAGGAGGAAGTGATTACGTGAACATGGATGGAGATGAAGGCCTATGGCCATGAGATATGGTGAATGGGGAGGGTGCGCGTGTGGTTTAGGGGAGGAAAGAATGGATTTTAGTGATGTTAGGATGAAGTATAAATTGATAGAAGAAGTGTTGTTTGAAAAGAATGTTCGTAGGAAGAAGTGTGGTTTGGTATAAATGAGTAAATCTCACTTTGATTTGCACTATATTTTGTTGAATGTTAAGTTGAAATATTGCTTGAAACTTTGCTTGAAAATGTTAGCTAATCACTTGTTAAATTGATTGCTAATTCACTTGATAATGTCACTTGAAATATGATTGAAATTTTGCTTGCTAAATCACCTGATAAATGTTTATTAAAACATTTATTAAAATGCTTACTATATATTAATAGTAATAGATGCTAACTACTTAAAGTTACACCCTTGAATATATGTTTTATTAGATATGTAAATGGATAAAATAGTTGTTGATTAAACCATTGAATTGTGATAAGTTAATATGGACATTTAAAATGGACAAATGGTTTAAATACATTTGCCAATATATGTTATAAATGATATGGTTTGAACTTGGAATGATATAAGTGCTTAAAAGTGGATAACACTAAATACTGGGTTGAATCCAGAACTGTCCGTATAGCGATAGTCGCTATAATCGCAATTTGAATCCCTTAAACTATAACTTGTGAAAATGGTGATTTAATAACATATCTTAATAATAACTTGTTTGGTTATTATCTACACTTCTATAAGTGTTTTGAAAAGCAAAGAATATGTTTTGAAAATTTATAGAAGAAGCAAATCAAAGTAACAAAATATTGATGTAAAAAGGTCGCTATAGTGACACTTTTGAAAATAGTCCGTCTTTGAAAATATCGTGCATTTTTGTGGAAACTTTCTTAGAAATTTCTATAGAAATTATTCAAGTAAAGCATATATTATTCTTATTGGGAAAATTTTGAAGCCAAATTCACTTGATAGCTAGTTGAACGAAGTGCAAAAAGTTATAGCGAAATAGTCGCTATAAGTGCAGTTCGATAAAATACCATGTTTTCTAGAAATTCTATAAAATAATTAAAAGATATTCTTGGGGATTTTTCTTCATGCTATTCAAGTATCCAAAGTATAATAACTAATGTAAAAAGAATGGATCTAAAATCAATTATTAGGATATTGAAATCTAGGCTCTAAGTTGTAGCAAAACAGTATTGACAATGGTTACAAAACATTGGATAGCATTTCTATAAATGTAACCTTTTCTAGTTTGAACTAGAAATTGTTTAAAAATAGTATTTAATATACGTATTTTTCTCTAATTTTTTAGGGTTGTTTTCTAACATATAAAAGAATGTTTAAAATTGGTTTCAACTTTAAATATATTTTTCACAACTAATCATGAATTTCTAAACTAAGTAGCTTTTGAAATTAAAACTTGTTTTTTTATTTATTTCAAATTTCCTTATTTTTACATAATATTCTATATAAATAATTATCATATATTTTACGTTTTAAAAGTATTTTAACATATTAATAAGTAATTTAAAGTATATAAGTTTTAAATACTAAATTAAGTTTTTATAAATATAATAGAGGGAGTTTGGATTTTAACACTTAAGTATATATTGTTTTATGGAATCAACTAAAAGTGTATTGCCTTTATTAATAAGTGTGGATATGCTTTGATCTTTAATAAATGTTTAAAGTTATTAATGGATAAGTAAATAGTTTTAGGTTGTTGTAAACAATGTTTTTAGCAATTGTTTTTAAACCTTCGTATCAATTATACTTAGGAATATAATTAGATATTTACTAATGGATATTTAGTAGAAAAATACAAGTAATTGGTTTTGAGTTTGTTTTGATAAATGTTTTGAACAACACTTGTCTTTAATCCTTAAATATAAATAAATCTTTAAGAAGGGAGTTTTAAAAAGGAATGTTTTCAAAGTATAAAATGTTTGAGTTTGTTGTGACTATTGCTTTTAGCAACACTTGTCTTTAAACCTTAAATGGAATTAAACCATTAAAAGGAGAGTTTTAAAGATAATAATTAAATGGAATGGGTTTGGGTTTGTGGTCAACAATGTTTTAGCAATATTTGTTTTTAAACCCTTGAATTATATTTTGGAAGAAATATTATAAATCTTTAACAATGAAATTTTAAAGATAATAACAAGTATTGAAATCTTTTATAAGGTGAAAGAAAATGTTACATGTTTAATTTATAAGAGAAAAGGAATTTATTATAGCAATATTTTGGTAATATTTATTTTAATCTCTTTGATTATATTTCAAGTAGGTAAAACTTGTCAAACGATTTGTAAATACACTTATACCGTTGGAATAAGTATATGAATAAGTATTAAAAGAATAAATAATAGTTCAATTTATAAAGACAAATATATATCTTTTATAGAGAAATTAAATAAATATATATATATATACAAGTATATGAAGGAAATTTTAATTAATAAAGGAGTATCAATTAATAAAGGAAGTTTTGAATAATGAAAGAAGTTTTATTAGAGAAAAAGATGTTTTACTAATAAAAAGGGTTTTTAATTAATAAAGGATAAATTAAATAAAAAGGGATTAAAAGTCGTTTATATGACTTGATCGTGCTTGGATGAATTGATGGTGCTTGTATGTTTACTTACTTATGGAGAGTATATGTAAATTAGTTCCCTTATGCGATCATTCACATTATTGTTGAATAAGATCAAATTCATCGATTCAGTCTTGGAGAGACCGAGATCGGTAAGTGTTCTACTTATCGAAAACCACTTCAATACTGAGATACGTGTTTTATGTTTTGGAAGTGGAATGATGGAATCCATGTGTGGTTTCAAAATCTGCTGAGATGATGGAATCCATGTGGGATTCATTATTTGTCAAGAATTGAAGACTCGTGTGAAGATGCTGAACATAGCCTCGACATCGGAGAATGACTAAAGACCGAGTAAGCTGCACGATCCTGGGGTTTAGCCGACCCATGGGAGGTATGGAAACTTCAAGTCTAGAGTATGCTTATAGATAATGCTAGCAGGGAGTTGTTGATACTTGGTACACATTGTTCACGCAAGTGTTTAGATGATGGCCCAGTTATGTTTACCTTATGGTTTATTTTATCTAGAGAAATACAGCACTAGAAAGATATGTTCTGATCCTTAACATAGGAGATCGGTCTCATTGAGGGGGTCTCCGTGGAAAATCCATTTATATGAACGTACCTTAGCGGTTTTGTTTATATATCTAAATATGCTGTCAAATGTAACCATTTCAGCTATGATTTAAATTTATATTGAACACCTTAGACATTATTAGAATATCACTAAATTTTCTTATAAAGTGGTTCGGTTATCGTAAGGTAAAAACCCATCTGTTTTTATTTGCAGTGTAGTCTTACGAGATACCTTTATTCTTTAAAGGGTTTTACAAATATAGCAATTCAAATTACTTGAGTTTTCTCATGCCGGTTTACCATACTGATCCAGGTGTTATTCTTCTTATAACGCTCGGGTCTGCCCCATGTATATTTTTTGATTTCATTGATAATCATTGGAGCTCTTGGAGAGAGGAGCTGGATGATTACCTACCATAGATTTTATTTCTGCTGCATTACTTTGTTTATTTTTATATCAGCAATTGTGAGGACAGGTTGTCATAACTATCCAGGCTGATGATAGGTTAGTTTACTCTGATTATTGCATCTATATAGTTTTCCTTTGTAAAAGTATTATTTTGGTATTATATGTTATCGTTCCGTTGTGAGATTTTGATATTGTGTTCTCTTCTTTCTTGTTCATTTTCTTTTCTTCTTTTATTTTACCCTAACATTCTGCCTTTTCGACACTTGGGTGCTCGGCACATGAATGTCGTAGATGTATTAGTGTCGACATTTGGGGGTCGAAAAGGCGTTCGTTACATTTTCCAAATCATTTGAAATTTATATATGTGATTATAGAGGGACTAAAACCTATTTTAGAGTTTAGAAATCATTTTAAGGTGTATAATTACTAATTAGTAAGTGAGAGGCCTTAACTATTCACCTTAATCCAAAGAAAACCAAAGCTAGTCCAAAGGTGCATAAATCCGAGGTGAACAACAGTTCAGGTGATCTCCAATATAAAATCTCCAAATCTAGATGCTAGTTTCTCTTATCTCTCCTTAATGACACAATTTAGCCAATTAAAGTAGGATTTAAGGTAACTTTTTAGGCCAGAGAATGTTAATGGTGGTTTCCTCTCTATTTTTGGGAGGTGTGTAACGATGGAGAGAAGTCCCATTAGCCCCATCATTATGCTAACCCTGAAATAGGCTTTGGGCTCAACCATCATCTCACTAACTACCCGTTAAGATGTTCAAAATCAAGTAAAAATTTAAACAGCCATAACTCCTTAATAGTAAGTTTGTTTTCCTATTATGATCAATCTACGAAAGGGAAACCATTATCCTGATCTAATGGAAGTGATTTTAGACCCCACTTCGGCTCCTATCAAAAGTTATAGGCTATAGAAGATTTTCAGGATCAAAATCATCCAATAAAAATTCAAAGGATGGAAAAGGTCTCTAGTAGTCATTTCCTAAAGTTATAGAATCATACGACCCTAAATAAAGTAACGTTAATATTTTACGATCCTTCGATATGTAAAATATAGTTCCTTACAAATAAGCATAGAGCAAGTTTCTAATGTCACAAATAATCAAAATAACCAAAAATATAATAACCATCTCACTAATGAGGTTTCAGATCAAATAGTCGATCAAATGAACAAACCTTACGTACTGGAAGGGAGACCGATATACATTAAGTAATGCTAATAGTCGCAATCCCATTTCCTACAATCCCTTAGTTACTCCCAGAGTCACGACCCCTAACTATCCATCTACATGTCATAAACATGTTGCAAGCCAACGCTATGTAATGGTCACTTTTCCTACTCACCATTAGTAATGGACTACCGACCTTAAGTGATATCAGGAAAATTTCTCTTATGAGAGTAATAACTCTCAGCCTACCAAAAACTCCAAAAATTGACATCACAGATCTGGGGAGCGACCACGCAATCAAGGCCGCTAGGATGGATGCTAGCCAATCAGTTGGCCCTAATCATGCTCCAAAATAATAGTGTGGACCCAATGACGTAGGTTTTAAACTCAAAATAATTCTCTCAACTTGATGAGTCCTAAGAGAGATCAAAACTAATTGAAATATATATATATATATATATATTCTTGACTTTACAAATACTACATATATAAACTTATTCAATGGAAACTGTTTTCGATGATTGTCCTCTACTCCAGATGTAGTTCCATGAGCTCCTCTCTTGATGGCAAAGAATCACGAATCTAAGGCACATTTTGCGGTTTCCCTTGAGCTTCATTCGTTATCCTCTCAAGCGCGATCTGGTCATGCCTATGCGGCTTCTCTATCTATGTTTTCCATTTGAGAACTACCTTCCATCATTGTTAATATAGATTCTTCATGTTTGAATCCCTCATCTGACTTCCTTCTATCTGCAGACTTAAACTTGCGCAATATAGAGTTGGGTACTTATATTCCGTTAGATGCAGATTTTGACGCACGAGTCTTGGCAACTATTCCTTACATAGTCATTGCTCGTGCTGATTTGGTTGCAGGTAACAAGAGCCTCCACCTTCCTATTTATTCTAATTCAATTGACATGATTTTGGAAGGAAATTCACCTATTGCTATTGGTTGTGCAAAGGTAGGGAATTGTTTAGGTGTAAACAAAATACTATCATTTCTCCTACTAGGGATTCTCAGGAGTCTCCTTCTAATGTGTTGCCTCTAACAACCCCCATCGAAATTGAACATGGTTGTAACCTTAATCCCTCTCCTCTATATGCATCTATGCCTACAGAAATGCCCATAAAGTGGTCCTCCTTATTTGCATCCAAGCCACAAAATGCGGTATCTATGTCTCTAGAGATTTTGAGAGGGAGACGGTAAACAAAATCAATATTCCCCCGTAGGAAGTTGTTGAAGCGGATTATGCATTTTGGCAAGAGCATTTACTAGGCTTCTTTCTTAATGAAAGTCCTCCTTTTTGGGTAGTGAAATCACACCTTATGAAGTTTTAGAAGTTAGAAAGATAGTGTTAAAATGTGATATGACAACTCCTTGTTCTTCTTTTAATTCTCAAACTTGGAAGACAAGCTCCATGTACTTGAATCTGATCTGGTCGTCATATTGGGGAAGCCATTCATTGTTACCAGTTGGAGACCATCTATTGATTTTTCTTATAAGTAGGTACTTTCTATTCCCGTTTGGGTGCAATTCACACATACACTTTCTGTTTTACAATCTATGACGGGTATTAATTAGTTGGCAAACTTAGTGGGTGAACTAATTTGTTTTGATGAAACTATGGTTAGAAGAGATAGGTCGGATTATGCGAGGGCTCTAATTGAAGTAAAATAAAATAGATTGTTACTGTCTGCTCTACTCAATGAACCTGCTGATGGGCAGGTCTCAAAGGTACAAGTTGGCTATAAGTGGAAACCTCCCATATGCTCTAATTGTCATTCTTTTGGCCATTTAGAGGCACATGCAAGCATTCCCCTGGCTCCTTTCCTTTACCTGATATAGTGAATATTGATTTTAATATTCCTTTACCACAATAGATTCTGCTTCCCAAGGTTAAGAAATGTGTTTTGGCTCCTAAATACGTTTTCCCTCCTTTTGAAGGCGGTGATCCTTCCACTTGTCTGCTTGATGAAAATAACACTAGCTCTAGTTCGGGTTCTATCCCTATTGCTTGGAATTCTGAAGAGAAGGCATAGGTTCATGAAAAAACGTAGTTCCTCTATTGCCCAATGATCAATACATATTTCAAGTAAGTTATTGAAGTTGAAGGTGAGCATAGATCTTTGTATTATCACATTACCAGAGACACTCTAGCTCTAACCAATGAAGGGAAATATAGGGAACACAACCGTGAGATACTTTAGAATGAAACTTAGGATAGGAGATTCATTTTTTGTATAGAGTCATTGGATAATAACTCTTCCATTTCTAAGATGCTTAGTGAGTATGTTAATACAATTGGGACTGATTCGTCTGAGGATGACACTAGTTCCTCCTCTTTCTAGGGGGGTTGGTATGTTCCTAGTTTTAGCTGTTGAGGCATATGTGCCTCATACCTGTCTTTACTTTCTTTCTGGTAGGTGCTAAGACATTTTTACATCACACCTGTCATAATTATTGTAAAGTGGAACAATCACTATAATCCGATTTGTCCATGCAAAGTAATAATACTTTGTTTTTCCTACAAATATTTTTCTAGTTTAAGGGAACAATAACTCCCACTAGAAAGTTGTTGTGATAAAAACCTATGTTTGCACCAAAAATTGGCACAAATACCCAATAGATGTTTTGAAGAGAAATAAATGAAGAATATAAAATAAAAACAGAGGACAATAACAAGAAACTAGTAGCAAATTGAAATAATAACACGTGCACAATGATTTATAGTGGTTCGGCGTTGTTTGTATATATCCACTTTGAATAGATTGCTTTATTTTAATCACTTTATAAACTAAGTACAATAGGGATCGAATGAAAATCCTTAGTTACAAAATAATACAAGGCAACTAGCAGCGTAAAAGACCCAAAAATGAATAACCAAGCCTATATTTATAAAAAAGATGGCCAAATATCTCCCTGAAAATTCGGTAGAAGGACCTTCAGAACTATATGGACCCATAAGAGGGATCGCACGACCCAATTCCCAAAGGAGAGGAATCGGTATCGATCCCTACTTTGGTGGAATTTTAGGGTGTGATCCCTATAGTAGCTTCCCCATACTAAGATATGCTTAGCGTCCAAATTTCATGCCAAATGGATCAGTAGAACTCGAGTTATTGTTTGACCGTTGCTTCAATATGGGTTGCTTGCTGGTTCCTGCCAATCCCTTCCAAGGAAAGTATTATGATCCCTCCAACTTCATCTCCTTGAGGTGCGATCCCTAGGGTAGGCCCCTTAGAGCCTACATATCTTGTTCACATAATTTTATATGCATTGGACTAGTGATTCTTCAGATATTGTTTGTTTTCTATTGAAATACACTTGTTTCCTGAAACATACAGATCCCTATGTTGGAAGTCTATTTATGCCGATCTCTCCTATGTGTTGAACCATATTTCATACTTCAAACATTCTCCCTTGCATATTTATCAATTCCATTTAACCTTGACTTCATGTTATCATCTGTACTTGACTTTTGGGCCCCACAATCATCACTTTGGGATCATCGGCCATGATAGCAGTCGAATCTAATCGTGCTATCAGTTCAACATGGCCATGTTAAAATGCCGGATAACACCTTATAAATCATAGAAATAGAACAATATGTAGTCCTTAGAGAGAAGAAACTCTCGACTACTAACTCAAATTAGATAAATTAACCTCTAGACGATTTCTTCAAAAATGCCTAACCCTTCTCCAAAATATAAGTGACATTTATTCACCAGTAGTAATCGAACAAGTACAACATGAGCATCTCATACCCCTTAGTATTACTTGAATTTTTACTAAAAGCTAGTAAACCAAAACATCAAATATCCTATAATATGAGTCGATATAATAATTAGAAAATTATTACCGAGCGTCCCATACCTCCTGGTATTACTAATCCATTTATTCACCATTCTCATTATATGGAATTTAAAACTCAATCTAAATCAATATTCCATATGGGGAGTTAGGTGTGTGATTGGAAAGGTATTACCAAACGTCTCATGCTGCTTGGTATTGCTGAACTGTTTACTCAAAATTCTCATCATATAAAAAATCACATAAATTTTCATAACAATCGAATTCAATTCAAACTATATATAAATGATTATAAATTCCCATTTTAAATACCCTTAAATTATTTTTATCAAAATACTCTTTATAAGAGAAATAATCCTTCAGAAATAATTTCATACCCTTTCATTATATTTATCAAAGTTCCAAGCTTTTTCATATACTTTAGAGCTTTCTATTTTCTTATAAAAGAAAGTTTTATAATTCAAACAAAATTTTTAATACTTATACCTGTTTTCCAAAACATTTTTACAATAATATAGCTTTTCCAAAATAGTTAGAAAAGTCTTAATGTCAATTAAAATTCATTTTTCAAAACTTTAAAAAATATGACCTTAAAATCCCTTTCAAATAAACAAACTTTCAAGTTTGAATTAAGCTTTAATATTAATTTGCAGAAACTGTAATCAAATATAAAGAATCTCACAAAGTTGTATAATCAATTTATACATATCATAAAAATGAAATAGCATTTCATAAAGGTAGGCATTAAATAATATTTTTTTTAAATAAGCCATTGCAGGACAAAGAATATTCAAAAATAGAATTCAAAGGGAAGAAAACAATTAAGATCGATAAATCAAAAACGAAAGAAAAGTAAAATACAACTATATATATATATATGCTTGGAGTTGAATAGCTCTAGATTATAGGCCACCAATGGGCTAGTCGCCTTGACTAGTAGACCAGTGGTTGAGAAATCTGGAGTTATTTTAGCTCCAGAATTTGACCTTATGCCAATTCTGGCCATGGTCGGGCGACTTGAGTCGCTCTCCGATAATCTCCGACCACACCAAACCCATGCATGCATTGATACTTAACTAATGGTACTTTAAATTTCAATTGGATGACATTTCATTCATAGTATTATGATTCCAACATATAAAGCAAACAATACCAAAATAACACAAGCAATTCAATCCATATAACCAAATAAATTGTAATATAATAGTGCATGCAGCGAATTTAGCATAGTCGTGCATATTAAAACTCACCTTAGACTCCAAAAGAAACTTAAAACTCCACCTAAAGCTTTAAAACCCCACAGCTCTTCCAATTTCCTTACTGTCCCAAATTGACATGCCACCAAAATTTGCCCCAAAACAAAAATTCGCTACTCTCAGGGATATAGAATAGGCCGATACGTACTCCTTGATTTCATGGGAATTTTCAGGATTTTAATTTATTTTCTTTTGGCAAATCTCTAGCCTAAGGTTTTATAATAAGAAGATGAAGAAATTTTGTTTTTGAGTGGACAATAAACGCACAGGCAAATGATAAAGAAAGAAGCTCAGTTATCTTTTACTATGTTTAAGTGGGCTTGATTGGGTATTAATTTAAACAAAAACCCTAATTGTTTATAAAATAAACTTTAATTTAAATTATTTAAACCTTTTTTTAACTCATAAAAAATTACTAAATTTCCTATAGAAAATTCATGAATTAGTTCTCATATTCAAGACCATTATTTCAACAAATCCCAATATTTTTATTATACGTTCCTTTTATTATCCTAAATTTTAAAATAGATTTTCTTATTAAAATAAAAGTGACATACTATTCCTTTTAAATTATAAAAACTTAATTTTATTATTATTCTTAACAATACGCAAAAATATAGTATAAAAATCTCGTATTATGAAAATTCCGCTATATAATCTTTCTTAACCTTATTTTCCTTCAATGTCTTTTGTACAAAATTAGTAATTTTACAAAAATTCTATTCTTTCATTTCCATAAAAACAATAATTCCTGTTTCAAAGGATTCACTTCTTTTTATAAAATTCTTATTTAAGCAAATATTCATTTATACATTTCAAAAATATAGAAATTCCCATTTTTCTAACATTTTACTACAAAAATTAAATTATTATCCATTTTTATATTTCTAAATATACTTATTCTAGAGTGTCTTAACTAGGGTTGTTACAGGCTACCCCTTAAGAAAATTGCATCAACGCAATTTCTCCTTCGAGAAAATCCATAACGGGCTTATTTCTTCTAGTCTCTACATCCATCTACGCTTACACACACAGAACAATAATAAACATAACCTAAAATAGAGTTAAATCAAAGCTTAAATCTATACCCTCGAACATTCGATAATCGGGTTTATGCCTTCCCTTTGGGTGCCTATCGTATTAAATATTAACCAATTTCCTAAACAAGAGCTTCTAAATAGGGTGGGTGATGGTCAGAGAAAAGGGGTGTTAGAGGTCAGGGCTGATCTGGTTGAGGAGGAGCCAAGCTATGAAGGTGAGAACAAATACAAAATTTCAAAATAGAAAAGTAGAAAAACAAAGGAAGAAGAAGATAATTTTTACCTCAACTCCTTCAAGCCATGGCAATATTTTTTTAGATGAGAAATGGATCTGAGATCCATGTGAAAAATGAAGGAGGAAGTCATGGCTAAATAAAGAAAAAAATAAAATAAAATAAAACGGCCAAAGAGTAAATGAGGAAACGGTAAAAGAAACGACTTACGTTTCAAAAGCTTTTAAAAGCTTTCCAAATTCCCTAAATTTATTCCTATAAGTTTACCTTACTGAGAATAATAATAATTTCAGTCACAAATTCGAAAATATAACAAAATATAAAATATATATAAATATTTATTAATTATATAAGGTTAAAATAAGAAAATAGCACAAAATTGCAAACTAGTCTAGAAAAAGGGAAAATAAACAGAATGAATTTTGGAAAAATTATATTTACTTGTAAAAATATTTATAACAAAGACAACAACATAAAAGTAAAAATGCATTCACAAATAAATATATAAATTTTTAATTTAAATAAAATTTAAATGAAGAAATTAGCAGAAGAATAGAAAACAGCCTTTTTAAAATAGGGAATAATTACAGTAAATTTTGGAAAAATCCTATTATCATTTTAAAAATATTTGAAAGTCAAAATATTCATATAATAACATATTGACCCAGATTAAAATGAAATATGACAATAAAAATATAATTTATACAATTTAAAAATAACAAAATTGCAGAATAAACAAATTGCAGTCAATATTGAAATATACATAACTTTCACTGTTTAACTCCATTTTCAACGAAACGAAAAGCAGTGTTCAAGTTATTACATCTATTTTCATAATAAAAGATAAAATTTAAGATTTTATATAATTTAAATTTGAAGTTTAAAAGTCAAAGATTGAACAGTTTGACTAGAATTTCACTTTTCGGTAAAATATTCAAATTATACTAATTTGAACTATAAATCACTTAATAATCATCATTTATATTTAAAAATGAAATGTTTGAAATAAAACAAATTAAAAATAATTTAAAAATAAAAGAAAGTCCAATTTAAATATTATACAAAATCTAGGGTTGTTACATCGCAATATATACATGGAGGCATGCCAAAATAAATATATACACATAGGTCAACAAAAATAGATACTAAGCTGCCTCCCAGAAATGCTCATCATCCATAAGTCAAGTGTCCATGTACTTGAAAGTCTCGTACTGACTCGAGTAAATAACATAATAAATACGTCAAACTATATCTAAATTCAAAGGTGAGTACATAACAATAAAGCATGGTGATTAAAGATATAGAATGTACATGACTAATCGTAGTATCGAATATAGCCTTACAATAATATACCATGCAACACAACTCAAGATCACCTATGGAATTCATATATGCTAGTAAGAATTACAACATATATAAACCGAGTGATAAAATCAATTTATTAATACCATGAAATGATATGGACATGCACATCTCACATCCCACAAAATCACAGATAAAGGTAGGAGCCTCAATTTATTATAAAATAAAAGAAATAATAACAAAATAAAACACATAATTCCGTTATAACTTACATTCCTAATGGAAGTGAAGACTTCTGACTGTAAACCCAAAAGGATAAATCAAGAAACACATAATTCCATCAAATACTAAATATGAATATGAGTCCTAGGATAGATCAAAACTAACTGAAGGACATACATACATACATACATACATACATACATACATACATATAAATATTCTTGACTCTTAGTCTAAGGGAAGGATAACTCCCACTAGGAAGTCCTTATGAGGACAATCTATAAATCACATAATAACACTATATGTAGTCCTTAGAGAGGCAAAACTCTCGACAACTAACTCAAATAAAATAAAACAACCTCTAGACGATTTCGTCAAAAATTCCTAACCTATCTTTAAAATATAAATAACATTTACTAACCAGTAGTAATTGAATAAGTATTACTTGAGTGTCCCATATCACTCAATATTACTCAAATGTTTACTAAAAGCTAGTGAAATACACTTATCAAAACAACAAATATTTTATAATACGAGTCAATAGAATAACCAGAAAAATATTATCGAGTATTTCATACAACCCGGTATTATTAATCCATTTACTCAATATCCTTACTACGTAGAATTTAAAACTCAATCTAAATCAAATATTCTATAGGAGGGGTCAAGAGTGTAATCGAAGAAGCATTACCGAAAGACCTATACTGCTTGGTATCGCTGAACCATTTTCTCAAAATTCCACTTTATAATCTTTCTTAACCTTATTTTCCTTTTATGTCTTTTATACAAAATTATTAATTTTACAAAATTTCTATTCTTTAATTTCCATCAAAATAATAACTTCTGTTTCAAAGGATTCACTTCTTTTTATAAAATCCTTACTTAAATAAATATTCATGTATACATTTCCGAAATATAGAAATTCCCATTTTTCTAATATTTTACTACCTAAATTAAATTATTATCCATTTTTATATTTCCAAAATATTTTCTCTAGAGTGTCTCAACTAGGGTTGTTATAGATGATGTACCAAATGAGGTAAAACCCATTGGCAGCACATGAATGTTTAAGTACAAATTAAATGCATATGGAAAGGTAGAGACCTACAAAAAGCAGGACTAGTCGCGAAAGGTGCGAGGACCCGTTTCTTCGAATCTCGAAAATCGACACTAATACATCCTCAGTATTCACATGCCGCAAATCCAAGTGCCGGAGAAGCGGATTCTCAAGGGTAAGAAAGAAAATAAAGACAGAACAAAATCTTACATATATTATTTCAACATGAACTTCACAGCAGAAATTCATTTATCAGAGATTTAACATGGACACTTATAAATATCTGTCCTTATAAATGCTAAATATAATGTTACACATGTGTGGTGGAAACAGGTAACAATCTTCAGAAGAATCTTCTCACTCCATGCTTCGAGCTCCATCTAGGTTTCTTCTAAACTAAACCTGACTACTAGGCTGCCCAAGAAAATTAGGGCACCCAGAGTTTAAGGAAAAGGAAAATAAACTCCGGGTCAGTCATAGGACTGGTGTGAGAACTCAACAACATGCATTTTGAAAACAAAAGGTTATCTCATAAGACCACACCGCACATAAACACGGAATGTGTTTTTACCTTATGATAACCAAATTTTTATTACGTATAAAATAAGGGATATTATTTTTAATGACATTTCTTTGAAAACATTTGCATGTAAACTTATTAATCTTAGCCAAAATTGTTACATTGATTAAATTCCATCATATTAGCCATAAAGTGGTTTCTACAAACAAAATGGAAAGCACTTATTGGAGAATGGGTTTCCATACAAATGACCAAGTTAAGGGACTACCTTCCAGTAGTACATCTCTAGAGGAATGTACCAAGGCCCAACTGGAAGGTCCTCTACCAACACAAGATTGGCCTACCTCTTCCTAGATAGTACCGAATATGTCAACACCTCGGTCGCTACCGACCTATCCGAGCGCTCGTGTACCATACACCACATTAATTTAAACCCGAAAGTCCTAGCGAGTAGAAATATATCTTGAAGGGGATGATCATACCTTAATGGTTGCGAACCACATAGCCTTGCCGCATCTACTCTGTTTTGGTCAATTCCGGGTGTGAGGCTTGAGATAGCAAATACCTTTCACATAACACATCATCTTTCCTCTTTTAATGCCACCTTGCCATTCCATAATCACACAACTGATTTCTATAAATGTATAACTCCTAAGCTCGTACGTCTTAGGAAAGGGTGTTAAGCTAAGAGAAGTTGCCTTTCTGCCACCAAACAGATGATACGTTTATAGAGATCAATTTGTGTAACTTGAAATGCAACGTTAGACATTTGTCCATACAAGTTGTCCAAGAACAAGACAAACCGAAGGCACTCTCCTCCCACCTCCTGTCGAGAGTTACCCTTAGGATTAGTAGCAAGAAGTCCTTGCATTGAAGATCTTAAATTAAGAACAACTGCCACATAATATGATATGGGAAATTTCTCCTGATGGTTAGTGACAAGCAGTCCTACATTTCATCTTCCAAATTATATCCATATCTTCACTTTGAATACCTAAATTTGTTCGAAGTGGTCTTCGGATAGGAATTACCACAATCTGACCCTGGTTCCTTCGAACCAATCATCGGTAAAACGATGTTAAGTAAATAGAGAATTATTCTTTTGATTTGTTACTTCCTTTTTATCAAAAAAATATCTTCAAAAGATATATATCTTTTAAAACTTTTCTTTCCAGTATATACGAAATCATTAAACCTCTCTTATCAAATCCTTTGATTACTTAAAACCCATTTTTTAAAACTTGGAATAGCTCGAAATCATTTCATTTTTCACTTAGGCAAACATTTCAAAATCATTTCATTTAATCTTAACAAAGATTTCTTAATTCAAAACTCATAATTTTAATTGAGTTAAAACCATGTTATCTAGGATGTAAATCTAAAACCAGTAAATATTAAGTGAGTAGAATCTATAGAAATCATCTAATTCTACTCAATATCAATTCCCGTATTCAACAAATACTATGGGCAAAATAACAGTGAAATCACCTTTTAAATTCCACAAATAGTATGGTTCCCTCTTCGGCTATAATACTAAGTATAAGAAGATCATCTCTATATAATCAAAGTTGTATTTAATTTAAATTTGGAAAATTTGAATCTTTTTATACTTAACTCGTTTCCGACATTTCGACTTTATCTATCCCTCGCCCAGGAAAGAGGCCAAGTGAGCCAGGGCACTGATTGCTCCTGAACATCTCCTTAGTTTAAGTACCTCACATCCGAATATCAGGAATAGAAAAATCCAGTCTAATCGTCGGCTTTTAGAGCCAAGGTTAAACCACTAAATTTGTAATAGCTTTTCTTTAAATCATTTATTTAAACTCTCTTAAATAAACTATAAAACTTCAAATCATCATTAAAACATTTAATTATTCACTTGAAAACATTTATAAAAGATTTGGAAAAGAATTGTTAAGTCTAAGGCTATATTTCAAAGGTGATAGAAAAGTGTTGCAAAAAGTGCTGCAAAAAGCGCTTTTTTAGCTAAATTGATCAAAACGAATTTTCTATTATTTGGAAATTCATTTTTATAACTCAAACTAATTTTAAAACATTATAAAAGGTTGTTATAATTTATTTCATATTTTAAACAATTTTAAAATATCATTTAAAAAGAATCCTTTTATGGATTCCAAACTACAAAACTACGATTTTTCCAAAAACTTGTTTTACTCATATTTCAAATCTACTTACTGAAATCTTGATTTTCTTTCTTTATGTAAAAACTATGTATATAATAGTTTAGAAAATTATTATCTCGAAGAATTCCGTGTTAAATTCGTTCTTTGTACTCGTTTGACTTTTATGGCGCGAAATCGCGAATTGCCGTTACTCGACGCCCTATTTTTGACTATATTTTAAATTACCTTTCAAACTTGACCAAAACACTTTCATATGTTTATAAAACAATTCAAACTCATTTTTTAAACCTTTTTAAAGAGGTTTAACATCCCATATACACCAATTCATAAAATATAGAAAAGTGATTTCTTTTGTGCTTATCGACGTGTATTTTCGTGACTTGCATATATATTTAACATACATATTAAACAACCAAACATGATGATCAAAGCGTATTAAGCATCCATTGCAAATGTCATATCATCATCCAAGAGTATAATATAAGTAAGAGTTTCTCACTTTCATTTTTCCAACGGGCTAGTCTAAATCGGCTATAGCTTCGCTACCGTCGCACCGGAGCTTATGGAATCAATTCAAAACCTTAGGAAGACCATGACCCAAGCTAGAAAAGGTGGAATAGCCCGGCCATGGTGGTGATGGTGGATGGCCGTGAGATTAGAAAGAGAAATGGAGGAGATTTGAACTAGTTTTGAAGTGGATCGATAATTTATATGTATTATACGATTTTAAATTTCTTTTGCTAAATATTTTGCCATGATTTTGTTAAGCATAGAAACCATGAAAAGAAGCTTGAAGTGGAGAGGAAAATGATAAGAATATGGTGAAAAGTATGAGAAAGTGGATGGGTATTTATAGGAGAAAATTTGGAACAAAATATCCAATAGTGTAATTTCCATTTTGCCCTTGGCCCACACCCCTCCTAGCCTCCTTCTAATGCACGGCTCCCACCTATGACATGTGATGGTGATGTTGAGGTGATTGTGTGATGATGGTATGGTACGGTGAGTCGATGTTTGCTTTTTGGTTGCTTAAATGTTAAGTCTTAGGAAATTATTTAATTATTTTTTAATATGTATATGTTTAAGTGTTTATGTGTGTGTGTATGTTATTATGTGCATATGACATGTATATGCATGTACATGTATGTGCTTAAGAGGATAACAACATTCAAATGACTTCGAACAACTTTTGTTTGTTGAATCATTGAAAATATATAACAAAATTTGAAAATAAATTTGAAATTTTCACTTATGTCAATCACATTTTCACTTATTAATTTGCGTACATATATAACAAAATTTGAAAATAAATTTCTTATCATTATTAATAAAATATTATGATCACATTTCATTTATAAAATCATATAAATTAATATTGGTAATTATTTACAAAAAAAATCGTTATTTACTGATTGAATCCATTATTTATCTTTATAAAATTATCATAAATGTTTTCTTAACACTTTATAACTATTTAAAATGAATTACTATCATTTAAAAATAATTATTTGAATAATTATAGTAATTACTTAAATCATTAAATCCTAATTAAATTTAAAAAATCAATTATTATATTTAAGGGCGTTACTAAATATATTTATATTTCAAAAATAAAATAAATATTTTATTTCATATTCTTATTCAATTATAAAATAAGTGTATGCATCCAACTCTGCATGCGACATTATATGATTATAGAGCTATTTATAGATAAAAAAGTTTTCTGTCATTTTATCGATTTAAATTTCGAAGAAAATATTTTTGTAAATATTTATTCAAAATAAGATTACTTATTTATCACTCAAAACAATATTATTTGTATTATCAACCTTTTATTTTAAAAACTTTTAAAAATAAATAAAATTTATCAAGGCGATAAATTTGAGGGTCATTACAGACTTTCCTCCTTAAAAGAATTTCGTCCTCGAAATTACCCTAAACAAAAACCCAAAGGTTTTACCCAAAATATTTATTTTTTAACTTACACCCATATGATGTATATAGATCACCTATACACAATATCTGATTTGACCTTCTATTCGAATTCACAATTTTACTTCCAAACTAGCATTGATCCCCCGATCCCTTAGTGCAGACTCTGACCAGGCTTTCTGATCAGAACTTTAGTTTTCCTTACGCAGCTCTAAACTATGATAGAAAACTCAAGTATCCAACCACAAACTCTCATCAATGTTCATCGTCAAGAATCGAGTGATAAATCCTTTTTCGGATAAGTGTCAAACACGTCAAAGTTCTACACTCGAATCTTAGATTAGAATCGTGTGACGAAGTGATCTACTTACATACCTATTTAACTATTTTTTTCAACCTTCAATAAAACTTTTATCCTTTGGTTTAAATGCCTATACACACCATATCTTTCTTCAAAATATTTATTCCCTAAAAATATTTCAATCTCTTTTCCAAAAGAAATCGATTATCCTTTATTTGGAATAATACTATTATAATTCCTATTTCAAAATTCTTTTGAAATTTCTTTGTTAATGAATCTCATTATAATTTTAATTCCAAACTTATTTTATATTACATAACTTTCCCTTTTATACCTTTTCAAAACATTATAATATGAATTCTCAAATCCATCTTTCTCAAATATCATTTTATTTTTACTAGTTACACTTTATTTTATAAAATATATTCTTAAATAATTTATTAATTTAAACACTTTGTGATTTTTCTTATCTTTGATTTTCTTTAGATTATTTATCTAAAGATTCTGCTTTTAAACTTTTCATAATACCATTTCTTCTTTAAAAGAAAAATCCTTTATTTAAATTTTTCTTACTTTTTTTCCAAAGAATTCTTATTTAAAAGATTCATATAAATGCGAAGTTGGAACAAACTTTATATTATAGATTTTAATACTTTTACATTTATCATTTCAATTTGAACTTTAGTTGTAACGACCCTGAATTTTGAACAATTTAAATTGAAAATATTTAATTAATTTTAAATATTTGAATGATGATTTGACTTGAATTTCAAATTATTAGAATGAATTAGCGATTAAATCTTTGAATTTAATCTATTGAAAGTTGAATAAAATTGAATCTTCAATTTTAAGCCGGTTAAAAATAATTTAAAGGCTTAGAAAATTCATATTGATAATACTGAAGGTAATAGAAGCTTCAAAATTGAATTTGAAAGCGATTTGTTCAGTTTTGAAATTGTATCGTTTAAATTGGATTTAAAAAATAACCTTCCGAGGCACAGTCTCGGAATTTGACGAAACCAGTTCCATTTGGGTCCGTAATATTGAATTTTTACCGGATTTAAAATTTCGTATCTATTGGAATTGTTGTGTGAACATACGATATATAAACGCATTGAAGTTTGTGTTGAAAACAAATTGAATCTGAAAAGAAAAAATATATATATATATATAAATAAAATAAAATAAAAAAATATATTACAAGATCTCTAGTACATAATATTTTATATCATCTCAGCCGAAGTCGCGTACCTATCAGCCACCCTACCCTGTATTCTCGCCATCACGTACGTTGTCTTCTCCTTTTATTTTATTCAGTCGTTCCTCTTTGATTTTTCATTCGCAAACCCTAAAAAAAACGAAATAAAAAAATGGCGGCGATGATTTCCTCTTTGCAACCGAATTAGGGCTTCGTTCCCTTTGTTCCCGTGAGCGCTTGGCTTTGCTTGTTCGTGCTTGGCTTCGGCTTCTTCTTCGCTTGCTCGTTGAGGCTTTCGAGATTAGGGTTTTCAAAAACTTAGGGCTTCGGCGATTTCTCGATTCTCTGGCGAACTAGGGCTTTGGGTCTCTGTTCGTCTCACTGGCGAATTGGAGCTTCGACTTCTCTCCGGCGAAATTCTGGACTTCGGCCTCGTCGTCTTCAAAATTAGGGCTTTGCGAAGCGCCGTTCCTACTTCGATCGCGCTCGTCTTCTAGAGGGCCACGGCTTCAACTTCAGTAGCTAGATCATCTCTCGCTCGCGTCCGTTCCAATCGAAGGTGAGTGGTTTTCCCTCCTCACATCTAGTTCGAATTCGCATATTCTTGATTTCGTGATTTTCACGGCTTTGAATTTTTGAGAAAATTGTTTACCACTGGTTTTTGATTTTGAATTGGTCACACACGGCTAGGAATTCTTTGATTCTCTCGGTATTGAATATCCTGATTTTCTGTAGGCTTTGACTTCGAGTGGATTAATACGTATATTTTGAACTTGGTCATTCACCATTTTTCTTGTTTCATCCTTGGTTGGCCTGTCGAACTGCAGTGCATCAATGTTGATATTTGCATTTTGATTTCATTGTAAATTTTGATTCTGTGGTCTGCACCTCATATACATTGTAGTGGTAGCACTTGTGATCGGTTCCAGTTGTTGTATTCCTGCTTGGTTGATTGGCATGGAGTTGCACTGTTCTTCCACTTCACCCGATGTTAACTGCATTCACTTCTGTTACCCTATTTGGTTGCATATACATTGCAATGTGCATCCAAGTTGATATTTGTACCTCACTTTTCTGTCTGCATTTATTTGAGATGCATTTTGTTTCATGCTGGTGTTTGAGTTTCACTGTGGCACTTCTCTTTGCAGTGAGCTCTGTTGTGGTTTCTTTGTTGTTGGTAGTTGTCATGTGAGTTAGCTGTTTTGATTCATTCCATTCCATCTATACTTGGTAGTTGATTCACTTAGTCTGCCTTTGCATTATTCACTATTGTATAGTTTGCATTCATACTGGAGTGTTTTGTTCTGATTTATAGAGCTTTGCATCCATTTTGTCACTGCATATCTGTTTGACCTGTTTCATTCAATTTTTGGTCTGCATTTATATTGTCTGAAGCTTGGTTTGGTGTTTTGAACTGTCTGTATTCATAAGTGTTGACCACTGTACTTTTGTTGTTTGATTTGTCTGTAGATATTTGGTGCATTCACTGTTTCACTAGGGTCATATGCATGTGTTCACTTGATCATGTATTATCCACTGGTCATTTGCAGTTGCCATCATTCCAGTCTGGTTCATTACTGGTTCATTTGGACTTGAAACACTTCATGTATGCTTGTCCTCATATTCATGATATTGGTATCACGTTCACTGAGTTTTGGCATTTGTTTGTCTGGCATCTGAACTGCTGCCATGTTGCCTTTACATTATTTGGAGTCTAATTTGAAGCAGTCTTCATTTTAAAGTCACTTCTGTTGCATGTTTAGAACTGGACTGACCATCCTGTAGCATATCTCTGTTTCATTTTAGTTTGATTTGAGTTGTATTGCTTCATCACTTGAACTACTCTCTGACTTTTTGTCTGGGTTCATATATATATATACTCCATTGATCATGTGTTCGATCACCTGCTATGTCTTGTTCATCTGGTTCTTGTATCACTTTGGTATTGTTGCATTATAGTTGCATCACTGTATGTAGATGTATACTCTGACCATTTATTTGGTTTTGTTTCTGTAGCTTGATAGTTTAGTCTGCATATGTGCACTGCTGCATTTGTGCTCGATTCTCCATATTCACATAATGCATTGATCATGCACTGGTTTGAGTTGGTTCAACAAATCTGGTACTCTTGAGTACTTGATTATTGTCTGCAGTCTATATTTTCATTTGTACACTTGATGTGGTCACTATGTTCATGAGTCAGTGGCATTCATTCATGTAGCATGTGAGGTTGCTGTGTTGAACTTGATGTTGTCTGCATTTTATATGCTTGTACTCTGGTCTTGAGCATTGAAGTATTGATGAGACTGCTGCATCAGTTTACTTGTACATGCATTTGCCTTGTTGCAGTTACACTTTGAATTTTGATCGAGGCCATTTGCATTTGTGTTGAATCTGATTTTGATTTGACCTTGTGCACTCGATTTGGCGAGGCAGTGCACATGTATGTACGTGTGTACTGCAGCCACACCGCCTTGATTTTATTGGTTTTTCTTTTGCTTTTGATGCATTGATCTTTTATGCATTTTTACTAGTGGCGAGGCCGTACACGCGTGCGTGTATGGCAGCCAATAAAACTTTGATGTTTTAAAGTGACAGTTTCAATTGTTTTAAATTGATTTAGTCGATTTGATAAATCATTTATTTATCTCTGTTGATGATTTAAATTGCTGATTTTTGTTTAACACTGTTAAGTGTTATATCGACCATCATCCGATTTCTTTGTTTAAAGAGTCGGATAGACGGGAATTATTTTGACTGTCGTCTATGTGATCATTATTGTTTCTATGCACTAGTAACTGGTTTGAATTAGACTGACCTGTGTATTATTTTCTTTTGAATGTAATACTCGGGTCAGACCGAGTATTTTTACAGCTTGAAGATTTTCGAGCAGCGAAGTTAGAGAGAGAGTAAAGAATCACTTAAGTTTTCAAGAAAATTGTATTTTAAGATATTCCGCTGTATCAGTTAAATACATTTTATAAACTCTGATGTATGTAAAAAGATTCATAGTAATGAAATATTATTATTCTGTGTTTCTATGGCTGATTCTGTTTAAATTTCATAAACTAAATAACAATCCGTCTTTTTGAACGTTTCGAGTTGGTTTAATTACCGACTGGAGGCGGTCAGAAAGGGGGAATGTTACAAAGTGGTATCAGAGCTTTGGTTTACACAAAGCTTAGTTTATGAGGTTTAATATGAATAGTTACTAGAAACACTTTAAAGAAAATGTTTTTCAAATCTAAAGAAGTATAAAATTGAATATGAAATAAAGATTTTTAACTTAAGAAAAGTTAAATTGAATTGAGTTGGCATTAATAAATATATGGATTTGGAATTTAACTAAAGGAAAGTTAAATAAATTTAACTTGATTTGATAAATTATTGAGATGAAAAGTTAAACTTAAAAGATAAGTGATTATATAATATGAATTGGGAAGTTTAAATTAATAAGTTGTATAACTTATAAAATGAAGAAATTTAAGTAAAACCAATTGTTAAAATGGTTAAACAGTTTTGTTAAGTAAAACAAAAATCTGAATTTTGAATAGTGATATGAATTTGACTTTAGTAAAGTTAAATAAAATAGAATTTCAAATAAATTTGAGACGAACTTAAGTTGTATGGTGAAAATAAATGCAAGTGAAGATAAAATGAAATATAGCTTAAGTAATGTTGAATGAGGTTGAATTTGATATCAAAATGAATTAATAAAGTGAAGTAATGAATATGAATTTGAATTATAGAAAGGAAATTCAACTTTAATTGTAAAAGTGAATTGGTGAATAAACATGGATTAGAAATATTTTTGTTAAGAGTTGAATAAAACTTAAGTTAAGAAGTTGTGAATATAGTGAATATAAAAATTCAATCTGAATTAGAATATGAACCAATTAAAATTAAATGTGTTAAACCAAATTGAATGTAAGCAAAGCAAATAAATTTGGTTATGTTGAATGTGCATTGGTTGCCAGTTGATTGTATAGAAATTCATTAAGTGTAATGAAATTGAATTAATAGGAATTGAAAGCTATGTAAATTGAATTCAAATTGAAGGATAAGAAATCTAAATAGAATCAAAATTGATTTGAATTGAAAGCAAACTAACTTAAATGTAAATTAGTGAAAGTGAACTAATTGAATATGAATGAATGTTAGTAAAATCCATTGTGAATAAATCAAATGTGATTTAATTGAAAATCAATTCGATGATTGATTTACTAAAGAACTAGTTGATTATTTTGGAAATAGGAAGTGGATGCAAAGTTCAAATGGGAATTAGATTTGAAAATTTTGAAGTTGTCAACATGACTATCCATAATAAATTTAAAAGATTTAGTGATGAATTTAAATTTGAACTTGCAGAGAATTAAGTTAAGTGGAAAACTTAGTATTGGAAAATTTGAAGTTGGTTTAAAACCAATATTGTGAAAAGTATGCGGAATTCAAACTATAAATTGAAGTGTTTATAAATAGGAACAGAATTTATAAACGTTGTTTATAAATCCGAAACCGACTTATTTTGATAAGTAAATCTTTATAGCTTGTTAAAGGAAGTATATCCACAATTTTGGACAGTGGATAATCTTAGAAATAAAATGTGCAGGAAATATTGAAATTTGGTTAGTGAAGTATATTCACGATTTTGGACAGTGAATATATTATTGAATAAAATGGACATGTTTTGGGAAAGTGATATTTTAAAACGAAGTTAATTGTTTTAAAAGATGTTTTAAAAGGCATTGAATATCGAAACCATAGATTTCAACATTCATTGTTGAAATAGACGTTTTCGAGGAAAAAGGAAATAGTGGACTATAACACTGTTGTTATAGTAAATGATTTCCGAAAGGAAATGTTTTGTATAGTATTGGGGTTTATACATCTATCTAAATTTCGAATCCCTATACTAGTGATTTTGAGTTGTCGTAACGATGTTTTACGTAACATTCGTTTTGACTCAAATAAATGTGTGAAAGAGAATAATTTCCTTAAAAGATGAAATATATGCTTAATTTTGATTTAAGTATATCGAATATTTTCAAATGTTGAAAATAAATTAGATTTGTGAATTACTTATTTTTAAATAAGTATGGAAATGTTTTTCCAAAAATGAAATGTTGTGAATATATCCCGTAAGTGATAAATGATTTGAAATTCATTTTCAAAGTCGAAGTTGAAAAGTTAAATGAGAAATTTGAACAATTAGTTCAATTTGAAATTTTTCAAAAAGATTGAATCGTTAAGTTAAATTGAGTTTAACTTCGACAACAAAGACAATATAAGTTGAGTTTTGAATTTCAGATGATGGTTTGGATTGTATGTCTAACATTGTGAATTGATGACATAGCAATTGATCTCTATTAAATATATATCTGTTGGTGGCGGAGAATTTATTCTCTTAGCTTAACACCCTTCTCTGAGACGTACGAGCTCAGAGGTTATATATCGGTAGACATTAATTCTGTGTTGAGAATTGACGATGTAGCGTGAAATCCAAATCGAATGTGAAAGTCGATAATAAAATGGAATTATGAATATGAATTAGGTTTGAGATAACCTTAAATTTCCAAATCGACTTAGAGGAAAATTTTGAAATCCTCTATTTGTTATGGATATAGGATATGTAGGTTTTCAGAACTTATATATATGAATGCGGTAAATTGAAAACCGTCAGTTTGGAAAGTAATTGTTATGGAAATCTTATGTAAGCTTACATAGATATGATATGTACGAAATGTGAAATGAAGTACTACATATATATGATATTATGTTTTCCAAACTGAGGATATGGAAAAGTACCTTCCATTTATTATTTGTGAAGGTTTTGGAACTCGTGATGAGTGTCCATTTGAAATTCGTAGCTACGTAGAATTTTCCATAAGTTGGAATGTCCATTTGGACTAGAATCCCTCGTGAAGGGATCATGTTGATTGATGCTAGCGTAATTTGAGGGGCGTGATGCCTACAGTTACAAGCGATTCTACTAGGATAGTAGCGTAACCGCCGTGTGGACCGCGATCTATGGCAACAACCATGGCGAAATTCAAGAGAGATGTGAAATCTACAGTTACAAGCGATTCTACTGGGATAGTAGCATAACCACCGGATAAACTGTGATCCATGGGGGAACGTGCTTTCCATATCCATTTTTGAAAAAGAATTTTTTAAAGTATTTTCACTGGGAATTGAAGCAAGTATATTTAGTACTTGAAGATTTTTAGACCTGCGCCTGGCCAGCGTATGCCTAATGTCTGTGAGAACGACAATAGACTTGTTAAATTTCGAGTTAGCAAGTATTTTCAAACTGTAAATAGCTAATCAATAATTTGAAATTAAAATTACAAAATTCCTACCTAATAAACTAAGGAAGAAGATCTTTGAGATGTTTTGAAAGTCCACAGCTTTGGAAGATATATATTATGCAAATCTCTAACATGAAGAATTTTAAAGTTCGAATCTGAGTTTATAAATCGAGAATTTTGGTAAAAGACTTTTGTGTCTTGATTGTAGAAACCAATGAACAAAGCTAGTAAGATTAAACAAATGGAATGAACTCTATATTTATTTATTTTTAAATTAGTATCGAACTTGGTAAAATTGTGTAGAGTATAAATGTCGGTGAGATTTTAACTATCATTTTTCCTAACTTTTAATTTCGGGACGAAATTCTTTTAAGGAGGGAAGATTGTAACGACCCTGAATTTTGAACAATTTAAATTGAAAATATTTAATTAATTTTAAATATTTGAATGATGATTTGACTTGAATTTCAAATTATTAGAATGAATTAGCGATTAAATCTTTGAATTTAATCTATTGAAAGTTGAATAAAATTGAATCTTCAATTTTAAGCCGGTTAAAAATAATTTAAAGGCTTAGAAAATTCATATTGATAATACTGAAGGTAATAGAAGCTTCAGAATTGAATTTGAAAGCGATTTGTTCAGTTTTGAAATTGTATCGTTTAAATTGGATTTAAAAAATAACCTTCCGAGGCACAGTCTCGGAATTTGACGAAACCAGTTCCATTTGGGTCCGTAATATTGAATTTTTACCGGATTTAAAATTTCGTATCTATTGGAATTGTTGTGTGAACATACGATATATAAACGCATTGAAGTTTGTGTTGAAAACAAATTGAATCTGAAAAGAAAATATATATATAAATAAAATAAAATAAAAAAATATATTACAAGATCTCTAGTACACAATATTTTATATCATCTCAGCCGAAGTCGCGTACCTATCAGCCACCCTACCCTGTATTCTCGCCATCACGTACGTTGTCTTCTCCTTTTATTTTATTCAGTCGTTCCTCTTTGATTTTTCATTCGCAAACCCTAAAAAAAATGAAATAAAAAAAATGGCGGCGACGATTTCCTCTTTGCAACCGAATTAGGGCTTCGTTCCCTTTGTTCCCGTAAGCGCTCGGCTTTGCTTGTTCGTGCTTGGCTTCGGCTTCTTCTTCGCTTGCTCGTTGAGGCTTTCGAGATTAGGGTTTTCAAAAACTTAGGGCTTCGGCGATTTCTCGATTCTCTGGCGAACTAGGGCTTTGGGTCTCTGTTCGTCTCGCTGGCGAATTGGAGCTTCGACTTCTCTCCGGCGAAATTCTGGACTTCGGCCTCGTCGTCTTCAAAATTAGGGCTTTGCGAAGCGCCGTTCCTACTTCGATCGCGCTCGTCTTCTAGAGGGCCACGGCTTCAACTTCAGTAGCTAGATCATCTCTCGCTCGCGCCCGTTCCAATCGAAGGTGAGTGGTTTTCCCCCCTCACATCTAGTTCGAATTCGCATATTCTTGATTTCGTGATTTTCACGGCTTTGAATTTTTGAGAAAATTGTTTACCACTGGTTTTTGATTTTGAATTGGTCACACACGGCTAGGAATTCTTTGATTCTCTCGGTATTGAATATCCTGATTTTCTGTAGGCTTTGACTTCGAGTGGATTAATACGTATATTTTGAACTTGGTCATTCACCATTTTTCTTGTTTCATCCTTGGTTAGCCTGTCGAACTGCAGTGCATCAATGTTGATATTTGCATTTTGATTTCATTGTAAATTTTGATTCTGTGGTCTGCACCTCATATACATTGTAGTGGTAGCACTTGTGATCGGTTCCAGTTGTTGTATTCCTGCTTGGTTGATTGGCATGGAGTTGCACTGTTCTTCCACTTCACCCGATGTTAACTGCATTCACTTCTGTTACCCTATTTGGTTGCATATACATTGCAATGTGCATCCAAGTTGATATTTGTACCTCACTGTTCTGTCTGCATTTATTTGAGATGCATTATGTTTCATGCTGGTGTTTGAGTTTCACTGTGGCACTTCTCTATGCAGTGAGCTCTGTTGTGGTTTCTTTGTTGTTGGTAGTTGTCATGTGAGTTAGCTGTTTTGATTCATTCCATTCCATCTATACTTGGTAGTTGATTCACTTAGTCTGCCTTTGCATTATTCACTATTGTATAGTTTGCATTCATAATGGAGTGTTTTGTTCTGATTTATAGAGCTTTGCATCCATTTTGTCACTGCATATCTGTTTGACCTGTTTCATTCAATTTTTGGTCTGCATTTATATTGTCTGAAGCTTGGTTTGGTGTTTTGAACTGTCTGTATTCATAAGTGTTGACCACTGTACTTTTGTTGTTTGATTTGTCTGTAGATATTTGGTGCATTCACTGTTTCACTAGGGTCATATGCATGTGTTCACTTGATCATGTATTATCCACTGGTCATTTGCAGTTGCCATCATTCCAGTCTGGTTCATTACTGGTTCATTTGGACTTGAAACACTTCATGTATGCTTGTCCTCATATTCATGATATTGGTATCACGTTCACCGAGTTTTGGCATTTGTTTGTCTGGCATCTGAACTGCTGCCATGTTGCCTTTACATTATTTGGAGTCTAATTTGAAGCAGTCTTCATTTTAAAGTCACTTCTGTTGCATGTTTAGAACTGGACTGACCATCCTGTAGCATATCTCTGTTTCATTTTAGTTTGATTTGAGTTGTATTGCTTCATCACTTGAACTACTCTCTGACTTTTTGTCTGGGTTCATATATATATATACTCCATTGATCATGTGTTCGATCACCTGCTATGTCTTGTTCATCTGGTTCTTGTATCACTTTGGTATTGTTGCATTATAGTTGCATCACTGTATGTAGATGTATACTCTGACCATTTATTTGGTTTTGTTTCTGTAGCTTGATAGTTTAGTCTGCATATGTGCACTGCTGCATTTGTGCTCGATTCTCCATATTCACATAATGCATTGATCATGCACTGGTTTGAGTTGGTTCAACAAATCTGGTACTCTTGAGTACTTGATTATTGTCTGCAGTCTATATTTTCATTTGTACACTTGATGTGGTCACTATGTTCATGAGTCAGTGGCATTCATTCATGTAGCATGTGAGGTTGCTGTGTTGAACTTGATGTTGTCTGCATTTTATATGCTTGTACTCTGGTCTTGAGCATTGAAGTATTGATGAGACTGCTGCATCAGTTTACTTGTACATGCATTTGCCTTGTTGCAGTTACACTTTGAATTTTGATCGAGGCCATTTGCATTTGTGTTGAATCTGATTTTGATTTGACCTTGTGCACTCGATTTGGCGAGGCAGTGCACATGTATGTACGTGTGTACTGCAGCCACACCGCCTTGATTTTATTGGTTTTTCTTTTGCTTTTGATGCATTGATCTTTTATGCATTTTTACTAGTGGCGAGGCCGTACACGCGTGCGTGTATGGCAGCCAATCAAACTTTGATGTTTTAAAGTGACAGTTTCAATTGTTTTAAATTGATTTAGTCGATTTGATAAATCATTTATTTATCTCTGTTGATGATTTAAATTGCTGATTTTTGTTTAACACTGTTAAGTGTTATATCGACCATCATCCGATTTCTTTGTTTAAAGAGTCGGATAGACGGGAATTATTTTGACTGTCGTCTATGTGATTATTATTGTTTCTATGCACTAGTAACTGGTTTGAATTAGACTAACCTGTGTATTATTTTCTTTTGAATGTAATACTCGGGTCAGACCGAGTATTTTTACAGCTTGAAGATTTTCGAGCAGCGAAGTTAGAGAGAGAGAGTAAAGAATCACTTAAGTTTTCAAGAAAATTGTATTTTAAGATATTCCGCTGTATCAGTTAAATACATTGTATAAACTCTGATGTATGTAAAAAGATTCATAGTAATGAAATATTATTATTCTGTGTTTCTGTGGCTGATTCTGTTTAAATTTCATAAACTAAATAACAATCCGTCTTTTTGAACGTTTCGAGTTGGTTTAATTACCGACTGGAGGCGGTCAGAAAGGGGGAATGTTACAAAGTAGTAAAAAAGAAAACCCCCTCCTTAACACTAATACTCTACAAATTACTTGATCAAAATAACATCCCAGCCAAACTTGTATATATATATATATATAATAGAACCACTCTTAACTCCCCATGTCTCTTTTACTCCTTTGAGTCCGAAGTCGATGGTGGACTCCAATTACTAAGGTCTATCATAACTTCTCCCTCTCCTTCTTCATCACTACCTAGCTCATCGTCAGCCTCATTGTCATCCTCTTCTGGTTGAATTTCTCCCTCAACCTTGGGTAGCCATGGTTGGTTCCATGGGACATGTCCCATGCCAATTGGTATTCCTAGAATTACCCTGCACTCTTCTAGCTCTTCGAGGCCTTTCACATTTTCTTCCTCTTTTTTTGCTATTTCTTCGTCGTTGCTCTCCACTTTGTTCCAGTTTAGGTATGAACTGGATGATCCTTCCTGCCACACAACATGCTCTCCGTCATATCACATAACTACACCCGCTAAATATAATAGCATCTGGGTCTTCCATTGGTTCCATTCTTCCTCCATAGGCTCCACTTCCTCTATAGGTTCCAATACGAGATTAGCAGGATCTATCATCCAATTCCTCTTGGAAGCCTGCCCAGGTTCATCATCACTAGAAATTGTAATTATCACTGGGGTCGTGGGTGCTACAAGCACTTTGGCCATTTGATATATCTCTTCATCCCTTCGAGTATATGGGGGCATACTTTTCCTCAATAGGAGTCCCACCATTGCTAGGTGGATACTTTGGTTGCTCATCTTCATCACTGAAGAGAATAACGAGGTTGTCCTTCTCGCCCCAATTTGCTATGGAAGACTCTCCTTTGAAGTAATTTCCTCCATACGGTTTCTACATGGTAACAACATTTCCTTAGACATAAGCAGTAGGTTTTTTTCTTAATCTAATGCATTCTTAGATAGGTTAGCTAGTTGGTTGGTATTGCTTTTTCTCAAACTAAGGTTTGGTCAATACTCAGAAAATGACTCAAGATCCATTTCTAAAGATAGCTTTTAAAATTCTTTATAGGAAAAAAGGGTTTATTCTTCCGCAAAATCCTTTGAAAATTTTACCAAATACTTATCATTTCTCAAAAATATAGTTCTAGGTAAAATGATTTTTATGTACAAATTTTTAAAACCGAAATCATTCGTATATAATATTAACAAATACGCGCTCATATATAATACTCTCAAACTCATTCTAGGGTGTTACTAACCCTATCTCTAATGAGTTACTAATCCTAGGGTATTACTAACCCTATCTCTGATGAGACTTTACCCCTATAAAATTTGGCCATGGTGGTGATGGTGGATGGCCCTGAGTTTAGGAAGAGGAATGGAGAAGATTCGAACTAGTTTTAAAGTGGATCGATAATTTATATGTATTATACTATTTTCAAATTCTTTTGATAAATATTTCGCCATAATTTTTTTATGCATAGAATCCATGAAAAGAAGCTTGAAGTGGAGAGGAAGATGATAAGAATATGGTGAAAAATATAAGAAAGTGGATGGGTATTTATAAAAGAAAATTTTGGAACAAAATATATAATGGTGTAATTACCATTATGCCCTTGGTCCACACCCCTCCTAGCCTTCTTCTAGCGCACGGCTCCCCCCTATAACATGTGATGGTGATGTTGAGGTGATGGTGTGGTGATGGTGTGGTACGGTGAGTTGATTTTTGCTTTTTGGTTGCTTAAATGTTAAGTCTTAGGAAATTATTTAATTATTTTGTAATATGTATATATTTAAGTGTTCATGTACACACACACACAGATATATATATATATATATATATATATATATATATATATATATATCTGTGTGTGTGTGTGTGTGTTATTATGTGCATGCAACTTGTATATGCATGTACATGTATGTGCATAAGAGGATAACAACATTCAAATGACTTCGAACAACTTTTGTTTGTTAAATCATTGAAAACCAGGAAATTGATTATCAGTCACATTTTCACTTATTAATTTATGTACATATATTTGTAAACAAAATTTGAAAATAAATTTCTTATCATTATTAATAAATTAAAATGATCACATTTCATTTATAAAATCATATATATTAATACTAATTATTATTGATAAAAAAAATCGCTATTATACTAATAAAACGATATTGATTTTACTTATATTTTTGAATCAATTATTTGTCTTTATAAAATTATCATAAATGTTTTCTTAACACTTTATAACTATAAAAATGAATTACTATCATTTAAAAATAATTATTTGAATAATTATAATAATTACTTAAATCATTAAATCCTAATTAAATTTAATAAATCAATTATTATATTTAAGGGCATTACTAAATATATATAAATTTCAAAAATGCAATAAATTATTTTATTTCATATTCTTATTCAATTATAAAATAAGTGTATGCATCCAGCTATGTATGCGACATTTTATGATTATAGAGCTTTTTATCGATAAAATAGTTTTCAGTCAATTTATCGATTTAAATTTCGAGGAAAATATTTTTGTAAATATTTATTCAAAATAAGATTAATATTACTTATTTATCGTTCAAAACAATATTATTTGTATTATCAACCTTTTATTTGAAAAACTTTTAAAAATAAATAAAATTTATTAAAGTGATAAATTTTCTGGTTGTTACAAAAGGTTTCCATCATGTTCATGGTGTTGATTTTGAAAAAATCCATTCAATTATTACTCACCGTTGCCACATTCTATGACTATGAAATACGGAAAATGGATAAGAAAGTGGTTTTCTAAATGGAAATTAGAAAAGACTGATTACATGTCACAGCCCAAGGGTTTTGAGGTCAGTGGGAGGGAGTGTATGGCTTGTAAGTTGTTAAGATCAGTATATGGTCTTCAACAAGCTTCATAGAGATGGTGCAAGTGTTTGTTAAAGTATTCAAACAGTTTTGTTCTTATTAAAGCACAAATGAAGCATGCATATATTAGAAAGAACTAGGAAGTGCTATAGTGTTTATTGTCCTTTAATATTGATGATTTGCTTTTGATTGACAATAATGTCATGTTGTTGGAATCAACGAAAGCATGATTTTCCAATAACTTCTCTATGAAGGATTTAGGAGAAGAAACCTATTTACATGGTATTAGAATCTATAGAGATTAATCCAAAAGATTGTTAAGATAATGCTAATCTTTGTACATAGACCCCATAATAAAAAGGTTTAGTATGGAAAATTCCAATGGTAGAAATGTTCCGAAACAATCGGGAATCATCATTGCAACGAAGGATGCTCCTCATAACGATTGTAACGACCCGATATTTTCAACCATTCGCATCCGCACATGTCGGACTTGAATTGCTCAAAATACCGCGTTGTAAATAAAATTTGGCAAATCTCAGAATATACAGTAAATAAATAATCACAGATCACAGACACAAAGTAAGAAGTGCAGCGGAAGTAAAAGAAATAGTAGTTCATGAAGCTACTATATAAATACATCAGAGTTAAGTAAGATACAATAGGAATACCAAGATACAACAGATGTAACAGTATGATAATCAGGTACAACTCAGAATACAACTGGAATCAACTGGATAACAAAATGAATAGATATCTGGTTCTTCAAAGCGAAACTCCAGCTCCAAAGGTGAGTCTCTAATGCTATATCACTCAGTCTGACCCGAGCGTAAAGCAAAACACAAAACACTCGAGTCAGGACATACATACTTATACAATGTAAACCAACTCAAGTGAACTGTAATAAAGGTACAAGTAACTTAAAGAATGCTTGGGATCGCCCATTCTTTAAGGATCCGTTAAACTATCTACTATGTAATAATATTCGCTATTATAATAATGTCTAATATAAAATAAACGTACTTTTAAATAGCATTAAGGAGTGACCCAATATTCCCCTTGACACGTAATAGTCCCAGTAGTCTATCCAGTATTAGCATACTCCCAAAATGGGGGCTACCCTCGATACTCCACAGGCTATGGGAGAAATCACAACTTGTAGTAAAGCTCGATATGGTAGGTGACACAGCACACAAGGCAATGCCAGGGTAGATATACCAATTACGCACACGGACTGATGGAAACGCATAGCAGCCACTACCGCTCCACCTCGAACAACACTCCCAAATCGAGGGGTGCACCCAAACAATCACAAAGTAATAGAATGGTATCGAAGAAGTGCGTCCGATAAGAGGTGCTACCTCATTGGCCCGAGATCGCTCCTGTTTTAGCCACCTTATTCCAACTCACGGGAGTTGGGTCCACGTATATACCTTAGGATCGTCGCCACCATCCTACTTCATTCTGGAAACTCCACCGCGTACACAGTTGTCAAAGTGGTTTTCGGTATCGACAGAGAGTATGTCCATATCTGATCCCGGTCTCTTTAACAACCAAATGTTATTATAACCCGTGGTTATAATTTTAAAATAATATTTTATACTTCAAAATAGAATATCATTTCAAATCCAAATCTTTATCAAAATAAATATTAAATCAATTCCAAACCATTTCAATATATTTAAAATATCATATCATTTCAAAACTTCATTTCAAATCATTCCAATATATCAAAATATCGTATCTTTCCAAAACTTCATTTCAAATCATTTTAATATATCAAAATATCATATCTTTCCAAAACTTCATTTCAAATCATTTTAATATATCAAAATATCATATCCTTCCAAAACTTCATTTCAAATCATTTTAATATATCAAAATATCATATCCTTTCAAAACTTCATTTCAAATCATTTTAATATATCAAAATATCATTTGAGTTCAAATCTAAATATTCAACTTTAAATACTTTTTAAATTTAAAGATATCATTCATTTATTATCATTTCAAGTCACCTTTTAAATACTTTATATTTCAATCAAAATAATTCATTTAAACCATTTAAAAGAGTAATTATTATACTTTCAAATCAAATATTCAATTTCCAAAGTTTTAAACTATTCTGAGTTCATTTACTAAGTTAAAAACCATAAACATTGAAAATTTCAGCCTTACACAGCATTCAGAAAAAGCTGTTATAAGTTATTCTTAAAAACATTTTAATTCAGCAAAGACAACATTTTAAAACTGCTGTTAAATCTCAGTTTAGTTGAAATTTAGTTTAAAACAACTAAGACAGCAATTCCAGAAATGTTGTAGTAGCTCAGGTTTCAAATTAAAGGGTTTCATTAAATTCAGCAAAGACAGCAGACCACTACAGCAGTTACAGAACTGCTGTAATAGACCCGAGTCAAGTTTTAGTCTATTTAGTTCAAGTACAGCAACTACAGCATTTCAGAAATGCTGTAATAGCTCTTTTATTCAATTCTTTAGTTCAAATTAGAAATCATAGCATTTCTGAATGTTATTAAAGAAATTTCCAAATTTTAGTGTATTTCCAGCAAATAATAAACTTCATTTTAAACCCTTTTAACATTATAAAAATAATATTTTTAACATTCAAAAAATGTTTATTTAAAATATCTTTTTTACTTATGATTATTATAAAGTAAACTTTACAATAAAATCCAATTTTCCAAAAATTTTACTTAACAAATTCAAATGTACAATTTTCCCATTTTTACCTTTTACAATTTATTAACACTTACATTTTTCAAATTACCATTTCACAAATTAAACTAAATTTCCAATTTATTTAATTTATTTAATTAATTTAAACTTTTAATTAAAACCAAATTTTCCAATTCCAAGTCAAGTTATATTTTAAAATTACCCATTTAAGCATTTATTCATTTAACCATTTTAGTTCATAGAAAAATCAATAATACTTTATTAAATCATTTAAATTCAAGTTTTAAATCAAATTATCATATTTCCCATTTTCCAAATAAAATTAAATTTCCATTTTATTTATATAACTTAAATATCATTTTAAAACCAAAATTCCAAATTTCCAAACTTAAGTTATATTTCAAAAATTCACTTTTACCATTCATTTAAAGTACAATTTAAGTTCTAGAAAAATCCAAATTTCTTTATTTAAACATTAAAAATCCAATTTAAATCAAGTTTTCATAATTTTACACTTTTTAAAAATATTTAAAATATTCAAATACTTTATAAAAATAACCACAGGCCTGTATATAGTTTTCTAACCTAGGTCAAGTGATACAGATATATATCATTTCAATCCGCAGTTTAAAAAGTAAAATTCCGGGTTCTATCATTTCAAACCCGCAATCCTAAGTAAAAATAAAATAAATAAAAACCGTTCAGGCCTATCATTTTAGCCCATAACGATTTTTCCCTATTCTAAAGTCCGTTTGGGTATGTATCATTTCAACCCATAGTGAATCTAATCTACAGGGAACTTGCAGTGTGATCATATACATAAACAATATAGACAATTTACACTAACCTGTCAGATTCACAATATACTGTCATATATCATATATCAGGTGATAATTAACAAAGTTAACAATGGAATAACATATCATAATATATCATTAACTTGCATAACATTTTGCATAAACATTTATTTACAAATCACTTGTCATCCATTTACCATTTCCATAAGTATATATGTCAGAATGAGGAGGACTCACATTTTCAAGCTGAAGTTAGCAAATCAAACTACACGAATAAATTCCAGAAAAGCACGATATGGCACGACACGGCACGACAATTGATTCAAGTGAGTGAAGAGAGCCAAGGTATGATCTTGCAAACAACAATAAGCAAGACAATATAACACATGAATTATTTAACACAAAACAACATTGAAATAAATGGAAATACAAAGCAACAAAGACAAGAATGATTAGACCTTGCTTTAATCACTCCAATTGCTTGGCTATAGGGTTCATATGCTCAGCTATGAAGGTGCTATAGGTTAGGTATGGCATCAATATGGTGCGGCAACAAGTAGAGATGTGAAGTGGTAGGGTGAAACATGGAGCATACAAAAGAAACAAGACAAAAAGGCAACTTGGATGCACATTTTGGCTTGGCCTATGGGTCAATTAGGCTTGGCTCATGCTTAGTACAGATCTGGACATATCTGAAGTTGAAGGTCAGAGGTGGTATCATGGTGGTGGTGGAGCAATGGGAGGCAGCCAAGGTGAACTATGAAGGTGATGGTGGCAAACAAGGTCGGCTATGCAATTTTGGTGGAGCTTTGAAATGTTTTTTGTGGTGCTAACATCATCAAGTGGTCATGGCTTGACTTTGGTCAGAGGAAAAGAGGGTGGAGCTGCTGTAGATGGAGGAGGTGATGGTCGGTGGTGATGGTGGAGAGGCTAGGCCGAGCTATGCTTGAAGAAGAGGAAGGTGAAAACATTGAAAAATATAGTGAAGAGAAGAAGGAGATGGAGCCATGAATCCCTTTTTTTTTCTCAAATGAAAATAGACGTGAATGGAGATGAGGTGGGAAGGTTTTTTTCACGTGAATATTAGGGAGAATAAACGGCTAAGACCAAAGAAAAGAACAGCTAAAGCAAGGAAAGGAAAAGCCAAAAGAAAATGAAGAGACAAGAAATGAAAAGTCAATGGAAAATGAAAGGTCTATGTCTCTTTGTATTTCCAATTTCTTTTAAATTAAAATAAACTAAATACAATTCAGAAAATAAAATAAAATACTGAACAAAATAAAATGAAAAAGAAAATAAATAAATAATTTAAGGAAAAATATAAAATAAATAAGAAAATAGCTTAATAATTGAAACTGGAAATAAAAATTGTAAACAAATACAATGAACATTAGAAAATTATAACTACACTTTTAAAATGTTTTAAAACTAAAATATATACATAACATGTTATTTTACCCATATAAACATAAATTACATGACCAGATAAAATATTATTTATAAAATTTAAAATAAACAATTTTGTTAAATACAACAATTTACACACAATATTTAAAAGGGCATAACTTTCACATTATAAATCAGATTTCAACGAAACGAAAAGCAGTATTCTTAAAATTTTATTTACTTTCATAATAAAAGATAAAATTCAAAATTTCAAACTTTTAAAATTTAAATTTTTAAAAGTCAAAGTTTGACCATATTGACCAAAATTCACATTTCTGGAAAAATATCCTATTTATTCATGTTTGGGATTATAATTCACATACAAATCATAATTAATATTTAAAATAACAAAATTTATCCATTTTAATAAATAAAATAAAGTGTTTAAATCAGGAAATTCAATTTAAAATAATTACAAAATACAGGGTTGTTACAACGATGAAGGGAAAGAGCGTAGGAAGAGAATACCATATGCATTTGCAATTGGATCCATTATGTATGCTATCTATATAAGAGAATGGATATGGCTTATGCATTAGGATGCATAAGCTAATACTAGTTGAACCCCAAAGAAAAGCAATTGACAATAGCGAAATGTATTCATAAGTATCTATGAAATACTAAAGGCTTATTCCTAATTTATGGGAATGTATACCTCCTTATAAAGGGGTATACAGAATCAAGCATCCGGAGTGATATTGTTGATAGTAATCTATATTGGGTTATGTATTTATGTTAAATGGTGGAGCAGTTAGTCGGAAATGTTCAAAGCAAGAGATATAGCTGATTCAACAATGGAACTGAGTATATCACCTTAAATGAACTAGTTAAAGAATCGCCCTGGATGTGGAAATTTATGGATGAGCTAGGGATGATTCCAAACTTTGGGAATCCCATGACATTGTTCTGTGATAAAAGGTCTACAATGCAGATCGTAAAAGAACCAATATCACATAAGAAATTGAGGCACATACTCTGAAAGTTCCACTTGATAACACAGTTTGTCAATGATGGTGAAGTGACGATTACCTAATGGATAGTATAGACAACATAGCAAATCTATTCACGAAGGGACTAGCTTGATCAATTCTCGGTAAACCGATTAAGAGAATGGGATTGAGAATCCATAATTGGCTCCAAATGCAAGTGGGAGGTTGAGAGAGTTAGGGTTATGACTTATGGGTAATTATGTAATCATTGCAAGTTATATATATATATATATAATTCCTTAAATAAAATGTTATGTGATTAAATTTTCAAATAGTTGCAATCATGAATAAATAATCAAATATAAAATAACATACTGTTTAATATTCGTGGTCAAGATGTTTCAATAAAGGATATCGATATGTCGGTTAAGACTAGAGTATATAACACTCTCCAAATATTGGGCAGTGCATTACTCATGGTTGTTGAGGGTACCAAGGAGTTACGTACTTATAGTGACCGGATAACTATATAATGTTTCGCTCAAGAATTTTCTTTTGGTTGATAACAACTACGTCAGATAGGAAATCTCAGTATGGCTATGTTACATGGTTCTCTCGACTTGAGAATACCATAGTCTTAAATATGAATACTATATTTTGATTATAATTAACTTATGGCATGGAGACCATCAAGCGAATATAGTTAGGTCTAAGAGGAACCATTGGAAGTGAAGCACTATTCAATAAAGAATTCATCTCTTTAGATGTATGAGGTTGGTATCACGGTCAACTGTAGTTAAATCGAAGTCAAAATCTCTAACCAGAGTAGAATTGTTAATAATAAATGTTATTATTGAACCAAGGACTTTGTTTACGGATTGATCAAGTTGAATGTGGAAAATATTGGAGTTTTGACTAATACCAAACTCCTGGGTATCCTAAAGTGATACAATGTTGATGAGGAGAACGTGTGTAATTTATTGTTACTATTAGTACCACTTAAAGTGAAGTAAAATATGATTTAACCAAAATGATCGATAAGCGATGAATTTAGCCAAACCGTCACACTACTAGCTAAGATTATGTATGACCATTAATATTTTAATTTTTCAGTATTAACCGCTGACTAAATTTTTATCTCTAAGTCATACAACTGTATTTTTGAATTCTCCAAAATACCAAGATGATGTAATTGGTTTACAAAATTTAATTAATTAATACTTGAGAAAGATTAATTATTAACGTATTTGATATTTGTGGTTCTATAAGTAAGTGGGTAGCTCCTAGAAATTTTATTGGTACTACTGGTAATTATTTGGATGTATATATAAGCACGTGCGCATGTGTGTATAAATAGGCTTTAAATATACTTAATTATTTAGCACGCTTTTAAATTTTTTGGTCTATGGGACTATAAATAGCCGACTATAAGAGAGGGGAATAGGTCTTGATTGGATCTGGATTTCAGTTTGAACTAGAAAAAGGGACTGAGCAAAAGGTAGCGGATCTTTTCTGTAACGACCCGTATTTTACGGATCGAAAAGTTTGTCAAAATCTGGAATTTTAGCATTTTTGAGCCATTTCAGATTTTAGGCAAAAATATGGCTAAGTCCTAAGTCGTTCACGACTTAGTATAAGTCGTAAGTCGTATACGACTTAGGGGATAGGAGCTACCCAGAGGAATGGCGAGATAAGGGTCTGGAGATAGGTCGTTTGAACGGCTTAAGGGGTATGCGCGACTTAAGTGTATTGGTGAGTTAAGTGTTAGGTCGGCAAGGCGAGTTAGCGACCTAAGAACTGACCGACTTAGTAGAGTTAGCGACCTAGCAGTTACCGGGTTAGCATAGTTAGGTCGGTTAGACGACTTAAGAGGTTGACCGACTTATAGGTTATGCGACCTAATAGAGTTAGCGACTTATAGGAGTAGACGACTTATAGAATCTACGACTTAAGAATAACGACCTATAGAATGTTGCGAGTTAGTGAGGTTAGGTCGAAGGCTTCTGTGTTAATTTAAGTCGTAGACGACTTAATAATTTAACCCGGTTAAGTCATAGCCTATGTGTTAAGTCGTAGACGACTTAGGAGTTGAGTCGTAACCCAGTTATTTGTTAAGTCGTAGAAGCATAGATCTGTTAAGTCGTATCTTCTGCCAAGTCATAAGTCGTGACTAGTGGTAAGTCGCTAGGTGCGTATGAGCTTAAGTCGTAGACGACTTAAGGGAGTTAAGTCTTAAGTCGTAGGGGATTTGGGTCGTTGAGTCGTAGGATGGCATAGCAGTTGAGTCGTTAAGTCGTATAAGAGCAGGTGTTAAGTCGCAACCGACTTAAGGGTTAGCTGCTAAGTCTTATGTTGAAGGTTCACTAAGTCGTAGTCTGTTAGGTTGAAGGCTTTGTTAAGTCGGAGGTGTCTTAGGTCGTAAGTCGGAGACGACTTAGGAGATAGCCGAGTTACGACTTAGTGGATTTTCAGCTATAAATAGGAAGGGTTGTTCTCACTTTTTGGGATCCGGATTTCGAAGCGACGAAGTGCTGCCATTTTGAGAGCTCGACTTCTACACTTCTTCACTTCTTTTCTCCACTCTAATCTAGTGATTCCTTCCATCCACTTCGAAGATCAAATTGAAGATTCAAGAGCTTAGATTGAAGATCTTCATCCATTGAAGTTAGATTTCATCGTTTGAAGCGGATTCGTGATAGATCAAGCTTGATCCTTCGCTGTCCAGATCTGAAGCATGTTGATTTGAGTTTGTTCTGGTGATTTGGTGAGTGGTGATTATCTCTCACATGGATCCAAAGGAGTATATCGGATTGTTGGCTCGATTTGGTGTTAAAATAGGGATTTCCATGCATTTTCTTCATCCTAAGTGTAGATCCATATAGATCCATTGTTCATGATGATGTTACATTCATTTTATCATATGTTAACCTATGCAAGTTCATTCATCAAGTTTGTAGAGATATTGTTCATGTTTTCATGCTTGTTAGACTTTCAACTCTTTAATTACGAAAATGCCATTATTGTTATAATTGTCTACTTAGATCATATTTGAATGCTTGATTGTTTGGATTAATGTTTGACTTGGTTGATTGCTATGAATTAGATGATTGATGATTTGATTTAGATCAAAGACGATTCAAAAGCTAAGGGAAAGGCTCTTGAATTGGGAAAGCTGCTCGTGGCATATGTAGCGGGATGATGAAGCTCTTATGCATAGATTTGATGATGTGATGTTGAGATGAGGCTTTGCGAGGATGTAATGAAGCGAGGCATCATATGATGAAGTCTTGGTCTAATCCAGATGGGATCATTCCAAGCACGTTGGTAACTCGGTGATATGATTCGAGTTAAGGATAATGGATGCTTGAGAGGTGCTTGAGCTAGTATGGAAATAGTCGTCAAGGAGGATGACTAGGAGGCTTGGATAGCATCGTTGTTGAAGGTTCTAGCATGCTCTAAGCAAGAGTACGTTTGGGCAGATTCGATAGTCCCAACGGCCAACTGTTGATGGTCGAGTACTCTGGGCAGATTCGATAGTCCTAGGCACGGGCTGCGACGACGTGCGGGAGTTATGTCTAGAACCGAGGTTTCCATTAGCCCTTGAAGGACGGCTGAAAGAATGTGCCGGTCATTCAATTAACGGTGATATCGAAGTAGTGATAACAGTGATAGCCAGAGTCATGGATGTTTGGTTGTATCGTCATTCGGTCTCAAGAGCGGTATTTTCTGGGTGCTTATTTGATCTTTGTTTAGGCCTTGGGGGTTTGTACTTGGAAAACATCGCCCTTGACTCGAATGATTATTACTTTACTTTAAATTGTATGCTCTGCTATGTTTGCTTCTGCTTAGTGTGTGTCTGGGGGCTATCACTGTAGAAAGAGGTGGAGTGGGAGGGTTGTATTCCTATTCCTTTTCCTTTATGCTCTTTTGGTATGTTGTTAGTTAATTTACTGCTCACTAAGACTGTTGTCTGACTCAAGGCTTTATGTTTTAATTCTTATTGCCTTGGGCTGTTCGTCCATTTTGGGACGGGCAGACTAGGTAGCAGGTGACAAGTGCTGTTCTTGCTTCCCACGTTGCTGATATCGAAGACGAGCTGGAGGGTTGCATATTATCTTCTTGTTATATGTACTGGATGTTCCGCTGTTTGTATTCTCTGAGTGTTATGTAGTGAGGCTTGTTGTATTGACTATTCAGATGCTTGTATTCAACTATTATGAAGTTTTATTGATGGGATTTCATTCTGTGAAGCTTCACTATATATATGTTCTATTGTATTTTGTCCATGCGCTGTGAGTAATACGATAGATCCTATTGTTTTAATTTACCTTGACAATCGTCCATGGTCGCCTGGCACACTTTACAGCGCACTATCTCTAGATTCCGTGCGGGGGTCATGGGCGGTCGTCACATTTGGTATCAGAGCCTTGGTTAATCAATTTTACCCAACGCTCGTTGACGTAACTACGTATGAGAGACGTAATTGTATTTTGATGGATGATAACTATATATAATATAGTAGCTTAGTAGAGTTTGAGTCCTTTATGCAGTTGTTTCTCTAAGATGTTCTGATCATTCCTTTTTATAGATATCGAGAATGAGTCGAAGAGGGAGACCAGCTGCTAGGGAAGGCCGTGCTACTGAAGGGGCTACTGATTATGCAGCTATGTTCGAAGCTATGATGACTTCGATCATGAGAAGGATACCAGTTCCGGGGGCAGCAGTAGATGTTGGAGTTCAAGTCCAAACTCCGAAACCAGTGGATTTTGCTAAGTTGTGCAAGGATTATACTGCTCTTGGAGGGAAGTTTTTCTTGGGAACAGAATCAACTATCGAAGTCCAGAGATGGATAGATGCTTGTAGAAGGATCTTTGGTGATTTGGGAATTGATGATGCAACTAAGAGGAAGTTGGCATCAAGGCAGCTTCAAGGGAGAGCCTCTGATTGGTGGAACTCTATTACCATCAATACTCCGGAGGAAGGGATTACTTGGGAGCAATTCCAAGTCAGGTTTGAAGCTAAGTTCATTTCTACAGCGCAGAAGTCTGTTCTGTTCAAGAAGTTTGTGGAGCTCAAGCAAGGTGGAAGACCAGTTCTTGAGTATGTTTCTGAGTTTGTGGTTTTGTCCAAGTATGCTCGGTCTTATATCGAATCTGCATATCAGAAGAATGAGAAGTTTGTGACAGGCTTGGACAGTTATCTTGGGAGGCAGTTGGTGGATCATTTAGATGATTCATTTGAGAAGCTTGTGGAGAAAGCTCTCAGGCATGAGAGTCTGTTTCCTAAGGAAGGATCTGTTGTTGCTGTGACCAGGGAAGAGTCTAAACCCCAGCAGGGTGGAAACAAGAAGAGGAAGCAGCAACAGCAGAAGGGTAAGGATGGCCAGAAGAAGCCGAAGGGCGAAGTGACTTGCTACAACTGTCAGCAGAAGGGCCATTTCTCTAAGGATTGCAAGAATTCGAAGGCGCCGGCGAAGTGTCACAACTGTGACAAGCCAGGGCATTTCAGGAAGAATTGTCCAAAACCGAGGAGGGATAAGCAGATTGTGCAAGCTTATGCTTTGGGAGCTGTTCCGTCGTCTTCGAAAGCTCCTACCGCTGAAGAGAAGGGAAAGAGTGTGGTGGTTCAAGGTACTCTTTTCTTATGTGGTGTTCCAGTTAGAGTGTTGTTTGATACTGGGGCGTCGCATTTGTTTGTTTGTAATGAACTCGTAGGCCGGTTAAGTTTGGAACCAGATATTGTTGATAGGCCATTGGTTGTGACTAATCCAGTTGGGGGTTCGTCTTGTTTGTGTATGTTATGCCGTGGTCTGATTGTGTCGAGTCATGGTTGCTCTTTTGTTTGTGATTGTTTTGTTCTGAACTTTGCGGGGTTCGGAATTATTTTGGGTATGGACTGGCTTAGGAAGTATGCGGCTAAGGTTGATTGCGAAAGGTTGGAAGTGACAGTCGAGAATGTGGAGGGGCGAAAGATTGTGATACGATGTAAGCATGAAGAAGGCGTCTTCATGAGCTTCATGTATTCGCTGGTTGTTCCACGGGATGGACTGTCATCGGTGCCAATCGCTAATGGATTCGAGGATGTCTTTGACGAAGTCAAAGGATTGCCGCCGCATAGAGAGATCGGGATTCATATAGATCTAGTTGAAGGAGCCAGACCTGTTGTGATGCCTCTTAGGCGGATGGCGCCTAGGGAACAGCAGGAGTTGAGGGTGCAAGTTGATGATCTTTTGCAGAAAGGATTCATTCGACGTAGTGTGTCCGAGTGGGGTGCACCAGTTGTGTTTGCAACTAAGGCAGATGGGTCGTTGAGATTGTGCGTCGATTATCGTGAGCTGAATAAGGTGACTAAGAAGAACAAGTATCCATTGCCGAGAATAGATGACTTGTTTGATCAGCTTCACGAGGCTAAGGTGTTTTCTCAGATGGATTTGGCAACGGGATTTCACCAGTTGAGAGTGGCTAAGGATAGTGTGCCGAAGACTGCTTTTAGGACACCATCCGGTTTCTTTGAGTGGCTGGTAATGCCGTTTGGATTGACTAACGCGCCAGCATATTTTGTGGATCTTATGAATAGAGTGTTCAGAGATCAGTTGAACAAGTTCGTACTTGTGTTCGTGGATGATATTCTGATTTATTCCAGAACTGAGGAAGAGCATAAGACGCACTTGCGTATTGTTTTGGAAATCTTACAGAAACATCAGCTGAAGGCTAAGTTTTCGAAGTGTCACTTCTGGAAGAGTGAAGTGAGGTTCTTAGGCCATGTGATTTCTGGAAATGGGATAGCGGTTGATCCCGCTAAGGTGGCAGCAATCCAGGATTGGGTTAGACCTAAGAATGCATCTGATGTGAGAAGTTTTCTTGGATTAGCAGGATATTATCGACGGTTTATCAAAGACTTCTCCAAGATAGCTGCACCGTTAACAGGATTGACGAAGAAGAACCAAGTGTTCAGTTGGGATGCTAAGTGTGAGCAAGCTTTCGGAATCCTGAAAGAGAGATTGACAAGTGCTCCTGTTTTGACTATTCCAAGTGGGAATGATGAGATGGTGGTTTACACCGACGCATGTGGTACTGGACTTGGAGCAGTACTGATGCAGAGAGATAAAGTTGTTGCGTATGCCAGTCGACAACTGAAGCCGCATGAAAGGAATTACCCGACTCATGATTTGGAGTTAGCGGCGATTGTATTTGCTCTGAAGATGTGGAGACATTATCTGTTGGGAGTTCGATTCGAGTTGTTTACAGATCATAAGTCGTTGAAGTATCTTTTCTCCCAAAAGGATTTGAATCTTCGGCAGCAGCGTTGGCTAGAGTTTTTAGCATCATATGATTTTGGTATAGCTTATACTCCGGGAAAAGGTAACGCAGTGGCAGATGCGTTAAGTCGAAGACATGCAGGATTGGGAGCCATGTTTTCAGAATGGAAGAGTCTCGAGTATTTAGCTGGATTTGACTTCAGGCCTAGATGTGAATTGGAACCTGAGATGTTGGCAAACTTATCGATAAGACCTTCTCTTGTGGAAAGGATTGGCGAGAGCCAAAAGCGAGACGATAAGCTTGTCAAGATTATCCGTGAATTGGAATCTGGATTGGATCCAGAAAAGGATAAAGGATTCGAGGTCGATCGAGAGGGTTGGCTTCGAAAGCAAGGACGACTAGTTGTTCCCGATATAGATGAATTGAGGAGTGAAGTCCTGAAGGAAAGTCATCACTCGAAGCTGACAATTCATCCAGGTGGAAATAAGATGTATCGGGATATGAAGAGAACCTACTACTGGGAAGGCATGAAGAAGGATGTTGGAAATTTTATTTCCAAGTGTATGAACTGCCAGTTGGTAAAAGCCGAACAGAAGAAGCCTAGTGGATTGCTTCAGCCATTAGAAGTTCCTGCATGGAAGTGGGAACAAGTGTCGATGGATTTTATCGATGGATTGCCTAGAACAAGAACGGGAAATGAAGGGATTTGGGTCATTGTAGATCGTCTGACCAAGAGTGTGAGGTTCATTCCTGTTCGATCGACTAGGACTGCATCAAAGTTGGCTGAGTTGTATGTTAAGTGGATAGTTCGATTCCATGGTATTCCGAAGAGTATAGTGAGCGATCGAGATCCATTGTTCACTAGTGGATTTTGGAAGAGCTTCCAGGAAGTTTTGGGAACCGAGTTGTGTTTGAGTACAGCTTATCACCCTCAAACAGATGGTCAGACCGAGAGAGTCAACCGAGTTTTGGAAGATCTTCTTAGAGCATGTGTTTTGGACTTCGGAGGATCATGGGAAGATCACCTTCATTTGGTGGAGTTTGCATACAACAACAGTTACCAGTCGAGCATTGGTATGGCACCGTATGAGGCATTGTATGGAAGACCGTGTAACTCACCGACATGTTGGTTAGAAACAGGAGAAAAGCTGATACTTGGGCCAGAGATGATTCGACAGACTTCAGATTGTATAGAGATCATTCGGCAACGAATGAAGGCAGCCCAAGACCGTCAGAAGAGTTATGCTGATAAGCGTCGTAAGGAATTGGAGTTCGACGTTGGTAATATGGTTTTTGTGAAGATTTCTCCTCTGAAGAATGTTATTCGATTCGGGAAGAAAGGAAAATTGACTCCAAGATTTGTTGGACCATTCCCGATCATCGAGCGAATTGGAAAGCTCGCCTACAGATTGGAGTTACCAGAGAAGATGTCGAGTGTGCACAATGTTTTTCATGTATCATATCTACGGAAGTATGTGCATGACTCGAATACAGTGGTCTCTGCTGATAGCTGTGAAGATTTTGAAGTTGATCCAGTTGGTAGAAGACCTCGTAAGCCGCTTCGTGTTGTTGAAACCGACACGAAACAGCTTAGGAGGAAGGTAGTTAAGTTGCTCAAGATACAATGAAGTGATGATGATAACGACTGTACGTGGGAGGTGGAAGAGAGGATGAAGGCAGCTCATCCTGAACTCTTCAAGGTATGGCCCTAAGGTGTCGTCTCATCTCACGATATTGTAACTTGTTCTAAGTTTTAGAATTCTGTACGCTAAGCTAGAATTGGATGTATGGTTTGTTGATTGCTATGGATGGTAGGCGTACAGAATAGTCTTCGATTGCTTTGTTTGCTTGGAATTTCGGGGGCGAAATTCCTAAGGGGGAGAGAATGTAACGACCCGTATTTTACGGATCGAAAAGTTTGTCAAAATCGGGAATTTTAGCATTTTTGAGCCATTTCAGATTTTAGGCAAAAATATGGCTAAGTCCTAAGTCGTTCACGACTTAGTATAAGTCGTAAGTCGTATACGACTTAGGGGATACGAGCTACCCAGAGGAATGGTGAGATAAGGGTCTGGAGATAGGTCGTTTGAACGACTTAAGGGGTAGGCGCGACTTAAGTGTATTGGTGAGTTAAGTGTTAGGTCGGCAGGGCGAGTTAGCGACCTAAGAACTGACCGACTTAGTAGAGTTAGCGACCTAGCAGTTACCGGGTTAGCATAGTTAGGTCGGTTAGCTGACTTAAGAGGTTGACCGACTCATAGGGTAGGCGACCTAATAGAGTTAGCGACTTATAGGAGTAGACGACTTATAGAATCTGCGACTTAAGAATAACGACCTATAGAATGTTGCGAGTTAGTGAGGTTAGGTCGAAGGCTTCTGTGTTAATTTAAGTCGTAGACGACTTAAGAATTTAACCCGGTTAAGTCGTAGCCTATGTGTTAAGTCGTAGACGACTTAGGAGTTGAGTCGTAACCCAGTTATTTGTTAAGTCGTAGAAGCATAGATCTGTTAAGTCGTATCTTCTGCCAAGTCATAAGTCGTGACTAGTGGTAAGTCGCTAGGTGCGTATGAGCTTAAGTCATAGACGACTTAAGGGAGTTAAGTCTTAAGTCGTAGGGGATTTGGGTCGTTGAGTCGTAGGATGGCATAGAAGTTGAGTCGTTAAGTCGTATAGGAGCAGGTGTTAAGTCGCAACCGACTTAAGGGTTAGCTGCTAAGTCTTATGTTGAAGGTTCACTAAGTCGTAGTATGTTAGGTTGAAGGCTTTGTTAAGTCAGAGGTGTCTTAGGTCGTAAGTCGGAGACGACGTAGGAGATAGCCGAGTTACGACTTAGTGGATTTTCAGCTATAAATAGGAAGGGTTGTTCTCACTTTTTGGGATCCGGATTTCGAAGCGACGAAGTGCTGCCATTTTGAGAGCTCGACTTCTACACTTCTTCACTTCTTTTCTCCACTCTAATCTAGTGATTCCTTCCATCCAATTCGAAGATCAAATTGAAGATTCAAGAGCTTAGATTGAAGATCTTCATCCATTGAAGTTAGATTTCATCGTTTGAAGCGGATTCGTGATAGATCAAGCTTGATCCTTCGCTGTCCAGATCTGAAGCGTGTTGATTTGAGTTTGTTTTGGTGATTTGGTGAGTGGTGATTATCTCTCACACGGATCCAAAGGAGTATATCGGATTGTTGGCTCGATTTGGTGTTAAAATAGGGATTTCCATGCATTTTCTTCATCCTAAGTGTAGATCCATATAGATCCATTGTTCATGATGATGTTACATCCATTTTATCATATGTTAACCTATGCAAGTTCATTCATCAAGTTTGTAGAGATATTGTTCATGTTTTCATGCTTGTTAGACTTTCAACTCTTTAATTACGAAAATGCCATTATTGTTATAATTGTCTACTTAGATCATATTTGAATGCTTGATTGTTTGGATTAATGTTTGACTTGGTTGATTGCTATGAATTAGATGATTGATGATTTGATTTAGATCAAAGACGATTCAAAAGCTAAGGGAAAGGCTCTTGAATTGGGAAAGCTGCTCGTGGCATATGTAGCGGGATGATGAAGCTCTTATGCATAGATTTGATGATGTGATGTTGAGATGAGGCTTTGCGAGGATGTAATGAAGCGAGGCATCATATGATGAAGACTTGGTCTAATCCAGATGGGATCATTCCAAGCACGTTGGTAACTCGGTGATATGATTCGAGTTAAGGATAATGGATGCTTGAGAGGTGCTTTGTAACGACCCAGAATTTTGAACAAATTAAATTGAAAATATTTAATTAATTTTAAATATTTGAACGATGATTTAATTTGAATTCCCAATATAACTTTGAAATTGGCGATTAAATTATAAAATTTAATCTATTGTAAGTTGAATTAAATTTGAATCTTCGATTATAGGCCGATGAAAAATATTTCAAATGCTTGTGAAATTTATATTGATGACACTGAAGATATCAGCAGCTTCAGAATTTAAATTTAAACTGTTTTGTTCAGTTTTGAAATAAATCGTTCGAACCAATATTTATAAAATAGTCATTTTTCAAACAGTCTCGGAATTCGACGAAACCAGTTCCATTGGGTCCGTAATATTGTATTATTACTGGATTTCCAATTTCGTATTTTTCGGAGTTAGTATGAGAGCGTACGGAGAGTAAACGCGTTGGTAATAAATCAAAAATTTAAATTTAAATTTATATTTTTATTTGGTCAACAAACACACGTCTTCTTCCCTTAACCCACGCCAAGTATCACGGGTACGAAATCGTGCCAACTATCTCGTTCAAAAATAAAAATGGCGGTCTACTGCTCGAAAAACAAATCGCGTTCGAGTTCGAGAACGGCAGTTCGATAGAATTCGTAAACCAAGGCATGGAGGTGCGTTCAACTTCGTGGAGGCTCGTGCTAGGGCACGATTGCATCGGCAGGGCAGGCGTAGTCGCGATTGATGGGAAGGCGCGACCGATGTCACGAAGTTGCGAGGGGCTCGACAGCCATTTCGAAGTCGCCAGATCTGCTCGAGGTCGACATCGCGCGAGTTGGAGGTAGGCATGGCGGTGGCCATCGTTGATCGAAGTGATGGAAACGGCATGGCAAAGACGAAGGCTGGGGACTGCGATGGAAGGCGTGGTGGCGTTGTCACGTACGCGAGTTTCTGGTGATGCGTGGCCTTGGCAGCTAGGGCTTGGCGGCGAAGCACGGTCGGGGCCGTAGATTACTCGCGAATTTATCGCGAGGGAGACTGGTTCTCGAAATTGCAGTGAGGTATTTTTTTTCCAGGTCTGTTTAAATTTAAATTTAAATTAAATAAATATTTAAAAGGAAGAATTGGGTTATATAAAACTGAAAATAGATATATATCTATATATATAAGATTTCTGGAAGAAAAAAAATATAGGGAGCTTACTGTGATAATTTTATGTACATAGAAAAGTGAATATAAAAATATAGAGTATCCTCTGTATATTTGTACATGTATATCTCCACATGTAGGTTCTGGTTAAAACAAAAAAAAAAGATATAGGAGTTTAAAATGGTTGAAAGATTTTGTAGAGTTGATTTTCGAAGCTATATAAATTTATTTTATAAGTAAGGGTTTCAAAGGAAAAAGAAAAGAAAATGTTTTGTTAAATAGAAATTGGTTTAAAACAAAACCATTGAATAATTAAAATTACCAAACAGAAATTGATTACTCGATTATTTCGAATATTGATGAACGGTATAAATATTTATACAAGGTCTAAAAGAGATCGAGAACCAAGTCGGAAATGGTCAAAATGGAAATGGATTGCAAAATAAAAGCTAAGGTGAGATTTTTCTCACTCAAAATGAAAGTGGAATTTTCAGTTATTATTGATTGATTTGATTGCTATTGGATGTGATATTAGATATAGTAGGATATATCTATTATATATATAGCAATATATACATATTGGTATATGTATATATTGGATTGATGATTTCCCGCCTCGTATAGCGGATGAGACCCTATTGCGCCGTTAGTAAGCGGATTTTTATAAAACCCATATACCGCGATAATTCCGTACTAGAGCGGAATTGGTATTGTGCTAACGTCTTTGGATGCAGGGAAACAGGTTGGAGGGATCCAACTGGACCCCTCACATTGATTGAATTTATTTCTATTGTGATATGAATCTGTGAATGATTATAGTGATACTATTAATCATATTGATATCTGGAAATTGTTTGAAAGCTAAAATTTAGCTGAATGGATGTTTTGACATCATTGGATTCCAAAGATAAACGAAATTGAATTTTTGAAATTCAAGTAGAAAATTTCTAAGTGAATCAATTTTTTTGAAATTGAAGAAATTTTGAAGAAAGGAATTTTAAAGTATAAAAAGTTAATTTTTATAATCTTATCGAATTTATTTCCAGAATAAAGTGAAAATGTTAAATAAATGAATTTCGTATAATAGTGATTTTAAATTGAGGAAATTTATTTAAAATTTGGATTTTTAAATAGATTGAAAGAGATAAAGAAATTTATTTTCTTTAAAAGGGATTTATTTAAAAAGAAATAAGTGAGAAGTCCAATTTGAAATTTAATTGGCAAATTGAAACGAAATTGGAAAATTGATATGAAGTTTATAGATTTATAAATTGTGAAGTTAAATTGAGATGGAATTTATAGATTTATAAATTGTGAAGTTAAATCGAGATGGAATTTATAGACTTATAAATTGTGAAGTTATAAAATGGATGAAACTGTAGAATAAAAGGGTTATAAGAGATTAACTTATAAAGGGGATTTTTGCCTTTAAATGGAATATTTATCGAATTATTAATAAAGGAGATTTGTTAAATTGAAGTCGTTAGAAAATAGAAATGGAATTTATAAACGTTGTTTTATAAATAAGTATGGAAATCAATCAAATTTGATGAATTTAATGTAGAAGATTATTAAAGAAGATATATTCGCGATTTTGGATAGCGAATTTCTATTGAAATAAAAATGTGTAGAAATGATTGAAAATTGGGTTTAGTGAATTATATTCACGATTTTGGACAGTGAATATATTGTTAAGTAAAATGGATTTATTTTTGAAGAAGTGATATTAAAAAAATGAAGTTAAACATTTTAAAGATGTTTTAAAATGTATTATGAATCGAAAGCATAGTTTTCAACAGTACTTGTTGAAATAGACGTTTTTCGAGAAATTTAAGGAAATGGTGGACTATAACACTGTTGTTATAGTAAATGATTTCCGAAAGGAAATGTTTTATATAGTATTGGGATTTACACATCTACCTAAATTCTGAATCCCTATACTAGTGATTTTGAGTCGTCGTAACGATGTTTTACGTAACATTCGTTTTGACTCAAATAAAGGTGTTAAAAGAATGTTTTCCTTAAAGAATGAATATATACTTAATTTGATTTAAGTATATCGAATATTTTCAAATGTTGAAATTAAAAGGTTTGTGAAATACTTATTATTAAATAAGTATGGAATTACTTTTCCAATATGAAATGAACATTTTGAGATTTATCTTTGTAAAGATAAATCGAAAGTGAATATTGACATCGATTCGAAAATCGTATATCAGTAGATATTTTTGAAATATAAATTCACATGGAATTTATAAAAGAAAGGGGAAACTGTTTAGAAAAATAAACGTTGATTTATTTTTGAAGTGTGGAAATTTTATACCTAGTAAAGATATTTTTGAAGATAAATAATTTGGGAAAATTATTTGGAATCTGATGATGTTGCGCATCTTTATTGATAGTTAAATAACCGACTATCAATAATTACCTTTAGATAGGTATTTGTTGTGAATTGGATGAATTTGAATGCCACACTTATTTTTGAATAATCGCTCACTCTTCGGGTTAGCCGGGAAAGGACCATGGGGTCGTATAACCCATTCCGAATTTGTGATACGTCGTTATGAATCGCATTCGAAGACCGGTGTTGAAGACCGGATATTTTTGAAAACGGAAGGATTACCGTCGAGTTACTCTACATCGGCTGATCTCCGATTTAGAGGTTTTTATCACCCTTAGTGACGGGAAGTCCGGACGTGATTAGAAAATTATCCGGAAATGCAAGGGCTTCGTGAGAAGTGCCTTCGGTTCTGTTTGATCCCGGAACAGACTTATATGGATTGTATGTCCGACGTTACAATTTGAGATATAAAGCTGATTTCTTTCAAATACATTTCTGTTGGTGGCGGAGAATTTATTCTCTTAGCTTAACACCCTTCTCTGAGACGTACGAGCTCAGAGGTTATGTAGTTGAAATTTACCAGCGATATACTCCCAATTTGGTAACGTGGCATACTGAGTGTTGCTGTGAAATGATCAGTGTTTGATCATTTGTGATATGATCATTTGTTTGATCTTATATCTTTGTGATCATAGGTTGATCATTTTGTTTGACCCGAAGCAGGGCTTTGTAGAAAGCGTAGCTTTGTGGACGAGACTTCATCGAGCCTCACACCCCGGAAATGGTCGAAACAGGAAGGATGCGGCAAGGTTCTAGGGAGTAGCGCCCCTTAGTGTATGTCATTCCTTCTGGATAAAGGTGGTATCATGGTATGGAGCCCAGATACTTAACCTCTGTGGTTACTGCATTATTATTATCTATGTGGTTTGTTGCGAATCGGGGATCCTCGGGAAGATCGGTGACGATCGGGGGATGGCATACGCGTGTCAGCAGTTACCTATTTTTGCAGAGGTAACCCGGCCTTGTGTTGGCAGAGATCCGGTTAGGTTCTCGGGTCGTCTATTCCAGGGACGTACCCATCGTGGATAGGAATTTCCTTAGCCTGACCATTTGTTGGAAATCCAAAGAAACAATACGAGCCTTTACGATTTCAATTGTATAACCTGTCTCCTCAGGAGGCAGCTATAGCAGGCATAATATAATGGTACCTATGCTGGCTAAGATTTATATTCTACTTTCGAAATGTTTTCCACTATGCACTAATAATAATATCAAAAAGAATTTGATTTTTGCGTAGTAAGCATCTTTGACTATCATAAGAAGAAATCTCCTCCAATTCTGCGTTTGCATTGTGTGTGTGGTGGGAGGTCTTATGGTAGTTTCATTTTCCAAAAGCATTTCGAATTGACTTAAAAATTATTTTGTTGTTATAAAGAATAACTGTTTTACGATCTCACACCAGTCACCATGACTGACTCGGAGTTTATTGTTTCCCTTCTAAACTCTGGGTGCCCACCAATTTCCACACGGGCAGTCTAGAGTTAGATTATCAGGATATTCTGGATATTCTGGAGCTTGGAGATAAGCTGGAGGACGAGACGTAGTATTTGTATCTGATAGTATTTATTCCGCTGTGTATTCTGTATGAGGACAAGTTATATAACTGTCCATTGTTGTATTGAGTTGTATATTGACTCTGATTGATGTATGTATAAAATGATATAGTTCTTTGTTTAAAGATTATTCATTTATCTATTATATATTGTTCCGCTGCGATATGTGAGATTCTGATATTGTTTTTCTATTCTGATGTTGTGTTGTTCTTCTCTTCTTTCTTCTTCTGTTTTCTCCTTCTTCTACTTTTTCTTTTTCTTAAAACCCTCACTATTGGAGTTTCCGGCACTCAATTGCTCGGCAGTCGATAAAGTGAGTATCGATGTCGAATTTTCGAAAGTCGAAAATTTCGGTATGTGACAGCGTGGTATCAGAGCATATGGTTAAGCGACAACCCTGCTCTGTTGGGTGTTACTCATTAGAGATAGAGTCAGCAGTACTCTAGAATGAGTTTGAGTGTAATAATATATATGAGCGCGTATTTGTTAGCGAATATAAAATTGTTTTGTATTGTGATGATTGGTTTATTGAGTGGCATATGAACCTTCGTCGGCACAGTCTTGCAAAACTGTATCGAAGGGGTTTCTAAACGCTTGAATAGAACAATTCGGCACAGTATTGTTTTTTAATAGGGTGAATGAGATAATTTTGCCCAAAACTATTTTTTTGTATATAAAAGAAATGTTTTTCTATGAATTATCATAGTATATGGATGCTTGTTTGTTAGGAAAGTGATAATATTGAAAGTTCTCACTATTGTATGAAATGGAATAAGAAACTGAAATCGTAACTCCAAAGTTAAGAAATAAAATTCATATACAAATGAAATTTGAGATTATAAATTATAAATGTGACTTATAATTTAAAACGGAATTCTAGAGAAGTTTTTGGAAATGTTTTGAAAAGAATTTGAAAATTTTGGAGATTTGGAAAGTTTAAATCATTTTTGGTTTGGAAGTGATTTTCAAAGGTTTTGAAAAGTCTTTTGAAGAGATGAAAAGCTCTAAACTCTTTTCGGTCGCTGGAAAATAACTTCGATGATGACCGCGGCATCATTGGTGTTCATTTTCGGGTTTCCAAAAGAGGGATTGCTGCCAAATTATTTTAAACGGAAAGTGTTTGGAAAATTTGGGTTTTTGTTTTGGAAATTCAAATGGAATTTGAATTGTTTTCAGAATGGCTTTGAAATGTGGGTAAACTCTGGAATACTATATAAAAATATCTATGAAATATTAAGAAGTTGATAACTTGTAAAGTTTAAATAAAAATCTAACTTAAAGAGATGAATTCATATATGAATAAAATTGTGAATATAAATTGTAAATGGAATTTATAAATGGAAATAAAATTCCAAGAAGATAATTGAAATTAAAATTCATTAGTAGAATGAAATTGTAAGTGAATATATAAATGATTATATAACCCGAAACGTAAATAAGTTGATAACTTATAAAGGATTTGAAAATGAATAGAACTGGAATTAAATTTGGTTTGTGAAATATTAAACTAAAATTTGTAAGTGAAGCTTATTAAATGAAGTGAATAAGATTAAAACTGAATATTAAACTTCTTTTGAATTTGATAGTAAATGAAGTTGAAACCGAATTTGAATAAATAAATTGGAGTAGTAACAAATGAATTGGAATGAGAGTTCAAATTGAATGAAAGATAATTGATAAATTCAATATTCAGAAGTTAAATTGAATTGAAATTGTGAATTGAATTCAAATGAATGTGAACTGTAAAATTGAAGGAAAATGAATAGGTGTAACTTCAACAGTGAAGTAAAGATGGTATAAGTAGTTTATATTGAAATTTTGTAATAAAATGTGCAAAATGGTTTGAATATATGCAACTAGATATTATGGCTAGTAGGATATACAGGTTGTAAAGGAATTGGAATTTAATTTCGAAGATGAATTTGAATTGCTCGACAAAAGGTAAGTATTTGAATTGTAATATGAGTTTTTGCTGATTTCTTGTCTAGCCGCTTGGCTTTTTCTTTTTCTTTTTGAAATCTGAGAGTCCGTAGGGACGTTTTGTAGTAGTGCCGTATTAGCCGCGCAAAGGAGACGCTGGCAAAATTTTTCGAAAATTTCGAGTGTTAGAAAATTTTTGAGAAAATTTGGAAGTTTAAATTTGAATTTAAACTTAAATTTGAATTGTAAAGAAAACAATGTTGTTTGAAACTTATAATAGAAGTTGGAAAGATAGTTGGAATGATAACGAATCTTTAGTAGGAAGATTTGTTTTGATAAATTGATAAAACTATTGAATGTTGAAAAATAGTAGACGAGTTAAGGACATTTTTTCCTAACTTGTAATTTCGAGGACGAAATTCTTTTAAGGGGGGAAGTCTGTAACGACCCAGAATTTTGAACAAATTAAATTGAAAATATTTAATTAATTTTAAATATTTGAACGATGATTTAATTTGAATTCCCAATATAACTTTGAAATTGGCGATTAAATTATAAAATTTAATCTATTGTAAGTTGAATTAAATTTGAATCTTCGATTATAGGCCGATGAAAAATATTTCAAATGCTTGTGAAATTTATATTGATGACACTGAAGATATCAGCAGCTTCAGAATTTAAATTTAAACTGTTTTGTTCAGTTTTGAAATAAATCGTTCGAACCAATATTTATAAAATAGTCATTTTTCAAACAGTCTCGGAATTCGACGAAACCAGTTCCATTGGGTCCGTAATATTGTATTATTACTGGATTTCCAATTTCGTATTTTTCGGAGTTAGTATGAGAGCGTACGGAGAGTAAACGCGTTGGTAATAAATCGAAAATTTAAATTTAAATTTATATTTTTATTTGGTCAACAAACACACGTCTTCTTCCCTTAACCCACGCCAAGTATCACGGGTACGAAATCGTGCCAACTATCTCGTTCAAAAATAAAAATGGCGGTCTACTGCTCGAAAAACAAATCGCGTTCGAGTTCGAGAACGGCAGTTCGATAGAATTCGTAAACCAAGGCATGGAGGTGCGTTCAACTTCGTGGAGGCTCGTGCTAGGGCACGATTGCATCGGCAGGGCAGGCGTAGTCGCGATTGATGGGAAGGCGCGACCGATGTCACGAAGTTGCGAGGGGCTCGACAGCCATTTCGAAGTCGCCAGATCTGCTCGAGGTCGACATCGCGCGAGTTGGAGGTAGGCATGGCGGTGGCTATCGTTGATCGAAGTGATGGAAACGGCATGGCAAAGACGAAGGCTGGGGACTGCGATGGAAGGCGTGGTGGCGCTGTCACGTACGCGAGTTTCTGGTGATGCGTGGCCTTGGCAGCTAGGGCTTGGCGGCGAAGCACGGTCGGGGCCGTAGATTACTCGCGAATTTATCGCGAGGGAGACTGGTTCTCGAAATTGCAGTGAGGTATTTTTTTTCCAGGTCTGTTTAAATTTAAATTTAAATTAAATAAATATTTAAAAGGAAGAATTGGGTTATATAAAACTGAAAATAGATATATATCTATATATATAAGATTTCTGGAAGAAAAAAAATATAGGGAGCTTACTGTGATAATTTTATATACATAGAAAAGTGAATATAAAAATATAGAGTATCCTCTGTATATTTGTACATGTATATCTCCACATGTAGGTTCTGGTTAAAACAAAAAAAAAGATATAGGAGTTTAAAATGGTTGAAAGATTTTGTAGAGTTGATTTTCGAAGCTATATAAATTTATTTTATAAGTAAGGGTTTCAAAGGAAAAAGAAAAGAAAATGTTTTGTTAAATAGAAATTGGTTTAAAACAAAACCATTGAATAATTAAAATTACCAAATAGAAATTGATTACTCGATTATTTCGAATATTGATGAACGGTATAAATATTTATACAAGGTCTAAAAGAGATCGAAAACCAAGTCGGAAATGGTCAAAATGGAAATGGATTGCAAAATAAAAGCTAAGGTGAGATTTTTCTCACTCAAAATGAAAGTGGAATTTTCAGTTATTATTGATTGATTTGATTGCTATTGGATGTGATATTAGATATAGTAGGATATATCTATTATATATATAACAATATATACATATTGGTATATGTATATATTGGATTGATGATTTCCCGCCTCGTATAGCGGATGAGACCCTATTGCGCCGTTAGTAAGCGGATTTTTATAAAACCCATATACCGCGATAATTCCGTACTAGAGCGGAATTGGTATTGTGCTAACGTCTTTGGATGCAGGGAAACAGGTTGGAGGGATCCAACTGGACCCCTCACATTGATTGAATTTATTTCTATTGTGATATGAATCTGTGAATGATTATAGTGATACTATTAATCATATTGATATCTGGAAATTGTTTGAAAGCTAAAATTTAGCTGAATGGATGTTTTGACATCATTGGATTCCAAAGATAAACGAAATTGAATTTTTGAAATTCAAGTAGAAAATTTCTAAGTGAATCAATTTTTTTGAAATTGAAGAAATTTTGAAGAAAGGAATTTTAAAGTATAAAAAGTTAATTTTTATAATCTTATCGAATTTATTTCCAGAATAAAGTGAAAATGTTAAATAAATGAATTTCGTATAATAGTGATTTTAAATTGAGGAAATTTATTTAAAATTTGGATTTTTAAATAGATTGAAAGAGATAAAGAAATTTATTTTCTTTAAAAGGGATTTATTTAAAAAGAAATAAGTGAGAAGTCCAATTTGAAATTTAATTGGCAAATTGAAACGAAATTGGAAAATTGATATGAAGTTTATAGATTTATAAATTGTGAAGTTAAATTGAGATGGAATTTATAGATTTATAAATTGTGAAGTTAAATCGAGATGGAATTTATAGACTTATAAATTGTGAAGTTATAAAATGGATGAAACTGTAGAATAAAAGGGTTATAAGAGATTAACTTATAAAGGGGATTTTTGCCTTTAAATGGAATATTTATCGAATTATTAATAAAGGAGATTTGTTAAATTGAAGTCGTTAGAAAATAGAAATGGAATTTATAAACGTTGTTTTATAAATAAGTATGGAAATCAATCAAATTTGATGAATTTAATGTAGAAGATTATTAAAGAAGATATATTCGCGATTTTGGATAGCGAATTTCTATTGAAATAAAAATGTGTAGAAATGATTGAAAATTGGGTTTAGTGAATTATATTCACGATTTTGGACAGTGAATATATTGTTAAGTAAAATGGATTTATTTTTGAAGAAGTGATATTAAAAAAATGAAGTTAAACATTTTAAAGATGTTTTAAAATGTATTATGAATCGAAAGCATAGTTTTCAACAGTACTTGTTGAAATAGACGTTTTTCGAGAAATTTAAGGAAATGGTGGACTATAACACTGTTGTTATAGTAAATGATTTCCAAAAGGAAATGTTTTATATAGTATTGGGATTTACACATCTACCTAAATTCTGAATCCCTATACTAGTGATTTTGAGTCGTCGTAACGATGTTTTACGTAACATTCGTTTTGACTCAAATAAAGGTGTTAAAAGAATGTTTTCCTTAAAGAATGAATATATACTTAATTTGATTTAAGTATATCGAATATTTTCAAATGTTGAAATTAAAAGGTTTGTGAAATACTTATTATTAATAAGTATGGAATTACTTTTCCAATATGAAATGAACATTTTGAGATTTATCTTTGTAAAGATAAATCGAAAGTGAATATTGACATCGATTCGAAAATCGTATATCAGTAGATATTTTTGAAATATAAATTCACATGGAATTTATAAAAGAAAGGGGAAACTGTTTAGAAAAATAAACGTTGATTTATTTTTGAAGTGTGGAAATTTTATACCTAGTAAAGATATTTTTGAAGATAAATAATTTGGGAAAATTATTTGGAATCTGATGATGTTGCGCATCTTTATTGATAGTTAAATAACCGACTATCAATAATTACCTTTAGATAGGTATTTGTTGTGAATTGGATGAATTTGAATGCCACACTTATTTTTGAATAATCGCTCACTATTCGGGTTAGCCGGGAAAGGACCATGGGGTCGTATAACCCATTCCGAATTTGTGATACGTCGTTATGAATCGCATTCGAAGACCGGTGTTGAAGACCGGATATTTTTGAAAACGGAAGGATTACCGTCGAGTTACTCTACATCGGCTGATCTCCGATTTAGAGGTTTTTATCACCCTTAGTGACGGGAAGTCCGGACGTGATTAGAAAATTATCCGGAAATGCAAGGGCTTCGTGAGAAGTGCCTTCGGTTCTGTTTGATCCCGGAACAGACTTATATGGATTGTATGTCTGACGTTACAATTTGAGATATAAAGCTGATTTCTTTCAAATACATTTCTGTTGGTGGCGGAGAATTTATTCTCTTAGCTTAACACCCTTCTCTGAGACGTACGAGCTCAAAGGTTATGTAGTTGAAATTTACCAGCGATATACTCCCAATTTGGTAACGTGGCATACTGAGTGTTGCTGTGAAATGATCAGTGTTTGATCATTTGTGATATGATCATTTGTTTGATCTTATATCTTTGTGATCATAGGTTGATCATTTTGTTTGACCCGAAGCAGGGCTTTGTAGAAAGCGTAGCTTTGTGGACGAGACTTCATCGAGCCTCACACCCCGGAAATGGTCGAAACAGGAAGGATGCGGCAAGGTTCTAGGGAGTAGCGCCCCTTAGTGTATGTCATTCCTTCTGGATAAAGGTGGTATCATGGTATGGAGCCCAGATACTTAACCTCTGTGGTTACTGCATTATTATTATCTATGTGGTTTGTTGCGAATCGGGGATCCTCGGGAAGATCGATGACGATCGGGGGATGGCATACGCGTGTCAGCAGTTACCTATTTTTGCAGAGGTAACCCGGCCTTGTGTTGGCAGAGATCCGGTTAGGTTCTCGGGTCGTCTATTCCAGGGACGTACCCATCGTGGATAGGAATTTCCTTAGCCTGACCATTTGTTGGAAATCCAAAGAAACAATACGAGCCTTTACGATTTCAATTGTATAACCTGTCTCCTTAGGAGGCAGCTATAGCAGGCATAATATAATGGTACCTATGCTGGCTAAGATTTATATTCTACTTTCGAAATGTTTTCCACTATGCACTAATAATAATATCAAAAAGAATTTGATTTTTGCGTAGTAAGCATCTTTGACTATCATAAGAAGAAATCTCCTCCAATTCTGCGTTTGCATTGTGTGTGTGGTGGGAGGTCTTATGGTAGTTTCATTTTCCAAAAGCATTTCGAATTGACTTAAAAATTATTTTGTTGTTATAAAGAATAACTGTTTTACGATCTCACACCAGTCACCATGACTGACTCGGAGTTTATTGTTTCCCTTCTAAACTCTGGGTGCCCACCAATTTCCACACGGGCAGTCTAGAGTTAGATTATCAGGATATTCTGGATATTCTGGAGCTTGGAGATAAGCTGGAGGACGAGACGTAGTATTTGTATCTGATAGTATTTATTCCGCTGTGTATTCTGTATGAGGACAAGTTATATAACTGTCCATTGTTGTATTGAGTTGTATATTGACTCTGATTGATGTATGTATAAAATGATATAGTTCTTTGTTTAAAGATTATTCATTTATCTATTATATATTGTTCCGCTGCGATATGTGAGATTCTGATATTGTTTTTCTATTCTGATGTTGTGTTGTTCTTCTCTTCTTTCTTCTTCTGTTTTCTCCTTCTTCTACTTTTTCTTTTTCTTAAAACCCTCACTATTGGAGTTTCCGGCACTCAATTGCTCGGCAGTCGATAAAGTGAGTATCGATGTCGAATTTTCGAAAGTCGAAAATTTCGGTATGTGACATGCTTGAGCTAGTATGGAAATAGTCGTCAAGGAGGATGACTAGGAGGCTTGGATAGCATCGTTGTTGAAGGTTCTAGCATGCTCTAAGCAAGAGTACGTTTGGGCAGATTCGATAGTCCCAACGGCCAACTGTTGATGGTCGAGTACTCTGGGCAGATTCGATAGTCCTAGGCACGGGCTGCGACGACGTGCGGGAGTTATGTCTAGAACCGGGGTTTCCATTAGCCCTTGATGGACGGCTGAAAGAATGTGCCGGTCATTCAATTAACGGTGATATCGAAGCAGTGATAACAGTGATAGCCAGAGTCATGGATGTTTGGTTGTATCGTCATTCGGTCTCAAGAGCGGTAATTTCTGGGTGCTTATCTGATCTTGATTTAGGCCTTGGGGGTTTGTACTTGGAAAACATCGCCCTTGACTCGAATGATTATTACTTTACTTTAAATTGTATGCTCTGCTATGTTTGCTTCTGCTTAGTGTGTGTCTGGGGGCTATCACTGTAGAAAGAGGTGGAGTGGGAGGGTTGTATTCCTATTCCTTTTCCTTTATGCTCTTTTGGTATCTTGTTAGTTAATTTACTGCTCACTAAGACTGTTGTCTGACTCAAGGCTTTATGTTTTAATTCTTATTGCCTTGGGCTGTTCGTCCATTTTGGGACGGGCAGACTAGGTAGCAGGTGACAGGTGCTGTTCTTGCTTCCCACGTTGCTGATATCGAAGACGAGCTGGAGGGTTGCATATTATCTTCTTGTTATATGTACTGGATGTTCCGCTGTTTGTATTCTCTGAGTGTTATGTAGTGAGGCTTGTTGTATTGACTATTCAGATGCTTGTATTCAACTATTATGAAGTTTTATTGATGGGATTTCATTCTGTGAAGCTTCACTATATATATGTTCTATTGTATTTTGTCCATGCGCTGTGTAATATCCCGGAAATTTTAACAATATCAATTTAATAATCTGTTAAATAATTAAAATTGATATTGATGATCTTTGATAATAAAATTTGAATTTAATTTAATAATCTAATTAAATAAGTATCAAATATGTTATTTTCAAATAATAAGTATAATGTATTATTTTTATAAATATGAATGGATTTTAAAAGACTAAGGAATTGTTATTTTAAATTGAATAAATAGTGAATGTAAATATATATAACTTAACTTTTAAAATTGAATCTTAGGATTTAATTTTATTTAAACTTGAATTTAAAGTTTTGAAATTCAAAAGAATATATATATTTAAATTGTTTTGAATTTTAGAATATTTGTATAAACTTTTATTTATAAATATAATTAGCTTTTGTTTCTCTTTAAAAAGTAATATATATAGATAAGTGTTTAAATAAATAAGAAAGGGCTTTTTAAATAATTTTAAAATAAATAGAAATATGAGTAATTACTTAAAAGACATGTGTCTTTATCTAATGCCTTGTTTTAACAAGTGTAATTTAAGTAATCAATGTTTATGACAAGTGTTCTTTTTATTTTTGATTTTCTTTTAATTCATAAATAAATCATTTTATCCTATATAAACACATACTTCACTCCTTTATCTTCTTTTCTAATCTTCATTTTTTTCAAAATTAAGAAGATTTGTTTTCAGCTGAAACAAATCAGTAACAACTCTCAATAATCAATTCACTCCTCAAACCAAAATCAAAACCCAAAAAAACCTGTATCATTTCTTCAACCAAAACCAGAACATCTTCTTCAAACCTGAGATGGAAATCAAAAGGCCTGCAAGCATTTTCATCTCTGTTTTGAATCTGAGTCATCTTCAACAAGGCTTCAAGTCATCTCTGCATGTTTCAATAACAAGCAACTGCTGCATTCTTTTCAAAACGGGAAGCCAATTTGCATGTAGATTTAAAGCAATTTAAAGATTCAACAATTCAAGTTTTCAAAAGCTTAAGTCTGCCTCTGTTTCATCTTTAATCATGTGAGTAACTTCTATTTTAAAAACAGTTTTCTTTTTTTTTAAAATCAAAGTTAAACAAAAATTTCCAGAACTCAAGTTCTAATTCACATAAATTAAAAACAGTTTGGATGGAAACTGCTCTGTTTCTTTTAGAAGTAAGTAACCTCAATGCAAAGAACTTAAATTATCTGCTGCATGTGAATGTATAGAAATGAATATGCTTGTATCCTTATATGATGTTGAAAATTTGTGTAGACATATATAAATATGTATAGGTGTGTTGCTGTGCCAAGAATCTGCATACTTGTTTGTTTTAAAACTAAGACTTTCTTAAAAATATATATATATAATATAAAAACTGTTATAGATTAAACTGCAAGTGCTTCATTTCTTTCAAAGTAAATAACCCCATAATATTAAGAAGCTTTAATCCATATGTTGCATGTGGATAAATGGAATAAGTTGGTTTTGTATGACTTTGTTTTGGATAGATATTCTGTGTACATTTACATATACACATAAATATGTATGTTTACAAGGATCTGGGTACCTGCATCTGTTCTGAAGCTCAGGTTTTTGGTGAAATTTATTTCCATTTAGTGAAATTAATGGGTAAACAAAGGATGTTTGGTTAGTAAGAAATTTTGTTCAAAAATCAACATTAAATTATATTGAAAAGTCTGTTACCTCTGAAACAAATACAACAGTAAAAAAAAAAAATTGAAATAAGCAAAATATCAAACATCTTAAATCATTGAAACAAGTTTATAAATTGAATGCATGTATGAAATTATGATTTTTAAAACCAATATCACATTTTTAAAATTTCTGAGGAGTGAGCATCACTGGGTTGAACAGATATTGGAAATTTGGGTTTATCTAATTTCCTAGTGATATTGGGGTGATGTGGTTCTGCCTGGAGGGGGAGAATTGATGTGAGAGTGGGGGAAAATTGGGTAATAGATGATCAGAGGTGGGAGGCGATGGCAGTAGTGATTTCTAAGTTTTAGCCCTAATTTGATGATGTCGAAGTTTTGTAACTTTTTGATCTCTGTGATGCACCGAGTGTTCTAAGACTTTGGGAATTGGTAGAGGTGTAGTAGTGGGTGCTATGGCCGGAGGCGCTGGAGTTCAAGTGGTCGGAATTTCGAGGAAGGGATGATGACAGGTCTGGTGATGGTGGGAATATGTTGTTCCAGGTTTCGAATTCGAGTTCGATTTCGAATTCGAGATGAAGACAAAGCTCTGGCGATCGGGGAGAGAAGTATGGGTGATCGCCGACCTGTTCGACGTCGAGGCAACGTCTGGAGTTGATCAGAGATGCCGTGCACGTTCACGTGCACGAGTTCTGGAACCTGGGAAAGTTTGGTAGCCTGGGTTAAAGCAGAAGACTCTTGAGTTATTTCGTGATTTACTCGAAGCAGAGGACGAAGGACTCGAAGCAAAAATCTGGTTGTCTCGAGTCAATTGTTTGGTTCAGGCAATTGTAAGCTTGTCTATTTCCAGGTTTTTAAATTTTATTCAAATTTAAAAGCAGGATTTAAACTATGATTTAAATATAAATTTAAAGTATGGATTCAAACGAATCTTTTGAATCTTAAGGTTTTAAAATGAATTTGGAGTTTAAATCAAGAATTAAAAATCAAGGTTAAAAGCAAGTAAATCGAATTTAAATCAAAGTTAAATTTATAGATTCAAGTTTTCTTGAATTCAAATCTGAAATCTTAAATAAGTTTTTAAATTTGAATGTTTTAAAATTAAGTAGTTTAAATTAAAAGGCTTTTCTTATATAAGTAATAAATGTTTTTACATTTCTTTTAAAACTTTATAAATTAATATTTAAATTTGGTTAATGTTAAATGGTAAATCATTTTGAATCTTAAATTCAAAATGGGATTCAAATTTAAATTCAAAAAGAGGTAATGTTTAAAATACACTTCAATAATTATTAAGTCATTAATAAAGGAATAATTTATCTTAGATAATTAAGATATTGAAGTGAATTAGTAAGATAATTAAGTGAGGACTTTTGTATTTAATTTATAAATTAATAATTTTAGATTAATTTATGATTAGAGATTAATTAAGGAATTGTTTTTAATAAATGAAGATAATTAACTAACGATTATTTAAATATTAAATTAATGTGATTAATTTTGATAATTAATTAGATTGATTAATTTAGATAATCTATTGTAAATTGTTAAATGTAATTACTTGATAAAAGTAATTAAGAGGTTAATTACTTATTGTAATTAATTTTGATAATATGATTAATTTAAGTTAATTAATTGAGTTTAATTAATTTTGGATAAGTGAAATTACTTGGTGTAATTAATGGAGCATAATTACTTAGGGAAGTAATTAGATGGTAATTACTTAATGTAATTAATATAAGATGATTTGTAAGTAAGTAATTTGGGTAATTACTTTTGTAATTAATCAAAGGATTAATTAATGGAGATAATTAATTAAGGAATAATTAATTTATTTAAAGAAGTAATTAAGGGTAGTTAATTACTGAATATGATTAATCAAGAGAGATTAATAATTATGATTTAATTAAAGATAATTACTTAATGTAATTAATTTAAATAAAGTAATTAATAATAAAAAATGTAATTAGGGATCATTAATTAATATAATTAATGATGTAATTAAGATTGGTTAATTAAGAAATAATTAATAAATGAAGTAATTAATCAATGTAATTAATTAAGGATTAATGTAATTAATTATAGTTGATTAAGTTAATTAATTTTAGTAAATTAATTAATGAAGTAATTAAAGGTTAATTACTGTAAGTGGTTAAGGATAATTAATTTAAGTAATTAATTAAAGATAAATTACCTGAATGGAATTAAAGGGTAATTAAAGGATAATTAATTAATTTGTAATTAATAAATGATTAAGTAAGCAGGATTTATAGAATAAAGTAATTAATTTAATTCATTTTAAATTAATTAGAAATGGTATAAATCATTACTTAAGAATGGATGATAATATTGAATGCTTTGCATTGATTGATATCTCTGATGAGATATATGCTGTGTGATATGGATGTTTAGTTGAATTGTGATGATAATATGGATTATCTGATAATGTTGATTATCTATTGTGAATTATCCTTCTATGTGTATAAAGATAATTGAATTGAATTTGTTTTAACCTTTAAAACAACTTGGCCTTAAAAGATACGCTTTGGATTTCGATGAGACCGGGATCGGGTTTCCGTATACCGGATTTCCAGGTCTGGAGACCCGAATACCACATCAATCCAAATTAACGATAGGTCGTGAATCAAGTGAAGATGAAGATTCAGAGTGCAAGGGTTATTGTCGTTAACTCTGAGGGTGATGCCAAAATGAGTGTAACGAGATAATGCCTTCGGTTTCGTTCGAACCCGGAACGAACTTGTATGGATTGAATGCTTTCAGAACATCGTCAGGTGGACGATGAGCATTCTAAGTGATGTGTTCTTTTCTAAGGTAATCGTGACCTCAAGCCTCACAAACCGGGAATGGCTAAAACAGGGGAGGTGCAGCAAGGTTAGTGGGTAGCACCCAAGTAGGACAAGATTACCTCTGTCTAGAAGTCCCTTCTTATTTCGGCTTAGTGTGTGCGGTTGCTGATCCCAACCGTGAGGTATCTTGTGCGGGAATTATCCAGTAAGGGATGTTCCGGCCTTGTGTTGCAGGGGATTGGGAGTGATCCTCGGTACGGTGATCTAGGCCACGTACTGTGACAGGCGGTACCCCGGTAGCCCTGCCATTGTATGGAAATCCAACTTCCAATAAGTGATAACGGACTTGATTGTATACATATGTATGCTGGAATTTAATGAATGTAACAATTTCAGCTATTTCATATTTATTTGAAAACCCTAGACCCTATTATAATACAATCGAATTTCCTATCAAATGTTTTGGTTAGCGTAAGGTAAAAACTTACCCATGTTTATGTGTGGGAAGTCTTACGTGATACCTTTTCTTTAAAAAGGTTTTGAAGTTAAGCAAGTTTAACCTGTTACTCACACCAGACCCATGTCTGACCCAAGTTGTTTATTTCTGTTTTATAAACTCTTGGGTACTCAAATTTTTACGAGTAGCCAAGGGATTCAGGTTAGCCTTGACGAATTGTGGAGGAGCAATGGAGCAGGAGGCTTCAGCGTTGTAGATATAGATAGTAGTTTTCCGCTGTGTTGATCTTTGTATTGATCTGTATTGTATTGAGTTGTAATAACTAGACAGATGTTATAACTGTCTAGTATGTGAGGTGTAATCTGTGTAACTCTGAAAAGTATTGTATATGATACTATGTAATATTTATGTGATATAATATATTTTGTTCGTTTCCGCTGTGAGATTCTGATATTGTTTAGTTCTCTCTTCCTCTCTTTTCTACTTCTCACCCCTTTCTTTCTTACTGTCGATCCGATTTTCCGGGAGTGGAAAGTCGGGTCGTCACACGTGGTATCAGAGCTTAGGCTGGCGATAACCTTGGCTCTGGTGGGAATTTTGAGAGTATTAATAGATATGAGCGCGTATTTGTTAGTGAATATAAAATTGTTTTATATTGTGTTAATTGGTTTATTGAGTAGTTTATGGATTCTGGTCGATGTGTGGGACGCCACAACATTGATAGGGATCTCTAAACACTTGTATAGAACAATTCGACACAATATTGTTTTAAAGAGGTAAATGAAATAATTTTACCCAGAAATAATTTCTATATAAAAAGTATCATTTTAAATATATATATATTTCTACCTATTTGTTGGGTTACCTGTTCGGGTTTTCCAATATAAGTTATAAAGGTAGATGGGGTAGTGGTGTGTGAAACACGACTACCAATGGTTGGAGTTTAAATGTTGAGGTTGGAAGTGTATCTGTCGAGACTGTAGACCTAATACCGTCTCGAGTAAGCTTTGCTGTGGTGAAGGATTTCATTAATCTCCGAAGGAAACTGTAATGGTTCGGAGTTTATCTCTGAAGTTTGGATGAGTAGAGTTGGATCTGTCGATGAGGCAGAAGCGAGTGATGATATCTTGATACCTCAGGTAATAGTAGCTGTATGATGAGATACAGTGACGATGGATGTTCCCGAAGATGTTTTCTTTGGAACAAGATTAAGGAAGTGTGAATGCTTCGGTGTTGTGGCTGAGTTCAGCATGAAGTTTTTGCTTTGGTTTGGAGTCCGAGTTTCTCGAAAAGCTTTGGATAAGAGCATCAGTGTCAGCAGTGCAGCTCGGAGTATTCTGTGATGGCAGGAAGTTTTCTGGCTGAGCAGTTTTTCTGGAAGTGAAATTCAGAAGCAGCAAAGTGGATCCATTTCTTCGATGGATTGGATAGTTAAGTATGAGCTGTTCGGATTGTGTAAAGAGGAACAGTTTTTCTTTGGAAATAGGTTGGGTTAATCGCAAAAGTGACTTGTGATTGCTGAGTGTTCTCTTGGGTTGTCAGATTTTCTGGATGTTTTCAGAGAAGTCAGAAGTGTCCGCATCTGAAGGTTGAGTTTTCTTATCGATTGGATTCCAGGAGTGATACCGGTGGTTCAGTCTAGTGGAAGGATGTTTCCTAGAGATGGAGTTGGTGAAGCAGCTCAAGTTTTGCTGGAGTATCTGAGTTTTCTTTATGGATCAATGAACCTTATTTATGGAATGAGTTGTCCAGTCTGTGCTTGTGTTCTACCTCAGATCAGAGTTGAGCAGCGAAAGTAGTTTGGAGTGTATCTCTGGATGGGAGAAGTAAGTTTGGAATCTACTGATGTTGTGAAGTAGAGTTGTGTTTGGATCTCGTCTGTGTTCTGATTTGGATAAGTATTTGGACTTCTGAATTGAATTGTCAGTTTGGATAACTGGAATTCATTGAGTTTTATGTATCTCTGAGGGAGTACGTATTTGATCTATTTCTGGTTTTAGAATCTGCAGTTCTGGAGGTTTGATTGTTGAGTCGGACTCGTCTGTAGTCTGATATTCTGTTTAGTTCTGTAGATCTAGATGAGTAGGAGATCTATAGCTTGGTTGTTTAGATTGTTTGTAGAGCGAGTATCCCGGTATATATATATATATACTTGGGGAAACTCGAGGAATTTTATCTAGAATTTAGTCTAGATAATTAGAATTATTTGATTGGATGATTTGGTTGCTATGGTTGCTAGCATATGGATGATTGTATATGCTTGTGTTTTAAATTAAAATCTTTAATAAGATTATTAAATTACCTTTGTTTAAATTTCGGGGACGAAATTATTTTAAGGGGGGAGGAATGTAATATCCCGGAAATTTTAACAATATCAATTTAATAATCTGTTAAATAATTAAAATTGATATTGATGATCTTTGATAATAAAATTTGAATTTAATTTAATAATCTAATTAAATAAGTATCAAATATGTTATTTTCAAATAATAAGTATAATGTATTATTTTTATAAATATGAATGGATTTTAAAAGACTAAGGAATTGTTATTTTAAATTGAATAAATAGTGAATGTAAATATATATAACTTAACTTTTAAAATTGAATCTTAGGATTTAATTTTATTTAAACTTGAATTTAAAGTTTTGAAATTCAAAAGAATATATATATTTAAATTGTTTTGAATTTTAGAATATTTGTATAAACTTTTATTTATAAATATAATTAGCTTTTGTTTCTCTTTAAAAAGTAATATATATAGATAAGTGTTTAAATAAATAAGAAAGGGCTTTTTAAATAATTTTAAAATAAATAGAAATATGAGTAATTACTTAAAAGACATGTGTCTTTATCTAATGCCTTGTTTTAACAAGTGTAATTTAAGTAATCAATGTTTATGACAAGTGTTCTTTTTATTTTTGATTTTCTTTTAATTCATAAATAAATCATTTTATCCTATATAAACACATACTTCACTCCTTTATCTTCTTTTCTAATCTTCATTTTTTTCAAAATTAAGAAGATTTGTTTTCAGCTGAAACAAATCAGTAACAACTCTCAATAATCAATTCACTCCTCAAACCAAAATCAAAACCCAAAAAAACCTGTATCATTTCTTCAACCAAAACCAGAACATCTTCTTCAAACCTGAGATGGAAATCAAAAGGCCTGCAAGCATTTTCATCTCTGTTTTGAATCTGAGTCATCTTCAACAAGGCTTCAAGTCATCTCTGCATGTTTCAATAACAAGCAACTGCTGCATTCTTTTCAAAACGGGAAGCCAATTTGCATGTAGATTTAAAGCAATTTAAAGATTCAACAATTCAAGTTTTCAAAAGCTTAAGTCTGCCTCTGTTTCATCTTTAATCATGTGAGTAACTTCTATTTTAAAAACAGTTTTCTTTTTTTTTAAAATCAAAGTTAAACAAAAATTTCCAGAACTCAAGTTCTAATTCACATAAATTAAAAACAGTTTGGATGGAAACTGCTCTGTTTCTTTTAGAAGTAAGTAACCTCAATGCAAAGAACTTAAATTATCTGCTGCATGTGAATGTATAGAAATGAATATGCTTGTATCCTTATATGATGTTGAAAATTTGTGTAGACATATATAAATATGTATAGGTGTGTTGCTGTGCCAAGAATCTGCATACTTGTTTGTTTTAAAACTAAGACTTTCTTAAAAAAATATATATATAATATAAAAACTGTTATAGATTAAACTGCAAGTGCTTCATTTCTTTCAAAGTAAATAACCCCATAATATTAAGAAGCTTTAATCCATATGTTGCATGTGGATAAATGGAATAAGTTGGTTTTGTATGACTTTGTTTTGGATAGATATTCTGTGTACATTTACATATACACATAAATATGTATGTTTACAAGGATCTGGGTACCTGCATCTGTTCTGAAGCTCAGGTTTTTGGTGAAATTTATTTCCATTTAGTGAAATTAATGGGTAAACAAAGGATGTTTGGTTAGTAAGAAATTTTGTTCAAAAATCAACATTAAATTATATTGAAAAGTCTGTTACCTCTGAAACAAATACAACAGTAAAAAAAAAAATTGAAATAAGCAAAATATCAAACATCTTAAATCATTGAAACAAGTTTATAAATTGAATGCATGTATGAAATTATGATTTTTAAAACCAATATCACATTTTTAAAATTTCTGAGGAGTGAGCATCACTGGGTTGAACAGATATTGGAAATTTGGGTTTATCTAATTTCCTAGTGATATTGGGGTGATGTGGTTCTGCCTGGAGGGGGAGAATTGATGTGAGAGTGGGGGAAAATTGGGTAATAGATGATCAGAGGTGGGAGGCGATGGCAGTAGTGATTTCTAAGTTTTAGCCCTAATTTGATGATGTCGAAGTTTTGTAACTTTTTGATCTCTGTGATGCACCGAGTGTTCTAAGACTTTGGGAATTGGTAGAGGTGTAGTAGTGGGTGCTATGGCCGGAGGCGCTGGAGTTCAAGTGGTCGGAATTTCGAGGAAGGGATGATGACAGGTCTGGTGATGGTGGGAATATGTTGTTCCAGGTTTCGAATTCGAGTTCGATTTCGAATTCGAGATGAAGACAAAGCTCTGGCGATCGGGGAGAGAAGTATGGGTGATCGCCGACCTGTTCGACGTCGAGGCAACGTCTGGAGTTGATCAGAGATGCCGTGCACGTTCACGTGCACGAGTTCTGGAACCTGGGAAAGTTTGGTAGCCTGGGTTAAAGCAGAAGACTCTCGAGTTATTTCGTGATTTACTCGAAGCAGAGGACGAAGGACTCGAAGCAAAAATCTGGTTGTCTCGAGTCAATTGTTTGGTTCAGGCAATTGTAAGCTTGTCTATTTCCAGGTTTTTAAATTTTATTCAAATTTAAAAGCAGGATTTAAACTATGATTTAAATATAAATTTAAAGTATGGATTCAAACGAATCTTTTGAATCTTAAGGTTTTAAAATGAATTTGGAGTTTAAATCAAGAATTAAAAATCAAGGTTAAAAGCAAGTAAATCGAATTTAAATCAAAGTTAAATTTATAGATTCAAGTTTTCTTGAATTCAAATCTGAAATCTTAAATAAGTTTTTAAATTTGAATGTTTTAAAATTAAGTAGTTTAAATTAAAAGGCTTTTCTTATATAAGTAATAAATGTTTTTACATTTCTTTTAAAACTTTATAAATTAATATTTAAATTTGGTTAATGTTAAATGGTAAATCATTTTGAATCTTAAATTCAAAATGGGATTCAAATTTAAATTCAAAAAGAGGTAATGTTTAAAATACACTTCAATAATTATTAAGTCATTAATAAAGGAATAATTTATCTTAGATAATTAAGATATTGAAGTGAATTAGTAAGATAATTAAGTGAGGACTTTTGTATTTAATTTATAAATTAATAATTTTAGATTAATTTATGATTAGAGATTAATTAAGGAATTGTTTTTAATAAATGAAGATAATTAACTAACGATTATTTAAATATTAAATTAATGTGATTAATTTTGATAATTAATTAGATTGATTAATTTAGATAATCTATTGTAAATTGTTAAATGTAATTACTTGATAAAAGTAATTAAGAGGTTAATTACTTATTGTAATTAATTTTGATAATATGATTAATTTAAGTTAATTAATTGAGTTTAATTAATTTTGGATAAGTGAAATTACTTGGTGTAATTAATGGAGCATAATTACTTAGGGAAGTAATTAGATGGTAATTACTTAATGTAATTAATATAAGATGATTTGTAAGTAAGTAATTTGGGTAATTACTTTTGTAATTAATCAAAGGATTAATTAATGGAGATAATTAATTAAGGAATAATTAATTTATTTAAAGAAGTAATTAAGGGTAGTTAATTACTGAATATGATTAATCAAGAGAGATTAATAATTATGATTTAATTAAAGATAATTACTTAATGTAATTAATTTAAATAAAGTAATTAATAATAAAAAATGTAATTAGGGATCATTAATTAATATAATTAATGATGTAATTAAGATTGGTTAATTAAGAAATAATTAATAAATGAAGTAATTAATCAATGTAATTAATTAAGGATTAATGTAATTAATTATAGTTGATTAAGTTAATTAATTTTAGTAAATTAATTAATGAAGTAATTAAAGGTTAATTACTGTTAGTGGTTAAGGATAATTAATTTAAGTAATTAATTAAAGATAAATTACCTGAATGGAATTAAAGGGTAATTAAAGGATAATTAATTAATTTGTAATTAATAAATGATTAAGTAAGCAGGATTTATAGAATAAAGTAATTAATTTAATTCATTTTAAATTAATTAGAAATGGTATAAATCATTACTTAAGAATGGATGATAATATTGAATGCTTTGCATTGATTGATATCTCTGATGAGATATATGCTGTGTGATATGGATGTTTAGTTGAATTGTGATGATAATATGGATTATCTGATAATGTTGATTATCTATTGTGAATTATCCTTCTATGTGTATAAAGATAATTGAATTGAATTTGTTTTAACCTTTAAAACAACTTGGCCTTAAAAGATACGCTTTGGATTTCGATGAGACCGGGATCGGGTTTCCGTATACCGGATTTCCAGGTCTGGAGACCCGAATACCACATCAATCCAAATTAACGATAGGTCGTGAATCAAGTGAAGATGAAGATTCAGAGTGCAAGGGTTATTGTCGTTAACTCTGAGGGTGATGCCAAAATGAGTGTAACGAGATAATGCCTTCGGTTTCGTTCGAACCCGGAACGAACTTGTATGGATTGAATGCTTTCAGAACATCGTCAGGTGGACGATGAGCATTCTAAGTGATGTGTTCTTTTCTAAGGTAATCGTGACCTCAAGCCTCACAAACCGGGAATGGCTAAAACAGGGGAGGTGCAGCAAGGTTAGTGGGTAGCACCCAAGTAGGACAAGATTACCTCTGTCTAGAAGTCCCTTCTTATTTCGGCTTAGTGTGTGCGGTTGCTGATCCCAACCGTGAGGTATCTTGTGCGGGAATTATCCAGTAAGGGATGTTCCGGCCTTGTGTTGCAGGGGATTGGGAGTGATCCTCGGTACGGTGATCTAGGCCACGTACTGTGACAGGCGGTACCCCGGTAGCCCTGCCATTGTATGGAAATCCAACTTCCAATAAGTGATAACGGACTTGATTGTATACATATGTATGCTGGAATTTAATGAATGTAACAATTTCAGCTATTTCATATTTATTTGAAAACCCTAGACCCTATTATAATACAATCGAATTTCCTATCAAATGTTTTGGTTAGCGTAAGGTAAAAACTTACCCATGTTTATGTGTGGGAAGTCTTACGTGATACCTTTTCTTTAAAAAGGTTTTGAAGTTAAGCAAGTTTAACCTGTTACTCACACCAGACCCATGTCTGACCCAAGTTGTTTATTTCTGTTTTATAAACTCTTGGGTACTCAAATTTTTACGAGTAGCCAAGGGATTCAGGTTAGCCTTGACGAATTGTGGAGGAGCAATGGAGCAGGAGGCTTCAGCGTTGTAGATATAGATAGTAGTTTTCCGCTGTGTTGATCTTTGTATTGATCTGTATTGTATTGAGTTGTAATAACTAGACAGATGTTATAACTGTCTAGTATGTGAGGTGTAATCTGTGTAACTCTGAAAAGTATTGTATATGATACTATGTAATATTTATGTGATATAATATATTTTGTTCGTTTCCGCTGTGAGATTCTGATATTGTTTAGTTCTCTCTTCCTCTCTTTTCTACTTCTCACCCCTTTCTTTCTTACTGTCGATCCGATTTTCCGGGAGTGGAAAGTCGGGTCGTCACACGCTGTGAGTAATACGATAGATCCTATTGTTTTAATTTACCTTGACAATCGTCCATGGTCGCCTGGCACACTTTACAGCGCACTATCTCTAGATTCCGTGCGGGGGTCATGGGCGGTCGTCACATTTTCCCCTTTTTATGTTTGTAAATACCAAACCAAACTAAATTATTTTGTTCTTCTTCTTACTACCTTTTCTAGTGGCTCACTCCTAGCCTCCCCGTCAGCTAGGCTCTAATTAACCCATTATAACATCAAATAAAATAAAATCAAGTGGTACATTTGATTCTAGCAATATCGGGTGGCGATTCGGGTAATCAAGGAAACAATTCACAAATCAGAGTGTTACGAAGGGTGGGATATGTTCAGGTATAATCCTTATATCATACGTTTACATATGCCACTTAACCCATAATGTATATACATGTATATTGCCAGTTTATAATTTATTTTATTCAATAACTAGAATTTAGATAAAAACATTTTGTTTTACATATAATATAATTGTATATGTATAATGTTGATCATATATATATATATATATGTATGTATGTATGATATTATAATAAGCCATAACATTATATATATATATTAATGTTTATATTTTATAAACATAATTTACTAAATAATAATTTCGACTATATTATTTTATATGTATTAATTATTTCTCCAGCTTATTTAATAATAGTAAAATAGTAACTGCACATGGCTTTGCAATTGTTTTTAAAATGCCTATAAACAATTTTTGGATAACCAATACTATTTTTATTTTATACATAAAGTTATATTTATTTTGTACGTGTGTGTGTATATATTACTAAAATATTTAGGCTATATAAAAATCCTGTATGTTTATATATATATATATATATGTTTGAAATTTTCATATTGTAGATATGCATATATTTTAAATATTTCAAAGTTAAATTATTTGGAAATAATTTTCTTAATTTGAAATTTAAATTTAAAACATTCCGACTTAGTTAAACTTAAAATTTAAATGTTTTAATTCAAATTTATATGTTTACTTAGTCCACCAGATTTAAATATATTTTATTTTAATAATATATTTATTTTCGAAATTATATATATAAATAAATAAATGATAATATAAATAATATATACATATATATGTGTGTGTGTGTGTCAAAACTACATATATTGTACAATTAATATGTACATACAAACTATATACATGTATTATAGCATATTTAAACATATGTATGTACTTAGGCCCTTTTAATTCTGATATGCGTATGAATTTATCTTATGTAAATGTAAGTGTGCATGCGTGCGTGTGTGTGTGTATACTATAGATATAAATTCCAATATCTATATGTGTATATATAGTTATACCATGCTTATATATCATTATACTATAATGTCATGTTATGATACAATCAAAATAAATATTAGATAAATTTACTAATATGATTAATTAAATAAATATAAAATATTTTAAAATAAAATACGGTTTTATTTTAATAAATACATTGGATCCAATGCTAGTTACTAGATTTCATAGGCCCATTAAGACCCGAATAGGGAATTTTTTTAATTTACCAATATCACTCAGTGCCAAACAAGCCAATTTCTACAATTATGACCTTAACCTATATGTTAACCATAAATCACAATGGTACATATGCTCCCAAACCCCTAGGTAGATCGTCACACTTAATATAGTTATAATGTTTGCTCTGTTAATAACAACTATTAGATATCAAAACAGTAAATTAAATGAATAAATTTAACTAAAATTAAATTGGTAATAAACTGATATTATCAAATAATAATAAAATAATTAAATGTTTTAATATTAAAATATGTTCCCCAAACTCTTTTAATAAACAATGCTAATTATGATCTTATGTAAAATAATTATTCGTACAAACAAAAAATACGATCTTATGCAAATTAATTAAAAGATTTTTTGAAATTCACCTTTTTGACCCGATTGCCAATGGACCGGATCCAATTGATTCGACCTCCGTGGCGGTGGACTTTTTGTTTGCGATAACCTTAGCTAATTGATTTTAAAGTACTTTGATTGTAGCCTTAATTTTTTCATTCTCGAACTAAACTCCAGTAGTTTACTTGCCTCGGCCGTTGATTTTTCCATATCGGCCTTAAATTGGGCTATTTCCATGTCAGCAGTTGCAAATTGAGCATTGTTACTGGTGACATTGGCTTTTAATTATTCGATCTATTAGTTCAGGTCACTACTTCGAATATGGGCCTGCTCAACTTGTTTCCCCAAGAGTTCAATCTTGGCTTTATGCACTCGAATATTGTCCTCGAGCTTTTCCTTTTCTAGGATGAAGATCTTTTTTACTTTCATCGCCTTCTCTGCGGATTCTATCTCATCCTTTATCATTTGGCTGAAACTTTAATTGTCCTTTACATCATTTTTGTTTTCCTTTAAATGGAGGCGATTCATATGATTAACCTAGTTGAGGTGCATCGCAACATTTCTCCACCCCTATCATTGATCAAGTAGATCGACGAATGTTGTGTGAGCATAATGTATTCCTGATAAGGTCAAGGGTGTGTCCTAGGGGCAATTATGTAATTTGTTATTTAACCTAACCCTTAGAAAAGAATCTTGTTTGAAATGAAGTATGCTTTTAGTTCTATTTTATTTTATATTTGTTGTTATATAGAGATATAAAAATGATAATGATACATTAAGCAGATAAAAGTACAAAATCCTTAGGAGAAAATATTTTATTGACTGCAGCTACGAACGTGTTCATAACTATGAGTACTAAATCGATATTTTATTACTTACTCCTTAAATGTTCCTAGCCAAGATATATCGAGAAAATGATATCTATACATCCATTGAGACTAGTGTACATAACGTTCTGTATACGATAGGCGGCAAATTACTCATGACTCTTAGAGGCACCAAGGGATTACGTACTTGTGGTTAATTAGAACAATCATGGAATGACCCGAGGAGAGTACTCTATAGGTCAATACAACTAAATAGAAGATCTTATGTTAACAGCATACAATACCCTTTAGACTAAAGGGTACTGTCAATCTTAAACAGATAGGTGGTCAAGCATATGACATGGTGACCATGTTACATTTGGGTACACGTTGAACTACTTGAACCGAAACACTACTCAAAAGAGGATTCGTCTCCTTTATTGTAGAAGGTTATTATCATTGTAGTTTTTACTCAAATTAAATTCAAAATCTCTAGTCAAAGTAAAACGGTTAACTAATAAATATTATCGAATTGAACCAAGGACTTTAATGTAGTCTATATAATTAACTATAGATATTAATAGAGTTTTTTCCCTTATATCAAACTCTATATATCTTAGTAATACGACATTGATGAAAAGAAAACATGTATATAATGTCGTTACTTGGTGTAGCTTAATAAATATTAGAAATTGGATTTTGTCTAAATGATCTATAAGTAATTGAACTTGTGCCCAATACTGTACTTCAGCAAAGTTTGTGCAGGTCTTAGCATTTAAATTGTTCAAATACTGACTAAGGATCAAGTTCACACCAATGAGTCAACATAACCTTTTGTTAGTTAATTTCCTAATTTGATTAACGTAAAGTTAATTTTTGAATATTATAACTAATAATAACATTAAATGCAGATGTTGTATAAAATTTTAGTGTCATTATAATTATTTATTAAAAGATTAAAATTAATTAAAATAATGTATAAAAGTAATAAGTTTATTTAATTAATGAACGAGCTTAAATAAATAAATTAAACTAATGATACAATTATAAAAATCAATTCGGCCCAAAGTTTGGATGCCTAAACCATATGTAATGGCCGACAACAAAAGTATAGGAGGCAAGAGGACTTGATCTTCTAGGGTTAGAGAGAATGAGACTAGATATTTGTGATCTTGGTTACTATAAATAGATACCACTCTCATCTCTCTTTACACTTGATCAAACTTTAACCCTTATCTCCATTGCTTATGTTAGTGAAGCCAAGGAGACCGAGTTGCATTCCTTAACAAAGGAGATATGTAACAACCCTGTATTTTGTGATTTTTTAATTGTATATTTTAGTTATCTTAATTGAATCTCTGATTTTAAAATTTTATTTTATTTATTTAAATTAGATAATTTTGTTATTTTTAAATATAAATTGTGTTTTGAATGTGAATTATAATTTCAAACATGAATAAATAAGTTATTTTCCAGAAATGTGAATTTTAGTCAAAATAGTCAAACTTTGACTTTTAATATAAAAAATTAAAATGATGAAATTTTGAATTTTATCTTTTATTATGAAAGTAAGTAAAATTTCAAGAATACTACTTTTCGTTTCGTTGAAATCTGATTTATAGTGTGAAAGGTATGCCCTTTTAAATATTGTGTGTAATTTGCTGTATTTAAAGAAAATTGTTTATTTTAAATTATATAAATAATATTTTATTTGGTCATGTAATGTTCTAATTTATATTTATATGGGTAAAATAACATGTTATGTATATATTTTGGTTTTTAAAACATTCTTAAAAGAACAATTGGAATTTTCCAAGTCAGCTGCAATTTATTTACAATTTTTTTATTTCTAGTTTCAATTAATTAAAGTAATTCTTATATATCTTTTTATTTTCTTAAGGATTTATTTTATTTTCATTTACACTTTATTTTGTTCAGCATTCATTTTATTTTATTTGACTTTTTATTGGATTAGAAGTAAGGTTATAATTTTCCAAATTTAAGTGTATTTTGTTTGCAATTTTTAAAGCTAGTCTCAATATAATAAGCTATTTTCTTTATTTATTTTTCTAATTTCCTAAAACAAATTATTTATTTTCTTTTCCACTTTATTTTAGTTTGTTTTTATTTTATTTACTGAGTTTTATTTTGTTTATTTTGTATAAATATAAAATGGAAATTCAAAGAGACAAAGTCTTTTCATTTGCTTGTGACTCTTCCTTTTCCTGCCTCTTCATTGCCTTGACTTCTCATTTTCTTCCTGGCCGTACATTTCCTAATGTTATTCATGTGAAATTTCTTCCCACTTCATTCAACTCACGGCCATTTTTCATTTTAAAAAAAATTATGGTAAGCAATGGCTTCCATTTTCACTTTTCTTCTTCATTTTCCCATTCTTTTACTTGATTTTTGCCTTGATTCTTCATGCCTTGCTTGGCCTTAGCCACCACCATCTCCTCCGACCACCACTACCACTTCCTTCCCCACCTAATCCACGACCAATAAACCTTCTCCTCTGACCTGAAAGTGCCATGACCATTCCTTGAACAAAATTCCACAAAACAATGTCCAAAACTCCACAAAAGTGCATAGCCGAGCTCTAGTTCATCACCACCTTCATTGTTGACCATGGCCACCCCCTTAGCCACCACCACCAACTTGTTTACCACCTCTGAACATTACCCTCCCCTCTGTCCAGATCTGACCTGACCCATAGACCCTATGGCCGAGCCTAAGGGTTGAACCAAAAACTCCATTTTGCCTTGTCCCTTTGCATTCTAGGCTTGCAAACTCCTTCCTCTTCATATTCTTAGCTTAGCCGTGCCTATATGATCCAAACCTGATCCATTTCCCACCTGAAAACATGCCAAAGCCGAGCCTAAGCATGTATGGTCGAGCATACATTGAGTTGTGGTCAAGCAAAACTTGTCCGGAAGCTTGGTGATGTTCTTGTCTACTTTATTTCCAATCTTGTTTCAATTAATCTTTGTATTAATCTATATTTTATTTTGGCTTTTTGTTGTTGTTGAATATAAGATTTATACCTTGGCACTCTCTCCACTTGAATCTAGAGTCGTATCGTGCCTTCCGGAATTTTTCTATATATCTTGATTCGCAAACTGCAGCTTGAAAAGGTGAGTAAATCTCACTTGACATTTATACTTATGCAAATATGAATTGACAACAATTGAATGTGTAGAATATTATATATGATGTTATAACTGCCTATGATTATTAATTATATGATGTTAAACTTGTTATTTATTGTTAAACTGTTCATTTATACCTGTTTATCACACTGCAAGTTCCCTTTAGATTAGATTCACTATGGGTTGAAATGATACATACCCAAACGGACTTTAGAATAGGGAAAAAATCGTTATGGGCTGAAATGATAGGCCTGAACGGTTTTTATTTATTTTATTTTAACTTGGGATTGCGGGTTTGAAATGATAGAACCCGGATTTTTTCTTTTTAAACTGCGGATTGAAATGATACATATCCGTATCACTTGACCTAGGTTAGAAAACTATATACATGCCCGTGGTTATTTTTATAAAGTATTTTGAATATTTTAAATATTTTAAAAAAGTGTATAATTATGAAATTTTGATTTATTTGGATTTTAAATGTTTAAATAAAGAAATTTGGATTTTCTAGAAGTTAAAAATGTAATTTAAATGAATGGTAAAAGTGAATTCTTGAAATATAACTTAAGTTTGGAAATTGGAATTTTGGTTCTAAAATGATATTTAAGTTATATAAATAAAATGGAAATTTAATTATATTTGGAAAATGGTAAATATGATAATTTGATTTGAATTTGAATTTAAATGATTTAATAAAGTGTTATTGAGTTTTCTATGTATTAAAATGGTTAAATAAATGAATGCTTAAAAGTGTAATTTTAAAATATAACTTGACTTGGAAATGTGAATTTGGTTTTTATTAAAGGTTTAAGTTAATTAAAGAAAATTGAAATTTTAGTTTAATTTGTGAAATGGAAATAAAATATGAGTGTTAAATTTATTTGTTAAGAATGTGAAGGAAAGAAAATTGTACATTTGGATTTGTTAAGTAAAATGATTGGGAATTTGGATTTTACCGTAAATGTTTCTTATAAAAATCATAAATTAAAAGAGTAAATTTAATGAACATTTTTGAATGTCAAAATATGATTTTTATAATGTTTAAAAGGTTTAATATTGAAGGTTATTATTTGCTGGAAATACACTAAAATCTGGAAATTACTTTAATAGCATTCAGAAATGCTATGATTTCTGATTTGAACTAAAATTGAATAAAAGAGCTATTACAGCATTTCTGAAATGCAAACTTTGGAAATTTAATACTTGATTTGAAAGTATAATAATTACACTTTTAAATGGTTTAGATGAATTATTTTGATTGAAATATAAACTATTTAAAAGGTGACTTGAAATGATAATAAATGAATGATATCTTTGAATTTAAAAGGTATTTAAAGTTGAATATTTGGATTTGAACTCAAATGATGATTTGATAATGAAGTTTTGAAAAGATATGATATTTTGATATATTAAATGATTTGAAATGAAGTTTTTGAAAGGATATGATATTTTGATATATTAAAATGATTTGAAATGAAGTTTTGAAATGATATGATATTTTAAATATATTGAAATGGTTTGGAATTGATTTAACCTTTATTTTGATAAAGATTTGGATTTGAAATGATATTCTATTTGAAGTATAAAATATTATTTTAAAATTATAACCACGGGTTATAATAACGATTGGTTGTTAAAGAGACCGGGATCAGATATGGACATACTCTCTGTCGATACTGAAAACCACTTTGATAACTGTGTACGCGATGGAGTTTCCAGAATGAAGTAGGATGGTGGCTACGATCCTAAGGTATATACGTGGACCCAACTCCCATGAGTTGGCATAAGGTGGCTAAAACAGGAGCGATTGACGGACCAAGGAGGTAGCACCTCTGATCGGACACACTTCTTCGATACCATTCTATTACTTGTGATTGATTTGGTGCGCACCCTTGATTTGGGAGTGTTGTTCTAGGTGGGCGGTAGTGGCTTCTATGCGTCACCACCAGTCCGGATGCGTAATTGGTATATCTACCCTGGCATTGCTTAGTTGTGCCATGTCACCTACCATAGCGAGCTTTACTACGAGTTTCTATTTGTGTCATACCTATGGAGTATCTTCTCATAGCCTTGCGAGGTATGCAGGTACTGTATAGACTATTGGCACTATTACGTGTTAGGGTGAGTTCAGATTAAATGTAAAGCCCTAATGCTATTTTAAAGTATGTTTATTTTATGATTAGACATTATTATAATAGCGAATATTACTACATAGTAGATAGTTTAACGGATCCTTAAAGAATGGGCGATCCCAAGCATTCTTTAAGTTACTTGTACCTTTATTACAGTTCCCTTGAGTTTGTTTACATTGTATAAGTATGTATGTCCTGAATCGATTGTTTTGTGTTTGCTTTACGCTCGGGTCAGACTGAGTGATACAGCATTAGAGACTCACCTTTGGAGCTGGAGTTTTGCTTTGAAGAACCAGATATCTATTCATTTTGTTATCCAGTTGATTCCAGTAGTATTCTGAGTTGTACCTAATTATCATACTGTTACTCTTGTTGTATCTTGGTATTCCTATTGTATCTTACTTAACTTTGATGTATTTATATAGTAGCTTCATGAACTACTATTTCTTTGTTTCCGCTGCATTATATTACTCTGTGTCTGTGATCTGTGATTATTTATTTACTGTATATTCTGAGTTTGCCAAATTTTTATTTACAACGCGGTATTTTGAGCAATTCAAGTCCGACATGTGCGGATGCGAATGGTTGAAAATATCGGGTCGTTACAAGATAGAACAAGGAATTCTAAAGAGGAAACAACTGATGACCAAGATGTTCCACGATCGGCGGGATCACGGTAAAGGGGTGAAAATTCTATTTATTAATTCATATACGTGTACATATTCAAATGCATTCTCCCTTATATACATATACATACCTCGACCATAATTAAATTTCAAAAAAATCAAAACTAAATATTTATATATATTTAATAATTAATTTGAGGATTAAAATATATTTATAAATTATTCTCGGCTTTAAGAAAATTATAACATTTCCAAATCCATGTGTATATATATAAAAAAATATTTTTTTTTCAAATTATCAACTAATATATTTTGTTTTAAAATATTAATAATAAATTATGTTTCAATTTTAGATTAAAAAATTATATATATATATATATATATGGGCACGTACCTTATTAATTAATAAAATAATAATAATAATTTTCTATTATATGCTCATGGGTTTCAAAAACATTTTTTATTTAGTTTATTAGTTAAATGTTTCAAAACTTAAATCTTTTGAAAAAGAGAAAAAATCCGCTCATATTATATTAAAAAAATATATAACTTTTAGATCATGGTTTTTAAGTTTTAATATTCTTTTGAAAATGTCAAACTATTTTAATTCCCAAATTTAAATTATAAATTAATATACAGATTACTAATTATAAATATACATATATGTGTGTATTATATATATATGTACATACGTATGTATGTATGTATGCAAATATATATAACATTAATTTATATCCATATATATATATATATATAATTTGAAAATAACATTAACTGTGTAATAACATATTTATATATAAATATTAGTTAATATAATAATTGCCGAATTATAAAAAAATAGTTTACATTAGTGTAGATACAAATTCAAATATTTATGCATATATATGTTCATGAAATCATTATTGACTTACTACCTTAACATATTTATTAACTTTAATTCATCATGGTTAATTATGACATATTTATCTATATTGCCTCTATTTTAGATCACCTTACTTAATATAGTTATAATGTTTTTAATGTGAATACAAATATATTAAAATATCAAAACATAAAATTAAATTAAAAGTAAATTGATAGATTAAATTAATAATAAAATACTACTATTAAATCATAACAAATAAATAAACAAATTGCTTAAATTAAAAAATATACCCTAAACTATTTTATTAGTTAATGTTAAATAAGAATTAATATGTAACTATTATTCATATAAAGATAACATACGATCTTGTGCAAATTAATAAAAGGAATATTTTTTGAAATTCCCCCCTTTAACCCCGTTGCCAATGCATCGATCCAACAATGGTATCGGGACCCATATTGTGTTTATGTGAATAATTAACCAACGCATAAGGCGGTCTCTTGGAAGAACCAATTACATGGATGTCCAAGGAAAATGTGCTTTAACTAAAGAGAACGTTGCTCTAGTTAAGGAGCATTCTTAAAAAACTCCCAATTTCCTCTTCTTTACCTAGCTCATTGAAGTGGTCTAATTCTAGGGTATGCCAGAGTGGAAAACTCAATAGTGTTTTGAGCCATAGGTTGATTCAAATAATTGTATCTAAATGTTATAAAACAAATTTAAAATTATTTTGTTAAGGACAGCGAGCTTAAGTGAGAAGTGGTATGGTTCTTTAGATCGAGAATCTAGAGGTCATAACATCTATCCCCTGTGACATTAAAACGAGTGCTTTACTTAAATAAAGTATCACTCTTACTCTCAAAGAAAATTAAAATTATTTTAAATGTAAATAAAATATTACAAAATTTTATAAAGAGTTATAAAGTGCAATAACTAAATTAAAATTTATAAGTATTATGATATAATTTAATATTATTTTAGACTTGTATCAATAAAGGTAATTAATAAAAAAAATTAAAATTATTTTTAAGTCATATATAAATATAAAATTTATATTTGTAGTTGATTAAAATGTTTAGTTAATTAAAGGATACACATGAATATATATGTATAACTTGATAAATTATAAATGTTATAAGAAATTAATACATATATACATACATGTGCCTGTATTATATGTATAAAGAAAACAAGAGGTTTAAATGGATTAAAACCCATATAGACTTTAGGGAGTACATATTGGATGTATATTGACATATGATGTTATGAGTTATACTCATCCCCCTTACATAGTCGATAGTACTCTATAGAAATTATTTTGAATTGAACATAAAATAAAATTTCTCCCCACCATTTAAAATATAAATATAGTACTTTACATACTTATGGTTATTGAGTACCCTCAAGCCATAGAATATCTAAGTGATGTTTATATTATCCCTATATATGTAGGAATATCATGTATCTTTATTGAGCACCCTCAAGAGTTACATAATTACCTATAGGTTACCGCAAAATGATTGAGCTAGGGGATCTGATGTACCTTATAATTTGTTGAGCTCCCTTAAGGCCATAAATATGATTAGGAGCAAGTAAAAATATGTTAGGAATTATATACGAGATATAATTAGTAAAGTATTACTTACTATTTATGTGGGCTATAATTTTTTGAGCATCCTCCTAGTTGTAGTAACATGATAAATGGGTTCTAACACCTACTGAAGAAATTTATGGAATTCCTCTATCTCTTTTAGAGTTTTAAAAGATGTAGAATTCAATAGGAGTCATGTTAGATAAATATAATAGAGAAATCCTATCAATATGAGAATATATACAACATTATAATAATCTGCTTTAATAAATTTGAACATCTAACAATACCGATAAAATTGTTTATCGATTAGAAATATACTAACTGAACCGAATTAAAGATTGATGAAGAAATATAAAATATACCCACCAATAAATCTTTTGGCATATTTTGGCTTAGAAAAGCCTGCAACAGCCAAATTATACAACCATTAAAAACAATCATGCCTTGGTCACATAAGTTTTAATTTTCTTGAAACTATGTATTTTCTTCTATGAGGTTTGAACTCTAAAGCATTATATAATATGGATATTTGATCCATATTTGATCACATACAATTGTATGGTAAACAATTGCGTTTATATTATAGAAATCTCAATGAAAATGTGTCATTCAAAATGAGCAAGTAAACCATAGTGCAAGACCATATGTTCAATACGATTGAATATAACAAGAATCTTGTTATGTTAGAAACAACACTAGACCAAGGAATACAAACAGACCTAGGAATTCAATCACTGAGATGACTTTTTTGATATGTTTGCTTAACTGCAACTTCTTCAATATCCTATAATATTTAGGATGATTGAATGCATTTTGTAAAGAATTCAGTGAAATCTCGTAGTAAAGATTTCTCTTTTAGATGACTCGACCTTTTAAGAGAAAAGGTGAAAGTCTGAGAATGGTAATAATATTGGCACAAGTTGAATGAAAAAAGTGAATGGTCACTTTCGCTACATGAAGAGACATCAAAAATGGAATTGTTTCAAATATTTGTGGATGCTAAATAAGGAATGAGAAATACGATTTTCATTCCAAATGCATTATTCTTATAAAAAATTATTATCTGTAAGAATTATTTCTCTGAGTTTGGGATACTTGGTCTGAAACTCTTAATTGTAAATTAGTTACTATAGAAGAAATAAATTTCCCATGGTAAGTAGTTGAATGGAGCTTTGTATTTCAAATGTTGTCATTGTAACAGTAGAAATAGTGGGAGTATACCATACGACACTTGCTAGTGGATGCATCAAGTTTTCAAAGATTACTTTCATATATGCTAAATATTATTTAAGAAGTAACAAATATTTTCTATATTGACCAAAAATAGAAGTAGTTTTATTTTAATATGAATATTAATTATAAAATAAATCCATGCTTTGGCATTTCGATGATGGTATTTTTTTAATAACAATACCGATGTGTTAGCTATCGAAAATACAGAAGCATCTAAAATATTTAAAAATTATTTCTGAAATAAGATTAAGCCATATCTTTAGGAAATAATTCTTTAAAAATATGATTATGAATCATATGGTACTTGTGAAATGTATCTCAAATGATTATGGGCAAAGCACCCATTTAGTGCTAATGACAAAAGAGTTGATGAACTCTTCAGATTGATACATATAGAAGTATACAGTCCAAGGTCTAATGATACCGAAAACAAATACACTTACTTCGTTAAATTCAGTGATGAACATGTTTGAGACATAAGTTAGACATTTATGATGAATTTAGAGAATATAAAATAGAAAGAGAAAACAAGAACATGAAAAAGAATAAAGATGATTTGATCGAATAGGTAAGTATTTGGATAAGAGTTTCAATAGTATCTAAATGCGAGTAACATTTAGCCTCAAAGTCACTCTTGCCTATGGTATATAATGAAGTATCGATGAGGATTAATCATACTTCGTTGGATAAAGTACGATTGTTAATTAGGGAAGTTAAGTTACTTCTTTCTATAAGAATATATACTTAAGAGTAAGCCATATGTTAGATTTGATTTCCTTTAAAATACATATGACAAATTCATATAAGATATGAATTAGAAAGGAAACCCTAATCTAAAATAGTTTAAGATGTGTGGTTGTCCAATTTACATTATGCGTAAATTTCATAAACTCCAAACTAGATCAATTTTATGTAAATCTATGGGTAGTTCATAAAATGTTTTGAAAGCTTATTCCACCGCACTAAAAAAACAAATTGTTGTTTCAAGACATGTCACCTTTATGCCAAAGGAATTTCTTTCTAGAGAAATTAGTGGTGGTGCGATCGAATTTGATACGATCCAATATTCTAACATAGTAACTGATTACATAGATGAAGTAAATTTAACCAAACCCCAAATGGACATGGCTCATTACAATGTCTAATAAGAATTCTCGAACAATGAAGAGAAACTATGAGCATATCATTAATGTCGAGAAAATGAATTGTTAGTAATAACAAACTCCTTAGTTGTCACTAGGCCATGAGAGTATAGACACTACCACTTGGTGCGATGCACTGAATATAAAATGGATTCCAAGTACATTAGCGAAATATGTTTTCGGTAAATGTACTCGAAAGGATATAATCCACCATAAGTGAGTCTATGAGAAGAAGATAAATGCAGCTAAAATTGTATAAAGCGGTACTGATTGGAAATGACTTCATAAATTTCAAATGTTGAAATTACTGGAGTAATTTCGCTAGTCACCATTTTTAAGTCCATTCAAATTCTACTCTCAAGTATCACATAATTTAACTTTGAATTTTGCATATTAATTTTGAAATAGAACTTCTAAATGATGATTTAGAAGAGACCGTTCGCACATAATAGCCAAAATGTCTCAAATTTAGTGAGAATGATAACAAAGTTTGTAGCTTTTTGGATATGATCCAACACTAATACAAAAATGTCTTTCGACAAGCATCTAGAGGTTGAGCCACTATTTTGATATAGAAATCAAATAGTTTTGTTTTAGTCTAAATGTAGAGAAAGCATGTGTCTATAAGAAAGAAAATAAAAAGCACCAAATCATTTCTAAATACTATAAATAAATAATAGCTACTAATTGTTAACTGTGTACGCATGTTAAAATCATTTAAAGTTCAATTATTTAATTCTCGGTGAAGGATTTGGAAGAAACATCTTTTATATTCGGTTAAAGAGGAAGATGGAATTTCCCTAATTTACATGCATATATATACTATACTAAAATTTTAATATGAAACATATAATGTAGATCCCTTTTACTTCGAGGAATCTTTATATATGCTATGTTATATGGTAGGTTAGATCTTGCTTATGTATTTGGTGTATTAAGAGAATATCAAATCATCGATAAAGCCATATACTAGTAGCATTGAGTACTCTCGAGTATTTATGAAACACTAAAGAATTATTTATGGAGAAAACAACTCCTTATGAAGGAGTGTTCGAAGTCGAACTTCATAAGCAACACTAAATATAGTAAGTCAATCTTATATTCATGCTTACCCTTAATTAAGGATCTTTTGATTGGAGATGTTCCAAATGAGTGGCTATGGAAATTCAACTATAAAGGCTAAGTACATCACTTTAAATAGCTCTATAATGAAAGTAGTATTCAAATTTATGAGAAAGATAGGAAAGGTGTCCACCTTTGAGAATCAAATAACATATTGTGATACCAGTAATACAATGTAGATTGCAATGGGAGTCGATAATTTAATAAGAAATCGAGATACCTTCTCCATGATCAACACATGATAAAAGAGTTATTCAGTAACAGGGAAGCATAATCGAAAAGTAGATACAAAAGAATAATATACAAGATCCATTCACTAAGGTTCTTCCTAGTCTAATTTAGGTAGGTTGATCGAAGTTATAGGCATGAGGCACCATAATTGTCCCCATGAGAAATTGATAGAGTAATAGAGTTAATGGTGTTCCCTAAGGACAATTATGTAATTTATTATGTAACTTAACTCTTACAAAAATATCTTAGTATGCTTTTGGTTCTATTTTATTTTATATATGTTGTTATATAGAGATTTTTTTGATGAAAATATGGTCTTCTTATGAGGAGAGCACTCATATTTTATTAACTACATAACCAAAAACCATATAAGAGTCTGATGGATATATCAGTACAAAATGCAGGATCATCACTATGATGATCACCAAAAGAGAATGGAATGAGCAATCAAAAGGAACATATTTAGCATTTCAATTAAAAAAGGAAGATAGTAAATGCTAAAGATACAAGATGTTGCTGCAGGAATTACAGCTTCTGCATGGGATTGGAGCTGCTATAAGAGAGGTGATGAAAGAGGATAGTGAGATAATGCTACATGTCAAAAATCTAGTGAATAAAGATCCACCGCTCTTGGGCCTTCCATTGAATTAGTTAAAAGCTTGGGTGGGCTTGTTTAAAGAGCTAGAAGTTGAACCAGCCATGCTTGGAGTGGTGACTGGAAGGAAGTACACTTTGATGCATTGCTATAAATTGGGAAATGCTGAGATTGATAATGCATTTGACTGAGAGAACTGGTGTAGCAAATATAAGTTTTCATATGTACATGAGAGTGAAGGGAGAACTGATAAAGCATTTGACTGGGTGAAATGTTGCATTGAATTGAAGTGCTCACTTATACTTGAGCTAGGGTATTGAATTGAAGTGAACCTAGACTTCAAACTCACATGTACTTGGCATATAGAGATGCATTATATGGTGAAATCAAACTCAATGACTTCAAGATGAGGACTCATGAACTCATGCTCCTAGAGCGAAGGAGAGCTACTGAAGCATTGTTGTCCCTAAAGGATAAAATCACAGTTAAGGAGAGAAGAACAGTAGAGGATCTGAGGTCTGTTATGCATGAACTCGTGCTCTATGAGCTAGGATGTCTAAAATTGCAGCTTTCATGAGGAGGTGTACTGCTTGAATAGGTGATCTGGAAGCAATCTTGTGCTGCTTGAAGAAGGGAACTGGAAGTATACTGCAGCTCCTAAGCTGGTACCAGAAGAAAGAAAACCCTCATACTGTATTTTACATACAGATATCTAGTTATTACGTATAGAATTCCATAGTCATCTATTATATGCATATAATTATAGATCAATGTAGAAGTGAACTGTTACATGTATATTTATATATTGTTGTTGTAGTTAATAATTAGAACTATGTATAAATTAGTTAATATATAGATAAGGAAATACTAGATTTACAAGGGGGTTAGTAATAAAGCTATTTATTATATGAAAATGTCTGAAAGTATGTATGCATATATAGTGTGTGTATATATACATTTATTTATGTATATATATATGTGTATATATATATATATATACATATACATATAGACACACGCATATATACAAATATATATATTTATATATTTATTTATTTAAGTAAACATATAGACACAAATATATGGACACATATATACCTATATATGTGTGCATATATATATATATAATTTATAAAGTAATATATGTGGTTATATCTAATTATTAGTTAAAGCTATGCATAAAATAATTAAGCTATATGGATAGGTATGTAAAATTAGTGGCGGCTTTGTGAGTGTGTGTATGTGTGTGTGTGTATTTGTGCGTGCGCGTGCGGGTATGTTTGTAAGCATATTGATTTTACGCCTAGAATAACTACCTTTAAAACTATATGTTTATATATATATATATATCTCTGTGTGTGTATGAGTGCATATGCATGTATTTATATATTGAAGTTATGTATAGATGTGAAGACCCAAATTATTGAGATAAAAATAATTTTAAAATGAGAATATTTAAGAAAAGAAAATATAGTCTGACAATAATAATATTAGGAGTAAGTGAAATGAATAAATAAGAGGATAGAGATTTTTCAATAAAATGGGAAGAAAATGATCAAATATGAGTGAGATTTTATATACAGATATCTCCTGTATATATATATACACATATAAAAATATATATGTATTAGATGTGAGTAGCCAAAGAAGTATAAAATGATAAAGTCCTTTTGATAACTAAATTGCATGAAAACCAGTTTAGTACTATTGTGCATAAATACCTTCTTAAAAATAAATCAGGAAATAAATGGTTTGAAATAATATAAGAGAACCATTCAGGCCTAACAAGGTATACAATGTATCTGAGTCATACAAAGATGATGTGTAGATGGATCATGCAAATAGCATGTGCACAGAAAAGCAGAGAAGCAACTGCTTTTACTAGAAATAGAAATCAAGAGAAAATGGCACATTTAGCCATAACAATACACACATAATTCTCTGAGTAATGTGAGGATAAAATGGGTTTTTCCTTTAGTAAAACCCTAGCAAAATGATTTAAATCAAAAGGGAAGCAGAGGTTTTCTCTGAGGGAAAACAGAAACACATTGAAAAAAAATAGAAAGGAGAGCTCACCCTGTTTTCAAGCTTAGGCATTCTCGGGGAAGAGAGGAGGAAGGTGAGTGATTAATCACTTATGATCTGTAAGGCATTAAGACCCATGTTAAGGGCAGCCAAGTTATTTTATATAAACATTACATTATGTTTTTCCTATTTGATTTTATTTTCTGGATGAAAATATGTTGATCATGGATGGTATTCTGGTTGAGTTTTTGGATGAGGTTTTAATCTGTTTTGACTTGTTGTGATGGTTTCAGTTTTTGTTTTAAAATATAGATAATCAAACAAATACACTAATCACAGAAATAGATTTTATATATGCTAGTTTTGATATGAAAAATGAATCAAATGTTTTACTGTGGAATAGGGTATCAATGAAAGAAAAGAAGTAGGCAGTGTGAATATTGAGATTCATGCTTATGTCTAGTCTATATTAAAAATGATATGAACAATGCAATATTACAAATATGTGCTGATTTGTTCAGATCATAAACCAATAAGTTTTTATGGGTTTTTCTCAAAAACCATTCCCTATGTTCACAGTAAAAGAATAAATATAGTTTTGCATATGACTTCTTCATATTTGTATAAGCAATGGAAAATTTCTAGAAATAAAAATATAAGCAGGTTTTGGAAAAATGTGATTAAAGCAAAAATGACTTTGAAATAAGGTGTGCAATTTTACATGAATGCTTTGTATGTCTGGATATGATCTTTGGGTGATTTTAAGAATTCTTGACCTATATAAGGAAGGAAAGAATACGAGCATCTCTGGAACCAAAAGAAAAATTCCCCAGAAAGAAATAAATAAGCATGGTCTCTAAATTATAAAATAATTTAGGAGTAGTGCCTTGATCTACTCATCAGCAGGTGGTTGATGGGTATGTGCATGACTTGTTTAAGTCCTGTAGGCCTCTGTGTAAAGGGTTAACAGAACTGAGCCCCTTTGCAATGCACACATGGTGTTCAATGGCAAGAGTTCAGACCAAACAAAATGAAAAGATGAGAAAGAGTAATGATGCTATGGAATTTAAGGAGTTAATCCATAGGAGTTTTGTACTTGTACAACTGAATGAAGTGAATGGATGAATGCTTGGGTGTATGTTTATAGATAAACCTAAATATACACATTCGCATATTTTAATTGGGATTTGAATTGCATTTTATAGAAAAGTTCTCTGTACAGCCTTAAGAATTTACGAGATATTTTGCATACTTGATTTCACTCACACCAGAATTTTATTTCTGACCCTATTTGTTGCCTTTGCAATACTTGGGGTGTCTCATTTTATTGGGGCAGTTCAAAGTTTTGCTGCAGGGAATGATGCATGAATTGCTTGCTTGCTTGCATGGATATTTGGAGATCTTGAGGAGTTTAAAGTGTTTAAGAGAAGTAGCAGTGTCTTTGTAATAATTAAGTTAGGCAAACTCTAATATGTTCTAAGTATTTTCATGAGTGTCTTTTGCTTTGGTATCTGGAAAACAGTATGTAAGAAGAAAAAGAAACTTAAATGTTATATGTGTTTGCGAGCTGTGGACTTAAATAACAAGTTCTGAAATAGTTTTAGTAGATAATGCTGAAGGAGAAGATGCCATTTAATCTGATATGTGAACATATTTTTCTAGACAGTCTTGAGGCACTTCAGTTATGAAATAAAACTGATACTAAGTTGGAGAAATCTGATACTATAAAACTGATACTAAGTAGGAGAAATCTGATACTATAAAACTGATACTAGGTAGGAAGTTTCTGATACTATAACTACTGATCTAGCACTAGGTTGGGAAAATCTGATACTATAGCTTCAAAACTGATACTAAGTGGTAAGACACCAGATTCAACACTTTTCTAGCTCCAGATATAAGAAGTTGTGTGATTTATAAAGTAGATCACAACACCATCACTCATGTGATGACTATTTGCTCAGTTAACCAGGAAATATGCATTTTGTCTGTCATGATTGGTTTGTGCTTGTTGTGTCTAAACCTTGATCACATGTGTTGTTTTTCTCTGCTTAGATTTCAACCTAGTTTATCACCTCAGTATTCATATGATAAGTACCAAACCACAAAAGAATTCCGGAATTTAAAAAGTATGGCTTGTAAACCAAGAAACCAATTAATTTGAGAAGTAAGCCAGAAAATTATAAGTGACAATATTCGAAATTAATATTAATCAAGCTTGAGATCAAAAAGGGGAATGTAAAAAATAGAAATGGCTATGTGACACCAATTCTCTGAAAAATGAGAAATATTGTGTGATTGAATTTTTCCTTGTTAATTTTTAATACTCTGATAAGCAAGGAAACATTTATATATCTTCATATATATAAATGACTTGAATTGACTTATATACTAATATTTTTATATTGGTAAGAATTTGGATCTTGGGGGAAATGAAATTAAAGAAGTGATCACTTGGTAAAAAAAAAATCTCAACAGTAAATCACTGAAAAATAACAATCAGAAAAGAAGTGGGTCACTTCAGTTGGTATCAGAGCTATGTTATTAAAACATAGCATAAATATATTATCCAATTTTCTTGTAAGGATAAAATTCTAAAAAAAAAATATAGTAATGATAGAAATAAACATCCACAGTAGAAATAAATTTCAGCAAAATAATTAAATTAGAAATATGACTGACTAGCTATGCAATTGAATAGTGAATCATGGTAGGAAGACCACCAAGTCATGGAGCAGGACCCTCCAATACAACACCAATGGTTAACTTGCAAGATTTGGTGAGGGCATTTAGAGAAGGAGCAGTGCAGAGGGAAGAGAATCCTCATGAGGAATTAGCTAAGTTATTGAAGACATTTTCAAATTTGGGAGGCAAGGATTTTGAAGGCACTGAGGGAGTTATGGGAGTGCAGACATGGTTGAGAACTTTGGAAAGGATATTTGCAGATATGCAAATTAATGACCAAAGAAAGAGGCAGATAGCTTCAAGGAGACTCAAAGGAACAGCCTTAGATTGGTGGGAGGTGATCATCACAGGAAGGCCAGAACATGAGATAACATGGGATCAATTCAAGGAAATGCTTGAAGCAAGGTTTGTTCCAGCAACAGCTAAGGCAACATTGCTTGAAGAATTCATAAGGCTGAGGCAAGGACCAATGAGTGTGACTGAATACACTCAAAAATTTGTGAGTTTGTCCAAGTATGGAACTATGCTCATAGGAGATGAAGAATCAAAGAATTCAAGATTTATCCAAGGATTAAATGCAGGTCTGAGTAGAGCAATGTTACCATACAAGGATAAAACATTTGACCAAGTCATAGACCTTGCTCTTTCCTTTGAACAACATGACAATGCAAGGGAAAAATTTAGGAGCATGAGGGCTACCAATCAAAAGAAGGGGAAAAATAGAGCACATCCCTATGACAAAAAGAATATGGATAAGAAAATGGAGGGAGCAGCCACTGGGGAAGCTAAGAAGAAGGTTACTTGTTTTAATTGTGGCAAAGAAGGACACATGAGTAATAGGTGTCAAGCAGCCAAGAAGGCATTGTTTAGCTGCTATAATTGTGGGAAGGAAGGCCATATTAAAAGAAACTGCCCAGAGTTCAAAAAGGGAGCAAAGGTAGGAGCACTTGAGGGCAAAGCAAAAGCAATTGCAGTTGGAAGTTCTGGACAATTGGAAGGTATACTTCTAATTAGAGATCACCCCATCTTAGTTATATATGACACTGGAGCAACACATTCACTAATATCCCAAGACATAGTGAATAAATTAACTCTCACATGATATTTAGTTGATAATACCTTGTTTATTCAGAGCCCACTAGGTAATTCTTGCATGCTAGGGATTAAATGTTTGGGAGTAGAGTTAAACATAGGTGGAAATATGTTTAGTTCTGATTTGTTTGTGCTAAAATATCCTGGAATAGGAATTATTCTAGGAGTAGATTGGCTAAGAAAATACAAAGCAATTTTAAACTTAGAAAATCTTACTATTTCTCTGAAAACAGAAAATGGTAAAAATATTATAGTTATGAGTGAAATTGCTAAAATCAATTACTGTAACCACATATGTAGCATGACTGAGAAAGAATTAACACTGGAGGACATAAAAATTATAAATGAATACCCAGATGTCTTTGGTGAAGTCATAGGTGTTCCAGAAAATAGGCAAGTAGAATTTCAAATAAGGCTAATCCCAGGAGCTAGCCCAATCATCAAGAAGCCAACTAGAATGGGTCCTAAAGAACTTGTGGAATTGAAACATCAGTTGGAAGAACTGGAGCAGAAAGGCTTCATAAGGCCTAGTAGTTCAAACTGGGGTTCTCCAATTGTATTTGTGAAGAAGCAGGATGGTACTTTGAGAATGTGCATTGATTATAGGGAATTAAACAAAGTCACCATTAAAAATAAATATCCACTTCCTAGAATTGATGATCTATTCGATCAATTAAATGGAGCAAGGGTCTTTTCAAGGCTAGATTTAGCCTCTGGGTTTCATCAGATGAAGGTGGAGGAAGAGAGTATTAAGTATACTGCCTTCAACACAAGGTATGGATTATATGAATTTTTGGTGATGCCTTTTGGATTGACAAATGCACCATCATATTTTGTAGATTTAATGAATAGAACATTTAGAGATTTTCTAGACAAATTTGTGGTTGTCTTTATTGATGACATATTAGTATATTCAAAATCAGAAGAAGATCATGCAAAGCACTTGCATCTGGTTTTGTCTAGACTGAGGGCACATGATTTAAAAGCCAAATTCTCTAAATGTACATTTTGGCAGAAGGAAGTAAAAATTTTGGGGCATATTGTATCACAACAAGGGGTTAGTGTAGACCCAAATAAGGTGATGGCAGTGCAATCTTGGAGTAGACCCAAATCAGTAACTGAGGTGAGGTCATTTTTGGGAATGGCAGGCTATTATAGGAGATTTGTAAAAGATTTTGCAAGGATAGCTATCCCATTGACCAAGTTAACTAAAAAGGAGCAACCATATGTGTGGACAGAGAAGTGTGAACAAGCTTTCATATCACTAAAGAAGGCACTGGTAGAAGCTCCAGTTTTACAAGTGCCAGAGGGTAATGAAGAATTAGTAGTTTACACAGATGCTAGTGGATCTGGATTGGGGGCAGTGCTTATGCAACATGGTAGAGTCATAGCTTATGCATCAAGGCAACTCAAGCCAAATGAAACTAGGTATGCTACACATGACTTAGAACTAGCTGCTGTGGTGTATGCATTGAAACTATGGAGACATTATTTATTGGGTGCTAAGTTTGAATTGTTTACTGATCATAAGTCACTTAAATATTTGTTCTCCCAAAAAGACTTGAACATGAGGCAACATAGATGGGTAGAATTTCTAGCTGCCTATGATCTTGATATATTGTATACCCCTGGAAAAGCTAATAAAGTAGCAGATGCATTAAGTAGACATCAAGCTAAATTGGCAAGCTTAATGATGGCAGAATTTAAGGATTTGATAATTCTTAGTGAGGTGGAAGTGAAAGAAGAAGCTAGTGTATCAGATAAGACACACAGTAAGATGATTGAATATGGTAAATTAAGCCTCTTATCCTTAAAATCAACACTGGCTGATAAAATAGGACAAATGCAAAGTCAAGATATAAATTTGAAGGAGAAAAAGGACATGATATCCCTAGGCATGACAGTGGAAAACTATGAGGTAGATGGTAAAGGATACTTAAGGAAAAAGGGGAAACTCTGCATACCAAATGTAGGGGAACTAAAGCAAGAAGTTATGGATGAGCATCACAAAACAAAGTATACTATCCATCCAGGTGGTACAAAAATGTACCATGATCTCAAGAGAAATTATTGGTGGCCAGGAATGAAAGGAGCAGTAGCAAAATATGTGGCAAATTGCTTGACATGCCAACAAGTAAAGGCAGACTATCAAAGGCCCTCAGGCCTATTGCAACCTTTGGAAGTGCCTACTTGGAAATGGGAGAGTATATCAATGGATTTTGTGGATGGTTTGCCAAGAACAAGGAAGGGAAATGATAGTATTTGGGTAGTGGTTGATAGACTCACAAAAACAGCACACTTTATCCCAATAAGTTCAAACAGAAATGCTCACAAGCTAGCTCAATTATTTGTGAAGGAAATAGTGAGGTTGCATGGCATACCCAAGACTATCATTAGTGATAGAGATACTTTGTTTACTTCAAGGTTTTGGAGTAGCTTTCAAGAAGCTATGGGGACAGAACTAAGCCTAAGCACAGCCTACCACCCACAAACAGATGGGCAAACTGAGATTGTTAATAAAGTTTTAGAGGATTTGCTGAGAGCATGCATACTTGATTTTGGAGGCAACTGGGAGGATCATATTTATTTAGCTGAGTTTGCTTATAATAATAGCTACCAATCCACTATAGGAATGGCTCCATTTGAGGCTTTGTATGGGAAGCCTTGTCTATCTCCTGCATGTTGGATGGAGGCTGGTGAAAGGGTGTTGCTTGGACCAGACCATGTAAAAGAAACTTCTGCAAGAATTGAATTAGTGAGGCAAAGAATGAGAGTAGCTCAAGAGAGACAGAAAGCTTATGCAAATAAAAAGAGAAGGCCAGTAGAATTTGAGGTGGGAGACTATGTGTTTCTCAAAGTTTCACCAATGAGGAAAATATTGAGATTTGGAAAAGCAGGGAAACTGTCACCAAGGTATGTAGGACCATATGAAATTGTTCAAAGAATAGGGACTTTAGCTTATAGGTTGAAGTTACCAGAGGAATTGAGCAAAATACATGATGTATTTCATGTATCCCAATTGAGAAAATGGGTGCATGATAAAGAGTCCATTCTTGAATCTCCTACACATGTTGAAATTCAAGAAAATCTGGTTTATAAAAAGGAACCAGTGGGCATTGTGGCTAGAGAAGAAAAGAAACTGAGAAATAAAATAATTAGACTAGTTAAAATCCAATGGAGTTTGGATGGGAATGATTGCACTTGGGAGGCTGAAGAGAGGATAAAGGATAAATATCCTAATCTGTTTTCTACTTAAAGGTATGTTTAAAATTATGATGAGACCTTAAAATTATTTATTTATGTTTGATTGATTGATTTGGAATGAATGAGTTTCTGAAATTTCATTCAATTGAAACTATGCTTTGTATACATTTGGATGGAAATGTATGAGAGAATAATTGTGGGACACAATTCCTTTTAGGAGGAGAGTATGTGAAGACCCAAATTATTGAGATAAAAATAATTTTAAAATGAGAATATTTAAGAAAAGAAAATATAGTCTGACAATAATAATATTAGGAGTAAGTGAAATGAATAAATAAGAGGATAGAGATTTTTCAATAAAATGGGAAGAAAATGATCAAATATGAGTGAGATTTTATATACAGATATCTCCTGTATATATATATACACATATAAAAATATATATGTATTAGATGTGAGTAGCCAAAGAAGTATAAAATGATAAAGTCCTTTTGATAACTAAATTGCATGAAAACCAGTTTAGTACTATTGTGCATAAATACCTTCTTAAAAATAAATCAGGAAATAAATGGTTTGAAATAATATAAGAGAACCATTCAGGCCTAACAAGGTATACAATGTATCTGAGTCATACAAAGATGATGTGTAGATGGATCATGCAAATAGCATGTGCACAGAAAAGCAGAGAAGCAACTGCTTTTACTAGAAATAGAAATCAAGAGAAAATGGCACATTTAGCCATAACAATACACACATAATTCTCTGAGTAATGTGAGGATAAAATGGGTTTTTCCTTTAGTAAAACCCTAGCAAAATGATTTAAATCAAGAGGGAAGCAGAGGTTTTCTCTGAGGGAAAACAGAAACACATTGAAAAAAATAGAAAGGAGAGCTCACCCTGTTTTCAAGCTTAGGCATTCTCGGGGAAGAGAGGAGGAAGGTGAGTGATTAATCACTTATGATCTGTAAGGCATTAAGACCCATGTTAAGGGCAGCCAAGTTATTTTATATAAACATTACATTATGTTTTTCCTATTTGATTTTATTTTCTGGATGAAAATATGTTGATCATGGATGGTATTCTGGTTGAGTTTTTGGATGAGGTTTTAATCTGTTTTGACTTGTTGTGATGGTTTCAGTTTTTGTTTTAAAATATAGATAATCAAACAAATACACTAATCACGGAAATAGATTTTATATATGCTAGTTTTGATATGAAAAATGAATCAAATGTTTTACTGTGGAATAGGGTATCAATGAAAGAAAAGAAGTAGGCAGTGTGAATATTGAGATTCATGCTTATGTCTAGTCTATATTAAAAATGATATGAACAATGCAATATTACAAATATGTGCTGATTTGTTCAGATCATAAACCAATAAGTTTTTATGGGTTTTTCTCAAAAACCATTCCCTATGTTCACAGTAAAAGAATAAATATAGTTTTGCATATGACTTCTTCATATTTGTATAAGCAATGGAAAATTTCTAGAAATAAAAATATAAGCAGGTTTTGGAAAAATGTGATTAAAGCAAAAATGACTTTGAAATAAGGTGTGCAATTTTACATGAATGCTTTGTATGTCTGGATATGATCTTTGGGTGATTTTAAGAATTCTTGACCTATATAAGGAAGGAAAGAATACGAGCATCTCTGGAACCAAAAGAAAAATTCCCCAGAAAGAAATAAATAAGCATGGTCTCTAAATTATAAAATAATTTAGGAGTAGTGCCTTGATCTACTCATCAGCAGGTGGTTGATGGGTATGTGCATGACTTGTTTAAGTCCTGTAGGCCTCTGTGTAAAGGGTTAACAGAACTGAGCCCCTTTGCAATGCACACATGGTGTTCAATGGCAAGAGTTCAGACCAAACAAAATGAAAAGATGAGAAAGAGTAATGATGCTATGGAATTTAAGGAGTTAATCCATAGGAGTTTTGTACTTGTACAACTGAATGAAGTGAATGGATGAATGCTTGGGTGTATGTTTATAGATAAACCTAAATATACACATTCGCATATTTTAATTGGGATTTGAATTGCATTTTATAGAAAAGTTCTCTGTACAGCCTTAAGAATTTACGAGATATTTTGCATACTTGATTTCACTCACACCAGAATTTTATTTCTGACCCTATTTGTTGCCTTTGCAATACTTGGGGTGTCTCATTTTATTGGGGCAGTTCAAAGTTTTGCTGCAGGGAATGATGCATGAATTGCTTGCTTGCTTGCATGGATATTTGGAGATCTTGAGGAGTTTAAAGTGTTTAAGAGAAGTAGCAGTGTCTTTGTAATAATTAAGTTAGGCAAACTCTAATATGTTCTAAGTATTTTCATGAGTGTCTTTTGCTTTGGTATCTGGAAAACAGTATGTAAGAAGAAAAAGAAACTTAAATGTTATATGTGTTTGCGAGCTGTGGACTTAAATAACAAGTTCTGAAATAGTTTTAGTAGATAATGCTGAAGGAGAAGATGCCATTTAATCTGATATGTGAACATATTTTTCTAGACAGTCTTGAGGCACTTCAGTTATGAAATAAAACTGATACTAAGTTGGAGAAATCTGATACTATAAAACTGATACTAAGTAGGAGAAATCTGATACTATAAAACTGATACTAGGTAGGAAGTTTCTGATACTATAACTACTGATCTAGCACTAGGTTGGGAAAATCTGATACTATAGCTTCAAAACTGATACTAAGTGGTAAGACACCAGATTCAACACTTTTCTAGCTCCAGATATAAGAAGTTGTGTGATTTATAAAGTAGATCACAACACCATCACTCATGTGATGACTATTTGCTCAGTTAACCAGGAAATATGCATTTTGTCTGTCATGATTGGTTTGTGCTTGTTGTGTCTAAACCTTGATCACATGTGTTGTTTTTCTCTGCTTAGATTTCAACCTAGTTTATCACCTCAGTATTCATATGATAAGTACCAAACCACAAAAGAATTCCGGAATTTAAAAAGTATGGCTTGTAAACCAAGAAACCAATTAATTTGAGAAGTAAGCAAGAAAATTATAAGTGACAATATTCGAAATTAATATTAATCAAGCTTGAGATCAAAAAGGGGAATGTAAAAAATAGAAATGGCTATGTGACACCAATTCTCTGAAAAATGAGAAATATTGTGTGATTGAATTTTTCCTTGTTAATTTTTAATACTTTGATAAGCAAGGAAACATTTATATATCTTCATATATATAAATGACTTGAATTGACTTATATACTAATATTTTTATATTGGTAAGAATTTGGATCTTGGGGGAAATGAAATTAAAGAAGTGATCACTTGGTAAAAAAAAAATCTCAACAGTAAATCACTGAAAAATAACAATCAGAAAAGAAGTGGGTCACTTCAATAGATGACCCCATTAATCCAAGATGTATTTGTTATGCACACACACATAGTTATTATTTAGCATATTATATAAACAGGTAAGCTGTAAATATATATGTACCACAAATGGGTTTTGCAAATTGATTACTAATCGAACCGCCAAATATATATTATGTTGATAATTTAAATTATATGATGATTCTAAAATCATACAAGTTAGTTAAATGGTATAAGGATGTAAGTGATCATTACAAAATCATGTAGGAGGTAATTATGGAAAATGGAAGTTTATAGATCGTCTTTATCATAAAAGTAAGGCAAGATAGATGAAAATAGAGCTTCCGACGATAATATTAATTAGGAATTGAGCCAATTGAAGACTGTGGGACATTTTTATTGGGGCAATCGAATACTCCAATTTCTATAAGTCGACTATGCCAGCTTGTGTGGTTACAATCTGTGTTTATCTAACAGGAAATGTACCAAGTAGTAGAAAAAATTATAGAAGTGGAGTTGTTATAAATATTGTTAAAAATGCATTGGTTGCATTCAGAACATAAGCTCCCATAAGTGATTGAATAGGTTGAATCAAATGTTCTCCTGGCCGGATGAGTAAAGTTTAATCTAAAGCTACTCCAATAAGCCTTAGAAGTGGATATAGAGGAGGTAATATTTATGTTAAAAACCTCTAAAATCTTACTGATAATGTATTGAGAGAATTGACAGTCAAAGGACAGGTGGGAAGTAGTCTCAGGCATCAAGTCACAATGGTAGCTAGGTGTAGATCATTAATGGCGGTAATTTTCAAGTTAAGCCCCGTTATGGTATTCAGTTTATCATGTAAAATAATACACGTCGAAAATTTAACTTTAGGAGGAGCAATGATTCTACATATAGGCTTGAAGTAATAAAAATCTTTTGTTCCTAAGCTAATTAAGAATTTGTACATCGAATTAGAGGTATATGTACCTTTTTTATCCCAGCACCATACCAAATTGTCAGGATTGTCCCTTATGTTATAGTTTTCGATTATATTAATTAATTTTAGGTATTGTCTAAGAACATTCCCTATTAAATTTTGGTTAAATGAGATATCCCATTTAAAGGATGCTTGGTGTCTAAAAACTTCTTTAATAAGTTCATTTTTATTATTTGAGGCTAAAAACAGTTCAGGTAAGTCATGTTTCAATGCAATAAGAGTTATCCAAGGCTCATTCCAGAAGAACGTCTTATCTCTAGAATTAACATTGTATTTAATTCAAATTTTAAAAATGTGATATAAATTGGAAATGTTTTTCCAAAAGAAAGAGAATTTTTTTATTATTATGTGAGTTTAGATTTTTAGATCCACTATAATAAAAGTTACTAATAATTTCTTTCCAAGTATTGGCTTCGTCTCTAAGAAATTTCCAAATCCATTTACAGAGCAGAGAGGTGTTTAAATCCTTTAATTTAATGATACCTAGACCTCTTTGGGATTTGGGTTTGCAGAAAAGGTTCTAATTAATGAGATAGCTCAGCTTGGATCTATTCGCTCCTTCTTTCCATAAAAAATTCCTTCTGATGCTATCTATTTTGTTAATTACCCAGTTCGGGAATTGATAATATGATATCCAATATACAAAAATAGAGGATAATACGGAGTTAATCAAAACTGCTCTGCTAACTCTGAATAGGCAGTTAGCTTTCCAGGTCGTGTAACAACCCTGTATTTTACAATTATTTTTAAATTGATATTTCCAGATTTAAAAAGCTTTATTTATGAAAAAGAATAAATTTTGTTATTTTAAATATAAACTTTGATTTTGATATGGATTAGAATTCCAAATATGACTGAATAGAATAATTTTCCAAAATGTGAATTTTGGTCAATAGTCAAACTTTGACTTTTAAATTTAAATTTTAAATATTTGAAATTATAAATTTTATCTTTTATTATGAAAATAGATTTAATAACATGAATACTGCTTTTCGTTTCGTTGGAAACGGAGTTAAAATGTAAAAGTTATGTACATTTCAATTTTGTGTATAAACTGTTTATTTTGCAATATTATTTATTTTAAATCATATAAATTATATTTTTATTGTCATATTTTGTTTGAATGTGTGTTAATAGGTTATTTTATGTCTTTTAATATTTTTAAAATGATAATATAATTTTTCTAAAGTATACTTAAATTTATTTCAATTTATAAAGCCTAGTTTTCATTTTTCTGCTATTTTCTTCATTAAATTATATTTAATTAAAATATATTTATTTATTTTTGTGAATTCATTTTTATTTTGTGTTCTTATCTTTATTTATAAATATTTTTCAAGTATATAAAGATTATCTAAAGCTCATCTGAAATTTTTTCAAGTTTACAAAGCCTAGTTATGTATATATTGCCACTTTCTTTATTTATTCGATTTTTTTATTTAAATTTATTTATTTTATTTTCTTATTTATTTTATTTTCTGAGATTATGTATCTTTGTTTTCAGCCATTGATATATATATATATAAAATTAAAAAGAAAATATAGGAAATTCGAAGAGTTTTAAACTTTTGATATTCCTAAGTCCTTTTGCATTCCGACCTTTCACTTTCTCAACTCCTTTTCTTTAATTTTGGCCGTACCTCTACTCTATTCTTTCTGCTGCCTTCCACTTTGTTTTCATGCATATCATTTCCACTTTCTTGAGGAAAAAACTCACGGCCCTTTGTTGTGCAAAAATTTGGTAAAAATCTCTTCTTTCTTCTTGTTGTTTTTGTGTTTTTCTATTGAAATTTGCTATTGTTCTCTACCTTCATGGCTTCACTCCACCTCCTCCAAGCTTTGGCCAACCACCACCACCCCCTTCCTCTGACCATCACCCACCCCAGCAACCCTCCTCTACAGGCCAAACCACCCCAAGGTGAAGATCACCACATAATTCACCAAAACATCACCTAACATTGCAAACCGAGCCACTTTTGTCACCACCGCCTACAACCACCTTTAGCCACCACTTCCTCCACCACCACCACCTCAGACCTGACCACCACCCTCTGCCACATCATCTAACACCACCTGGACATCTGGACCTGACCATATAGCCTCTGGCCGAACCAAGTCATAGCATAGGAATGTTGATATTTGCCACGAAATTGTGTAGTTTTGCACCTAGACTATGCACCATCTTCACCACCTTGTAAACACATGATGGCTGACCCATTTGGAACCCAAACCAGACCATTTTCTTACCCTAGGCCGAGCTTAACCACTACCTAACTGAAGTATATGAGGTTGAGAACAAGTGCAAGTCATTTGATGTTGTTTTGGGTATAGAATTCCTATGTTATTTGATGATAAATTTGTGTTGTAACCTATGTATTATTGTATTGTTTTGTGTATATGTATCCAAGGCTATTAATCTTTGGCTCTCCCAATCAAATCATATTTGTATTGTCGTTCCTCCGTTGTGTCAGTTTGTGTGCTTGGGTAGCGATTTCCAGCTTTGAACATGTGAGTTATTCTCACCAGACAATATGTACCTATATAACTAGTAAATTGACACCCTGCGAATCTGTAGAAATATATTATCATGTCATATATGCTTATATTATTATCATATGATGTTCACACCTGTTATTACACCTGTTATATCATATGTTACTGTTATTTAATGTTATTCTGTTATTTATATCTGTTATCACACTGCAAGTTCCCTGTAGATTAGAATCACTATGGGTTGAAATGATACATACCCGAACGGACTTTAGAATAGGGAAAAATTGTTATGGGCTGAAATGATAGGCCTGAACGATTTTTATTTAAATTATTTTAACTTGGGATTGCGGGTTTGAAATGATAGAACCCGGATTTTTCTTTTTAACTGCGGATTGAAATGATACATATCCGTATCACTTGACCTAAGTTAGAAAATTATATACAGGCCCGTGGTTATTTTATAAAGTGTTTTGGATATTTTTAAGTATTTTAAAAATTATAAATTTATGGAATTTGATTTAAATAGATTTTGAAATGTTTTAAAATAAAGAAAGTATGATTTTTTTCTATGTGTTAAAAATGTAGTTAATGAATGGTTTAACTGGATTTTTGAAATATAACCTAAGTTGGAAATTTGGAATTTTGGTTAAAATGATATTTAAGCTATATAAATAAAAATAAAAATTTAATTATATTTGTAAAATGGTAAATATGATAATTTGATTAAATTTGAATTTAAGTGATTTATTAAAGTATTATTGATTTTTCTATGAATTTAAGTGGTTAAATAAATGAATGTTTAAAAGTGATCTTTTAAAATATAACTTGACTAGGAAATGTGAAATTTGGTTTTAATTAAAGGTTTAAGTTAATTAAATAAAATTGGAAATTTTGTTAAATTGTGAAATGGTAATTTAAATTTGAAGTGTTAAGTCTATTTGTTGAAATGTGAAGAATTGGAACTTTTACACTTAAACTTATTAAGTAAATTGTTGAAAATTAGATTTAATTATAAGAAATTTATTGTGAAAAAAAGATATATGTTAAATGATATGTAAATGAACATTTTAAATGTTAAAACATGATTTTTAAAATGTTTATGTGTTTTAAATTAAAGTTATTTAATTGCTGGAAATACACTAACACCTGAAATTAACTTTTAATAGCATTCAGAAATGCTATAGATTCTGTTTTGAACTAAAATTGTGTAAAAAGAGCTATTACAGCATTTCTGAAATGCTGTAGTTGCTGTAGTTGAACTTGTAGGCTAATATTGAACTCAGGCCTATTATAGCATTCTCTGGAAATGCTATAATGATCTGCAGTCTATGTTGAAATCAAATTTAACCCTTGTTTTGAAATCTGAACTACCGCAGCACTTCTAAAATGCTGTCTTTTCTGTTTTGAACTATAATTCAACTAAAACTGAGTTTTAACTGCAGTTTTAAGTGCTGTCTTTGCTGAATTAAAAATGTTTTCAAATATAACTTATAGCAGTTGTTTTTAAATGCTGTGAAATGCTGAAATTTTAATAATTAGGGTTTTTGACTTAGTAAACGAACTCAGAATGGTTTGAAACTTTGGTAATTGAATACTTGATTTGAAATTATAATAATTACACTTTTAAAAGGTTTAAATGAATTATTTTGATTGGAATATAAACTATTTAAAGGTGATTTGAAATGATAGTAAATGAACGATAACTTTGAATTTAAAAGGTATTTAAAGTTGAATATTTGGATTTGAACTGATAGGATATTTTATTTTATTAAAATGATTTGAAATGAAGTTTTGTAAGGATATGATATTTTATTATATTAAAATGATTTGAAATGAAGTTTTGAAATGATATGAAAATTTAAATATATGGAAATGGTTTGGAATTGATTTAATCTTTATTTTGATAAAGATATGGTTTGAAATGATATTTTATTTTGAAGTAAAGTATTGTTTTTAAAAGTTATAACCACGGGTTATAATAACGATTGGTTGGCAAAGAGACCGGGATCGGATATGGACATACTCTCTGTCGATACCGAAAACCACTTTGACAACCGTGTACGCGGTGGAGATTCCAGAATGATGTAGGATGGTGGCGACGTTCTTAAGGTATGTTACATGGACCCAACTCCCGTGAGTTGGCATAAGGTGGCTAAAACAGGAGCGATCTCGGACCAGTGAGGTAGCACCTCTTCTCGGACACATTTCTTCGATATTTACTCTTACTTGTGATTGATTAGATGGCCATCCTCCGATTTGGGAGTGTTGTTCGAGGTGGAACGGTAGTGGCTGCTATGCGCTCCATCAGTCCGTGTGCGTAATTGGTATATCTACCCTGGCATTGCCTAGTTGTGCCGTGTCACCTACCATATCGAGCTTTACTACGATTATGATTTTAAGATCCGATCACGTTAAGGTTCTCCATCCCCTTAACGCTATTTTCTATATGATTATACTTTACTTATTTAGACACTATTATAATATCGAATATTACTACATAGTAGATAGTTTAACGGATCCTTAGAGGATGGGCGGTCCCAAGCATCTTCTAAGTTACTTGTACCCTTATTACAGTTCGCTTGAGTTGGTTTACATTATATAAGTATATATTGTCCTGACTCGAGTGTTTTATGTTTTGCTTTACGCTCGGGTCAGCCTGAGTTATTCACAGATTTGGATTTCCACTCTCTTGGAGATTTGAATCGCTGGAGATTATCTGCTTGTCATGTCCTACCTATTTCAATTTCGTTGTTCTACTCAGCTTGTACTTGGTTATTATATTGAGACTTTTGTTGTATTCTATTTCTTCTGTTATATCTCATGTAACTCTGATATATTTATATAGTAGCTTCATGAACTACTATTTCGTTTACTTCCGCTGCATTATTTTACTCTGTCTTTGTGATCTGTGATTATATTTATTTACTGTATATTCTGAGATTTGCCAAATTTTAATTACAACGCGGTATTTTGAGCAATTCAACTCCGGCATGAGTGTCTACCTATACACTTATAATGGATGCGAATGGTTGAAAATATCGGATCGTTACAGGTCGGCAGTTTACTGTTAACTTTATCGATGATAATGTTCCAATCTTCCTTCTTTTGTTTTGTGTAATTAATTGTTATACCTAACTAGTTAAAAGGAAAACTCATTATTTTACAATAGGGTATTGGCCACTTCAAACATGATAATGGAAGCATCATTAATCACTAGGCCTAAGCTTTTATGGAAGTTGATTCTAAGGCCTGATAGGAGTTCAAAATTATATAAGATATGTTTAAGAAAAGCAATATGATGAGGAAGAGGGGAGAAGAATAATAGGATGTCATCTACAAATTGTAGAGAACAAATCCCATATAAAGTAATTGTAACGACCCGTAAATTAATCACTTTGTATTTTAATATTTAAATAATTTTTAAATATATAAATAATGGATTTTAATAATTAATAAACATATTTTAAACATTAATTAATGGTATTAAAATCATTTTAAAATTTTGTTTGCCAAAAAAATTAGTTCAAATAAAAATAGAAAATGTGACCGATAAACGTTGTCCGAAATTTTGACTTTTCGGTATCGAAAAGTCGTCGAAATATTGTGCACATATTTGTATCTCTTATAATACACATGCACACACATGTACACATGTCATATGGTGAGTTAAGTAACGTATTAATGGTAATAAACCATGATTAATTTAAATATAAACATGAAAAGACACATTATGATTAAATAAAAGGAAAAATAAAATATAAAATAACCTCTCATGCACCACCATCACCTAAACTGCATAGGATAGGACTTAAGGCATTATGAAGGGGGGCCTAGGTAGGTGCGTGTGCACCTATGGTGGTGGAGAGGCATGGCTTCAATGTTGCATGATAACATTTATATTATTTAAATGTTTAAGTTAATTTAAATTAAAACCCCACTTCTTTGCCTATAAATACCCACCATCTCCACACATTTTCCACTTTACATACTCATTTCTATCTTCATTTCTTATCTTTTCATAAACGTGAACACGTCCATGGTTTTTAAAATTATTTCCAAAGTCAAAAACTAGTGAATACACTATTAAAAATTAAACTACACTCCTTACTTCATTTCCAAAAAGCATTCTCTAATAAACAAGATCTTATACCCCCACATATCCACCATGGCCGAGGCTTATATGATCTAGCTCGAGCCTAAAAGACCACAAAAGATCCACTAAATCGTACTATTTGCATAGTAGAGCTTAGATCTTGTCGCATTTGTGAAATTAGTGAAAGTTAAGTTAAGTTAGTAAGCGCTTTGGTGAGTAAAAATCTCACCTTTCAAAATCCAAGTTTGTAACTTTAAATATAGTTCATTCATATTTTTGGAGAATGCTTGTTGGATAAATGTTGTGTTATGGTGGTTGTTGGCTTGACTTATGCATCAAAAAGTTAACACTTTGGAATTTAGTTACCAACTTGACAAGTTAGTAGGCTAAAGTTGAAATTTTGCAAGTGTTGTTTCCTACTTGTTGTGTAAATGTACATACCATGTTTATATGCTTACTCAAATGTCGTGTGATGACTCGATGGATGAAAAATGACATGAACTAGTTTGCCGAACTGCCCGTATAGCGATAGTCGCTATATCGGCACTTTCGAAAATTTCATATTTTATTGAAACCTTTGGTTTCAAAATCGTGCTAGGGTTTGTTTTACAAGTTAAATGAGTTTCTGAAATAACAATGATTTCAAAATTTGATTAATTATTTTATTAATGATTTTTAAATTTAATTAATTATTTAATTAATAAGGATTAAGGTTAACTAATTAATGAAAGGGACGCGGAAGATGATCTTAAGGCTATTTAACACTAGAGGGGGGGTGAATAGTGTTTTAAGAATTTCTTTAAAACTTCTTTGATTTAAATTGAATTAACTAACTTAATGCAAATACACAATCATAGATCAAATCACAGAATCACAAACAAATGCAAATATAAATAAAAAGCAAGTAAAGGAAAGAACACACCAGGAATTTTATACTGGTTCGGTGTTACCCTACATCCAGTCCCGCATAACCCGTACGGCTTTCTATTCAACAATAATCTAGATTACAATCCCTCGATTCCAAGGCAACGAGGTACACCCTCCAGATTCTCAGGTCTCTGGGTAGAACCACTTGATTCACAGGACACAAGTTCACCCGATCGATTTCCAAGGACACGATCACACCTTTATAACCCCACACAAGTTTCTTTGAGTACAAATGTATCTATAACTCTGATAAGCACTGAGATTCTTTGGAGAGAGTGGCAGAGAAACAAACTAGAGATATTTTGGTTTGATTCACTTAAGATTTCGGCAAAATATGGATAGGATGATTACAAAATAAGATAAGAGAGTAAAGAGGAGAGAAAAATAAAGAAAGTAGTTTTTTTAAAACGTCCATAACAGTCTCTATTTATAGAGAATGAATGGATGTGTCCATTCGAAGAGGTTTAAACGAATAGACACTTCTTTTGAAAACAACCTTTGCTGTAACGGGAAGCATGTCGACATGACAGGTAAATAGGATGTCGACATGGTCTAGTAAAAAGTGATGATTTGCTTTACTTTGAAAATGATGATTTAAAACATATGCAACTTTATTCAAATGGACTCTATGTATTTGTAGAAGGTATTTAGAAGTAGAAATACTTATGAATGTATATATGTATATATACTAAAATATATTTAAAATCAAAGTAAATAAACTATAGTAAATATAATATTAAAATAGATTTTGAGGCTAAAATATCAAGGACAATTTTGAAATCAAAATATAACAAAATGATAAATATGATTTTGAGGCTAAAACATTTTTGGAAATGTGAACGAAGGTTTTTCTTTTGAAAAGGAATATTTGAAAATCATTTTATAAAACAAGAGATAATTTTGAAAATCATTTTGAATCAAAATTAGTGGATAACAAAATAGGGCTACTATCCGTTCCACTAGATATTTCGCGAGTTCCATCTCACTAGGGTTCCATCCCTTTAACAAGAACGAAGTGGATTCCATTCCACGAGTAAATTGGATAAAAAAGAATGATAGTGCTTTCAAGGAGTTTTAACAAATATCTAACCTAACTATATTATTTGTCTTGAACTCTTGAATATCTTGAATCTCATGAGTCTTCAATCTTGAACTCTTGATCTTTGTCTTCATCAATTTTGTTTTCTTTACTGTACAGTCTTCTTTTGTTGATACCTGCATATAGATTTCCTGCACATATATATTTTATAACACTTCTATAGTTGTTGTCATCAAAACCACTATCCTATGGACTAACATTCTCCCCCTTTTTGATGATGACAACCTTTGTTTATAAAATATTTATATTCTCCTTATAACTCCCCCTAAATCTAATAACTCCCCCTTAATCTATGCCTAACTAACCTATTTTATACTTCTCCCCCTTTGTCATCAACAAAAAAATGACACTAACTCCCCCTAAATCTATGATATTAATTATAGTGTTATCATTAATAATACTGAAACTAGATATAACAATGCTAAATATTGTATACTCAGAATGATATATATGAGTAATATAAGAATGAGAATAATAAGTGTAACCACAAATTATTTTATTCATATCACTATATACATGTAACGACCCTGAATTTTGACCAAATTAAATTGAGAATATTTAATTTATTTTAAATATTAACGATGATTTAATTTGTATCCCGAATATAATTTTGAAACTGACGATTAAATTTTAAAGTTTAATCTATTGTAAGTTGAATAAAATTTGTATCTTCAATTTAAAGTTGAAGAAAAATATTTCGAAAACTTTTAAAATTTATATTGATGATACTGAAGATAATAGAAGCTTAAGAATTAAATTTCAAACTGTCTTGTTCAGTTTTGAATTATATCGTTCGTATCGATTTGTAAAAATAGCCGTCCGAGGCACAGTCTCGGAATTCGACGAAACCAGTTCCATTGGATCCGTAATATTGTATTATTATCGGATTTCAATTTTTGTAATATTTGGAGTTGTGGTTTGAGCGTACGATATATAAACGCATAGAATTTTCTGAGACCAATTGAATTTAAATAAAATATATTCACTCTCTTTTAAGCCGACAATACGTACATCCCGCTTCGCATTTGTCTCCTTCGTACCCCTTTTTCATCCCTTTCGCTCTTATCAATATCACGTCGTTCAGAAGAAAAAAAGAAAATAAATATCACGTCTCCTTCCTCTTAAAGGCAACGATTCCTTCCTTCTAAATCCAGCGAAATCCTCCCAAACGAATAGCAGAGCAATCCTATTCAGATCGCGTAGCTTTCCTCAAATGAAAATCAAATTTCGTTCAGTACGAAAATTTTGAAATCGTTTCCAAAGGGGGAACCCAAAGCTAATCTCGTCCTCCTTTAGATTTTCGTTCAAACGAAAATCAATTTCTAGCCTTGCAAATAAATCGAATCGCTAGATAAAAATTGTGCCCCTGTCCTCTTCGTTCAGCCTATCCCGCGAAGATAATTCGAATTCATATATAAAAAAGAAGAAGAAGAGAAAGAGCGGCGCATAGAGGAACTCGAGCAGGTTGTCGCTCAAAACGTGGAGTGGGAGTCGCGAGATGTAGGGTGTCAGGAATCTCGAACTCGATCGAGGTGGCGAGGCAAGCAGGGCGATTCCGGCGTCGTTCGTGGTGTCGTCGAAGTCTGGATGAATCGCGAGCATATTGGGTGGAGGCGACTTAGAGAGGGAGCTCGGCAGCACTGCATGTAGGTGGGGACGAGGCGACACACGAGGCTAGGGCTTGAATCGACTTGGGCACGGTAGTAGCAAATAAACTGGTGGTGCAAGTTGCGAGCGAGGCAAGGTCGCGTGGTTCCAGTAGCTTGAGGTAGTGAAGGTAAATTCTATTTTAATTTAAATATAATGAACAAGTAAATAAACATAGAAAATATATATATAACATATTATTTAATTCTAGCAGTAAGATTTTAATAGGGAAATCTTTTAAGGGTTTTAAGGTAAAAATTAGTTAATGTTTATCTTACAGAAAGATAAGGGAATTTTTAACATAAATATATAAAAGGTATTTTAAAGGGAATATTGGTTTAAACCCAACTTATTTGTGTAGAATGATTTATTGGTCAATTCAAATTTTAAAATGGAAAATAATTAAGCGGTAATGAATTGTTTGGTAAGTCCAAATAATAATAAATTGTGAATTGTTTATAAAAGGTCGAATACAACGAAGAAAATTAAATCTGGATCGGAAATGAGATTGCAAAATAAAGGGCTAAGGTGAGATTTTTCTCACTCAAATTGAATGTGAAATTTTTGCAGTTATTTATGGATTGATATGTTTGCTATTGGATGTGATATTAGATATGATAGGATATATCTATATATATAGCAATATATACATATTGGCATATGTATATATTGGATTGATTGATTTCCCGCCTCGTATAGCGGATGAGACCCTATTGCGCCGTTAGTAAGCGGATTTTTATAAAACCTATATACCGCGATATTCCACCTCGAAGTGGAATTGGTATTGTGCTAACATCTTTGGATGCAGGGAAACAGGTTGGAGGGATCCAACTGGATTCCTCAACTGTATTTATTTATTTATAGATATTGATATATATTCTGTTCTCATATGATGATATATGATGTTTGATGTGTGATGGACTAATTGGTGCGTTGCATCATTGGATTCAAACTTTTGAAGTTTTAAAAAAAAATAACGATTTTTACTTTAAAAAGGATTTTGAAGTGATTTTTGGAAAGTATACGATTTATTAAATTTTTGAATTTATTTATCTTAAATAAATAAATGTTATAAATTTAAAGTTATGGAAATTTTAATGTTTGTGAAATATAACCAAAAGATGATTTTTGAAATAAATAGTTAAGTGATTTATAAAATAGTTTAAATTTGGATTTTTGAATTATTAAAAACGATGTATGTAAAAGATGTACAAAATTGATATTTATCAATTAAAAATTTTTGGAATTTAAAACGAGGTTTATAAATTGTGAAGATAGAAAATTTATAGAATTATAAATTGTGAAGATAGAAAATTTATAGAATTATAAATTGTGAAGATATGAAGTTTATAAATTTATAAAGTGTGAAGTTATATAATGAATGAAATTTTAGAATAAAAGATTTATAAGAAGTTTACTTATAAATTGGATTTTTGCCTTTAAATGGAATATTTATCGAATTGATTTATAAAGGAGATTTATAAATCAAAGTTATTATAAAATATAAAAATAGAATTTATAAACGTTGTTTTATAAATTCGAGATCAATTGAATTGGATAAATTAAATATAGAAGATTTTTAAAGAAGGTATATTCGCGATTTTGGATAGCGAATCTCTATTGAAATTAAAATGCGTAGAAAGGATTGAAATTGGGTTAAGTGAATTATATTCACGATTTTGGACAGTGAATATATTGTTTAGTAAAATGGATTTATTTTTGAAGAAGTGATATTAAAAAAATGAAGTTAAACATTTTAAAAATGTTTTAAAATGTATTATGAATCGAAAGCATAGATTTCAACGTTCATTGTTGAAATAGGCGTTTTCGAAAATTTAAGGAAATGATGGACTATAACACTATCGTTATAGTAAATGATTTCCGAAAGGAAATGTTTTTATGTAGTATTGGGATTTATATACCTATCTTAATTTCGAATCCCTATACTAGTAATTTTGAGTCGTCGTAACGATGTTTTACGTAACATCCGTTTTGACTCAAATAGATGTTGTTATAATAAATGATTTCCTTAAAGAATGAAATTTATACTTAATATTGATTTAAGTATATCGAATATTTTCCAAATGTTGAAAATAAATGATTTGTGAATTACTTATTATTAAATAAGTATGGAAATGCATTCCCAAAATGAAATGAAACGTTTTGAGATTTTATCTTCTTAAAGATAAATTGAAAATGAATATTGGAATCGATTTGAAAATCGTATATCAGTAGATATTTTGAAAATATAAATTCACTATGGAATTTATAAAAGAAATGGAAACTGTTTAGAAAAATAAATGTTGATTTATTTTTGAAGTGTGGAAATTTTATATCTAGTAAAGATATTTTTGAAGATAAATAATTGGGAAAAATTATTTGGAATATGATGATGTTGCGCATCTTTATTGATAGTTAAATAACCGACTATCAATAATTACCTTTAGATAGGTATTTGTTGTGAATTGGATGAATTTGAATGCCACACTTGTTTTTAAATAAACGCTCACTATTCGGGTTAGCCGGGAAAGGACCATGGGGTCGTATAACCCATTCCGAATATGTGATACGTCGTTATGAATTACATTTGAAGACCGGTGTTGAAGACCGGATATTTTTGAAAACGGAAGGATTACCGTCGAGTTACTCTACATCGGCTGATCTTCGGTTTAGAGGTTTTATCACCCTTAGTGACGGGAAGTCCGGACGTGATTAGAAATTTATCCGGATGTGCAAGGGCTTCGTGAGAAGTGCCTTCGGTTCTGTTCGATCCCGGAACAGACTTGTATGGATTGTGTGTCTGACGTTACAATTTGAGATATAAAGCTGATTTCTTTCAAATACATTTCTGTTGGTGGCGGAGAATTTATTCTCTTAGCTTAAGACCCTTCTCTGAGACGTACGAGCTCAGAGGTTATGTAGTTGAAATTCATCAGCGATATATCCCAATTTGGTAACGTGGCATACTGAGTGTTGCTATGAAATGATCAGTGTTTGATCATTTGTGATATGATCATTTGTTTGATCTTATATCTTTGTGATCATAGGTTGATCATTTGTTTGACCCGAAGCAGGGCTTTGTAGAAAGCGTAGCTTTGTGGACGAGACTTCGTCGAGCCTCACACCCCGGAAATGGTCAAAACAGGAAGGATGCGGCAAGGTTTTAGGGAGTAGCGCCCCTTAGTGTATGTCATTCCTTCTGGATAAAGGTGGTATCATGGTATGGAGCCCAGATACTTAACCTCTGTGGTTGCTGCAAATTAATTACTTTGTGGTTGTTGCGAATCGGGGATCCTCGGGAAGATCGGTGACGATCAGGGGATGGCATACGCGTGTCAGTAGTTACCTATTTTTGCAGAGGTAACCCGGCCTTGTGTTGGCAGAGATCCGGTTAGGTTCTCGGGTCGTCTATTCCAGGGACGTACCCATCGTGGATAGGAAGTTCCTTAGCCTGACCATTTGTTGGAAGTCCAAAGAAACAATACGAGCCTTGTACGGTTTTAGTTGTAGAACCTGCCATTTAATATGGTAGCTATAGCAAGCATACTATAATGGTACCTATGCTGGCTAAGATTTATATTCTACTTTCGAAATGTTTTCTACACTATGCACTAATAATAATATCAAAAAGAAATTGATTTTTGCGTAGTAAGCATCTTTGACTATCATAAGAAGAAATCTCCTCCAATTCTGCGTTTGCATTGTGTGTGTGGTGGGAGGTCTTATGGTAGTTTCATTTTCCAAAAGCATTGCGAATTGACTTTAAAATTTTTCTGTTGTTTATTTTAAAGATAAACTGTTTTACGATCTCACACCAGTCACCATGACTGACTCGGAGTTTATTGTTCCCTTCTAAACTCTGGGTGCCCACCAATTTCCACACGGGCAGTCTAGAGTTATGTTATCAGGATATTCTGGATATTCTGGAGCTTTGGAAGCAAGCTGGATGGCGAGACGTAGTATTTGTATCTGATATTATTTTATTCCGCTGTGTATTCTGTATGAGGACAAGTTTATATAACTGTCCATTGTTGTATATTGACTCTGATTGATGTGTGTATAAAAACTGATATAATTCTTTGTTTTAAAAGACTAGTGTTTATCTATTATATATTGTTCCGCTGCGATGTGTAAGATTCTGATATTGTTTTCTGTTCTGATGTTGTTCTTCTCCTTTTCTTCTATTTCTTTTTCTTAAACCCTCACTATTGGAGTTTCCGGCACTCGATTGCTCGACAGTCGATAAAGTGAGTATCGATGTCGAATTTTCGAAAGTCGAAAATTCCGGTACGTGACAGCGTGGTATCAGAGCATATGGTTAAGCGACAACCCTGCTCTGTTGGGTGTTACTCATTAGAGATAGAGTCAGTAGTGGTCTAGAATGAGTTGAGTGTAATAATAGATATAAGCGCGTATTTGTTATTTGAATATGAAATTTGTTTTGTATTGTGTTGACTTATCGGTTGATTGTTTATGGATTCTGGTCGGTGCAGTCTAGCTAACTGTAATCGATAGGGGTTTCTAAACTCTAAACAAGATAAACCGACACAGTATTGTTTTAAAATAGGGTAAATGAAATAATTTTGCCCAAAACTATTTTTGTATACAAAAGAAATAATTTTCTATGAATTGTTACAGTATATGGTTGCATGGTTGTTAGGAAAGTGATAATATTGAAATGTTATCATTATTATATAAAATTGAATAAGAAATTGAAATCATAACTCCAAAGTTAAGAAATAAAATCCACATACAAATGAAATTTGAGAATATAAATTATAATGGTGACTTATAATTTGAAATAGAATTCCAGAAAAGTTTTTGGAAACGCTTTGAAAAGAATTTGAAAATTTTGGAGATTTGGAAAGTTTAAATCTTTTTGATTTGAAAATGAATTTCAAAGGTTTGAAGAGTATTTTGGAGAGATAAAAGCTCTAAACTCTTTTCGGTCGCTGGAAAATAACTTCGGTAATGACTGCAGCATCACTGATGTTCATTTTCGGGTTTCCAGAAGAGGAATTGCTGCCAAATTATTTTAAATGGAAGTATTTGGAAAATTTGGATTTTGTTTTAGAAAATTCAAAAGATAAATTTAAATTGTTTTCAAAAATGGTTTTGAAAAGATTTAAAAGACTCTGGAATGCTATATTAAAATATTTATGAAATATTATGAAGTTGATAACTTATACAGTTTAATTTTGGTAGAATAAATTTAACTTAAACAATGGAGTTAAATTAAAGTAAGTATAAGTGAATAAATTTGAATAAAGTGAATTTGAAGAAATGTCTAAGGAGACGAAGTGAAATGATTACTTAAAGGAAATTTATTAAGTTGAAAATAAATTGGGAATAGTAACAAATGAATGAATAAATTTACAATTATGATTAAACGAAAATGAAATCGAAAGTTGAGATTCATTTTGAAGTTGTAAGCATTGAATTGAATTGAATAATTACAAATGTGAATTGAAAGAAAAGTTAAAATTCGTATGGAATTTGAATCCAGTTAAATGTGAGTGGTTATAAACCAAAATAGCAAACTGAAAATAAATTTTGGAAATGAGCAAAAGAATAAAACTGGAATTTAAACTGAATATTGAAAATGAAGTTGAATTGTGTGAAATTAAATGAAGTTTTGAGATTAGTTTGAAGTGAACTAAAGTTAATTGATAAAAATTCAATATTCAGAAGTTGAACCGAATCCAAATTAGATTGGAATTGTGAATTGAATTCAAATGAAATTTGAAATGTAAAATTGAATGAATCTAACTCCAATAGTGAATTAAAGATAGTATATAAGCAGTTTACATTGAAAATTTTGTAATAAAATTTGGCAAATTGGTTTGAATGTTGTAACTAGATATTATGGCTAGTAGGACTTACAGGTGTTATAAAAGGAATTGGAATTTTGATTTCGAAGATAATTTGAATTGCTCGAAAAAGGTATGTATTTAAATTTGAATATGAGATTTGATGACTTTCTTTTTCAGCCGCTTGGCTTTTTCTTTTTCTTTTTGGAATCTGAGAGTCCGTAGGGACGTTTTGTAGTCGTGCCGTATTAGCCGCGCAAAGGAGACGCTGGCGAAATTTTTCGGGAATTTAGGGCGTTAGAAATTTTTTGAGAAATTTTGAAAGTTTAAATTTGAAATTTGAATTTAAATTTGAACTTTAGAGTAAACAATGATGTTTGAAAATTATGAAAGGGTTTAAAAAGCTAGTTGAATGATAACGAATCTTTAGTAGAAGGATTTGTTTTGAAAATTTGATAAAACTATTAGATGTTGAAAGATAGTAGACGAGTTAAGGACTTTTTTTCCTAACTTGTAATTTCGGGGACGAAATTCTTTTAAGGGGGGAAGTCTGTAACGACCCTGAATTTTGACCAAATTAAATTGAGAATATTTAATTTATTTTAAATATTTGAACGATGATTTAATTTGTATCCCGAATATAACTTTGAAACTGACGATTAAATTTTAAAGTTTAATCTATTGTAAGTTGAATAAAATTTGTATCTTCAATTTAAAGTTGAAGAAAAATATTTTGAAAACTTTTAAAATTTATATTGATGATACTGAAGATAATAGAAGCTTCAGAATTAAATTTCAAACTGTCTTGTTCAGTTTTGAATTATATCGTTCGTATCGATTTGTAAAAATAGCCGTCCGAGGCACAGTCTCGGAATTCGACGAAACCAGTTCCATTGGATCCGTAATATTGTATTATTATCGGATTTCAATTTTTGTAATATTTGGAGTTGTGGTTTGAGCGTACGATATATAAATGCATAGAATTTTCTGAGACCAATTGAATTTAAATAAAATATATTCACTCTCTTTTAAGCCGACAATACGTACATCCCGCTTCGCATTTGTCTCCTTCGTACCCCTTTTTCATCCCTTTCGCTCTTATCAATATCACGTCGTTCAGAAGAAAAAAAGAAAATAAATATCACGTCTCCTTCCTCTTAAAGGCAACGATTCCTTCCTTCTAAATCCAGCAAAATCCTCCCAAACGAATAGCAGAGCAATCCTATTCAGATCGCGTAGCTTTCCTCAAATGAAAATCAAATTTCGTTCAGTACGAAAATTTTGAAATCGTTTCCAAAGGGGGAACCCAAAGCTAATCTCGTCCTCCTTTAGATTTTCGTTCAAACGAAAATCAATTTCTAGCCTTGCAAATAAATCGAATCGCCAGATAAAAATTGCGCCCCTGTCCTCTTCGTTCAGCCTATCCCGCGAAGATAATTCGAATTCATATATAAAAAAGAAGAAGAAGAGAAAGAGCGGCGCATAGAGGAACTCGAGCAAGCTGTCGCTCAAAACGTGGAGTGGGAGTCGCGAGATGTAGGGTGTCAGGAATCTCGAACTCGATCGAGGTGGCGAGGCAAGCAGGGCGATTCCGGCGTCGTTCGTGGTGTCGTCGAAGTCTGGAAGAATCGCGAGCATATTGGGTGGAGGCGACTTAGAGAGGGAGCTCGGCAGCACTGCATGTAGGTGGGGACGAGGCGACACACGAGGCTAGGGCTTGAATCGACTTGGGCACGGTAGTAGCAAATAAACTGGTGGTGCAAGTTGCGAGCGAGGCAAGGTCGCGTGGTTCCAGTAGCTTGAGGTAGTGAAGGTAAATTCTATTTTAATTTAAATATAATGAACAAGTAAATAAACATAGAAAATATATATATATAACATATTATTTAATTCTAGCAGTAAGATTTTAATAGGGAAATCTTTTAAGGGTTTTAAGGTAAAAATTAGTTACTGTTTATCTTACAGAAAGATAAGGGAATTTTTAACATAAATATATAAAAGGTATTTTAAAGGGAATATTGGTTTAAACCCAACTTATTTGTGTAGAATGATTTATTGGTCAATTCAAATTTTAAAATGGAAAATAATTAAGCGGTAATGAATTGTTTGGTAAGTCCAAATAATAATAAATTGTGAATTGTTTATACAAGGTCGAATACAACGAAGAAAATTAAATCTGGATCGGAAATGAGATTGCAAAATAAAGGGCTAAGGTGAGATTTTTCTCACTCAAATTGAATGTGGAATTTTTGCAGTTATTTATGGATTGATATGTTTGCTATTGGATGTGATATTAGATATGATAGGATATATCTATATATATAGCAATATATACATATTGGCATATGTATATATTGGATTGATTGATTTCCCGCCTCGTATAGCGGATGAGACCCTATTGCGCCGTTAGTAAGCGGATTTTTATAAAACCTATATACCGTGATATTCCACCTCGAAGTGGAATTGGTATTGTGCTAACATCTTTGGATGCAGGAAAACAGGTTGGAGGGATCCAACTGGATTCCTCAAATGTAATTATTTATTTACAGATATTGATATATATGCTGTTCTCATATGATGATATATGATGTTTGATGTGTGATGGACTAATTGGTGCGTTGCATCATTGGATTCAAACTTTTGAAGTTTTAAAAAAAATAACGATTTTTACTTTAAAAAGGATTTTGAAGTGATTTTTGGAAAGTATACGATTTATTAAATTTTTGAATTTATTTATCTTAAATAAATAAATGTTATAAATTTAAAGTTATGGAAATTTTAATGTTTGTGAAATATAACCAAAAGATGATTTTTGAAATAAATAGTTAAGTGATTTATAAAATAGTTTAAATTTGGATTTTTGAATTATTAAAAACGATGTATGTAAAAGATGTACAAAATTGATATTTATCAATTAAAAATTTTTGGAATTTAAAACGAGGTTTATAAATTGTGAAGATAGAAAATTTATAGAATTATAAATTGTGAAGATAGAAAATTTATAGAATTATAAATTGTGAAGATATGAAGTTTATAGATTTATAAAGTGTGAAGTTATATAATGAATGAAATTTTAGAATAAAAGATTTATAAGAAGTTTACTTATAAATTGGATTTTTGCCTTTAAATGGAATATTTATCGAATTGATTTATAAAGGAGATTTATAAATCAAAGTTATTATAAAATATAAAAATAGAATTTATAAACGTTGTTTTATAAATTCGAGATCAATTGAATTGGATAAATTAAATATAGAAGATTTTTAAAGAAGATATATTCACGATTTTGGATAGCGAATCTCTATTGAAATTAAAATGCGTAGAAAGGATTGAAATTGGGTTAAGTGAATTATATTCACGATTTTGGACAGTGAATATATTGTTTAGTAAAATGGATTTATTTTTGAAGAAGTGATATTAAAAAAATGAAGTTAAACATTTTAAAAATGTTTTAAAATGTATTATGAATCGAAAGCATAGATTTCAACGTTCATTGTTGAAATAGGCGTTTTCGAAAATTTAAGGAAATGATGGACTATAACACTATCGTTATAGTAAATGATTTCCGAAAGGAAATGTTTTTATGTAGTATTGGGATTTATATACCTATCTTAATTTCGAATCCCTATACTAGTAATTTTGAGTCGTCGTAACGATGTTTTACGTAACATCCGTTTTAACTCAAATAGATGTTGTTATAATAAATGATTTCCTTAAAGAATGAAATTTATACTTAATATTGATTTAAGTATATCGAATATTTTCCAAATGTTGAAAATAAATGATTTGTGAATTACTTATTATTAAATAAGTATGGAAATGCATTCCCAAAATGAAATGAAACGTTTTGAGATTTTATCTTCTTAAAGATAAATTGAAAATGAATATTGGAATCGATTTGAAAATCGTATATCAGTAGATATTTTGAAAATATAAATTCACTATGGAATTTATAAAAGAAATGGAAACTGTTTAGAAAAATAAATGTTGATTTATTTTTGAAGTGTGGAAATTTTATATCTAGTAAAGATATTTTTGAAGATAAATAATTGGGAAAAATTATTTGGAATCTGATGATGTTGCGCATCTTTATTGATAGTTAAATAACCGACTATCAATAATTACCTTTAGATAGGTATTTGTTGTGAATTGGATGAATTTGAATGCCACACTTGTTTTTAAATAAACGCTCACTATTCGGGTTAGCCGGGAAAGGACCATGGGGTCGTATAACCCATTCCGAATATGTGATACGTCGTTATGAATTGCATTTGAAGACCGGTGTTGAAGACCGGATATTTTTGAAAACGGAAGGATTACCGTCGAGTTACTCTACATCGGCTGATCTCCGGTTTAGAGGTTTTATCACCCTTAGTGATGGGAAGTCCGGACGTGATTAGAAATTTATCCGGATGTGCAAGGGCTTCGTGAGAAGTGCCTTCGGTTCTGTTCGATCCCGGAACAGACTTGTATGGATTGTGTGTCTGACGTTACAATTTGAGATATAAAGCTGATTTCTTTCAAATACATTTCTGTTGGTGGCGGAGAATTTATTCTCTTAGCTTAACACCCTTCTCTGAGACGTACGAGCTCAGAGGTTATGTAGTTGAAATTCATCAGCGATATATCCCAATTTGGTAACGTGGCATACTGAGTGTTGCTGTGAAATGATCAGTGTTTGATTATTTGTGATATGATCATTTGTTTGATCTTATATCTTTGTGATCATAGGTTGATCATTTGTTTGACCCGAAGCAGGGCTTTGTAGAAAGCGTAGCTTTGTGGACGAGACTTCGTCGAGCCTCACACCCCGGAAATGGTCAAAACAGGAAGGATGCGGCAAGGTTTTAGGGAGTAGCGCCCCTTAGTGTATGTCATTCCTTCTGGATAAAGGTGGTATCATGGTATGGAGCCCAGATACTTAACCTCTGTGGTTGCTGCAAATTATTACTTTGTGGTTGTTGCGAATCGGGGATCCTCGGGAAGATCGGTGACGATCGGGGGATGGCATACGCGTGTCAGTAGTTACCTATTTTTGCAGAGGTAACCCGGCCTTGTGTTGGCAGAGATCCGGTTAGGTTCTCGGGTCGTCTATTCCAGGGACGTACCCATCGTGGATAGGAAGTTCCTTAGCCTGACCATTTGTTGGAAATCCAAAGAAACAATACGAGCCTTGTACGGTTTTAGTTGTAGAACCTGCCATTTAATATGGTAGCTATAGCAAGCATACTATAATGGTACCTATGCTGGCTAAGATTTATATTCTACTTTCGAAATGTTTTCTACACTATGCACTAATAATAATATCAAAAAGAAATTGATTTTTGCGTATTAAGCATCTTTGACTATCATAAGAAGAAATCTCCTCCAATTCTGCGTTTGCATTGTGTGTGTGGCGGGAGGTCTTATGGTAGTTTCATTTTCCAAAAGCATTGCGAATTGACTTTAAAATTTTTCTGTTGTTTATTTTAAAGATAAACTGTTTTACGATCTCACACCAGTCACCATGACTGACTCGGAGTTTATTGTTCCCTTCTAAACTCTGGGTGCCCACCAATTTCCACACGGGCAGTCTAGAGTTATGTTATCAGGATATTCTGGATATTCTGGAGCTTTGGAAGCAAGCTGGATGGCGAGACGTAGTATTTGTATCTGATATTATTTTATTCCGCTGTGTATTCTGTATGAGGACAAGTTTATATAATTGTCCATTGTTGTATATTGACTCTGATTGATGTGTGTATAAAAACTGATATAATTCTTTGTTTTAAAAGACTAGTGTTTATCTATTATATATTGTTCCGCTGCGATGTGTAAGATTCTGATATTGTTTTCTGTTCTGATGTTGTTCTTCTCTTCTTCTCCTTTTCTTCTATTTCTTTTTCTTAAACCCTCACTATTGGAGTTTTCGGCACTCGATTGCTCGACAGTCGATAAAGTGAGTATCGATGTCGAATTTTCGAAAGTCGAAAATTCCGGTACGTGACAATACATAACTGTTAAATGAAAAGAAAATGCATACAATAAGTAGACAAATCAATCAAACATAAGCACACCTATTTATGTCTTATTACATAATCAATATAGTAAGTTATCATAAATCAACCATGTTTAAAACCAAACCAAATCAAGTATTTCAAATCAAATCAATTTTAAACCAAATCAAACAAGTTAAATGTTACGTGGAACTTCAACCCAACCCTCTTTTCCAAAGATGGGATCCGCTTTGATTACTTCCCAATCTTCATCGTCCTGGAGCAATGTCTTCGGTGGATTTACTTGGAGATCCTCTTTGTTGAGAGCAGAGATCATCCATCGTAGTGCATCGAAATGCCTTTCTTGTTCCTTTATCATCTGCATTTGACTCAGTTCTAAGTGCCTCTGATTTCGTAGAATAAAAGTAAGAATATCTTTGAAGGATTTGAGAGTCTCTTCAAGATTATCACTTAGATTTGAAGAGGATGAAGCCATTTTGATGATAAGTAAGAAGGAAATAAGTAGATAAGAGTAGAGAGAAGTTATGAGAAGTTTTCTGGAAGAAAATAGGACTTAAATAGACAGGAAAGTCGTTTGAAATGAATAGACATAAGGAGTTATTTTGAATTTCAAATTGAAATGTCCATTCAGAATATTACCAGTATATGTCGACATGACCTCTATACAGTACGTCGACATACATAGCAGATTTTGCACATCTTATTTTTGAATTTTCAGTGTATATACATATGATTTATATATATTACTTGATATAAACAAGAGTAACAGTAAGATAAACAGAGAATAATCTTCATTTCATACTAGAACAGAGAAGTACATGAATTTCATAAAGAAAACATAAAGATACAACTTTCAATACACCAAATTTCATTGATATACAAAAAGTAAACTCTAGAAACTAGTAGATGGGGATGAAGATGATGAGATATTGAGCTTCTTGCTGACTTTGGAGAAGAACTTGTTTATAGTATTGGACATTTTGTCCAATTTTTTGTTTACGGAGTGTTTGAGAGCTTTTTGATTTTTCACAATCACTCGTTGATTGTGAAGGAAAGTCTTGTTTGATGGTTGTGTGGGAAAATCAATACTCTCTAAGGAAGTTTCTTCACTTTCTTCCTCTTCTTCTTCCTCACCTTCTTCTTCCTCCTCTTCCTCTTCTTCTTCTTCCTCCTCATCTTCTTGCATTTCCTCATACCCCAATCGTGCTTCTTTTTCCGTTAGTGTTTCGTATGGTTGAAACACGTGCGGAATTTTCATAAGTGAAATATTGGAATGATTAAAAACCTTTCGTGGAAAGAATTCTTCACCTCTCATATCCACTCCAAAGTAATTAAAAATTCTAGTGAGGTATATTCCATGATATATAATGCATTCTCTCCCGAATCCAAGTTTTTGTGTCGAAATTCATCCAAGATAACTTGTGCCCAATTAATATCATAATTTCCAAAAATTGCAAAAAGAGCCTTACACACTTTTTGAGTCGGGTTATTGTAATTTCCCGATCTCGGAGTAATAGTGCGTTGAAGGAGAAGATTAACAATACGAGCTTTTGGTCGAAAAAATTTGTTTTTGAAATCCATTTCTTCCTCAAAAATATTGTGAAAAGTTTCACGATCGGTTTCATCGATTTCAAAAGAAGAAAGATTGGAACCGGTATTTTTACACTCAAGTATGGTTCCTAAAACATCGGTATCCAAAACAATTTGTGTCCCCTTGACACTACTCCACACTTCATCATCCCTTCCATTATAAAAACCACGATTTAAATTTGCATAAAACATTTTGACAAGGTTTGGATAGCAAACAAAATCATTTTGGTTATTGTCAACCAAGCTTAGAATACCATTGTTTTGAAAGAGAGCATCAATTTCATAAGAAGCGAAGTCATTAAAAATAGCAAAATTACCCGAATGAACTTTTCCATAAGTTGCATAATAATGTATGCAAGTATGGCATCTCTATTATTGTAGAGATGATCTTTGGTGGCTCTTGACAGCCTCATTCCGGCTACGTTGCTAGTGGATGCCATTTTTGAAGAGATAAGAGTGTTTGAAGATAAAAGTTGTTTTGAATTTGAATTGAAGATGGAGATAAGTGTTGATAGAAGATAGATATAAAGAGGTTGAATAGGTGGATTCTCTGGTCAAAGAGTCATAACTATTCAGAACATAGGAGTTAGTGAAAAGGTGGAGGGAAATTTGAATTTTGAATTCAAATTTAGAAATCTGATTTGCTACAGGTATGTCGACATTACCAATAAGTGCCATGTCGACATGCACATCAGATTTTGCAAAAATGATTTCAAGCATGTACAAGATTTATATATATATATACTTATATATATTATGATTATTGTCTGAATATATTTTGAAAATATATTATACAGAAAATATATAAAAATAATATTTTATAAATTTTTAAAAGATATTTAAAAAAATTTAAGTTAATAAAATCAATTATATACTTAACTAATAAACTATTCTAAGCAACCAATTTTCAACCAATTAAAATAGTAAACGTGTACCTTGTTTGAGTTCCATATCATCCTGATTATCTGAATTCTGAGTTGTCATAAAACACATATTTGCCAATTCTATTTTCTGTTCATCATCACTTGAGGACGTATCTGAATCATCCAGTGTTGCTGCAAATGCTTTCTTTCTTTTCTTTGAATATTCTTTGTTTGATTGAGGAGTTTGCTTTTCTAGATGTGGACAGTCTCTTTGATAATGACCAAACTCATTGCAATTGAAGCATTTGATGTTGTTGAGTGATTCAGTGTTATTTCCAAAACTTTTTCTCTTGTGATTATTCATTTTTCTATACTTCAAGAATTTTCGAAAGTTTCTTGTCATGAAGGCTATTTCTTCATCATCATCACTAGAGTCTGATTCACCAGTTAGTGCATTGAAGGCAATGGACTTTTTTTCTGATGACTTATTCTCCCTTCTTCCCTGAATTTGAACTTCATATGACATCAGATTTCCAATTAATTCATCAATCTTCAAGGTACTGATGTTATTTGCTTCTTCAACCGCCAGTGTCTTCAAATCCCATTCTGGAGTGAGTGAATTCAGAATTTTCCTGACTTGATCTTCTTCGGAGATTGCTTTTCCCAGAGATACTAGTGAATGAACAATATCCTGAAAATGACTATACATATCTGGAATAGATTCACTAGGCAACATCTTAAATAATTGAAATTGATTAGTAAGAATAGAAATTTTGGTCTGTTTAACTTTGCTTGTTCCTTCATGAGTAACTTGCAGAGTTTTCCAGATTTCATATGCAGTTTTACAAACAGATAACCTATTAAATTCATTTCTATCTAGTGAACAAAATAAAATATTCATGGCTTTTGAATTGTTTTGAGCCACTTCTCTTTGAACGGTCGTCCATTGAGCAAAATCAGTTGTGGGCTCAGTGTATTCAGTTTGTGTCATATTCCATGTTTCTAAACTAATGGATTGTAAATATATCTTCATTCTACATGCCCAATATGCATAGTTACTGCCATTGAAAAGTGGTGGTCTAGCAGTGGACTGACCCTCTACAAATGAACTAGAAATACCAGTGTTGGTAGCCATTGTTACTTTTCAAAAATCAGGTTATGAATACTTTGAAAAACTTGCTTTGATACCAAATGAAAGGGACGCGGAAGATGATCTTAAGGCTATTTAACACTAGAGGGGGGTGAATAGTGTTTTAAGAATTTCTTTAAAACTTCTTTGATTTAAATTGAATTAACTAACTTAATGCAAATACACAATCACAGATCAAATCACAGAATCACAAACAAATGCAAATATAAATAAAAAGCAAGTAAAGGAAAGAACACACCAGGAATTTTATACTGGTTCGGTGTTACCCTACATCCAGTCCCGCACAACCCGTACGGCTTTCTATTCAACAATAATCTAGATTACAATCCCTCGATTCCAAGGCAACGAGGTACACCCTCTAGATTCTCAGGTCTCTGGGTAGAACCACTTGATTCACAGGACACAAGTTCACCCGATCGATTTCCAAGGACACGATCACACCTTTATAACCCCACACAAGTTTCTTTGAGTACAAATGTATCTATAACTCTGATAAGCACTGAGATTCTTTGGAGAGAGTGGCAGAGAATCAAACTAGAGATATTTTGGTTTGATTCACTTAAGATTTTGGCAAAATATGGATAGGATGATTAGAAAATAAGATAAGAGAGTAAAGAGGAGAGAAAAATAAAGAAAGTAGTTTTTTTAAAACGTCCATAACAGTCTTTATTTATAGAGAATGAATGGATGTGTCCATTCGAAGAGGTTTAAACGAATAGACACTTCTTTTGAAAACAACCTTTGCTGTAACGGGAAGCATGTCGACATGACAGGTAAATAGGATGTCGACATGGTCTAGTAAAAAGTGATGATTTGCTTTACTTTGAAAATGATGATTTAAAACATATGCAACTTTATTCAAATGGACTCTATGTATTTGTAGAAGGTATTTAGATGTAGAAATACTTATGAATGTATATATGTATATATACTAAAATATATTTAAAATCAAAGTAAATAAACTAAAGTAAATATAATATTAAAATAGATTTTGAGGCTAAAATATCAAGGACAATTTTGAAATCAAAATATAACAAAATGATAAATATGATTTTGAGGCTAAAACATTTTTGGAAATGTGAACGAAGGTTTTTCTTTTGAAAAGGAATATTTGAAAATCATTTTATAAAACAAGAGATAATTTTGAAAATCATTTTGAATCAAAATTAGTGGATAACAAAATAGGGCTACTATCCGTTCCACTAGATATTTCGTGAGTTCCATCTCACTAGGGTTCCATCCCTTTAACAAGAACGAAGTGGATTCCATTCCACGAGTAAATTGGATAAAAAAGAATGATAGTGCTTTCAAGGAGTTTTAACAAATATCTAACCTAACTATATTATTTGTCTTGAACTCTTGAATATCTTGAATCTCATGAGTCTTCAATCTTGAACTCTTGATCTTTGTCTTCATCAATTTTGTTTTCTTTACTGTACAGTCTTCTTTTGTTGATACCTGCATATAGATTTCCTGCACATATATATTTTATAACACTTCTATAGTTGTTGTCATCAAAACCACTATCCTATGGACTAACAATTAACTTATTAATGATGTGTTTTAAATTTAACTAATCACTAGGTGAATGATGTTTTGAAATAAATTAATCATTTTATTTAATGACATTTAAGGTTAATTAATCTTTTAGTAATGATGGATTAAAGTTAAATAATTAATTTGCTAGTGATGTTTTTAAAATTAATTAATCCTTTTAATTAATGACTTTTAAAAGTTAATAAACTTGTTTAACCTTAATTAATCTTTCCTTAAATATAGTTTTAAATTAATTAATCACTTTTAAATAATGATATTTATTTATTATTTAATTAATTTAATTAATTATATTATTAATTAATTGAATTAATGATGTTTTAAAGGAGATTTACCCTTTTTAATTACACGTTATTTAAGTAAATTAATTAACTTAGTTAACTAAGTTTTAAAGTTAATTAATCAATGCAATAAGGATGTGTTAAATCCTTGCTATAAAGATATTTCAAAGTTAGTAAACTCTTTTAACAAAGTGTTTTAAAGCTAATATTTGTAATCTGAAGCCAAGTACGAATTCGGGTTTTTGAAAGAAAAGTTTGAATTGTTTATGGAAATGAATTAATTTCCGTAAAGCGATTCACTTGTATGGAAACGATTTATTTGTATAACTAGCACTAAAAATCGAAGAAGTAGACTTGTCGCTATTTCAAAACTAAAGAATAACCGTGAGACATGTCTTTGAGGTAACACTATCTTGACTTGTCCAGTATTATTGTTAACCAAGAAATAGTACAAGTTTGAATTTGATGAGTGGTGATAAGTATACAAGACTTAATTTCCATATACGATAGTTTTATATCCTCGATAGTTGGTTTCTCGGCTATCGGTTACTTCAACTTATTTATTATCGTCATTCTAAAACAATGTGTTGCTCCGTTGATCATTGATATCCTTTGTTGGAAATGACTAAATCCAAAGTGCAAGAGGAAGCCGAGCTATGTGGGGCTGCTCACTTTAGGGTACTTTCACATCTCATCTAGATTGGATTTGGTAATGCTATTAGACGTGAAATATTCGGATACTCGGTAAGGTTTGGCGGGGTCCAGCTTGGTATTGTCCGAGAAGTTCACGGAGTATATGAGCTTCTCAGAAGTATATTACTAGAGGTATACTACAAGGATAGTGCACCTTACTAGTCATTTGTTGGAGATTTTTCTTTTCTTATTTGATTCGAACCTTCAAATTTATTTTCTTATTTGCATCGGGAAGAGTCAACCACTCTTCATGGTGTTTAATTATTTATCCATTCTTTACATTTGGATGTTGATTTATGTGGGAGTAAACCCATTCTGTGTTCAGCGGCGTGGTCTCACATGTTTGTGTTTAATTTCACACCTACCAGACATATCGTCTACCCAAGTTGTTTGTTTTCCCTAAACTCTTGGGTACTAATTTTATTTGAATATTCCAAGAGTAGCAGGTTTCTTGTTAGGCTCTTTTGAAGACGGCGCCCAAGTAGGAGGCTTTCATCTTCTTAGTTATCTATTCCATTGTATTATCTTGTTTGTGTAAGTGTATTTTGTTTTAGCATATGTAAAGGCAGTATGTTATAACTGCCTAAGCTAATTGCTAGTACTTTTGTGTAACTCTGATAACTCTGTGTTAAGGAGTAACCTGTTGTACTATTGACTGTTATGTTTTATTTAGCAGTTCCATTGTGAGGTTTTCTATTATGTTCTTTATTTTACCCCGATGATTCATCTTTTCGATGCTTGGGCAACGACACACGAACACTGAGGATGTGTTAAGTGTCGTTCGTAGGGGTTAGAAAGGCGGGTCGTCGCAGTAATTTTGTTCCTTAGATATGAAAGGATGTTATTGCTAATATCGAGGGATACGACTCTATAGAAAACATCGGTAGCAAGGTTGAATAGAAGGGGTGACAAAGGATATCCTTGTCGAAGGCCTCTCTTCAACTAAATTTTTCTTCCTTTGATGCCATTCATAAGAACAGAGGATACATTGGACTTTAGAATAAGTCTGGTCTCGGAGATGCATTTATCTATGAATCCTTTGTCTTTAAGAACGTTAATTAGAAAGCTCCAGTCAATTGGGCCGAAAGTTTTGGCAAAATATAGCTTGAGCAAAGCTCATGAAATTTTTTCTTTTTTGCAGTAGTTGATGAATTACTGGACCGTAGCGATCCCATACATGATGTACTTTCCTTGAATAAAGGAATTTTTTGTTTTATCAATTATGTTACTCATTTTATGTTTTTAGTATGTTAGCAAGAACTTTAGTGATAATTTTAACCGAGCAATTAATAAAAGAAATGAGTCTGAAGTCGGATAGTTCTTCAGGATTTTTCTTTTTAGGATTAAAATCATGTTTGCCTAACTAAATCTACCTAACTGAAAGTACCAATATGGAATTATTTTTTAATAAGGGTCTAGAATTTCTGATAGAATAGAATCTGGAAGCCATCGAGTCCTAGAGCTTTGTCGCTCACCAGACCCTTAATTGCAAACCAGACTTCATTCTCTGTAAATGCAGAATCCAGATCGGTTAGGGAGTTGTCCATGGTAGGATAAAGCGTTGGCCAGTTTGCTCGAATCTTATATCTACATCTGTTATCGTATATTTCTATAAAATGGTTGGTAAAAATATTGTTTAGTTTACTTTTATTTTAAATTCTATTTCATTAAATTTGTTTGATTTTATGGTATTCTGTCACCTTCTGCCATTAGCAATGCGATGGAAGAATTTAATGTTTTTGTCTCCCTCCTTGATCCATTTTAGGTGGAAGCGTTGTTTCCATATAGTTTCTTCTTAGTCCATTAACCTATTTAGATTTGTTTTTAAGGTATGTAACCTAAAATTTTCATCTGCGGTTAGGTTTCTTTGTTCGCCAATTTAATCTGTCTAGAATTTCGTTTATGATATTTTTCCTTTTGGTGTTTAAATTTCCAAAAAACATTAAGCATACATGAGTAGAAAATTCTTAGGTGAAATTTTTTTATCGATTGCAGTTACGAATGTGTTTGTAACTATGTGTATTGAATAGATATTTTAATAATTACTCCTTAAATGTTCCTAGTCAAGATGTATCGAGAAAAGAATATTAACATTTCAATTGATACTGGTGTAGATAACACTCTACGTATGATGGATGGTGAATTACTCATAACCTTTAGGGCACCAAGAGTTACTTACTTGTGGTTGTTTGGAACAATCACAGAACGACTTGATCAGAGTCTTCTATAGATTAATACCACTAAGTCAAAATAGAAGATCTTATGGTAACGATGTATAGTAGTCTTCAGACTTGAGAGTATTGTCGATCTTAATTAACTAGGTTGTACACTAATTATGATCGAGCACATGGAATGGCGACCATGATATGGTCATAGTTGGGTACATGTTGAACTACTTGAAGTGAAACACTACTCAGGAGAGGATTCATCTCCTTTATTATAGAAGGTTAGTATCACCGTAATTCGTAGTCAACTTAAAGTCACAATCTCTAGCTAGAGTATATCTTTTAATTGATATAACTGTTATCGGATTAAACCGATGACTTTAATGTAATCTACGCAATTAATACGGATATTAATAGAGTTTTTGACCTTAGATAAAACTCAAGATATCTTAGTTATACAATGTTGACGAAAGAAAATCTATACAAAATACCGTTACTAGGTGTAGCTTAATAAATAATAGTATTTAGATTTTGCCAGAATAATCTATAAGCAATTGATCTTGTTCTCGATACTATACTTCAGCAAAATTTGTTCAAGCTTTAGTATTTATATTATGTAAATATTGATTGAGGACTGAGTTCACACTAGAATAACACGACCATGCTGTTAGTTGATTTCCCATTTTGAAAAACATTATATTAATTTATAAAAGTTATAAATTAATAAATAAATTTAATGCATAGGTTGTATTGAAATTTAATGGAATTTTAACTATTTATTTCAAGCCTAATAATTAAATAAAATGATGTACAAAAGTGATAAATTAATTTAATTAACAAACGAGATTGAATAACTTAATTAAATGATTGATTTAATTGTTAAAATCCATTTTGGCCTATATTTTGGAAGCCCAAACCACATGTATCACCGGCCATAGCATGCATAGGTGTTAAGGAAACTCAATCTTCCAGGGTTAGAGAAAAAAGGGGTGGATATTTATGATCTAGTTGTTTATAAATAACCACACCTCCCATTCTCTCTTTACACTTGATCAAACACTAACCCTAACCTTCATTCTGACGTTGGTTAAGCCAAGGAGACAAAGTTGCATCTCGCAACTAATAAGATAAAATAAGGAATTCTAGAGTGGAAAGAACTAACGACCAAGTCTTTTGACGATCGACAAAATCACAACAAAGAGGAATAAATTTTATTTTATTAATTCATATATGTATACATATTCAAATACATGCTCCCTTATATACATATCTATTTAATCCATAATCAAATTACAAAAATTGAAATTTAGTGTGTGTGTCTATATATAATAATTAATTTAAGGACCAAAAAATTAAACTATATTTACAAATTATTCTCGGCTACAAATTTTTTTATAACATTCCCTGATCCGCGTATATACACAGGTAAATATTTTATATTTTTAATTATCAACTAATTATATTTAGTTGTATATTTCGATTTCAGATTTTTTTTCAAATTATATATACATAGATAAATAGATATATACACATATACATACATACATATATTTGCGCATATAATTTTTAATGAAAATTTTCTATTATATGCTCATGGGTTTCAAAATACATTTTTTAACTTAATTTATATAATCAAGTGTTTCAAACTTCAAATCTTTTCAAAAGTCAGCAATAATCTATATGGATTTTCTCAATAAAAAATATGTAAATTTTTTATCTTAGTTTCAAGGATTTAATTTTTTAGTTTTGAAATTGCAAACAATTTTAGACCTAAAATTTTAAATTATAAAATTAACATACATATTTTTAAATTACACACACAGATATATATATATATATTAAATACACAAACATATACATTAAATACATACACACAGATATATATATATATGCGTGTATGCAAATTTAAATATATATACACCGAATAAAAATCAATAATATATATGTAATGTAAATACATATACACTGAATAAAAATATCACTTATATATATATATACACTTTTAAAATAACGTTATGTATAATATACTTATACATATAAATATTGACTAATATAATAATGGACAAATTAAAGAATACCTTATATTATTGTAGATATAAATTAAAATATTTATGTGTATATATGTTTATGACCTCATTATTGACTTGTGATCTTAAGCTATCTATTAACCATTTATCACAATAGTTAGTTATGACATATGTTCCTATATTACCTCTAGGTTGTAGGATCGATTTCACCCAAGAGTGGGGGTGAATAGGGTGATACTAATAGTTATAAAAATTTAATGCAGAAATATATAAAATAATTGCAACACAGATATAGCAAAATAATAGCAGCACAGATAATAGCATAATAGTAAAAACAAAAATAGAACAACACAGATTTACCCAGCTTTGGCAAAACCCTGACTACATGCTGCCCCCAAGGTTACTACTAGAAATTAAGTAGTCAGATGCTTACACACGTAAACTCGCGACACCTGCTATCGACTAACCTAACTCTACGGTCAAAACCCTGCCACAACTCAGCCACTAAGTTACGAATTCTCGAACTACACCACTGTAGTTCGTCCTATAGTCACATGACTAGAATTTAATAAAAGTTTAAAAGAAAAATACAAATTAAAAACAACTTTAAAAACAAAAACCCTAATATAAAAATTAAGAGCCCAATGGAAATTATAAAGGCCGGCCCAAAACAAAGTATAGTAAAAAAATGTCCCCTTCTTATTTTTTTATTATTGGTCATATCCCTGTTTTTATGAAAATGGCGTCTGCTTCTTTTCTTTCCTTCTCATCGTTCAAAATTAGGGCTTTTGAGAAATTGTGCACACCGACTTCAGTTGTTGATTGAATGATACTTCGAATGCTTTCTTCGATTGATTGATTTGTTCACCGCTGCTTCAAATTGTCGAGCGTGTATACTTAATTTAAAATTGGTACGTGATATTCCTTTTCGACTTTGTTTATGCACGACCTAGATTCGAGTTATTTATTAGATTTACTTCAGTGATTAGCTCTCTGGTTTGCTTGAACTCGAATGCATCCATATGTCGATGATGTTAACGGGTTTTATAGGGTTGAAAACCCTAAATTTTTGATCGAATATATTTTTTGAATTCGTATGATAATTTTAGCTTGGCCGTTTGCTTTTGATCGAATACATGCGATTCATCCTGACTGGTTCGATTTCGTATATACTTTTGCTTGATTATGACAGCTTTGATTTTGGCTTGTTTGATTTTTTCTTAGTCACCACGGCTTTGATTAAACTTGAATTTGGTTCCGTCCTTTATTCCCTTTGACTTTGGAATTATCTGGATTGCTACCACTTGTTCAATTTACTGTATATATATATATATATATATATATATATATCTGTTTGAACATTTTTGACCAACGGCTTGTTTGGTTTTTGATTTTTCATTCATTGCTGGCAACGATCGAATTTTTTAAACTGCTTTGACTCATGACTTGATTATTTTGAAATTTCTGACTTTGTGAAAAAAATGGAGTTCGACTTGTATATTACCGGTTCCTTTTGTAACTGAACATCTTGTAGTTTGCTGGTCATCATGTAGCTTGTATGCACTTGATTATTCGAGCTACTGTTTCATTCACTTGTGAATCATGACATTGTTACTGCAACATGTTTGGATGTTGTAATTCACTGTATTGAGTTTTGGTTTGTATCGAGTACATGTCTACATGCTTTACTGCATCCCATGTTATTACAGCATATATATATATATGTATATGTATACATGTGTGTTTGCGCATGTATATATGTATACTTGTGATGCTTTGACCGACTTGATACTCTGTTGTCACCTCTGATGCATTTGTATCTTGTATTCTGGTTGCATATGAATGTGTATACTTATGTGTTCATGTAGATATGTATATTGATATTCAAGTGTGTCTTTTTGTGTTTGTACTGTGTTGTTGCTTCGAGGATTGCTGCTTGGTTGCACTGTCCATTTTCTGGCATCACCCTTTATAGATGTTGGAGTCTGGTTTGCATTTGTGTTCATCATGTAGTCTGCTTTGGAGCTTGTTGATAGTTTGGGTTGCTCTGACCAGTTCATTACATTCATGTGAGCTTTAATTGCTCCTTTGGGTAGTCCTGCAATCCACTCTGTTGCATTTCATATATATGTTCCTTTATACTTTGTACTGCCCATATGTGTTCATTTGTTTGCATTTGACTTTGATTGTGCTGTCTGCACTGAAATGATGTGCACTGCATGTATATATGTATACATGTGTGTACACATATGTAACGACCCGTAAAATTTCGATAATTAAAATTGTTGATTTAATAAAAAAATTGGTAATTTAATATTGAAGGAAATAAAATTAGTGAACTGTTAATGAAGTAATAACTAAAATGAATGGTAAAAATGATAATTAAAGCTAATTATTAACAATTTGGATGTAATTCCAAATAAATGGAATAATGTAAATATTTAATTATTGTATAAAATGGATAGTTGATAGTAATTGAATAAAATCAGTATTATATAAGAATTTTAACATTTGTTTGTGAATAATGAATTCATAAGTGTAATTAAAAGTTATGGTAATGGTTGTTATAAGTTACCTGTTTATTTGGTCTATTAAATTAAAATGGGAAATCAATTAGAATTAAATGAACTTTAATATTACATTAATAAGATTAAGACAATAACTGAGACTGTGAATGTAACAAAATGAATAAGGAATGCTAATTTTATTCATAAAGAAATAATTGATGTAATAAAAGATTGGAACTAAGATAAAATAATTAATTGGATTTAAAAATCTTAATTAATGTGTGAAACTAACAAAATCACGAAATGATTGAAATATAGTCATTAATACAAATAAAAGATGGGAATTGGAATATATTAATGTAATGAAATATAAAACAATGTAAAACCATGTCTATAGAATAATAACTGATTTGAGTATAAAGATTGAAACCAAATAAAAACAATTTATTGGAGTTAAATTATAATTAATTGGATTAATGGAAGTTGTAAATCAAACAATGTAAATTTTGAAATAGTCAATAATGAATTGATATAGAGATTTGTTTTAGAGGATTATAAATTACTAAGTGACTTAAGGTGATAGAAATTATGAATTTTAAAATTTGAATTGAAAATTTGACTTAATTAATTTAATATTAATTTATTTAATTAATGTGAAAATTGCCATTCTGGCAACTGACTCGGATTTCGACAAAACCAGTTTCATCGGATCCGTAACGGCGAATTATTGTAGGGTTACAACTTTCATAACGATCGGACTTGTCGTTCGATCGTACAGACTCGAAACGCCTAGAAATCAATTTAATTAAAATCAATTGAAATCAATTTGAAATAAGCTGATTTTAGCATAACTTATTCATACAATAAAAATGGACTTGAAACCTATTCCATTGAGTTTAAAAATATTGAAAACATCTACTTTGATATATGGATGACCCATTTTCGTTCCGTAGATAGAACGGGTTTTTTGAGTCGTTTATCGTTCAATCCAAATCAATCATGTTCATCCATCTCTATTTCTGATTTAGCTATAAATACCTCATTATAAACCCTAGCTGTTCTTATTTCATTTTGTCTATACGTACATTTCCTTCTCAACTCCTCATTCTAATGGCAGACAAACCCTAATCCCCAATTGCAATTTCAAATCAAATTCAATTCCAAAAATTAAACTCCTTCAAAACCTATCAAATTATATACCGTTTTGAAGCTCTCGATGAGCGCATCTCAATTCTACAATTCGTTTTTCGTTTTAGCTCATCATTTGGTCAGTAAACATCAAAGAAGTCTCGGCCGTTCATAGCGTGTTGATGAACTTCGACGGATCGACGATTCGTTGGTACCATATTGTGGAGAGGGCCGGGGGGATCGCATCCATGTGGTTTTTGTGACGAGTTAACGGTCGGATTGCCTGAATTAATTCGACTAGGGTTCGCTATTTGGATGCGGTGGCTGAGATTTTGGGGGTTCGATCGGCCTGTCGTCGACAGTGGATGGTCGCGCGGGGTCGCAGTGATGGAGGGGAGCAACGGCAAGGTCGGGTTGCCATGGTTGGGCGTGCAGCAGTGGATCGTTGGTGGTAGCTAAGGCATGTTGCGATTCCGTGTAGTGTAGAGCATCATTAGGGTTTGTGGGAACCGGTGATGATGTGGCCGAGCATGAGAGAGGTGATTTTCTATTTATTTTATTTTAAATTTAAATCGTTAATGTTCTAATGATCAATAACTTTCACATACGAGGTCCAATTCACGCGCGGTTTTCTCCGCTAAGATCGTATTGAAATTCTGGACACTTTGACACTAGTTTAGACAGATTCTGATACTGTTCAAATTTGGGCCCTAAATTGGATTTAAATTCGATTTAAATTCAAAGGTGAGTGTTTTAACCCACTCACAACTTCTAAAATTTCTTATGTTAGTTAAATTAATTTTTGATGTGATTAGAAATTTATTTATGGCTGTTTGATATATTTAAATCGTCATTCCAGTTAATTTGAATTTATTTGAATTAAATTGTCATTTAATTTATTATTGAATTTAAATTGCTAGTTAATCACCTGTAATTGATAACCTGTTATTTGTTGATATTTATTAATTGATTTGGATGATGATTCTGATGAATGTTTGATTTGTTGTATTGGATGAATGGATGTTGTATTTATATTGTTATAACTGCAAGTTCCCTATGGCTTGAAATGATACATACCTGAATGATCAATAGATTAAGGAAAAATCGTTATGGGTTGAAATGATAGACTCGAGCGATTTTATGGATTTTATTATTAATTCGAGATTGCGGTTTGAAATGATATATATAACCGTAACATTTAAATTGCGGATTGAAATGATAAATATCTGTATCACTTGACCCTAGGGTAGAAAATTATATACGGACACCGGATTAGTTAAATTTAATGATTTTGAACTTCTAAATTTTTGAATTAATAAAAATAATATCTTGAAAAAAATTTGATGTATATAAATTGAAGTATTATTGGAAAATCAAGTTTTGTGTTGAAATATGAATTGGTTTAAAAGGAATTGCTTTAAGAAATAAATTGGAAATTTAAAGTTAAACTTTTAAGTATAAATGAAATTCTATCAAAATTAAGTTATTGAACTTGTTTTAAAATACTTTGAAATATTTTGAAATTGGAGTAATCCGAATTGATTTTGAACATGGATTGAAACGATATGAAATTCAATAGTTTATTGAAATGTTAAATTGAAAGTTTGGAATTTGGTTTGTTGACTTGGAAATTGAAAATGGTCCAAATGTGTTGAAATGAAATGAATAGTTTAATTTGATATTAATTCCAAATTCATGTTTTAATATAAACTGTTTTAAAAATATATTATTTCAAAATTTCTAATTTTTAAGATTTTCAAAGTATTAAACTATTTTAACATGTATTAATTATATTAAATCATTTTAACCTATTTTAAACCATTTAATTTATTTAAACTAATTAACATGTTTTAACTTATTTTAAATCTAATTAATCTATTTTAAAGCTATTTAATCTATTTTAATTATATTAAATCTATATTAATTATTTATAACTATTTAAAACTATTTTCTTCTAAATTCCAAACTAAGTAAAATGGATGGGTTTATATTCAAATTCTTGATTTTTAAGTGAATATGGTTAATGATGTTATAACCTAAGTTGGGAATTAAAAAACATATTTGGTTTAATATGATATTTTGAAATGAGAGTTTAGCCTATTTTGGAAATATGACTTTTGAAAGGAAATATAATTTCAAACTATGATTTCAAATGTGATATGATTTCAAAGGTGAATATGATTTCGAAAGTAAGTAATGATTTTGAAAATGATATGATTTGAATTGAATATGATATTTTTATATAAATTGTGAAGTGACTTTTGAAATGTAAAAGAACCATCCGGTGTGTAATAAGCGATTGGTTGTTAAAGAGACCGGGATCGAATATTGTCATACTCTCTACCAATACCGAAAACCACTTTGACAACTACATACACGGTGGAGATTCCAGAATGAAGTAGGATGGTTGGCAACGATCCTATATGAGGTACGTACGTGGACCTGACTCCCATGAGTTAGCTTAAGGTGGCTATAACAGGAGCAATTGACGGGCCAAGTGAGGTCATTCCTCCGATCGGGCACATTCCTTCGATACTATATTCTGACTTTGCGATTGATTTAGTGGCCACCCTTGATTTTTGATTTGGGAGTGTGTTCCGAGGTGGGCAGTAGTAGCTGCTATGCGTTACCACCAGTCCGGAAGTGTAATTGGTATATCTACCATGGCATTGCCTAGTTGTGCCATTTCATTTACCCTATCGAGACCACTACGAGTTTGTTTTGTACCATACCTATGGAGTGCCCTCTGACGACGTCTAGTACGGACGAGATTACAGTACTGTATAGACTATGGGAATATATAAAAATGTGTTAAGGGGGAAATGGGTAACGCCTTAATGCTATTTTAATAGTTTATCTTACTGTAGACATATTATAATAGCGTATTGTACCACATAGTAGATAGTTTAACGGATCCTTAGGAGGTGTGAATCCCGAACATCTCTTAAGTTACTGCACTCACGTTAGACACTGGATATGAGATGTCAATCCCCGTAAACATCTCTGACGTCGTTCCACTCATAGTTATTTACCGTTGATTTAACTCACATAAGATCTTTTAGTTTTGACTCAAGTGTTTTGTCTTTTCAATTCGCTCGGGTCAGCCTGAGCATTTCAGGATTTGAAGACCTTTTTATGGAGGACGAAGACGAAGATTTGTACTATTATTGCTTATTCTATTATTCCACTGCATTCATACTATTCCACTGCATTTGAATATTTATTCTCTGTTTATGTAACTCTGATTCTGTATTGTATAAGTATAATCAAATGTTTTGTAAACAGCTTCATGACCTGTTATTTGATTATTATATTTTGTCATTCCGCTACGAGATTCTGTTTTGTTTTTCTCTTTCTCTATTTTTTTCTTATTTACCCCATAACAATCTGTCCATATGTATGGTTTGAGTTGGCACATGTGTCTGCTTAAAACGTACCAAAAGGCGGGATGTTACGGTTGGTATCAAAGCTTTGGTTTAGCGATAACCCTAGCTTTGTGGGGTCTGACTCATATTAAATAAGGTAGTAATACCCTTGGATGAGTCGTTGAGTGTATATATATGAGAGAGCGTATTTGTTAGTGTTATAAAATGTTTTATATTGTGTTAATTTGTTCCATTTTGTATTTATAAATTCTGGTCGGTACATAGGACGCTATGACATCGATAGGGATTTCTAAGTGCTTAATAGGACTCACAGACATAATATTGTTTTGAAATAGAGGTGAATGAAATAATTTTGCCTACTATATATTTTGTATATATAAAATAATAGATTTTATAAATGATATAATTGGATGTAATTGGTTGGTTGTTAAGTAGTGAAACTTATAAAGATTGGTTGGAAATAAGATTTGTAAATAAAATAAATGTAAATTGGAAATTTAGAACTTAAGTTCCGGGGGTTTTGAAAATTTCTTTAGAATGACTTTGGAATACAATAATAATATTATTTAGAAGTATTTTCTGATATTAATATTTCAATGTGATTTGAAAGAATTTTTGGAAAGAAATAAGTTCTGTACTTCCCTCTCTGTCGTTGGAAAATAATTTCGGTGATGAGTGCACACATCATCGACATTCATTTTCGAGTTTCAAAGTGGGAAGGCCATTGTAGTAGTTTTACTACAGATCTATTTTGATAAACAAATAAATTTTTAAAGATTAAATATGATTGGATATAAAAGTTATGAGTGTATATATATATATGTATGTATGTATTATTTTAAATAATTTGAAATGGAACCCGGCATTTAGTTCTTAAATTTCTATGAATTAGAGATTTCAATTATTGAAATGGAATAAAAATTGTAACTATTTAATAATTGAAACTTCTAAATGAAAATAAGAAATGATATGCTAAGTTATAACTGAAATATACAAGGAATTTGAAATTTGTAACTTGTAAACGAAAAGAATATGAAAATAAGAAATGATAATTATTGAATCTTAAGTTAATTAAAATAAGTAAGTCAAACTTATGTAACTTTCAATTGCATTCTTAAAGACATATATATATATATATATATATATATATATATAACCTACCAATTATAAAAAGTTGAAATGTTAAAAGAATATGTAATGGAAATTTTTACAAGTAAAACTTATGTAGTGGAAGTGTTCAATGAAATTTACTTTTATAAATAAGAAATTTGATATGAAAATAGTTATAAACTTGAGTTAAAATTGTAATACTACTAATTAAATGAAATAGAAAATGAGTACTGTAAGTAAAGGATTTTGAACTTAAGTTAATATTGAAACTATTTATAATTAAAGTAAATAATAAAATGAATGAAATGTAATAAAAGAAATTGACATGATATGAATAAATGAAAATGAATTTTTGTAAGTAATAAAGGAAAATTGTAACGCCCCACCTCTATGCTCATAATAACAAAGAGTATTAAAAGAAATACTGTCTATTATTACGAAGAATAAGGCTGGATAGGAGCGACCATCCGTAATTGGCCTTACACTAATATTGGTTATCTCGATAGGGGTGGTATATACTTTTTCTTTTTCATCTTATTTATTTACTCCCATCGACACACCCAATTATCAGTATAAAACAAACTACGATGGTTCATAATAGTTTAGGACATTAGATATAACGATAACACAGATAATATAAATGCGGAACACAGATATAAACAAAAGTCTCAGATATATATAACTGATGTCAGTTAATACATAGTTGACACTATACATATGATACAACTATAACTCTCGACTCTAGAAGTTATATATACAAGTACATTATCGACTAATATACATGAATACATATCGTTCTATACAATGACACGACTACTACAAGTGACACTGACAGCTTCAGACGATGTGAAAAGTCTTCATATCCTGAACAGCAACTCAAAGAAGAAAATCTACAACCTGAAATACTCGGGTCTGACCCGAGTATTACATTCAAAAGAAAATAATACCCAGGTCAGTCTAATTCGAACCAGTTTATTAGTGCATATAGGCAGTAATAATTTAAATAGACGACATTCACAATAATTCCCGTCTATCCGATTCTTTAAACAAAGAAATCGGATAACGAAAATATAACACTTAACAGTGTTAAACAATAAATCAGCAGATTTAAATCATCAACAGAGATAAATAACAATTTATCAAATCGAATAAATCAATTTAAAACAATTGAAATTGTCACTTTAAGATCATCGAAGATTTGATTGGCTGTCGTACACGCACGCGTGTACGGCCTCGCCAATACAGCATATAAAACTAAACTGCAGTCACCACAAGTGTTCAAGGGCAACTGCAACAAGGAACTGCAGCCACCACATGCACACAAGGAACAGCTATAACCACGAAACTCGAAATCACCAATGAATCAGACCAAATAAAAACATCAGAATACACCAATGAATCAAGACAGTGAACTGAAGTGAAGGCATTAACTGCCACTCAAAAGAGCAGACATTTTTCAACCCAAAAATACAAGACCAGTGACACAATAATTGTCAAAACATAGACACAAGTAAGTAATAGCAAGCAACATAATGGTCAAAACAACTTCAGTGAAGCTGCAGGGACTCGAAGGAATTAATCAACCCAAATCAATAGAAATGAACACAATGGCAACAGAGGTGTACCCAACAGAAGTGTACAAAGTACTACTACTTAAATGACACAGACACAGAAGTATCAATGACACAGGAAAATATATAGTGAAGCCTGCAAGCACTTCAAACTCAACAACAACGAAATGTACAGAGGCATAGACAATGTCGAAGTCATTCCAACAAAAGTACAGTGCAACTCAGTGATGAAACAGTTTTAATATGTACCAATATGCTATGCAGTGAAGTCAAAGTAAACCGTGCAACTCAATATGGCAACACAGCTACACAATGAAGCATGAATGCTACTGGAATGAAGTAGATCAAAGTGTGTACAGAAATAATGCTACACAGTGAACTACAGGCAAATGCAACAGATGTATATGGTGATGCACAAGTCCAAAGACTCAGCAATGCTTCATTATACAACATCAACTTCTACAACATGGTCAGACACTTCAATGATCAAGACAGTGGTCATAGCAAAACCAAAAGTAACCTCAAGTACACTAAAAGGTATCGATATGACAGGGAGCTACAGACTTGCTGAACAAAATGCAAGAACCGCTGTGGATACAAATGCAACATTGAAACACAAGTATAAGATACACGATCTAAACTTCAGATCAGTATATAAGGTGTACAGCCACTAGCACATATAGATGCATAGTATAATTAAATGGAATGAGGACCTAGTACACTAACCCGAAGAACAATGGACTGCAAACTATACATGAATCCAAATAACGAAACCCAGGCACTCTCAAGTGAGCTCAACAAATTCCAACAGTCAATTCATAATAACCGGAGTCACGAAACAGTAAGAAAATTAAACCAGGTCGACCAAAATCAAAAGTCGAATAACATCAACGAATTCAAATGTAAGCCAGGCCGTATTCAAGGTCACATTTTTAAACACTAGGGGTTTCAAGGTAACCCAGCAGTGGGTTTCACAAAAAGATAAATGGCCGAAGACCAGATAAATCAATTCGAAGGCCAGAGAATTCAAAGCAACAATTTCTAACCGAAATCAAAACCCATGGAAACCAAGAAACAAAAGATCAATGACTCTGAATTAGATGTGAGTAATAAAAATTACTCACCTATTTCTCTGACGAGGCTCACGCCAGCCAACCGAAGTCGACTCAATCGAATTGATGAAGCCACAAGCAGATAGGGAGCGTCGATCGCCAAGGCTAGGCCGAGATCATCTATGGAACGAGCTATCGGAGTCGGAGCCTTTGATTTGAACGAGCCCTAGTTTGCGAGCGAACGAAAGAAGATTGAGCCACCATTTTTTTTCTCCGTTCGCTTTGATTTAGTTTTTAGGGTTCGAAAATGAAAAGGATAAGGGGAACGGTTTTGATATAACATCACGGCAACTGAAATCAACATGGGCCAAGGTAAAAATTTTCTTTCTTTAAAACCCACCAAAGTTCAACCATTTATTAACGAATTTTTTTAACCCAAACTTTTATTAAAGAATTTTACAAATCTGAAAAGAATTTCAATCGATTCAAAATTGCAACAGTAATTAATCAACCGGTTTAATCGTCATGTTAACGATAATTACTTGTTGTAAAACTCCGGGTTGTTACAGACTCCCCTCCTTAAAGAAATTGCGTCCACGCAATCATAGGGAATAAATGGATAGAAGATAACAACCAAAAGAGCATGGCAATGTCGAATGTATAAGCAGAGCAAGTGTCAGCGGGGAAGTATTAGATAAGAAATCAAAAGGTTCGATTGCTTCAAGTCAAAAGAATCAACATCGTGGGAATCAGGGATTAAAATCAGACGACTAACAAGAGCAAGAACAATCGAGTTCCAGCAACTAAAAGAGAAGGAAAAACAGAGCAGAAATCCCATACAGAGCACGAATTGCATGTGAGTAAATCAATTTACTCACCTGAATTGCCAGAGAAAAAGACGAAGCTCAAATCTCAAAAATCGCAAATATTTACTTATCTCAAACGATAATCAGAAGACAAATATTCGATTATCAAAAACGATAATCAAATTTCAAATTCAACAAATATTCGATTATCAAAATCGATAATCAAAATTCGAAACAGCAAATATTTAATTATCTCCAGCGATAATTAAATTTCAATCAACAAATATTTAATTATCCAAGACGATAATTAAATCTCAAATCAGCAAATATTTAATTATCTAACAGCGATAATTAAATCTAAAATCAACAAATATTTAATTATCAAAGACGATAATTAAATCAACAAATATTTAATTATCCAAGACGATAATTAAATCTCAAATCAGCAAATATTTAATTATCTAACAGCGATAATTAAGTCTACAAATATTTAATTATCAAAGACGATAATTAAATCTCAAATCATCAAATATTTAATTATCTAACAGCGATAATTAAATCTAAAATCAACAAATATTTAATTATCAAAGACGATAATTAAATCAACAAATATTTAGTTATCCAAGACGATAATTAAATCTCAAATCAGCAAATATTTAATTATCTAACAGCGATAATTAAGTCTACAAATATTTAATTATCAAAGACGATAATTAAATCTTAAATCATCAAATATTTAATTATCAAAGACGATAATTAAATCAACAAATATTTAATTATCAAAGACGATAATTAAATCTTAAATCATCAAATATTTAATTATCAAAGACGATAATTAAATCAACAAATATTTAATTATCAAAGACGATAATTAAATCTCAAATCATCAAATATTTAATTATCTAACAGCGATAATTAAATCTACAAATATTTAATTATCAAAGACGATAATTAAATCTTAAATCATCAAATATTTAATTATCAAAGACGATAATTAAATCAACAAATATTTAATTATCAAAGACGATAATTAAATCTTAAATCATCAAATATTTAATTATCAAAGACGATAATTAAATCAACAAATATTTAATTATCAAAGACGATAATTAAATCTTAAATCATCAAATATTTAATTATCAAAGACGATAATTAAATCAACAAATATTTAATTATCAAAGACGATAATTAAATCTCAAATCATCAAATATTTAATTATCTAACAGCGATAATTAAATCTACAAATATTTAATTATCAAAGACGATAATTAAATCAACAAATATCTGATTATCAAAAACGATAATCAGAACTCATATCAACAAATATCCAATTACCTGCAGATAATTGGAAACACAAATATCTAGAAATCAATTAAGAAGACTAGAAAATCAACATAAAAGCTTGGATCGATCCCATCATATGGCGAGTTTTTAATTCGCCGCACGTGCATCTCAGAGTGGCCGAAGCCTACCAAGTACTCAACATAATTTTGGCGCCCATCAGATTGACCCGGAGGTCCGCAGAGTGACCCGAAGGTCTAGTACTGGTATTTGACCCGAAGGTCCGCAGAGTGGCCCGAAAGCCCAACAAATGACCCGAAGGTCCGCAGAGTGGCTCGAAAGCACACAAAATCATCAAATATTTCAATTAACGAGTCCGGAATTAACCGAAATAGCAAACGCACATGTCCCATACCACGTGTTTTACTAAATCGTTTGATTCTCTTCATCGTTTCCTTGAAAGTGCAAAATTGTGTATTTTGTAAAAATACATTTCACATTCTCAAACGGACAAGTCCGGAATTAAGCGAATCAGTAAAAGAAAGGGGTCATAGTCCTCGATTTTGCTGAAACGTTTAAATCGCTTCCTCATTCTTTTGAAATCGCAAACTGTAAAATTTTTTGAAAACAATTTTATTTATTTTGTAAAAATAACAATTCGCATTCTCAACTGAACAAGTCCGGAGTTAAGCGAAACAGTAAAAGAAAGGGGTCATAATCCTCGATTTTGCTGAATCGTTTAAGTCGCTTTCTCATCCTTTTGAAAACGCAAACTGCTAAAATTTTATAAAACAATTTTCCAATCACGTGATTAAAACAGTAAATCAGTAACAATTTCGGTAAGGAAATCGTACTTCTCAAAATACCGTAAAACGGTTACACATCAGTATTGCGGAATAACCGCTTGAAAATCCACTTTTAAAAATTTGGTTGTTACTGAAGTCAAAGCGACAGAAATTTTTAAAACAACAAATATCTCATCAAAAGAATTCACATCAAAATGTGACATCAGTGAATCTTCATTCATTAAAATTTTCAACAAAACACCGTGCCTCAAAAATTCAGCATTGGTGTAAAAATCCCGTTATAAAAATAACGGCAACAAAATACGTATCATAACCAAGCATCGGTTCAACGTAAAATAAATGCAGTAACGTGCAATTCAAATTTTTGCACGTATTACGGAATGAACAAAGAAATCATTCGAATATATCTTCAATGAAGATAATTCAAAACAGCAAAAGCTAACCAATAGATGATTAGTACAAAAGAAAGCCAGCGGAAATTTCAACAAAAATCACATATCTGCAATTTCTTCGAATCCTCAATTCGGATTCGAAATTCTCAAAGAAATAAAATAATTACAGCTATGTAAACAACAAATGAAATTCATATCACTTTCGTATTTTGATTTTTAAATCAAAAAGATTATCAGTTGTACTCAGCGAAGACAGTTTCACTGTTTCCGCTGCGCACTCTGATAAACAGAACACAAATCAATCAAATCATCAGAACACAGTTTCACTATTATTTTTAAATAAAGATATTTAAAAATTTCATCAAAATTTCAAAACTTTAATTTTGACTCAAATCACAAATAAAACATCGACCAATAGTTGTAACATATGTTCCATCCAAGTTATGTTTTATATTATGTCCATAAACCCCAAGCTCTGATACCAACTGTAACGCCCCACCTCTATGCTCATAATAACAAAGAGTATTAAAAGAAATACTGTCTATTATTACGAAGAATAAGGCTGGATAGGAGCGACCATCCGTAATTGGCCTTACACTAATATTGGTTATCTCGATAGGGGTGGTATATACTTTTTCTTTTTCATCTTATTTATTTACTCCCATCGACACACCCAATTATCAGTATAAAACAAACTACGATGGTTCATAATAGTTTAGGACATTAGATATAACGATAACACAGATAATATAAATGCGGAACACAGATATAAACAAAAGTCTCAGATATATATAACTGATGTCAGTTAATACATAGTTGACACTATACATATGATACAACTATAACTCTCGACTCTAGAAGTTATATATACAAGTACATTATCGACTAATATACATGAATACATATCGTTCTATACAATGACACGACTACTACAAGTGACACTGACAGCTTCAGACGATGTGAAAAGTCTTCATATCCTGAACAGCAACTCAAAGAAGAAAATCTACAACCTGAAATACTCGGGTCTGACCCGAGTATTACATTCAAAAGAAAATAATACCCAGGTCAGTCTAATTCGAACCAGTTTATTAGTGCATATAGGCAGTAATAATTTAAATAGACGACATTCACAATAATTCCCGTCTATCCGATTCTTTAAACAAAGAAATCGGATAACGAAAATATAACACTTAACAGTGTTAAACAATAAATCAGCAGATTTAAATCATCAACAGAGATAAATAACAATTTATCAAATCGACTAAATCAATTTAAAACAATTGAAATTGTCACTTTAAGATCATCGAAGATTTGATTGGCTGTCGTACACGCACGCGTGTACGGCCTCGCCAATACAGCATATAAAACTAAACTGCAGTCACCACAAGTGTTCAAGGGCAACTGCAACAAGGAACTGCAGCCACCACATGCACACAAGGAACAGCTATAACCACGAAACTCGAAATCACCAATGAATCAGACCAAATAAAAACATCAGAATACACCAATGAATCAAGACAGTGAACTGAAGTGAAGGCATTAACTGCCACTCAAAAGAGCAGACATTTTTCAACCCAAAAATACAAGACCAGTGACACAATAATTGTCAAAACATAGACACAAGTAAGTAATAGCAAGCAACATAATGGTCAAAACAACTTCAGTGAAGCTGCAGGGACTCGAAGGAATTAATCAACCCAAATCAATAGAAATGAACACAATGGCAACAGAGGTGTACCCAACAGAAGTGTACAAAGTACTACTACTTAAATGACACAGACACAGAAGTATCAATGACACAGGAAAATATATAGTGAAGCCTGCAAGCACTTCAAACTCAACAACAACGAAATGTACAGAGGCATAGACAATGTCGAAGTCATTCCAACAAAAGTACAGTGCAACTCAGTGATGAAACAGTTTTAATATGTACCAATATGCTATGCAGTGAAGCCAAAGTAAACCGTGCAACTCAATATGGCAACACAGCTACACAATGAAGCATGAATGCTACTGGAATGAAGTAGATCAAAGTGTGTACAGAAATAATGCTACACAGTGAACTACAGGCAAATGCAACAGATGTATATGGTGATGCACAAGTCCAAAGACTCAGCAATGCTTCATTATACAACATCAACTTCTACAACATGGTCAGACACTTCAATGATCAAGACAGTGGTCATAGCAAAACCAAAAGTAACCTCAAGTACACTAAAAGGTATCGATATGACAGGGAGCTACAGACTTGCTGAACAAAATGCAAGAACCGCTGTGGATACAAATGCAACATTGAAACACAAGTATAAGATACACGATCTAAACTTCAGATCAGTATATAAGGTGTACAGCCACTAGCACATATAGATGCATAGTATAATTAAATGGAATGAGGACCTAGTACACTAACCCGAAGAACAATGGACTGCAAACTATACATGAATCCAAATAACGAAACCCAGGCACTCTCAAGTGAGCTCAACAAATTCCAACAGTCAATTCATAATAACCGGAGTCACGAAACAGTAAGAAAATTAAACCAGGTCGACCAAAATCAAAAGTCGAATAACATCAACGAATTCAAATGTAAGCCAGGCCGTATTCAAGGTCACATTTTTAAACACTAGGGGTTTCAAGGTAACCCAGCAGTGGGTTTCACAAAAAGATAAATGGCCGAAGACCAGATAAATCAATTCGAAGGCCAGAGAATTCAAAGCAACAATTTCTAACCGAAATCAAAACCCATGGAAACCAAGAAACAAAAGATCAATGACTCTGAATTAGATGTGAGTAATAAAAATTACTCACCTATTTCTCTGACGAGGCTCACGCCAGCCAACCGAAGTCGACTCAATCGAATTGATGAAGCCACAAGCAGATAGGGAGCGTCGATCGCCAAGGCTAGGCCGAGATCATCTATGGAACGAGCTATCGGAGTCGGAGCCTTTGATTTGAACGAGCCCTAGTTTGCGAGCGAACGAAAGAAGATTGAGCCACCATTTTTTTTCTCCGTTCGCTTTGATTTAGTTTTTAGGGTTCGAAAATGAAAAGGATAAGGGGAACGGTTTTGATATAACATCACGGCAACTGAAATCAACATGGGCCAAGGTAAAAATTTTCTTTCTTTAAAACCCACCAAAGTTCAACCATTTATTAACGAATTTTTTTAACCCAAACTTTTATTAAAGAATTTTACAAATCTGAAAAGAATTTCAATCGATTCAAAATTGCAACAGTAATTAATCAACCGGTTTAATCGTCATGTTAACGATAATTACTTGTTGTAAAACTCCGGGTTGTTACAAAAATAAATGAAATAAACATTGAATGAATGAATGGGAATAAAATTTTGTAAGAGATAAGTGTAAGTTAAAGAATTAATCCTTGTATGAATGAAAGAAAAATTAAAAACGGTAAATATTGTGAAAGAAATTTTAATAAGAATAACTCAAATAACATTGTAAATTATTGTTTACTTGGTTTATAGATGTTTCGGATAGGACACTTCTAATTGTTTGGATGTATGAATAATCTATTGAGTTTTATCTAAGACTATAGAGTATATGGTATACTTAGTAGTTTATTTGTCATTCTAGGCGGTTAAAAATTTCTGAACCTGAATAAACCATTTGTTTGTTTGCTATGGATGGATAGTTGATTTTATTGATTTCATATGATGATTGTATGCTGTGGTTGCCAGTGATTGTTGTTTATATTGATTTGTTTGTTAGTGGTTGAAACAACTTTAAATATTTCATTTTATATAATTATTAACTCTTTTCAGATTATATAAGTGAAATACAGGTTATGGAAGCAATTGCTACTGCTTTTGGTTTCATAAAATAAGCGTTATTTGCCCGATAAATAGATACGTTCTCGGGTTATGGTTTTCTAGAGATATTATATTGTTTTTCCTGCTATTGGGGTATATTATTTTAAAAAATTATGATATACATTGATATTATTGATATTATTATTTCTCCCGAGCCTCTCCGTACAAAGGAGACTCTGCCGAAATTTTTCGTGAATTTTTGGACTAAGAAAATTTTGAGAAATGTTTTCCAATTTTTATTAGTTTGAGTATGAAAGGATTTAATGGTTATAAATGGATATATTTTATTTAAATTAATTTATTTTGTAAATTTATTTGTTTATAAATTTAATATTTTGAATAAGATATATTGTTTTCTTAATCCCTTCTTTTCCCTTCTTTTCCTTTTCGGGGACGAAAAGTTTTGAGTGGGGGAGAGTGTAACGACCCGTAAAGTTTCGATAATTAAAATTGTTGATTTAATAAAATTTTTGGTAATTTAATATTGAAGGAAATAAAAATTAGTGAATTTTTAATGAAGTAATAACTAAAATGAATGGTAACAATGATAATTAAAGCTAATTATTAAAAATTTGGACGTAATTCCAAATAAATGGAATAATGTAAATATTTAATTATTGTATAAAATGGATAGTTGATGGTAATTGAATAAAATCAATATTATATAAGAATTTTAACATTTGTTTATGAATAATGAATTCATAAGTGTAATTAAAAGTTATGGTAACAGTTATTATAAGTTACCTGTTTATTTGGTCTATTAAATTAAAATGGGAAATCAATTAGAATTAAATGAACTTTAATGTTACATTAATAAGATTAAGATAATAACTGAGACTGTGAATGTAACAAAATGAATAAGGAATGCTAATTTTATTCATAAAGAAATAATTGATGTAATAAAAGATTGGGACTAAGATAAAATAATTAATTGGATTTAAAAATCTTATGTGTGAAATTGACAAAATCACAAAATAATTGAAATATAGTCATTAATACAAATAAAAGATAGGAATTGGAATATATTAATGTAATGAAATATAAAACAAGGGGAATTTCACTATAAGGGCCTATTACAATCAACTAATTATTTTCTAGGACACGTGTTCAAAAAAATTAGTTTCCAGGACACGGGTCGAAAATAAACCCTCTACTTCTCGCTAATCCATATCTGGCGCCAAACCTCCAAATGAAAAACAAAAGTAGGGCTTAGAAATAAAATCGCCTCAGTTGGATTATCGATTGGCTGAAGAAATCGTACCGCCTAACTTTTCTCAGCTGAACAAGTAAGTAGTTGTTTATTTCTACTGTTTGCTATATATCGATTGATTCACTTTTCTTCAGCTTAAGAAACTAAGACGCGATTTCTATTCACTAGTTGCAAGACGTGATTTCTATTCACTTGTTGCTGAACAAGTAAATACTTGTTTATCTTTGCTGTTTGTTGTTCATCGATTGTTTTTTTTGCTATATATCGATTGTTTTTGTTAGCTGAAGTAAGTAGTCATTCACTGATTGATTTTCTTTGCTATTTATGGGTTGTTTTTTGCTTGTGTTTGACAAGTAACAAATAAGTTCTATTGATTGTGTTTATATATAACAGTTTTTGTAATGCATGTAAGGTGTTTGTTGTTTTTGTAATGATTTAACGTGATGTAAAACTGTTCATATTCAACAGCTTAAAAATATAAATATGTTTATCTTTTAATCTAAATGATTTAATACAAGAATGTAATTGATTTAACATGTTTGTTTATCTTTGAGTTGCTTTAACATAATTTTAACTTCAGTACTTCAAAAACTGTATGTATTATGTAAACACAGTTATGTTGTAATGTTCCTATGTTCAACAGCTACGAAAGATAAACATATTTATCTTTTACTATAATTGGTTCAAATCAACTTAAGCCTTAGTTATCTTAAATAGTGACTAGTATATGTTATACATGTTTGCCATTTTTTCATGATTTAAAAGTTATTACAAAAGATATACAACAAATTTACACCCTACTTAAAAAAGATAAAAGCATTTATGTTTTTATACAAAACGATTTAATTAGATAATGAACTATATATGATTCCCCTTTACAATAGGGAAATTTTACCGCAAGGTCCTTCTTTCATCAAACAATAAGTTTGTAGCACACAGCTTTAAAATAATTAGTTTGCAGGACAAAATTTAAACACGTTACTTTATGCCCTTCTTCCACCAATATCTCTTCCCAATATTTCTACTTCAGCATCATCGATTTCTGCTTTATCAATTTCAACTTAAACTAAAATACTTTCATTGAGCAATTTCTACAATCACCTTAAACTTAAATGCGGAACAAGTAAGCTATATTTTATTTTGATGTAAATGTTTTAGTTAGATGATAAATCATAGTTAACTATTCATTCTTAACGATGCTGATGATAGCTTTTATAACAGATTTAAGGTATTTTAGTTCTTGTTATAATTTAAAATAATCGACATTTGTTTAATTAAGCATACCTTAATATTCAATGGCAGATGATACTAAACCCTAGGTGTTAAACTGAACAAGTTATTGTTTAGCTGTTAAAAAAGATAAACGTATCTATCTATTAATGTAAAATATTTAGACTACATGCTAAACCCTAGTTGTGTTTGATAATTACAATTACTTATTAGAATTACAACCCTAGTTGTGTTTGATAATTACAATTACAAGTACAAAAAAATTATTCTTCACTCTTTCTAACATTTCATTATGTATGACAATTTTTATGCAGCGTAGAAATGCACACCAGGTCATCAAAATCAAAGTTATTCATACAGAAAACAACGTGCATATTTATAAATGAATGTAACAACCCGAGGTTTCGTATCGATTGATCATCGTCATTAGACGATTAAATCGGTAGCTAATTACTGTCGGTATTTTAATCGGTTGAATTCTCTTCGAATGTTGGGTTGAAATCCTTTTAAAAATTTGTTAAGTGATTACGGGCTTCTAAATTTAATACTAGCCCATATTTCTATCCTTGGTGCCATGTTGTATCAAGCGAATTCCGTTCCACTCTCCCCATCCTTTTCTCTTTTTTTGAAAACCCTAGAGACAAAGCAAACGATAGAAAAGATAATAATGGCGGCTCTCATTTCTTCGTTTGATCTGGAAAAATTGGGCTAGCTCGTTCGTTCCTCCTCCTCCTCCAATTACTCTCGCAAAGCAAAAAGAAAAGAAGGGCGAACGAAGGAGATTTTGGCGTTCGCTCGAGATCTAGGGCTTGTTCAAATCGAAGGCGCCAACCCTCGTTGATCGATCCTCCTTTTCGAGCATGGCTCCTTCTGATTTCGTCAGTCAAGGTGAGTGAATTCATCACTCACATTTAATTCAAATTCTTTGACCTCGTCTGCTTATTTCGTTTTCGTTGTTTCGGCTTCGACTTGATTTCATTGATGTGGATTTGGTTCAATTTTGGCAGTGCCTTATTTAAAATCAGTCTTGGCATTTTTGTGATAGTTGAGTTTGATTTCCATGGCTACATCCCTGATCGTTTTCTGTTGACTTTGACTTTGTTCAACTTGGTGATTAATGATTTCGACTATAGCATGTCCATTCCATTTGACTTCACTGTGAAGTATGACCTTGATTTCTGGCCCCTGTGAGCTTTATCTCTGGCCATCGTAGTATTCATTCCTGAAGCATTGATTTGAATTTTTGATAGACGCGACTCTTAAAACTGTTTGACAGTGCTTCGTCCCTTATCTGTTGCACATACAACCTGATGGTTGAACTTGACTTAGGTTGTGATAGTGTTGGACTTGGTTCGAAATTGTTGCCTCCTTGATCTTGTTTCACTGATGCATTGGTTTTGGGATGTGTAGTATATGTTGTGTTCATGTCACTGGGTATTGACACTCATGTCTTCATGTTGCATTGATATTTTGTTTCACTTCTATTGTAATGGCTCTGCATATATTTGAAAGTTCCTGCTTGCTTGTTTTGTTGGTTGCTGCATCTTTAAATGTTGCCAAGTTGCAATTTTGTGCTTACTTTGACCATGTTACATGTGTGCCCTGACATTGATTCCTTCCTTTATGCTTATTGGCTTCAACATGCCTGTAGCATACTTGATATGTATCTTTTTATAACTGTTGTTTCATGATATATTATCCATGATTACTTAAGGCTTACACTTGAATGGGCAGCCTGGTCGACACTTGTATTTTGTTGCACTTGATTCACTCGTGTCTAGTACCTTTTGAAGTTTGCATATGTAGCATTGTTCGTTAGAAGTCCACTGTCCACTGCTCGAGTTGAAGTCTGGTTGCATATATGCCATTACTGTCTCAATTGTTTTAAACCTGTTTATCACCATACGTACATATGTCTGTATGTATATGCGTGTTGGTGATTCATTGTCAAGTGCACTGGTTCATCTACTTGATGTCTACGAGATGCATTTATATAGTTCAGGTCTAGTTAATGATTCTGCATGCATATGAGTATGTGATGTTTTGGAACTGCAGTCTTCATGTCTACAGTTTTGGAGTTTCCGGTTGCATTTGGTTCATGCCAGACTTGAAGTCTAATGGGTATCTATCATCTTTGTGCATTTGAGTTTGTCTGTACTATGATTTTCGAATTATTGAGTTTTATAGAAACCTGGAATTGCTTCATTCTTATCACCATAGCCATTTATCTGATTTGGTGGTTTGGTAGCACTTCATGTTACCTTGACCACACTATCTTCATATCTAGTGGTGGCTACAGTTTTTGATTTACAGTTGTGTGAGGTAGCTTGTATATGAATTAGCTGTCTTGACCACTTGAGATATTTGGATTTGTTTTCGAACTTCCTTGAGTTGAACCCGATTTCGGGGTTTGACCTTATGATCGTTTGTGACTTTCACTGAGCTTTTGTGTATCTCATGCGATTGTGGCGAGGCAGTACATGCGTGCGTGTACTGCAGCCCTATCAGATTTAACAGTTTTGAATTGATATTTCGAATTGTGAAATTTTTCGTTGGTTAAATTCAATATTTTTAAGTGGTATTTTGATTTGGATTGTTGATATTTCGTTTAACACTGTTTAGTGTTATATTTGCCGTTATCCGATTCTCTTATCGAGAAGTTGGATATACGAGATTTCTGTGACTGTCGTCTATTTGATATTTGATTATTACTGCTTCTGTGCACTAATAACTGAGTTTGAATTAGACTGACCCGTATATTATTTTCTTTTGAATGTAATACTCGGGTCAGACCCGAGTTATTTCAGGTTGTAGATTTTCTTCTTTGAGTTGCTGTTCAGGATATGAAGACTTTTCACATCTTCTGAAGTTGTCAGTGTCATTTTGTAGTAGTCGTGTCATTGTATAGAACGATATGTATTCATGTATATTAGTCGATAATGTACTTGTATATATACCTTCTAGAGTCGACAGTTGTAGTTGTATCATATGTATCGTGTCAACTATATTGTAACTGACATCGGTTATATATATGAGATTTTGTTAATCTGTGTTCCGCATTTATATTATCTGTGTTATTGTTATATCTAATGTCCTAAACTATTATGAACTATCGTAGTTTGTTTTATACTGATAATTGGATATGTCGATGGGAGTAAATAAATAATAGATGAAAAATAAAAAGTATATACCACTCCTATCGAGATAACCAATATTAGTGTAAGGCCAATTACGGATGGTCGCTCCTATCCAGCCTTATTCTTCGTAATAATAGACAGTATTTCTTTTAATACTCTTTGTTATTATGAGTATAGAGGTGGGGCGTCATAGTTGGTATCAGAGCTTGGGGTTTATGGACGTAATATAAAACATAACTTGGATGGAACATATGTTACAACTATTGGTCGATGTTTTATCTGTGATTTGAGTCAAAACTAAAGTTTTGAAATTTTGATGAAATTTTTAAATATCTTTATTTAAAAATAAAAGTGGAATTGTGTTTTGTTGTTTTGATGAAATTGTGTTCTGATGATTTGATTGATTTGTGTTCTGTTTATCAGAGTGCGCAGCGGAAACAGTGAAACTGTCTTCGCTGAGTACAACTGATAATCTTTTTGATTTAAAAATCAAAATACGAAATTGATATGAATTTCATTTGTTGTTCTGAAATGACCCTCCTATTTACACACTAATTTTATTAGTGATTTTTTTTTTTTTAGAGATGATATATAGATATATCATCTATTACAAATATATTTCCCAGGGTCATTTTCTTTCTCTAATAAACAAAAATATATCCAGGATCTTTCACAATATAGAAATATTGTTTTAATTCTAAATCATTTTTAACATACATATATGAAGATATCTATGTTATATTCTACTTGAATCAGAGTATGATAATAAGTAGAAATCCTTTTTAAATTTGCAAAAATGTGATAAATTCCCTTTTAAATTAAAACTTATTGTATCCTGATTTTTGACTATTGTGTCCACTGGAAATATGTACCTTAGACTGTTATTATAATTAAGAAATAACCAAGCAATAATCAGTGGAAAGCAAGCTTATAATATAGCTGATTGTCTTAAAGTCTGAATATTATCAAACTCAGGTTAAAAGAAAGTGGATCCTAAGTGAACACAAGCAACATCTAGGTGTAATGGAAACGTGCCTAACTTATTCATACAAGGTCACTAGTTCGAGTACTATGCTGGTCGGTTCAAACACAATTTTTGTTTTTCTTTTTATTTCCCCCTGTATGGCTGAAATCTGATACCTACCTATAATTGTACATATATATTTAATTTTTTCCTATAACCTAACATACAAAACAATTCTTCTTGCATAACTATTTTTAAACCCATTCTTACAACTGTTTTAAGAATTTACATTTATATTTTTGCCCAATATCAACATGTACACAGATATACATGTACATGTCAGTGTTTTTGTTCTTTTTCCAGAAAACTGAGCTCAATTGTTCCCTTGCTTCATTGATTTGAAGTGAAACATTTGGCCTGACCTATGGCCTAACCATATGGTTACCCTGGCCAGTCTTTTGTTTGCATTTTTACAACCCAGATTATACACAAAACATTGATACCTTTCCTTTCCAAAAGCATGTATATATATTTGTATGAATCAGACATTTTGTGATCAGATATATATCATTCTTCCTAATCATACTTCTCTTTTTTAAAAATACATCTTCAGGGTATAAACACTTTTTCTTGCATCTGGACTTATGTCAATATTATAATTGAAGATATAGCAGTTTAATTCTTTTCTGGGTGTGCTCAATATAATTTTCTATATATCTATATTCTTTTTGAAAGAACTCAGGATTAAATGAAATCATCATAAAATGATTATGCTTATAAAATCCAGGTTTTTCCTCAAAATCAAAACAACTTTAGCAAATAAGTTTTCAAATCAGTTTAACATCAAGATCCTTAGTACATACCAAATCAGAAATAACCAGAGACAACATAGCACATGTCTCTTACAAGTTCTTCCTACTTAATACATTTAGATAGCCATATTAATCAAGGAATACATGCATGAATTAACACATTCTAGCTTTTATTTCTAATTATCTTAGCATCCTCTATTCCATATCTTTTTAATCTTGCTTACTTAGCTCCATCATAACCTGCAAAAGCATTAGTGGCTGCCTCATTATAAATGAGACACCCCCATGTGCCATGAGCAATAAGGGTCAGATCTATGATCTGGTGTGAGCATTTCTAACATATCCATGATATTAAGCTAAGGATACAGCATAAATATACTTTGCATACTTGACAGGTATTATCATGTACAATACATAAGAGCAAACATATGCAATAAAACAACTTTTATCTGGAACTACTAGGTTGCCTTTTTCTTTTTCTTATAAATTCCTGGCCTCATCTGCTATAAGGAATCAAAGGGACACATTGCCATGAACTAATTAACATTATGGCACAAAGATCTCAGGACTTAAACAAGCCATGTGCCAACTTGTCTACTTCAAATAGGACAAGCATTCCAGCAGCCTTCTTGGCACAAAATCCTTAGTTATATCACTAAGTGTATTTATGTTCATTCTATCAATGATAGCTAGGTGTACATACCACCTGTACTCATGAAGCATACTAGTTACCTTGCAGACATAATATTGCAAGCAAGTTAAAGGTTACTTTCTAGAGGTATAACACCCCAGTCATTCCATCTCACATTATTTAGCATATAAACACCCTATTCAAGCATATACCAGAATGTTTGCAACTGAGAATAAATACATGGCTCTATTGAGTTTATTTTGATTTTGCAAGCAACTATATTTAGCCAGATTTTCAATCTTGTTTAAACATAGTTTTTAGGCTTGTAAATTTCTGTTTAGTTTAGGGCTCAGCACTTATAGAGAAAAACTCCATTGCACCCTTAACCAATTATTTCAAGCCTCAGCACCATACCAATGTATATGCAGCTCATAGTTTTCTTTATCTTTTCATTCTTTGTCTTAAGCCATTATTCAAACTAGTTACAAATACTCTGATATATGTTCCTTAAGGTTTTGGTATAATATACAGAGATGAAAATAGAACAACAAAGTTATACATCCAGCATAGCAGATCATATCTCATCAAACATTCATGAAACCATCAGCAGCCAACATAGTTTGTAAATCAAAACATGCAAAATATAACATATAAAAGCTTGGCTGCCTAATCCCAGGTCTTAATGCCATGTATATGAGTGAGGATACTCACCTAAATGCTTACACAAGCTTAAACCAGAAAAACCCCTCAAATCTTTAGCCTTATCTTCCTCTTCTTCCTTAGGTTAATTAATTAGTGAGAGAGCAGTTTTCTGATTGGGCTCTTGGTTTAAATAAGGGTTCTGTCTAGGGTTTTGGGTGATGCAAAATCCCTATTTTAGCCCAGACCAGAATCATGCATTTGGCATTGCATATTCCCTCCCTTCTAACCCTTAATGTCCCGGCCAATATTTTAAAACAAGACTAAATTGTGCCTATTTTCCTTTCTTTTCAGAAAGTGATAACTTTAAGTATTTTTATTATACTTACCTCAAACATGATAATGGTGTGACTTTCTATTTTCTGCCCATGTACATTTTCTTTCTTGCACTATGGTTCTTACTGTTTTAGTGATTCCTTTATTAATTTTCTGCTCAAATAATGTCTGGATATATACATACTTTTATACAACTATGGGTGTTAATTTAACTTTAACCTTTTATTTGCAGAAAACATGTGCATATTTATGTGCATTTCTACACACCCATTATTCAAATAAAATTCCACTTATTCATTGTAAATCAATGTTCTCTTCTGTCTTAATTTTCAGACAAGTAATATATATATATACACACACATCCACAGGAATTTTAATATTCATGCCTAGGCCTATATTTCTTTTATTTAAAACATTTTATCTGAATGTTTTCCTTTCTTGTTTTATTATTCAGGAATTCTGGATTTTCTCTTAGTGCCATATCTAGTGTGCACGTGCACACATGCACACAACCTTGCACCACTGAAAATCCCACCTATATAATAATTCTGATTTTCCCCCAGAATTTTAATCATTTATTTAAAAGAATTTTCCTCAAAATCTTGGGGTATTACAATCACCCCTTCTTTTAGGAATTGTGCCCTCACAATTTGCAACATATTCTTTGAGTACTCCTACTTTCTTAGGAAAAATTATTTAAATATGCATGAGCAATTCAAATAGTTACTGTCTATCATACATATCAAACTTTCTTAGTAATCTAAGAATTTACCTTTTAAATTTGCAAAGAGCCTAGGGTAATCCATCCTGATTTTATCCTCTAGCTCCCAAGTACAATCACTAGGATCTATACTCCATTGAATCTTTACAAGCTTCAATGTCTTGTTTCTTAATTTCTTTTCTTCCCTTGCCACAATTCCCACTGGCTCTTTCTCATAGATTAGATCTGGATTAATCTGAACTTCAGTAGGCTTTTCTAAGATTTCCTCCTTGTCATGTACCCATCTCCTTAGTTGTGACACATGAAACACATTGTGCATTGCACTCATCTTCTCTGGAAGCTCCAGCTTATAGGCTAGTGAGCCTATCCTCTCCAAAATCTTGTATGGTCCAACATATCTGGGTCTGAGTTTCCCCTGCTTGCCAAATCTCAAGACTTTCTTCATTGGTGAAACCTTAATGAAGACATAATCACCTACTTTGAATTCCATTGACTTCCTCTTTGCATCAGCATACTTCTTTTGCCTATCTTGAGCTACTGCCATCCTCTTTCTCACCAGTCCTATTTTCTCTGTGATGTCTTTGACATATTCTGGCCCTAGGATAGCTTTCTCTCCTGCCTCAGCCCAACACATAGGTGATAGACATGGCTTCCCATATAGGGCTTCAAAGGGTGCCATTCCAATTGTACTTTGGTGGCTATTATTGTATGTGAACTCAGCCAAATGGAGGTGGTCCTCCCAATTTCCTCCAAAGTCTAACACACATGCTCTAAGCAAATCCTCTAAAATCTTGTTTACCACTTCTGTTTGCCCATCTGATTGGGGGTGATAAGCAGTGCTTAGGCACAATTCACTCCCCATAGCTTCTTGGAAGCTCTTCCAGAATCTTGAAGTGAAGATTGTATCCCTATCACTCACTATAGTTTTAGGAACACCATGCAGTTTTACCACTTCTCTCATAAAAATTTGGGCTAACCTAGGTGCATTTCTGTCTGCTTTCACTGGTATGAAGTGGGCTACTTTAGTCAGCCTATCTACAATTACCCAAATACTTGTATTTCCCCTCTTGGATCTAGGAAGACCATCTATGAAATCCATAGATATGTCTTCCCACTTCCACTGTGGTATGCTAAGTGGCTGCAATAACCCTGAAGGTCTTTGGGTCTCAGCTTTTATTTGTTGACAAACCATGCACTTAGCAACATATCTGGCTACATCAGACTTCATTCCCTTCCACCAATAGTCCCTTTTTAAGTTTTGGTACATTTTGGTGCTGCCTGGATGTATGGAATATTTGCTCCTATGGTACTCATTAAGGATTTCTTCTTTCAATTCTATGATGTTTGGGACACATATCCTTCCCTTGTACCTTAAGTATCCTTTTACATCTATGTGATAATCCTTCACTTCTTCCTTCTTTAATAGGAGAGACCTCTTTTCTGCTAAGTCTTGATCTTCTTCTTGCATTTTTGCCACCTTCAAGGCCAAATTTGATTGTAAAGTAATTAAACTTAACCTTCCTTTATTCTTTTCTTCCTCAATTATCTCCATACTTATCCCACTGCTCTCATCTATTTCCAAATCAGTGAGTATGGTCAAATCTCTAAACTCCTCCATCATTAACATGGCCATTTTTGCATGCTGCCTACTCAATGCATCTGCCACTTTATTAGCCTTGCCTGGTGTATAAAGTATATCTAAGTCATAAGCAGCAAGAAATTCAACCCATCTGTGTTGTCTCATATTTAAATCTTTTTGTGAAAAGAGATATTTTAAGGCCTTGTGATCAGTGTATAAAATGAACTTTGCACCCAATAAATAATGCCTCCAGAGCTTTAAGGCATATACTACTGCTGCCAACTCAAGATCATGAGTTGCATATCTAGTTTCATGGGGTTTTAGTTGTCTAGATGCATAGGCTATGACCTGATCTTGCTGCATCAACACAGCCCCTAGCCCTGACCCACATGCATCTGTATATACAACCAATCCCTCATTGCCTTCTGGTACTCTCAACACTGGTGATTTTACCAAAGCCTCCTTGATCTGGGTGAAAGCTTGTTCACACTTATCAGTCCATATAAATTTTTGGTTCTTCCTAGTCAGGTTAGTGAGTGGCATTGCTATTTTAGAAAATCCTTGTATGAACCTCCTATAGTATCCTGCCATCCCCATGAATGACCTAACTTCACTAACATTGTTAGGCTTCTTCCATGCTTGGATTGCTACTATCTTATTAGGGTTTACAGAAATTCCTCTAGCAGAGACAACATGTCCAAGAAAGTGTACTTCCTCTTGCCAGAACACACACTTAGAGAACTTTGCTTTCAAATCTTTTTCTCTTAATCTAGATAAGACCAAATGTAAGTGGTTCTCATGTTCCTCTATTGTTTTAGAGTAGATTAGAATATCATCTATAAAAATCAGAACAAACTTGTCTAAGTAATCTCTGAATATCCTATTCATTAGGTCTACAAAGTAAGAAGGGGCATTTGTTAGCCCAAATGGCATAACCAGAAACTCATACAAACCATATCTTGTGTTGAATGCTGTATATTTAATACTTGATTCCTCAACCTTCATCTGATGAAACCCAGATGCCAAGTCTAGCCTAGAAAACACTTTAGCTCCACTGAGTTGATCAAAGAGATCATCTATCCTGGGTAATGGGTATTTGTTTTTGATGGTTACTTTGTTTAATTCTCTGTAAGCTATACACATTCTTAAAGTACCATCATGCTTTTTAACAAATACTACAGGAGCACCCCAGCATGAATTACTTGGCCTTATAAACTCCTTGGCTTCTAATTCTTCCAGCTGGTTCTTTAGCTCTTTTAATTCACTTGGCCCCATCCTTGTAGGCTTTTTGATAACTGGGCTAGCCCCAGGCATAAGGTTAATCTGGAATTCAACAGGTCTATGGTGTGAGACACCTTTTACTTCCCCAAATACATCCAAGTATTCTTTAACTATGGGGATTTCATTAATAGCTATTTCCTTGGGATTATTTTCTAATTCAATTAAATGATTTAGACTGTTTTCTTTGTTAGGTTCACATAGAATTGTAACCCTTTGGCCTTTAGAATTTTGTAGTGAAATGGTGGATGCATCTAGGTCAATTATGGCTTTGAATTGTCTTAGCCAATCTGCCCCTAATATAACTCCTATATTTGGGAAATTTAGAACATATAAATTGGAAACAAATGTGTTTCCCCCTATGTTCAAATTCACATCCACACAAATCATATCTAATACACTAGAACTTCCTAAAGGGCTTTGTATTAACAGAGGTATTTCAGCCAATTTGCAGTTCATTTTCAACCTTTTAACTATTTCATGGGAAATGAGTGAGTGGGTTGCCCCGGTATCATATATTACAGCTAAAGGTATGGTACAAATAAATAGTGTACCTTCCACTTGACCATGGTTTTCAGCATTTGCCTCAATTATGGCCTTGCCCCTACCTTCCAGGTTTGCCACTTTCCCTTGTTGCTTGTATTCTGGGCAATTTCTTTTCATATGCCCTTCCTTCCCACATAGATAGCATTTGAAAGCTCTCCCCTTAAGCTCTGGGCATCTTGGCTTAATATGGCCTTCTTTCCCACAATGGTTGCAAACTATTTTTCTTTTGGCTTCATTGGGTTTTGCATCTACTGCCTTCTTACCATCTGCCTCTCCTTTCTTCTTATCATAAGGATGGTACTTCCCTTTGTTCTTCTTGTTGCTATTGTTTTTGAAGCTCCTAAACTTATCTCTTTCCTTATCATGCTGCTCAATCTTCAGAGCCAAATCTATCACTTGATCAAAAGTTCTGTCAGCATAAGGTAGTATAGCCCTGCTAAGCCCTGGGTTCAATCCCTTGATGTATCTATCATTTTTGGATGCTTCATCAGCCACTAACATTGCCCCATAGGTTGACAACCCCTCAAACTTCTGGGTGTATTCTGTGACATTCATAGTCCCCTGTCTAAGTTTGATGAACTCCTCAAGTAAAGTGGTTTTTGCTGAGGCTGGAACAAACCTTGCCTCTAACATCTCCTTAAATTGATTCCAATTAATATCATTTTCATTCCGGCCAGCTATGATCACCTCCCACCAACTCAAAGCTGCACCTTTTAATTGCCTTGAGGCCACTTGCCTCTTCCTTTGGTCATCTAGTTGCATATCAGTGAAGATCCTCTCTAATGTCCTCAGCCATGCTTGAATCTCCATTACACTTTCAGTTCCTTCAAAGCTCTTGCCTCCCAAGTTGGTATAAGTCTTCACTAACTTGGAGAGCTCCTCATGTGGGTTCTCAGGTCTGTGCCCAATTCCATCTCTCAAAACTCTCACAAATTCCTGCATGTCAAGCATTTGTGGTGTGCTAGATCCTCCTTGATGATGAGACCCTCTTCCTACCATATTTCTAAAAGTATATGTATTTCATCTTATTAGTTTATAACACTTAGCTTTAATTTTAAATTGATTGTATCTTTCCTATTTAATCATTGTGTATGTCACATGCACACACATACATACATTCAGGGAATACTTATAAACAGTCAAATATACAAACAACCTAGTATAAACATAAGCATACAAACATTTTGCTATGTTAATTAAAACATAGCTCTGATACCAAATGAAATGACCCTCCTATTTACACACTAATTTTATTAGTGATTTTTTTTTTTAGAGATGATATATAGATATATCATCTATTACAAATATATTTACCAGGGTCATTTTCTTTCTCTAATAAACAAAAATATATCCAAGATCTTTCACAATATAGAAATATTGTTTTAATTCTAAATCATTTTTAACATACATATATGAAGATATCTATGTTATATTCTACTTGAATCAGAGTATGATAATAAGTAGAAATCCTTTTTAAATTTGCAAAAATGTGATAAATTCCCTTTTAAATTAAAACTTATTGTATCCTGATTTTTGACTATTGTGTCCACTGGAAATATGTACCTTAGACTGTTATTATAATTAAGAAATAACCAAGCAATAATCAGTGGAAAGCAAGCTTATAATATAGATGATTGTCTTAAAGTCTGAATATTATCAAACTCAGGTTAAAAGAAAGTGGATCCTAAGTGAACACAAGCAACATCTAGGCGTAATGGAAACGCGCCTAACTTATTCATACAAGGTCACTAGTTCGAGTACTATGCTGGTCGGTTCAAACACAATTTTTGTTTTTCTTTTTATTTTCCCCTGTATGGCTGAAATCTGATACCTACCTATAATTGTACATATATATTTAATTTTTGCCTATAACCTAACATACAAAACAATTCTTCTTGCATAACTATTTTTAAACCCATTCTTACAACTGTTTTAAGAATTTACATTTATATTTTTGCCCAATATCAACATGTACACAGATATACATGTACATGTCAGTGTTTTTGTTCTTTTTCCAGAAAACTGAGCTCAATTGTTCCCTTGCTTCATTGATTTGAAGTGAAACATTTGGCCTGACCTATGGCCTAACCATATGGTTACCCTGGCCAGTCTTTTGTTTGCATTTTTACAACCCAGATTATACACAAAACATTGATACCTTTCCTTTCCAAAAGCATGTATATATATTTGTATGAATCAGACATTTTGTGATCAGATATATATCATTCTTCCTAATCATACTTCTCTTTTTTAAAAATACATCTTCAGGGTATAAACACTTTTTCTTGCATCTGGACTTATGTCAATATTATAATTGAAGATATAGCAGTTTAATTCTTTTCTGGGTGTGCTCAATATAATTTTCTATATATCTATATTCTTTTTGAAAGAACTCAGGATTAAATGAAATCATCATAAAATGATTATGCTTATAAAATCCAGGTTTTTCCTCAAAATCAAAACAACTTTAGCAAATAAGTTTTCAAATCAGTTTAACATCAAGATCCTTAGTACATAACAAATCAGAAATAACCAGAGACAACATAGCACATGTCTCTTACAAGTTCTTCCTACTTAATACATTTAGATAGCCATATTAATCAGGGAATACATGCATGAATTAACACATTCTAGCTTTTATTTCTAATTATCTTAGCATCCTCTATTCCATATCTTTTTAATCTTGCTTACTTAGCTCCATCATAACCTGCAAAAGCATTAGTGGCTGCCTCATTATAAATGAGACACCCCCATGTGCCATGAGCAATAAGGGTCAGATCTATGATCTGGTGTGAGCATTTCTAACATATCCATGATATTAAGCTAAGGATACAGCATAAATATACTTTGCATACTTGACAGGTATTATCATGTACAATACATAAGAGCAAACATATGCAATAAAACAACTTTTATCTGGAACTACTAGGTTGCCTTTTTCTTTTTCTTATAAATTCCTGGCCTCATCTGCTATAAGGAATCAAAGGGACACATTGCCATGAACTAATTAACATTATGGCACAAAGATCTCAGGACTTAAACAAGCCATGTGCCAACTTGTCTACTTCAAATAGGACAAGCATTCCAGCAGCCTTCTTGGCACAAAATCCTTAGTTATATCACTAAGTGTATTTATGTTCATTCTATCAATGATAGCTAGGTGTACATACCACCTGTACTCATGAAGCATACTAGTTACCTTGCAGACATAATATTGCAAGCAAGTTAAAGGTTACTTTCTAGAGGTATAACACCCCAGTCATTCCATCTCACATTATTTAGCATATAAACACCCTATTCAAGCATATACCAGAATGTTTGCAACTGAGAATAAATACATGGCTCTATTGAGTTTATTTTGATTTTGCAAGCAACTATATTTAGCCAGATTTTCAATCTTGTTTAAACATAGTTTTTAGGCTTGTAAATTTCTGTTTAGTTTAGGGCTCAGCACTTATAGAGAAAAACTCCATTGCACCCTTAACCAATTATTTCAAGCCTCAGCACCATACCAATGTATATGCAGCTCATAGTTTTCTTTATCTTTTCATTCTTTGTCTTAAGCCATTATTCAAACTAGTTACAAATACTCTGATATATGTTCCTTAAGGTTTTGGTATAATATACAGAGATGAAAATAGAACAACAAAGTTATACATCCAGCATAGCAGATCATATCTCATCAAACATTCATGAAACCATCAGCAGCCAACATAGTTTGTAAATCAAAACATGCAAAATATAACATATAAAAGCTTGGCTGCCTAATCCCAGGTCTTAATGCCATGTATATGAGTGAGGATACTCACCTAAATGCTTACACAAGCTTAAACCAGAAAAACCCCTCAAATCTTTAGCCTTATCTTCCTCTTCTTCCTTAGGTTAATTAATTAGTGAGAGAGCAGTTTTCTGATTGGGCTCTTGGTTTAAATAAGGGTTCTGTCTAGGGTTTTGGGTGATGCAAAATCCCTATTTTAGCCCAGACCAGAATCATGCATTTGGCATTGCATATTCCCTCCCTTCTAACCCTTAATGTCCCGGCCAATATTTTAAAACAAGACTAAATTGTGCCTATTTTCCTTTCTTTTCAGAAAGTGATAACTTTAAGTATTTTTATTATACTTACCTCAAACATGATAATGGTGTGACTTTCTATTTTCTACCCATGTACATTTTCTTTCTTGCACTATGGTTCTTACTGTTTTAGTGATTCCTTTATTAATTTTCTGCTCAAATAATGTCTGGATATATACATACTTTTATACAACTATGGGTGTTAATTTAACTTTAACCTTTTATTTGCAGAAAACATGTGCATATTTATGTGCATTTCTACACACCCATTATTCAAATAAAATTCCACTTATTCATTGTAAATCAATGTTCTCTTCTGTCTTAATTTTCAGACAAGTAATATATATATATATATACACACATCCACAGGAATTTTAATATTCATGCCTAGGCCTATATTTCTTTTATTTAAAACATTTTATCTGAATGTTTTCCTTTCTTGTTTTATTATTCAGGAATTCTGGATTTTCTCTTAGTGCCATATCTAGTGTGCACGTGCACACATGCACACAACCTTGCACCACTGAAAATCCCACCTATATAATAATTCTGATTTTCCCCCAGAATTTTAATCATTTACTTAAAAGAATTTTCCTCAAAATCTTGGGGTATTACATGTTCACATAGCTGTAATTATTTTGTTTCATTGAGAATTTCGAATCCGAATTGAGGATTCGAAGAAATTGCAGATATGTGATTTTTGTTGAAATTTCCGCTGGCTTTCTTTTGTACTAATCATTTATTGATTAGATTTTGCTGTTTTGAATTATCTTCATTGAAGATACCTTCGAATGATTTCTTTGTTCATTCTATAGTACGTGCAAAAATTTGAATTGCACGTTACTGCATTTAATTACGTTGAACCGATGCTTGGTTATGAAACGTATTTTGTTGCCGTTATTTTTATAACGAGATTTTTACACCAATGCTAAATTTTTGAAGCAAGATGTTTTGTGACATTTTGATGAATGAAAATTCACTGATATTACATTTTGATGTAAATTGTTTTGATGTGATTTTGACGTTTTAAAATTACTGTCGCTTTGGCTTCAGTAACCGTCATATTTTAAAAGTGGATTTTCGAGCGGTTATTCCGCAATACTGATTTGTAACCGTTTTTACGGTATTTTGAGAAGTACGATTTCCTTACCGAAATTGTTACTGATTTGCTGTTTTAATCACGTGATTGGAAAAATCGTTTTAAAAATGAAAATTGTTTTATAAAATTTTAGCAGTTTTCATTTTCAAAAGAATGAGGAAGCGATTTAAACGTCTCAGCAAAATCGAGGACTATGACCCCTTTCTTTTACTGATTCGCTTAATTCCGGACTTGTCCGTTTGAGAATGTAAAATGTATTTTTACAAAATACACAATTTTGCACTTTCAAGGAAACGATGAAGTGATTTAAACGATTTAGCAAAAGTGCGGAGTATGGAACCACACTTTTACTATTTCGGTTAATTCCAGACTCGTTAATTGAATATCTGTTGTTTTGATGAATTTGATGATTTCACACTTTCAAGGAAACGATGAAGAGAATCAAACGATTTAGTAAAACACGTGGTATGGGACATGTGCGTTTGCTATTTCGGTTAATTCCGGACTCGTTAATTGAAACATTTTGATGCTTTCGTGTGCTTTCGAGCCACTATGAGGACCTTCGGGTCATTTGTTGGACCTTCGGGTCATTTGTTGGGCTTTCGGGCCACTCTGCGGACCTTCGGGTCAAATACCAGTACTAGACCTTCGGGTCACTCTGCGGACCTTCGGGTCAATCTGATGGGCGCCAAAATTATGTTGAGTACTTGGTAGGCTTCGGCCATATGTTGTTGCACGTGCGGCGAATTAAAAACTCGCCATCTGATGGGATCGATCCAAGCTTTCATGTTGATTTTCTAGTCTTCTTAATTGATTTCTAGATATTTGTTGTTTCCAATTATCTGCAGGTAATTGGATATTTGTTGATATGAGTTCTGATTATCGTTTTTGATAATCAAATATTTGTTGTTTCTAATTATCGCTTGTGATAATTAGATATTTGTTGATATGAGTTCTGATTATCGTTTTGATAATCAGATATTTGTTGTTTCTAATTATCGCTTGTGATAATTAGATATTTGTTGATATGAGTTCTGATTATCGTTTTTGATAATCAGATATTTGTTGTTTCTAATTATCGCTTGTGATAATTAGATATTTGTTGATATGAGTTCTGATTATCGTTTTTGATAATCAGATATTTGTTGTTTCTAATTATCGCTTGTGATAATTAGATATTTGTTGATATGAGTTATGATTATCGTTTTTGATAATCGGATAATTGTTGCTTTTAATTATCGCTTTTGATAATTAAATATTTGCTGATTTGAGATTTAATTATCGCTTTTGATAATTAAATATTTGCTGATTTGAGATTTAATTATTGCTTTTGATAATTAAATATTTGCTGATTTGAGATTTAATTATCACTTTTGATAATTAAATATTTGCTGATTTGAGATTTAATTATCGCTTTTGATAATTAAATATTTGCTGATTTGAGATTTAATTATCGCTTTTGATAATTGAATATTTGTTGATTTGAAATTTGATTATCGTTTTTGATAATCGAATATTTGTGATTTGAAATTTGATTATCATTTTTGATAATCGAATATTTGCTGATTTGAGACTTCTGATTATCGTTTTGATGATTAGAGATTAGCCAGTTTTGATGATTTTGAGATTTCCTAGTCTCAAATTAATCCTAGAGTATGCTGATTTCATTGAATCGCTGTTTTCTGTCTATTTTTGAAAATAGTTAGAGTATGTTGATTAAGAAATTTGTGTTTTCTAGTTAATTGCTGAATAACTAGATATTTGCAGTTTTGCGAATTGTGATTTGTGCTTTCTAATCATCTTTGTTGGTAATTAGATTTTTGCTGTTTTCTAATTATCGTATCGATAATTAGATATTGTTGTTTTGTGAATTTCTGTATTTTAATTATCTAGTTGATAATTGAATATTGCTGATGATTGCATTTATTCAGTTCTGTTGTTTTCTGATTATCTAGTTGATAATTAGACTTTGTTGAGAATTTGTGAATTTCTTTTATGGAATTAAAAGATTTCTTGGGTGTTTCTGTTTTCGATCTTTATTTTCTAGCTTAACCAATTTTGTTAGAAAAATAATTGTTATAGACAACTTTAATTATGAAAATTGCGAGGACGCAATTTTTATAAGGAGGGGAGTCTGTAACAACCCGAGGTTTCATATCGATTGATCATCGTCATTAGACGATTAAATCGGTAGCTAATTACTGTCGGTATTTTAATCGGTTGAATTCTCTTCGAATGTTGGGTTGAAATCCTTTTAAAATTTTGTTAAGTGATTACGGGCTTCTAAATTTAATACTAGCCCATATTTCTATCCTTGGTGCCATGTTGTATCGAGCGAATTCCGTTCCACTCTCCCCATCCTTTTCTCTTTTTTTGAAAACCCTAGAGACAAAGCAAACGATAGAAAAAATAATAATGGCGGCTCTCATTTCTTCGTTTGATCTGGAAAAATTGGGCTAGCTCGTTCGTTCCTCCTCCAATTACTCTCGCAAAGCAGAAAGAAAAGAAGGCCGAACGAAGGAGATTTTGGCGTTCGCTCGAGATCTAGGGCTTGTTCAAATCGAAGGCGCCAACCCTCGTTGATCGATCCTCCTTTTCGAGCATGGCTCCTTCTGATTTCGTCAGTCAAGGTGAGTGAATTCATCACTCACATTTAATTCAAATTCTTTGACCTCGTCTGCTTATTTCGTTTTCGTTGTTTCGGCTTCGACTTGATTTCATTGATGTGGATTTGGTTCGATTTTGGCAGTGCCTTATTTAAAATCAGTCTTGGCATTTTTGTGATAGTTGAGTTTGATTTCCATGGCTACATCCCTGATCGTTTTCTGTTGACTTTGACTTTGTTCAACTTGGTGATTAATGATTTCGACTATAGCATGTCCATTCCATCTGACTTCACTGTGAAGTATGACCTTGATTTCTGGCCCCTGTGAGCTTTATCTCTGGCCATCGTAGTATTCATTCCTAAAGCATTGATTTGAATTTTTGATAGACGCGACTCTTAAAACTGTTTGAAAGTGCTTCGTCCCTTATCTGTTGCACATACAACCTGATGGTTGAACTTGACTTAGGTTGTGATAGTGTTGGACTTGGTTCGAAATTGTTGCCTCCTTGATCTTGTTTCACTGATGCATTGGTTTTGGGATGTGTAGTATATGTTGTGTTCATGTCACTGGGTATTGACACTCATGTCTTCATGTTGCATTGATATTTTGTTTCACTTCTATTGTAATGGCTCTGCATATATTTGAAAGTTCATGCTTGCTTGTTTTGTTGGTTGCTGCATCTTTAAATGTTGCCAAGTTGCAATTTTGTGCTTACTTTGACCATGTTACATGTGTGCCCTGACATTGATTCCTTCCTTTATGCTTATTGGCTTCAACATGCCTGTAGCATACTTGATATGTATCTTTTTATAACTGTTGTTTCATGATATATTATCCATGATTACTTAAGGCTTACACTTGAATGGGCAGTCTGGTCGACACTTGTATTTTGTTGCACTTGATTCACTCGTGTCTAGTACCTTTTGAAGTTTGCATATGTAGCATTGTTCGTTAGAAGTCCACTGTCCACTGCTCGAGTTGAAGTCTGGTTGCATATATGCCATTACTGTCTCAATTGTTTTAAACCTGTTTATCACCATACGTACATATGTCTGTATGTATATGCGTGTTGGTGATTCATTGTCAAGTGCACTGGTTCATCTACTTGATGTCTACGAGATGCATTTATATAGTTCAGGTCTAGTTAATGATTCTGCATGCATATGAGTATGTGATGTTTTGGAACTGCAGTCTTCATGTCTGCAGTTTTGGAGTTTCCGGTTGCATTTGGTTCATGCCAGACTTAAAGTCTAATGGGTATCTATCATCTTTGTGCATTTGAGTTTGTCTGTACTATGATTTTCGAATTATTGAGTTTTATAGAAACCTGGAATTGCTTCATTCTTATCACCATAACCATTTATCTGATTTGGTGGTTTGGTAGCACTTCATGTTACCTTGACCACACTATCTTCATATCTAGTGGTGGCTACAGTTTTTGATTTATAGTTGTGTGAGGTAGCTTGTATATGAATTAGCTGTCTTGACCACTTGAGATATTTGGATTTGTTTTCGAACTTCCTTGAGTTGAACCCGATTTCGGGGTTTGACCTTATGATCGTTTGTGACTTTCACTGAGCTTTTGTGTATCTCATGCGATTGTGGCGAGGCAGTACACGCGTGCGTGTACTGCAGCCCTATCAGATTTAACAGTTTTGAATTGATATTTCGAATTGTGAAATTTTTCGTTGGTTAAATTCAATATTTTTAAGTGGTATTTTGATTTGGATTGTTGATATTTCGTTTAACACTGTTTAGTGTTATATTTGCCGTTATCCGATTCTCTTATCGAGAAGTTGGATATACGAGATTTCTGTGACTGTCGTCTATTTGATATTTGATTATTACTGCTTTTGTGCACTAATAACTGAGTTTGAATTAGACTGACCCGTGTATTATTTTCTTTTGAATGTAATACTCGGGTCAGACCCGAGTTATTTCAGGTTGTAGATTTTCTTCTTTGAGTTGCTGTTCAGGATATGAAGACTTTTCACATCTTCTGAAGTTGTCAGTGTCATTTTGTAGTAGTCGTGTCATTGTATAGAACGATATGTATTCATGTATATTAGTCGATAATGTACTTGTATATATACCTTCTAGAGTCGACAGTTGTAGTTGTATCATATGTATCGTGTCAACTATATTGTAACTGACATCGGTTATATATATGAGATTTTTGTTAATCTGTGTTCCGCATTTATATTATCTGTGTTATTGTTATATCTAATGTCCTAAACTATTATGAACTATCGTAGTTTGTTTTATACTGATAATTGGATATGTCGATGGGAGTAAATAAATAATAGATGAAAAATAAAAAGTATATACCACTCCTATCGAGATAACCAATATTAGTGTAAGGCCAATTACGGATGGTCGCTCCTATCCAGCCTTATTCTTCGTAAGGCCAATTACGGATGGTCGCTCCTATCCAGCCTTATTCTTCGTAATAATAGATAGTATTTCTTTTAATACTCTTTGTTATTATGAGTATAGAGGTGGGTCGTCACAATGAAGCTGGAACCCAATGCATAAATATTAGACCTTTATCTAGCCCATTCTGCGATCAACACAGCCAGAGATCACCTTTATCTTCAACTCCATTGGTAACTGTTTTCCTAGTTATGTTATGTATAATATTTAGTTGTACTCTTCAATTTGTATATACATATTAAATTGGAATCTAGATTCCATATACTTCATGTAGTTTGTATTGGGTTGATGTGCACTGAGTTGAGTTGTTGCTTTAAATGCAGTCTGTCATATTGTAGCTTGTCTGCACTTGCATTCTTATCTTGTCGACATGTCTGCGTTGGACTCTGGTTTCAATGTGTATGATGTTGCATATTCACTTGATGTTACACACATGTATATATGTAATATTTGAACACTTCAGTCAGGTTTGGTTGCTTCATTTGCATTGATCTAGATTTGTTTTCATGTTGCATTTGCTTATGTGTATGCTGTGCACTTCTTTGTACTCTCACTTTTGGATCTGACTATTTGTTAATGTTGTAGCTTGATTCTCTGACCATATAAGTCTGCACTGTGCACTGCATTCATACATGTTGTACATGTTATTACTTCAAGGCTATTGTGATGATGAAATTCTAATAACTGATCACTAATTTGTAATGGATAATTTGTTGCTAATGCTTTGTTAAAAAAGATAAAAGAATTTATCTTTTTTATAAATAATATTCTGATGGCTATTTTGTGTTTCATTCTCTTTAAGTTTTCAGATTTCTAAATGACCATTACTTAAACACCTAAAAAGGATAAAACAGATTATCTTTCTATACTTTGGAAAAAAAATAGCCATCAGTACTACATAGTTACTCAACAAAAGTGTTTATTATACTTTATGTGCATTATGATTCTTGAGCAAAATGATATTATCTTCATGAATATGCAGAAATAAATTTAGGATCCCAATTAATGATATTATTTTCATGAATGTAGGATGAAGCTAAACCAACACAGCAAATCTCACAAATGACTGAAAAAGAACATCTAACAAACTTAGATGACGAAGGAACAATTTCAGAAAAACTAAATGAAGCAAGTTATGATTCTGAAGAAATAAATATTGAAACAGATGAGTCAGATGATGTTGACAAATATGAAATTCAAAACAGGCTGAAAAGACAGAAAAAACATCTGTACAGTGGAACATACAGATGTAATTTAGATGCTGTGTACAAAGTTATGATGACGGTAAAGGAAAAAAACATTATATCTTTAGAAGCAAAAAGTTATATCAACAAAACGCCATTCAAAAACTTTTTTAATATGTTTCTCACCAATGGCATAGAACGGCAAAACATACGGAAAAGTGCTTCAAATTTAGACCAACTAATTACTTCTTTCAGTATTAAAGAAAAAGCTTTCAAAATTGGAAACAAACTGTTGAAAATCACACCTGAAGAAGTTAGCCTTATATTTGGAATGAATTTATCTGGAGAGGATTTGTTTCCAATACCAACTTCAAATAAGGCCACAGCAATGGAGAGTTTTTCAGAGTTTCTGACTACAAATTTCGAAGAAAATGACATAATTAGCCAGAAGACAGTCACAAGAAGGTTGAAAAAAATGATAGAGGAAGAAAATGGGAATGAAGATTTAGTCAAATTGTTGTTGCTCTTGTTGATTATTACTTTTTTCTTTCCTAACAATCAGAACTACATGCAGTGGGGCTTCTTATCAAAGCTGTTAAACTTAAAAAAATTTAACTCAATCTCTTGGCCGAGAGCAATATGTGAAAATGTCATGAAAAATGTACAAAAATACTATGCTAATCCAAGAAGCACACCTGGATGTACTATGGTCTTACTGGTATGATTTAAAAACTTTAAGCAAATATAAATAAATTTATACCAATGCTTTTTACAAAAATGTTAAATGTTAATGCTTATTTGCATGGTCTTATTGGCAGTATCGGTTTTGTGAAAGGACGCAAATCATCGATGAAAAAGAAAATTTGGAAAGCAAAATCCCAAGGATGAGAAAATGGGACTTGTCAAAATTAAAAGATTTGGACCTTGATGAAATAGACAATGATAAGGTATGCTACTTTTAAATACATAAATACATAATGATTTAAGTACAATTCAGTTTCTGCCCAACTCCAAATTTCTTCATTAATTTTACCATGCTTAAAAGCTATAAAAGATAAAAACATTTATCTGTTAATGTAAATGATTTTATAACAACTTAGGCATTACTTATATTTGATATATAGTTATACATATTAAACATTTTTCTTGATTTACTCATATTTAAATTTATTACAAAAAATATACAACTAAATTAAACCCTAGTTAAAAAAGATAAATGCATATATATTTTTATAGAAAATGATTTAAGTACATAATGAACTATATATATTTGTTGATAAACAAAATTATATGAGTACATATGTTTATATGTGTCTTATTTAATAGGGATAGTGTTCTAAATTTATGTAGTTTGTAGGTTATTTAATTACATATCTATATTTATACGTAACAACTATTGTGTGTGCATTATAGATTTTCCTAGTCTTCTCTCCTTCCCATATGAATGTGCCTGCATGTTGTTTCCATTTATCAAGTGCCTGAAATTTTTTTACCTATATATTTTTAATAATTTCTGATTTCTAACTTCATAGAATTTCAAAGATATTACATGTCCAAATTTAATTTCAAATACCTTCCATGCAGATTTTAAAGAAATTTGCAAATGTAACTAAAGAGGAAAAAGACTTTTTTTCAAAAAAATATATACTGGGTTGGAATATGACAAATATGCTACAGACTGCTCTAATAGCATAAAAGAGTTAGAGAGGAAAGTGAACTTTTTATCTGCTGAGATGAAAAGTATGGCAGAACAACTGAATGAGGAACAACATTCAAGACAGCTGGCTGAACAAAGACTCCACAATCTTGAAATGAAACTTCAAAAGCTGGAAAATTTTAAAGAGCATAATGTGGAGAAAAAAAATGATTTCAAAGAAAAAAGTGAAGCTGATAAAGGTACGAATAAAAGAAAGATAGTTGGTATGATGCATATAAATAGTTCTGCTAACTTTCCATGTTTTGATTTGATGGAAACTCAAGATTGCATTCTAGAAACCGAAGATTGTTTAAAATTTGAAAATATCAAACAACATAGTCAAGAAATTGCTGCAGAAAATCCAATTGTTGTTGAAGATGTCATTTCTAAAGAACAAAAAAAGAAGAAGCAAAAGAATGTTGAAAAGTGTCCACTCATGAAGCATCTAACTGATGAACAGCAACAAAATGTGAAACTTTTTTTCAAAGTTTTGGGAGGAAACAAGTAAGTAATTAAACTACTTTTCACTCACACAAACTATATATCAACAATCTGTTAGATTAATTATTAGTACTGTGTTGGTTCTGTTTTAGTTTGGTCACCTATCAGTACATCTATCAACTACTATACACTCACACACTTGCTCAAAAATAAACAAAAACTAAACAAAACTAAAAAAGCTAAATTAATTTATCTTTAACTTTTAATAAATAATTCCATAAAGGCTTCTATTTTGTTTTACTATCAAATGCAAACAACATAGTACGTACTAAACTTAATTTCTTTTATTAACAACCGTCCAATTTTCCAGCGATGAAGCATTTAGTTGTGATGATGAAAACTTCATCACCATAACAAAAATGATGATAGAAGACCTCCTCTATCAACAAAGTATTTGTGGTCAAGTAAGTACAACAAACTAAACTTTCCTTCATTATAATTTATATACTTTATCCATATTATTTTTCAGATGTAGATCATTGATTGGTTTTGGTTCCGAAAAACAAAGCAACTAGAAAAAAGCAATAGCATTATCTATGTTAACACAACTATGACAGTAAGTGAACTATATTCTCAAATTAACATTTTTTTATAAAACATAAATTTTCTAAAACAATTTTTTTTACAGAAAAGCGCAACGGATGGAAGCTTGGAAAATATCAAGAAAAAAATGTTCAATCCTTTTATGAAAAGAACACTTTTAGATCCATTATGTTGCAACATATTATTCCCAATACATGGCAATGATCATTGGAGTCTGCTAGAACTAGTTGTTGGAGAATGCACTTGGAACCACTACGACTCTCTGCACTTGACCACGAGATCAAAAACCTGCAGAAGTGGACATACAAAATTTGTCATTAATGTGGTAAGTAAAAATACACAAAAAGTAAAAAAGATAAATGTGTTTATATTTATTCTAATTTTCCTTCACTGTTTGCAGAAATCAGCAGTGAACTACCTAAACAAAGAGTTACAAGAAGAAGGGCACAAAACAATTCTCAGGAAAAATTCAGTGCTTAAAAATGTTGACTGTGCTCAACAAAGCACTAGGTAATTTTGAAGATAGTTCAGAATTTTATATAAAAAATCACAATACACAATAACTACCTACACACATATTACCAATTAGATAATATTATTTTCTCACATACTAGTTTTAGATAAACATAATACTAATTACAATTCATTATCAAAATAAAGAAAAGATAATCTGTTTTATCATTATATTCAAAGTACTAAACTTCAGAAATACAGGTACGACTGCGGAATTTTTGTGATGATGTTCATGGAAAAAATAGCACAAGGAATGCAGACTACAGAAAAAATTAGTCTTGAACAAGTTAATGCATTCAGAGCACAGATAGCTGCACAAATACTATCCGACGAACCATACTGCTGGCTTGACAAGTTTTGCAGCTCTTCTTCAGCCCATAAAAATGTAATGACTGATGAATGAGATGATGAATTTGTAATGGGTGATATTAAAAATTAGATAATGAATTTGGTGATGAATTTGTAAAAGCTGATACTACATTGATCATAGATTTTAGGGAGTATATTTTAAATTACTAATGAATTACATGATGAATTTGTAGTAACTGATATTGAAAATTTGATGTGAATTTGTAGTAATTGATACTGAATTTGTAGTAACTGATATTGAAAATTTGATGTGAATTTGTAGTAATTGATAGTGAATTTGTAGTAACTGATCTTAAAAATAAGTTTCTACTGCTCTTTTAAGAAATATAAATCCTTTTATCTGTTATTGATAATTTATAGTTTTATATTTGTTATTATGTTTTCTAATTCCGTTGTTCTACACAGCAAAAAGATGTAGTATGGGCTACTTTTCCTAGACAAGAAGAAGCTTTAAGATTTGTCCAAACACATGCAAACACTTACGTTTTTTGCTACCAAGATCATTTGACTGCACAAAGAAGGTTCCTTGTTTCTACATATGATGAGTTCTGGAGAAGGTACAAAACCATGAATCCTAAGTTACGCCACCATTATGAGGTTATTCAAGTCGGACTGCCTTGCCACTTGTATTATGATCTGGAGTTCAATAAAGAGATTAACACTGGAAAAAATGCCGATGAAATGGTAGATATTCTGATATCTATCACCTTCAAACTGCTAAATGACAAATACAAAATCCAGGGAAATCAAGATTGGGTTTTAGAGCTTGATTCATCTACTGAAGAAAAGTTCTCTCGACATGTGATCATTCATATCCCAAATATTGCCTTCAAAGACAACTCGCATGTTGGAACATTTATCTCTGAGGTATGCTCACGCATAATAAATTTAAGAGCAAGTGATCCACAGTTTGAAAAACTATACATCAAAAAAGATTCAAGCTCATCAGACAATACGGAGCTTCTTTTTGTTGATACTGGAGTTTATACCCGTAATCGTTGTTTTCGTCTTCCTTTCTCATCAAAAGCAGGGAAGAATGCTTTACTCCTGCCAAGCGGACGCTTTGGATGTAAGAATCTGAATGAGGAACAAGTGTTTATCAAATCACTTATTTGCAGAATAGATGCTGATTTTGATAAGCTATTAGAGTGCAAAATGGATCTGGACTGTTGCAAAATTCTTCATTTTGAATCTGAGGTCAATGATAATAGCACCCACACCGAGGGAGATAAGTCATTACATGATTATGGAAGCAATATACCCAAGTCCTATTGTTCAGGAAAATCTCCCTTTCTAGCTTTGGATGATAAAATTTCATCTTTTGCCTCTCATGGAAATATTTCGGGTAAAATAAGAAGGTGGTACTGGTTTTCTGCACATGGCTACATAATTTATAGCATGTCCAAAAGTCGATATTGTGAACGAATTGGAAGAGAACATAAAAGTAATCATGTTACGTACATTGTTGATTTCCAGAGAGGTGGCTACTATCAGAAATGCCACGACCCCGATTGTAGAGGCTATCGATCTCCAGTCCGCCAAGTACCATGGGATGTATTGTCAAACTGTTATGATATTGTGAACCAAGAAGGCAAGACTGTCTAGAACCAATGCATCTGTCAAAATGAAATATTAACTACATAATCACTTCAGTCTATGTTGCTTTTGTATATTGTTAACTAGCAAGTACTTACACAATTGATTTTAAATTTGATAATGAAATTATGGTAATTGATAGTGAATTTGTAATGGCTAATGTTTTTAATGCTCTGTTAAAAAGATAAACGAATTTATGTTTTATTGACAGTATGTTTTGGGTAGCAATATACTAGTCATACTGATCTCCAGTTGTTCTGTTTGATTTGTATTCCTACCGTTGTGCGTAAAAATCGTGGATTTACAGATGATTTGGTTCGAAATGGGCTTGTTCCCATTGTCGAATCTGAGATTCTTGTTGATGGATCCCATAACATTGACAGGGTAGTTGTCTGTTAATTTTACTTGTTAAACAAAATCAATGGGTCAAAAGCAAGAATGCTACTGTTAATTAACAATAAATCAACTCATGAGAGAACATGATTTACCTTTTTTGCTGTACTCAACACTCATTAATGAGAAAAACTTCATGCGTGAAATGCTAGCAAAGAGTAACCTGTTCCTGTTTTTGGATTGTTCATTTGGAACCTTAATATTGTTTGTTCCACAAAGTTAATTAACATATTGAATGGCCTTGAAATTGGCAGGTGTGCAGATGTGACTGAAAGAGTGCTTGCTGCATGCTACAAGGCCCTAAACGAGCACAAAGTCCTAATGGAAGGTACTTTGTTGAAGCCTAACATGGTTACACCTGGATCAGACTCTACTAATGTGAAACCTGAGGTCATAGCTGAGTACACCGTGCGAGCTCTTCTCAGGACTGTGTTTTAAAAACAGACTATACACAACAATTAAAAAGAAATATCAATTTATCTTTTTTAACAGAACTAACAACATTGTATTCCAAATAACGGTTAAACATAAATAATTGCATACAACCAAAAATAATCAAAATCAGATCATAACCAATTCAACATATGCAATTATTCAAATATTCAACTCAAAGTATTCATACAACAACCAAATATTCATACAAGAACAAATCAAATACTTTGGACTAAAAAAATCAACTCAATTATTCAACTCAAAGTATTCATAGAACAACCAATCAAATACATTGAACTAAAACAATCAACTCAATTATTCAAAAGAACACCCCCTTCTGTTATGTCCTAGTTTTTTACACTTTCCACATCTATTTTGCTTAGCATGAAAATCAGCCCCTTCAATCCTATTCATCCTAGGCCTTCCAGCTCCACGAACAGGCTTAGGAGGAAGAACAGTAGATGATTCTTCAGCTTCAATTGCTTCCTTATCAAAAGTTGGAATAGGATTGATCAAATGTGAATATGAAGCTAGATAATACTCAACAGTAAAGTAATTCTCAATATATTCATAAACAGAATTTCTGGTTAAAGAAATACACTTCAAAGCATGCACACAAGGAAAACCTGTCACTTTCCATTGATTGCAACTGCAAATGCGATTTTTAAGATCAACCTTTTGAGATGTCGGAGAATGAACTTCAAAAATATACCGACAAAATGTAAGACCCAATTCATGTGCAGTGAACTAATAGTGAAAAATAAGACTAATAAACCAAAAAAATTAACAATCATACTGTGAACATAAGCTTTAATGCAGACAAAGAGAAAATACGTAACAAGCGACACCAACAAAATGAAATCATAACACAGGCTACATAGCAGGTTGAAAAAAGATAAATGCATTTATCATTTTTTAGAAACTGTGAACATCATGTAAATAAATATAAATACATACCTAGCTGATTTAGAAACACTCCACCCAAATCCTTCTTCCTTCAATTTTAACAAACGAGCTTCCATTTTCGGACATAGCACACTAGTCCACTTTAATGCCTCTTCTCTACGATTAGACATTTGCATCATAAGTTTTACCCTAATTCCATCAAGACAAGCAGTAACAGGCAAACTTCTTTCATCCAAAATCCAAGAATTAAAACTCTCGGCTACATTGGACTTATTTTCACCATATCGCTTCCCTGGAAAAAACAAATCGGCCCAATGATCATATGGTTTGTCATTCAAATACTCTATAGCTTTGGCACCTCCAATTTCTTTGTACTTGGACATGGCTTTTTCAAACTCATGATGATTAGAAGCTATAGCACAACGCTCAAGTAAATGAGCTACCCAAACACCCCTTCCACTTTTCACAATGCTAGCAATATTATTTTGCATATGATGCAAACAATAAGAATGATGACTATTCGGAAAAAAATTTGGAACACTTAACAATAAACCCCAGTGTCTATCACTTAAAAAAGTTAATATTCTATCACAACTAAGAGCATTCTTTAGGTGATTCAAAAACCAACTCCAACACTCTTCATTTTCTTTGGGAACAAGAGCCATTGCTAATGGGAAAAAACCTGGAAAAAAAACAAAATAATAATAATTCACTATTTATTAATGTACATTTGAAAATAATGCACTATGTTTGAAACAGTATTATCTAATAGTAAAAAATCACATGAACACTATGCCCTTTGCCCAAATAAAAAAGGAAAAATAAATTTGCTAGAGACAATTAATCCTTTTTTTCTTTTGTTTTTTAAATTTTGCTACTTGAATGTGTAGTCTATGCAGGAAGAGTAGAAATTGCAAAGATATAATACTTAATTCATGCATACAATACAAAGACTTATATTTGAACTTCTAAAAGATATATGCTATTATCTTTTCTATATGCTGTTTAAATCATTTTTATACGTTATGTAAGAATTTCAAATAATGAGAAAAATGATAAATATATTCAACATGTACTAGTAACTATGATATATAAGTACGGCTTAATATGTTATTTAATTCTTTATCTTAAAAGATAAATGCATTTATCTTATTCAACATGTAGTAGTAACATAAATTCATTTTCTGCAATAATTTTACATGCTAAGCCCTAACGCAAAAGAAACTTTAATGAACTGAATCAGTACTATATAACAGTAGACTAATCACTTAACCAAAATGCAGTATGAACATAACAAAATTCACTAGAACAATCACTTAAAGAAACAGTACTATGTTACAAAAATTTATAACAAGAACCTAATGCACACAGTACAAAGTAAATACAACAGCAAAAAAAAGATCAAAATTAGTACCTTGATTCCCATTTTTTGCAGTGGCAGCCATCAAAATACCACTTCGCCCTTTCAAAAAGGTAGCATCTAAAAACACCATAGGAGACAATAGCTGAATCCAAATATACATGCCTCATAACATACAAAAACTCTCTCAAATTGATTAGTGTCAGAATCAACATCCATACTTGAATAACTATTTGGGTTATTTCTTTCCAATGCCTTCAAATACCAAACTAAATCATTGTAAGATTTCTTTTCATCACCGTAAATATCATTCATAGCCAATTTCTTACCCTTATAAGCAAAATAATAGCTCAGCTCCACATCATAATCTCTTCTAAAACTTTTAATGATATCCTTCGTTTTTCTTTTTGGCTCATCACGAATTTGAGTGAAGATTAGACTTTTCACAAGATCACTATTAATAGTTGGACTACCAAGTGAACGAAATCCACCACCACAAGTATGATTCAGCTGAATGTTTTTAACAAACAATTGGTCCAATTGCTTCAGTTTGCAAGAAGCATGAATCCTAAACGGACAACTATCTATAGCACATCGAACTGTCAATCGTTCTTTACAATTCTTAATATATTGTACTTTAAACCCATTCTTCAAACAATAAGCACTAACCGTTCTACGGAATCCAATAGCAGAATCAAACTGTTGACCAACCCCAGTAAAAAATTCCATATTTGAATTCTTCTTCAACAACTCATGTAAATCCTTTTGTTGAGTAAAACCAGAATCTAAATCATCATCATAACCTAACATATTATTACTTGTCTCAACACCAACAACTGAACCAGACTTGCTACTTTCACCAACAAAATTATCCATTGAATCATTCTTCAGCCGTAGAAAAAAAACCAAAAATTCTTCCTTTTTAAACCAAGACAAAATCAATATAGCTTGAAGATCACTATCCGTTTCAATAAAGGTAGTCTTTGATTCTCGAATATAAAAAATATCAAAGCATAATGGAGTAAAATTATTCCACTGCTCCCAAATCCTATTCCTAACATAAGAAATAGAAGCATCCAATCCAAAACGAGCACTAAAACAATTGTTATTGAAATCAAACACAACTATAACAGATGAATCACACCTGCAAAAAAAATGTAAAAAAAATATAAAAAAAATATAACTATGTGAAACTGATCTTAAATAAAAACTAATAGCATAAGACTATTTAAATCATTTTTTATACCACTTTTTGAAAAAGATAAAACAATTTATCTTTTAGAGATCACTATCACTCTTTGGGATAACCTGATTACAACAGTGGAACATGTGGAAGAAAAACATTCGTTGTGATTGTACCTATTCAAGTTTACATTGTTGAAAAATCATAGGTGAAAAAGATGATCTGCAAAAATATACTTAATGGTGAAAAAGAAGAGCTAAAAAATTATCATAACAAACACACACTAAGATCAATATGGTCTTTAAAACACATAATCACATTCAATGGCTGCCAAATTATTACTAGAGCCAGAATGGAATTTTGATACACCATTCTTAAACATCTAAACAATCAGAGTTTAATTGCAAACTAAAGAACAAACGAAGCTAAATACACAGTGATTGTGTTATAAGAATAAAACAATACCATTCAGAAGCCATTATTCCAACTACATCAAACAAAACCTTCCTCCAATAGATGAAAACAGCCTCCTGTGAAAAGAAACATATAGTAACATCATAAAAAAAAGAATTGAGAATGAAAAACAGCAAATAAAAAAGAAACTCACCAAATGAAGAAAATCGCCTCACGATCTCCCACAATTAAAGTCGATTTTGATTTGAGAAGAAACTAACGCCTCACGACCGCTTCAATTGCACAAGAAACGACCGCTTTGATTGAACAAGATACGTCTAATTTTTACGACCGCCTAATTTGCAAGATCGGTAGATTTCAGAAGGTACGTAGTTCTTTGAGAAGATGAAGACGCACGCGCCTAATTTTCACGATCGGTAGATTTCAGAAAATACGTACTTGTTTGAGAAGATGAAGACGCACGCGCCTAATTTCCAAGATCGGCAGATTTCAAAATATACATAGTTGTCTGAGAAGATGAAGACGAACGCGCCTAATTTCCACGATCGATTTCAGAAGATATTTAGATGTTTGAGAAGATGAAGACGCACGCCGCACATAATTGTCCTCGAAAATAATAATTTCAAACCCGTGTCCTGGAAAAAAAATGGGCCATATAATTAGGCCCTTCGTACCAATTTCCACTATAAAACAATGTAAAACCATGTATATAGAATAATAACTGATTTGAGTATAAAGATTGAAACCAAATAAAAACAATTTATTGGAGTTAAATTATAATTAATAGGATTAATGGCAGTTGTAAATCAAACACTGTAATTTTGAAATAGTCAATAATGAATTGATATAGAAATTTGTTTTAGAGGATTATAAATTACTAAGTGACTTAAAGTGATAGAAATTGTGAATTTTAAAATTTGAATTGAAATTTTGATTTAATTAATTTAATATTAATTTATTTAATTAATGTGAAAATAGCCATTCTGGCAACTGACTCGGATTTCAACGAAACTAGTTTCATCGGATCCGTAATGGTGAATTATTGTAGGGTTACAAGTTTCGTAACGATCGGACTTGTTGTTTGATCGTACAGACTCGAAATGCCTAGAAATCAATTTAATTATAATCAATTTGAAATAAGCTGATTTTTGCATAACTTTTTCATACGATAAAATTTGGACTTGAAACCTGTTCCATTGAGTTTAAAAATATTGAAAACATCTACTTTGATATATGGATGACCCATTTTCGTTCCGGAGACAGAACGGGCTTTTCGGGTCGTTTATCGTTCAATCCAAATCAATCGTGTTCATCTATCTCTATTTCTGATCTAGCTATAAATACCTCGTTATAAACCCTAGCTGTTCTTATTTCATTTTGTCTGTACGTACATTTCCTTCTCAACTCCTCATTCCTATGGCAGACAAACCCTAATCCCCAATTACAATTTCAAATCAAATTCAATTCCAAAAATTAAACTCCTCCAAACCCTATCAAATTTTATACCGTTTTGAAGCTCTCGACGAGCGCATCTCAATTCTGCAATTCGTTTTTCATTTTGGCTCATCCTTTGGTCATTAAACATCAAAGAAGTCTCGGCCGTTCATAGCGCGTTGATGAACTTCGACGGATCGACGATTCGTTGGTACCGTATTGTGTAGAGGGCCGGGGGGATCGCATCCATGTGGTTTTTGTGATGAGTTAACGGTCAGATCGCCTGAATTAATTTGACTAGGGTTCGGTATTTGGATGCGGCGGCTGAGTTTTTGGGGGTTCGGTCGGCCTGTCGTCGACAGTGGATGGTTGCGCGGGGTCGCAGTGATGGAGGGGAGCGGCGGCGAGGTCGGGTGGCCATGGTTAGGCGTGCAGCAGTGGATCATCGGTGGCGGCTGAGGCATGTTGCGATTGCGTGCAGTGTAGAGCATCGTTAGGGTTAGCGGGAACCGGTGATGACGTGGCCGAGCATGAGAGAGGTGATTTTATTTTTATTTTATTTTAAATTTAAATCATTAATGTTCTAATGATCAATAACTGTTCCATACGAGATCCAATTCATGCGCGGTTTTCTCCTCTAAGATCGTATTGAAATTCTGGACACTTTGACGCTGGTTTGGACAGATTCTGAGACTGTTCAAATTTGGGCCCTAAATTGGATTTAAATTCGATTTAAATTCAAATGTGAGTGTTTTAACCCACTCACAACTTCTAAAATTTCTTATGTTAGTTAAATTAAATTTTGATGTGATTAGAAATTTATTTATGGCTGTTTGATATATTTAAATTGTCATTCTAGTTAATTTGAATTTATTTGAATTAAATTGTCATTTAATTTATTATTGAATTTAAATTGCCAGTTAATCAGCTGTAATTGAAAACCTGTTATTTGTTGATATTTATTAATTGATTTGGATTATGATTGTGATGAATGTTTGATTTGTTGTACTGGATGAATGGATGTTGTATTTATATTGTTATAACTGCAAGTTCCCTATGGGTTGAAATGATACATACCTGAACGATCAATAGATTAAGGAAAAATTGTTATGAATTAAAATGATAGACTCGAGTGATTTTATGGATTTTTTTATTAATTCGGGATTGTGGTTTGAAATGATATATATAACCATAACATTTTAAATTGCGGATTGAAATGATAAATATCCGTACCACTTGACCCTAGGGTAGAAAATTATATACGGACACCGGATTGGTTAAATTTAATGATTTTGAACTTCTAAATTTTTGAATTAATAAAAATAATATCTTGAAAAAAATTTGATGTATATTGTTGGGTGCATTTGCCACCACCACCGAGCCAGAAAGAAGATGGCATCGCCGAACCATAGGGAGGAAAGCCAACCGAACCAACACATCTCCAAGGCCCTGCCGAACCAACCCTTGCTCCACTACCTGTCGAACCAACCCATCTCCCAGGTGCTACCGGACCAAGGTCTCAACTCCAACCATCTACCACCAAACCAAAGTCCCACCGAACCTACCGGACCAAAGTCCCACCGAACCTACCGGACCAAAGTGCTACCGGACCAAGGTCTCAACTCCAACCATCTACCACCGGACCAAAGTCCCACCGAACCTACCGGACCAAGGTTTCAACTCCAACCATCTACCACCGGACCGAAGCACTACCGAACCAAGGCGTTGCCGAACCAACGTTGCCAGGCCAGATTGCATCAGCCCAGGCCCACCAGCAGCTATATACATCTAGAACCCCTGCTCCCAGCCTCACTCTATAAATAGAGGGGTAGGGGTACAACAATGGCAGACAAGTTTGAGAGCTCAAGCACGGATAGAACTTTCAAACAACTTTCATATACTTGTATCAAAGCTTTGTACTTGTAATCTGAACAGTAAAGGAGAATAACATATAAAGTGGACGTAGGCACATTCTGGCCGAACCACTATAAATCTGTGTATCTTTTATAGTTTAGTCCCTGCTTTTTATATATTTGCATAAATCACCCAGATCACTAAAAACAACATAAAGTCAACTAAATCATACGACTTGGAGGTGTTTGCCCATTTTTTGTGCAAACATTTTTGGTGCTTTCACTGAGAAGGTGAACTCCGGACTTCAGCTTCTCCCACTTAACCTTCTTCCTAACAGCATCGCTCATTGCTTGGAAGACATGCCTCCCAAGCAGAAAAAAGATGTTAACAAAGGAAAAAACATCGCAACCAGCAGTGTTCCAGATCCAGTGGTCATAGATCAAGTAAATCGTCCCATTCCAACAGCAGTACCAAATGAAGGTCAGGCAAATCCGACAACCCCTGCCACGGAACAGCCGGCAGCAATTACTAGGGCAGATCTAGACAGGGTTGTGGCTGAAGTGACTAACCGCTTCATATCCCAACAGGAAGCCTTGGTGAACCAACTCATGTCACGCTTAAGGAATGCTGAAGAATCCAACCGCAACACTGAATCATGGGGTGAGTCCCAGTCTGGAGGATATCAGAGGCGACAAAGATCTTCCTTCTTCGAAGAAACCAATGACAGAAGCGGCCATGGTAGGAGCCGAGACCGAGCTCAGCCCGAAGTTGGACCTGAGGAAACACTTGGAACCGAACCCAAAGGGGGAGGTACCTGGTGGAGGTCAACTATAGCTGAGCCTGTCATGCTGCCTAACCACGGAAACACTAATGAAAGGGGCCGAGCTAGAGTCCAGTCCGAAGGTGGACCCGAGGAAGTGCTTAGAACAGAACCCAGCAGGGGAAGATCAAGGAAAGGGCCAACTGTAGCTGACCCTAGCATGCTCCCAGAAGACCAAAGACGGCCACTGGAAAATATTAGGAATGATAGACGATACCACCCCTACAGGTCATCTGGACGAAATCAATCCCACAGAGCAGAACCGAACTCATTTCTATCTGCTCCAAATTCTGATGAAAGGATGGCACACTTGTTCAGAGCGTGCGTCCAACGGGATCAAAGAGATCGAGGGATAGGCGCTAGGGTAACCAGCCCTTTCGCCCGCAATATCGAAATTGCCATCACCCCCCGAGAATGGAAAATGCCTACAATGGAACCTTACAAAGGAACCTCTGACCCCGTTGTACACTTACAGAGATACACACAGCATATGCTCATGAGCGGAGCAACAGAAGGAGTGCTGTGCAAATGCTTTCCACTATTCTTATCAGATCTAGCTACCTCCTGGTTCTACCATCTACCCCAAGGATCCATCAACTCATGGGAGATGTTGAAAGAAAAGTTCATCAGCCAGTTCCGCATTCATGTGGAGCAACCCAAGGACGCTTATTCCTTATCTAGTATCAAACATAAACCTGGAGAGAAGGTGCAGCAATATCTAACCCGATTCAATGCCGCAGCGGCCGCAGTCCAAGATGCCGATGAGAAGCTTATCTTAATGACCCTCTGTAGTGGTGTGCATCCGGATACTAAATTTGCTAGAAGATTGACAAAAGAAAAACCAGCTACTTTACCCGATTTCTTCCATGAAGCCGGGAAATATATGAGGCTTGAAGACGCTGCCACTGAGGGGCAGTCAGGGCAACAAAATAAGGCAGCTCACGGCAACACGCCCGCTGTAGCAAAGGACGTTCGAAGAAATGATTCTAGAGCCAATGCTGGGGGCAAGAAGGGAGAAAAGCGTCTATATCGGCCGGGACTGAGATTTGACGCTTACACCCCTTTGAATGAAACGATCGAAAACATCTTCCTCGCCACTCAAGACGAAGTTAAATACAAACGCCCCCCGCATAAGAAGGAATCAGATAACGCAATTAAGTCTGGAAAATTCTGCCGCTTCCACGAATCCCATGGGCATGATACCAATGAATGCCATCATCTCCGGGACTTGATTGAAGAACACATCAGAAGAAAGAGACTAGAACGCTATGTAAACGGTCAGAACAGGACTCCAGCTCCTGCCAATGAGAACCCAAGGTTACCCTCCCCAGAAATAGGCAGAGGATATCGCAACACCAGCGGTTCCAATCAAGAGAAGATAGTGGTCCATACCATCTCGGGAGGGCCACACATCGCCGATGGAAGCTGGGCAGAAATGGAAAGGTACGGAAAGTCACTTAGGAACGATGAAGAATGCGTTAACTCTATTATAGAAGAACGCCACCCGAAGCGGATAGAGAATGATGACATCACATTCAGTAGGCATGACCTGGAGGGAAGGCAGTACCCTCACGCAGACCCCATGGTTATCTCTGCCCGACTCGGTCCAGCCAAAGTTTTCCGAATTCTAGTAGACATTGGAAGCTCAGTGAATATCCTATTCAAGCATGCATTCAACAAAATGAAGCTGTCATTAAAGGATGTTTTCCCCTGCAATAAACCACTACACGGTTTCACTGGAAATGCGAAGATGCCCCTCGGGCGACTGGACCTCTTTGTTGAAATTGGAAGTCATCTCCGCTCCGTTGTGCGGAAACAAACATTTGTGTTGATATAAAACCACTCGGCTTACAACGCCTTCTTAGGGAGACCCGCCTTGTCTGACTTCCAAATTGTCCTGGCCCCATGGTGCCTGAAGATGAAATTTCCAACGAACAATGGAATAGGGGAAGTAGAGGGAGACCAGGACATCGCTCGAGATTGCTATGTAACTGAACTTCGCAATAACCGCAGGAAGGATATAGGGAAGAGTGTAGAGACTGCCCTTTGCGCGAAAAGTTTGGAAGCATAGCAGCTGAAGAAAGCCCCCCTCTTTGATATACCAGTGACCCTTTCAATGAATTAGACCCCAGGGACAAAGAGGAGGAGGCCACCGCCGAGCCTGCAGAGGCTATGGAATTTGTATCTATGGACAAACATGACTCAAGTAGACTATTGAAAGTCGGGTCCCAACTAAAAGCAGAATTGAAGGAACAACTCATTGATTTTCTCCGCCACAACTTGGATGTATTTGCATGGTCACACGCTGACATGACTGGAATCTCCCCAGACATAGCATGCCACGTACTAAACATTGATCCTACCAAGGCGCCAGTAAAAGAGAAAAAGAGAAGTATGGGGGCAGAACGATTAGCAGCCCTCGATGAAGAAGTAAAAAACCTACTTGCCAATGACTTCATACGAGAAGCCATCTACCCAGAGTGGATCGCTAATCTGGGACTAGTAAAGAAGGCTAATGGGAAGTGGCGAACGTGCATTGACTTCTCCAACTTAAATGACGCCTGCCCGAAGGATTGCTTCCACTTCCCCGAATCGATCAGCTCGTGGACAGCACGGCCGGGCACGAACTCTTATCTTTTATGGACGCATCTCAGGATATAACCAAATTCCTATGCATGCTCCCGATTAAGACCACACTAGTTTCATCACTGACCGGGGATTGTACTGCTACAAAGTAATGCCTTTTGGACTTAAAAACGTAGGAGCCAACTATAAGCGCCTCGTCAACAAGATGTTTGCGGGGCTAATAGGACAAACTATGGAAGTTTATGTGGATGACATGCTGTTAAAGTCAAGAAAAGCTGACGATCACGTAAGCCACCTGGGCGAGATGTTTCAAGTACTTCGCCAATATCGAATGAAGCTGAATCCTCTAAAGTGCTCCTTCGGAGTATCATCAGGGAAGTTCCTGGGATTCATCATCCATGCCAGAGGAATTGAAGCAAACCCTGAACAAGTCCGAGCTCTGAAAGATATCAGGATACCTTCTACCCGAAAAGAAATGCAAAGCCTAAATGGGAAGGTGGCCGCCCTGGGCAGATTCATCTCTAAAGCAACTGACAAATGCATCCCCTTCTTCGAAGCTCTAAAGAAAGACAAAGGAAAGTTCGAATGGAATGACGAATGCTTAACAGCTTTCCTTAACTTAATCGAACACCTCCAGAGACCACCAGTACTCTCAACTTCGAACAAAGGCGAAGATCTATACCTATACCTTGCTGTGTCATCTCATGCTCTAAGCATCGCCTTGGTGAGAGAAGACAAACGCACGCAGCGGCCAGTATACTTTGTGAGCAAGTGGTTTACAGGGGCGGAAGCCAGATATCCTAAACTTGAGAAACTAGCATACTGTTTACTAATCACATCACGGAAACTGCGTCACTATTTCCAATCTCATTCCATCAGAGTTCTGACCGATCAACCACTAAGGCAGGTACTCCATCGTCCCGACACTTCTGGGTGACTACTTAAATGGTGCATTGAACTAAGTCAATATGATATCACCTATCATCCTCGCACCGCCATCAAGGGACAAGCCATGGCCGATTTCATTGCCGAATTCACTACCAACGAAGGTAAGGAGCAATCGGAAATAGCAGAAGACATCAAGTGGAATTTCTTTGTGGATGGTGCGTCAAACGAACAAGGCTCGGGGGCAGGTGTGGTAATAATCACTCCCAGGGGAAATAAGCTACACTATGCTCTAAGGTTGGAATTCGCTGCCACCAACAACGATGCAGAGTATGAAGCAGTGATAGCTGGATTAGAACTTGCCTTAGAAATCGAAGCCAATTCTTTGTGTCTTCATAGTGATTCTCAACTTATTGTAAATCAAATACTAGGAGAATTTCAGGCTCGAGAAGAATGACTCATAGCATATCTGAAGAAGACCAAGTTGCTTCTCGATCAATTGGATCGCTATTTAATAAAACACATCCCTCGGGAAGAGAACCAAGAGGCCGACGAATTGGCGAAGCAAGCTAGCATAAGAGACGGCACTATTTCCGGAGCAGTGGCCATCTCAAAGCAACTGACCCCAAGTTTTGAGCAGGTGAATCTGATAGCTACAATCAAAGAGGAAACTTGGATGACTCCCATCCAAAAATACTTACAAGACGGCACACTGCCCGACAAACGTAACGAAGTCAAGAAAATCTTGAGGAGAGCTTCCCGCTACACAATACAAGAAGGCACCCTTTATCGGCGCGGCTTCTCTAACCCCTTATTAAGGTGTGTCGCTGAAAGGGAAGCAAAGGAAATCTTATCCAGTATCCATCAAGGAAGCTACGGAGATCACACGGGAGGGCAGGCTCTGGCAAAGAAAATACTCCGATATGGATAATTCTGGCCCACCTTAAACAAAGACGCCTTAGATTTCGTCAAAAAATGTGACAGATGTCAGAAATTTGCGAAGATTCCACGGCTACCTACAACTGAGATTACCCAAATGACCAGCCCTTGGCCCTTTGCAGTATGGGGAATTGACCTGATTGGCGAACTGCCAATGGGCCGAGGCGGAGCCAAATATGCTATAGTGGCAGTCGACTATTTCACCAAATGGGTGGAAGCAGAACCCCTAAATAAAGTATCTTCAGCAAAAGTTATTAACTTCTTGATCAAAAATGTTCTATGCAGGTACGGGGTCCCACTTAAAATCATATCAGACAACGGACTTCAGTTTGACAACGAGGAGTTCGCCAACTGGTGCCAAGAGCATGGAATTCACAAAAGCTTTTCATCTGTAGCTTATCCCCAGGCAAACGGACAAGTCGAAGTTGTCAACAAAATTCTCAAAACTCTAATCAAAAAGAAACTTGAAAAGTCAAAAGGCGCTTGGGTGGATGAACTTCCGACGGCACTTTGGGCCTATCGCACATCTTTCAGAACATCAACGGGGCATACTCCTTTCTCTTTGGCATACGGATCGGAGGCTATGCTCCAAGTTGAAACTATAGTGCCTTCCCACCGTAGGATCCACTATAACCCAGAAGAGAACGAGGAACTCCTTCACATGTCTTTGGATCTAATTGAGGAAAGAAGAAATGATGCAGCCCTTAAAGCAGCAGCTCACAAGCAAAAAGTGGCAGCGCAATACAACTCCAAAGTCAAGCATCGTAGCTTACAAGAAGGAGATCTTGTCCTCAAGCGAATCTTCCCACGCCCCGGAGCGCTAGATCCAATCTGGGACGGGCCGTATGTAATCCATAAAGATCTCCACAACGGGGCTTATATTTTGTCAACAGTGGACGGAGAGGTGTTCCAGAGGGCATGGAACATCCAACACCTTCGTCGATACTTTTCTTAACTTATACTGCCCATATGAAGTGAATTAACAAAGAGAATCAGTGGACGTAGGCATTTTCATGCCGAACCACTTTAAAAACTTGTCTCTTTTTTTTACTTGTCCCTTTGTACCTTGGCTACTTGTTAACTTTATCCTTTTCTGTTGAACAAAATCCTGTGCATATAGCATTTCCATTAAAGGCACTCCACAGCGCGACTTCACCTGGACAAGACCTAACAGGTAGTATGTGAATCTATGCCCTCACCAATGAGACACTTTTGCTCCGACATCCCTCTGCTGCGGGTTAACTCATTGCTCGCGACGGCCCTTAAAGCCAACTGTAATGAGCTGATTATAAGCCACCGAGAAGGCCGACTATAGCCGAGGCAGCTCATTACGGCGTTTGGCTCGCCGACAGCCGTGAACCTACTTTAAGCCCCAACATAAGGTGTGGCCAGCCAGGGGTAGTTCACGGTTGACGATCGGCACCCACGCTAGCCGGCCACGGTAAATCGAATAATACCCACGATTATGGGCCATAATGGCCCGGGTAGTTACTGTGCGCGATCTCGGCTCCGATGTGTCTTAAGTACGGCTGTGGTAAAAAAAGATAAACTCCCCACGGAGGCGTAAGATGGGTGACAAATGTCTCCAAGACCCACAGCTAGGGAAAGTGACTGCAAAACCCATTTGCCACGAACTTAAGCACATCGAAGGCCTTCCGTGATTGGAAGTTTTACTGTTTCTCATATTTCAATTTTATTTAAGAACTTTCCTCCTATCCTCTATAACGATCCCTAAAGTACAGGACACAGAATAGGAAGCGCTCACTAATGGGAATAGGAATTCACAACTGAATGACAAGCCACTCGGCCACATGCCATACTCAGTCATGTAAGACATTCAAAGCAACCGTCTACAACTAAAACATGAAGGGCGGTACTTTCTTCTTTGGTGTATAAATACGTAGCTATAATTCATTCGCACATCACATTAACATTGCAAGGTATGAAATTACATTTTAAGCCAGAACTTGACATCAAACATGATCGAATCACAGGCATATGCACAGCTATACTTCTTATGCAACACATCAAAATAACGAAAGCATTCAAATACGACAGAATCAGCCTAAGTTAAAAATTACACACCACGAATAAAGTCGTTTGTTACAAGTAACATAATTACAGCCTAATAGTTACGTTGCTGATTTGAGACTAACATAGACAGCAATGTCAAGTAAACAAAAAATATCCAGACCAAGTCATGGAGTCGGCTGCATCGGAGCTGTACCCTTGTCCTGCTGGCCCTCCGGGATCTCTTTAACTGTGGAGTGGGAGCTCTCAGCATGTTGACCAGAGGAAGTTGGTGCTCCGGAAGTCCCGCCTGTCCGATCAAGGAAAGAATTCATTAATAATAAGCAACCAAGTTACGGAAAGCTAAAAGGGAAGACTTACCAGCATCTGCTCCTTGATCATCATCCTCTAACTGCACACCTACCTCCTTAGCAGTAAGCAGTCGCATACCCTCCTTCACCGCCGCTTTCTCCTCCTTGGAGAATTGAGCCGTAACCACGTCCATTCTGAAGGCCACGCCACCCTCCTTATCTGCATCGGCCTTAGCCTCCTCCAAGGCCCTGAGATAAATCCTGGCCATGACTCGGGGGTAATCATCCATCCAAGATAAGTTGCCCTGTTTCCAAGTGCGAAAGTATATATCCTGAAGCATCTCATCCATTCTCCTCGAACTCCCTTATTCGGTCCTCAGAAGCCAACAGCTTTGCAATGGCAGCATCCCTCTCCGATTGGTATCGCGAGTAGTCGGCCTGAAAGGATTTCCTCATCGCCTCCATCTCCTCCTTTAGCTTGGTTTGAGCAAGCTCTGCGGCCTCAAGTTTCTCGGATAACTCATGTACCCGCTCGAGATCCGCTTGCCGAACCTTATCCACCGTTGCAATAGCCATATCAATCCATTCCTTATAGACGGCCTCCATTTTCCATAACTCTGCCCTGCTGGCCTCTTCCATGGTCTTTTTTAATTGCCTAGAGGTGGCCTCATGTTGAGAGATCTGGATGGCCTGATCAGCGAGTTGTTTGGCCTGGTCGGAAACCATTAACCGCAGTTGAATGTTAGCACCGCCGATTTCTTCTCCGGCCTTGACCAGTCAAGCATGATGCCCCATTAGCTTCCTGGTTTCCTCAGCAACCCGGTCAATGTTTGCCTTAGCTTCATCCCCCAAAGTTACAACCCGAGTGCTAAGCAAATCAAGGTCCAGGGACTTAGCTTCATCTAGTACTCTTACCATAGGATTGCGAGGGAGAAGGTGCTCACCGGTAGCCTCGTCAAAGGTAATATCATGAGAACCAGGATCCAGATTCGGATGACCCGCAAACCGGTTACGAGCCAAGCCGGGATGATCTATCGGGGTAACGGTAGGATTTTCAGATGGGTGCGGAGAAGGTATAAACTCAGTATTCTCCTCCGTGGTATCCTCAAGAGGCTGAGTTGGGGGCTGAGGACCAGGTGAAGATTCAAACAAGGAGCGACTCCTCTTCTTCTTTTGGATATCCTCTTCGATAATTCCAAGAAGAGGACGGTAGCCGACTACGTCTCCAGGGCGGTTAGTCGGAGCCTTTGTTTAGTAGAAGCCTTGAGGAGTTTGTATTGTTCAAGACGGTGCCGAACATCCGACGTCTTGGCCACCTTACCCGCGTCTGTGATAAAAACCCAGTGTTACAAGCATACATTGAGCTATAATTCAAGAAATACATCAAGTTAAGAAGAGTAAAAAGACGCTTTTGTTATACAAACCCTAGGGAGGAGTAGGATACTGCAATAAGTCCTGAATCTCATTCCAGGACGGGAGCAGGCCATAAAATATTCCTAAATCCTTATCATAAATGGAGTCGGCATGAGTCAAAAATTCACCTTGAATCGCAGGAATTGCCTTAGCTGAAGCACTCTTAGAAGAATCAGCACCGATCTCGGCCTTGTCAGCTTTCTTAGGCTTCTCTACTAAAGCCGATCCTTCCTCCCACCCTTCAAAAGCTAGGCGGAAAGCATCATCTGTCCACTCCTGGAACACACCTACTTGCTTAGAAGACAAAGCCCCAGTACCACCACCGCTCTGTCCGTCGCCACCATCATCGCTATGACCGTCACCTTCTCCACCACTTCCACTCTCCGCCTCACCTCCTTCATCTTCGCCTCTTTCCTCCTCCACATCTTCCTCCTCCGGGACATCTGGACATGTGCTGGGGGAGGGTCCATCGGACTTCTTAAGTTTCTTCCCCCCGGCAATTGGATGCTTCGAGAAGGGTTTCCTTTTACTGCTCTTCGCCGTGGCCCCTCCTTTAGCTTTGGCGGCCCTCTCCTCAGTTGTGTCTCTTTGCGTGACCACAGACTGGTGTGGCAGGATTAAGTTGAGCCCCAAAAGAGTAGCATTCCTGATCAAATAAGAAGCCGCCCTCTCGCCTTTCGGAATGGCTTCTATTTCTGCAGCCATCTAAACCAAACGATCATTCTCTACAACTGCAAAGCCCCCTGTCGCTAGCAAGAAATAAAGCACATAAGGAGGAGCATTGCAGTCAGAACGGAAATTATAAATAAGATTCAACTTACAGCCAGAGGTGAAACGGTGGAAAGAAACAGAGTCGTCCTTGACAAAGAACCATTCCTTCTTCAACATGCTAAATTTTGAATATAAGTCCAGGACTGGCTTGAAAGACACGGCCGACTCCAAGCTAATATACGGAGACCCCTTCTTGTAGCCTCTTAAGTTGTACAGATACCGAATTTCCCGGTTGGAAGGAGGACGCCCGTATCTCCTCTGGAATATAATGAATAGGCTCACCAAGATGGCATAGGAGTTGGGCTGAAGCTGGAAAGGAGCCACCTTCAAGTATGTGATGAAGCTGACTATCCAAGCATTGATATGTGGAATGGCACCACACATGCAGTGATACCTACTATAAGAAAAATATCCTTCAGGGGGGGTTATACGGCATCACTCCTTCCCCCGGCAACAACATATGCGCTCTGTCGATCCCAAAAGAGCGAGAGATAACATCAAGCTGCTCATCTTTGAGGGAGCTAGGAAAGCAATCAGGCGGTGAGTTCAGGAGCTCTTGAGGACCGTACCCGTCTACTAGCGATCTCGGGGTTGGTCCAGTCGTTCTGGTGCTGCCTGAACTGGGGGCACTATGGAGGACTCTCCTTGGTCCTTAGACTTCTTTTTGTCAGAACGAGTTTCTACCTTATGAGACATTATCTACAACACAAGAAAACACATTGTTAGAACAAGGGATGTAGAGATATAAACAAGCAAGTGTATGCAGTCTGGAATTTCACTCGTAATTCAGAACATAGAAGTGCATTCGGTAGTTCAAGGCCGAAAGGTCATTCGGCACTCAAACTTCCGAATTCATTCGGTAAAGCAAGGCAAAAGGTCATTCGGCACTATATTCCCCAGTCTGTTCGGTAGTCCAAGGCTCAAATACCATTCGGCACCCATTTTCTCCGATCTCATTCGGTGGTTCAGGCAAAAAGTTGGTTCGGTGAAAGAAGGCCTCACCTGGTCCGGCAATCAACTCTGGTTTGGCACTATGATCGATTCGGCAGCTTGGTTCAAACGGTAAGGAATAACGGAGACGTGGAGCCCATACTTATAGGAAAATAGAAACGACCGGACCAACTAGTTTGGCGCTCAGGACCGAATGAGAGTGTCCAAGTCGAAAGGCCTAAAACAAAGCATGACATATGCTGGCATATGCCCCACTTTGAGGGGCAAATGTTGGGTGCGTTTTCCACCACCACCGAGCCAGAAAGAAGAAGGCATCACCGAACCATAGGGAGGAAAGCCAACCGAACCAACACATCTCCAAGGCCTTGCCGAACCAACCCATGCTCCACTACCTGTCGAACCAACCCATCTCCCAGGTGCTACCGGACCAAGGTCTCAACTCCAACCATCTACCACCGGACCAAAGTCCCACCGAACCTACCAGACCAAAGTACTACCGGACCAAAGTCCCACCGAACCTACCGGACCAAAGTGCTACCGGACCAAGGTCTCAACTCCAACCATCTACCACCGGACCAAAGTCCCACCGAACCTACCGGACCAAGGTTTCAACTCCAACCATCTACCACCGGACCGAAGCACTACCGAACCAAGGTGTTGCCGAACCAACGTAGGCAGGCCAGATTGCATCAGCCCAGGCCCACCAGCAGCTATATACATCGAGAACCCCTGCTCCCAGCCTCACTCTATAAATAGATGGGTAGGGGTACAACAATGGCAGACAAGTTTGAGAGCTCAAGCACGGATAGAACTTTCAAACAACTTTCATATACTTGTATCAAAGCTTTGTACTTGTAATCTGAACAGTAAAGGAGAATAACATATAAAGTGGACGTAGGCACATTCTGGCCGAACCACTATAAATCTGTGTGTCTTATACAGTTTAGTCCCTGCTTTTTATATATTTGCATAAATCACCCAGATCACTAAAAACAACATAAACTCAACTAAATCATATGACTTGGAGTTGTTTGCCTATTTTTTGTGCAAACATATATAAATTGAAGTATTATGGGAAAATCAAGTTTTTGGTTGAAATGTGAATTGGTTTAAAAGGAATTGCTTTAAGAAATAAATTGGAAGTTTAAAGTTAAACATTTAAGTATAAATGAAATTCTGTCGAAATTAAGTTATTGAAGTTGTTTGAAAATACTTTGAAATATTTTGAAATTGGAGTAACCCGAATTGATTTTGAACATGAATTGAAATGATATGAAATTCAATAGTTTATTGAAATGTTAAATTGAAAGGTTTGGAATTTGGTTTGTTGACTTGGAAATTGAAAATGGTCCAAATGTGTTGAAATGAAATGAATAGTTTAATTTGATATTAATTCCAAATTCATGTTTTAATATAAACTGTTTTAAAAATATATTATTTCAGAATTTATAATTTTTAATATTTTCAAAGTATTAAACTATTTTAACCTGTATTAATTATATTAAATCATTTTAACCTATTTTAAACCATTTAATTTATTTAAACTAATTAACATGTTTTAACTTATTTTAAATCTAATTAATCTATTTTAAAGCTATTTAATCTATTTTAATTATATTAAATCTATTTTAAATCTATATTAACTATTTATAACTATTTATAACTATTTTCTTCTAAATTCCAAACTAAGTAAAATGGATGGGTTTATATTCAAATTCTCGATTTTTTTAAGTGAATATGGTTAATGATGTTATAACCTAAGTTGGGAATTAAATAACATATTTGGTTTAATATGATATTTTGAAATGAGAGTTTAGCCTAATTTGGAAATATGACTTTTGAAAGGAAATTTAATTTCGAACTATGATTTCAAATGTGATATGATTTCAAAGGTGAATATGATTTCGAAAGTAAGTAATGATTTCGAAAATGATATGTTTGAATTGAATATGATATTTTGATATAAATTGTAAAGTGACTTTTGAAATGTAAAAGAACCATCCGGTGTGTAATAAGCGATTGGTTGTTAAAGAGACCGGATCAGATATTGTCATACTCTCTGCCAATACCGAAAATCACTTTGACAACTGTGTACGCGGTGGAGATTCCAGAATGAAGTAGGATGGTTGGCGACGATCCTATATGAGTATGTACGTGGACCTGACTCCCATGAGTTAGCTTAAGGTGGCTAAAACAGGAGCAATTGACGGGCTAAGTGAGGTCATTCCTCCGATCGGGCACATTCCTTCGATACTATATTCTAATTTTGCGATTGATTTGGTGGCCACCCTATATTTTTTATTTGGGAGTGTGTTCCGAGGTGGGCGGTAGTAGCTGATATGCGTTACCACCAGTCCGGAAGTGTAATTGGTATATCTACCCTGGCATTGTCTAGTTGTGCCGTGTCACCTACCCTATCGAGACCACTACGAGTTTGTTTTGTACCATACCTATGGAGTGCCCTCTGACGACGTCCAGTACGGACGGGATTACGGTACTGTATAGACTATGGTAATATATAAAAATGTGTTAAGGGGGAAATGGGTAACGCCTTAATGCTATTTTAATAATTTATCTTACTGTAGACATATTATAATAGCGTATTGTACTACATAGTAGATAGTTTAACGGATCCTTAGGAGATGTGAATCCCGAACATCTCTTAAGTTACTGCACTCACGTTAGACACTGGATAGGAGATGTCAAACCTTGTAAACATCTCTGACGCCATTCCACTCATAGTTATTTACCGTTGATTTAACTCACATAAGATCTTTTAGTTCTGACTCGAGTGTTTTGTCTTTTCAATTCGCTCGGGTCAGCTTGAGCATTTCAGGATTTGAAGACCTTTTTCTTGAGGATGAAGACGAAGATTTGTACTATTATTACTTATTCTATTATTCCACTGCATTCATACTGTTCCGCTGCATTTGAATATTTATTCTCAGTTTATGTAACTCTGATTCTGTATTGTATAAGTATAATCAAATGTTTTGTAAACAGCTTCATGACCTGTTATTTGATAATTATATTTTGTCATTCCGCTGTGAGATTCTGTTTTGTTTTTCTCTTCCTCTATTTTTTTCTTATTTACCCCATAACAATCCGCCCTTTTGTATGGTTTGAGTTGGCACGTGTCTGCTTAAAACGTACCAAAAGGCAGGATGTTACAACATGTGTGTGTGTGTGTATATATATATATATATGTATGTTTGTTGCACCATGTGGACTGAGCATGTCGACTTATATTCAGTTGCATATGTAATTGTGTATGCTGTTTCATGGGCTTGATCACAGTCACTTTGGTTTGTGCACATGGTTTCACTGTCAACTTGCTGCATATGTTTGGTTCTTGATGTCTTCATGTTGTATACATACATTTTGTAGCTGAAACTTTGACTGGTTTTCAAACTTCGAGTTTTATATCCATTTCCTTATATCTAAACCATTTGTACTTGAATGATGGTCGTCTTGTCCATTCATCTGGACCGTTGTTGTCTCGGCGGTCTGAAGCTTGCATACACTTGTATCTACTTGAAGTTGTTTTGTCTTAGTTGAGTCTGTATGCATATTTTGGTCCATGACTGCTGAGGCTTCACTTGATATCTCTGTATATTGATGTCGTGATCTCTGTAGCATTGTGTCTTCAACATTTCCCAACCATATGCATGCTTCGAGCCTCTGTTTTACTGGTGGTGTTTTGCATTGAGTTGTATTCATGTGTAACAATTGAATTTTTGGTCGAGGCTTGTTTTATGTTGGTTTTTGGATTCTAGTACTCGACAATTTTGTGGTGTTTTTGTATTTCACCTGAGTTGAACCTAGCTTTGCCTCAGGTTTGACCTTGTGCTCGTATCGTGACTTTATTTGTGTTGCACTTGAGTTGAACCTTGCTTTTGGCTGGGTTTGAACTTGTGTTCACCTGTCCCTGCAGTTTTATCAAGTGTATATTGGTGTGCACGGCCTTGTAGCATGTACAGTGATACACTGTGCATGTCACAGGTTGTTCGTGTATGATGAATTCAAAATGTATATGATGACGAACAACCCAAATAACTGAGGAAAATAACATTTTTAAAATGCACATTTTGTTTTACACTGCACAAATATTTCTTTTTCAATTTTACCGCGTTAATGTTTATTTTGCAGATAACTCAGATGCTAGATTCAATCTGGAAAAGAGTTGAAGATAAATACGAGTGAATGAGTGATATATAGTGAGATAGTTGTGTAAATTGAAATGTATTGTAATTGAAATCTGTGTAAATTGAAATGTATTGTAATTGAAATTTTGTATATATAGTGAGAGCACAAATTTGTACTATTCAAAAATTATAATAAAATATTTGTTTGAATTTAAATTCTGTGTTATTTTATTCAGCAAATATTTATTTAATTAGGTTAAAATAAAATAGTACAATAACAAATACATTTAAATGAGTATATATATATATCTGTGTGTGTGTGTGTATTATCATCAAACAAAAATCATATACTAGCATATTCAATAATCTCCCCCTTTTGATGATAACAAACATATATTTAAGATTTTGAATTTATTAAGTGTATTTGATCATTGATGAACTATATTTTCTCCCCCTATTTGAATGCTCCCTCGCTACAACAAAGCTCCCCCATCATATATGCATGGAAATAAATAAAAATATGCAAATGAACCTAGATGCAAATAGAAAATACAAAATAAAATATTTGACCTTTATTTACCAAAATCTTAACTTTTATCTCCCCCTTTTGTTATCAGCAAAAGAGTAATTGTGTTAGAAAAATAGAGATAAAGTAATAGACATTAATACAACATTAATACCCAATCGAGTATAAATATTAAATTTCAATAAAAAATCAAACAAAAATCATAAATACTCTGTTAGGTGCATATTCCACTTTAGAATGATAGGGATGAAAAAACCATATAGTTGTGTCTATTTGTGGTATATTTATATCAGGACTTTGAATATCTACTAACCATGCATAACCGTTAGGACTTTTAAATGAGATTAGTAGTATTCCCAAATTTTTTTTAAAATAATTTTAAGCATCTTCTAACCACGCATAACCATGAGGACTTTTAAATGGGATTAGAATCAACTTGACTATTTAATAATCAATTTTGATATGCGTTCCATACATGCATAACCGTGAGGACTTTTAAGTGAGCATGAAAGCACATAATCAAAAATTCCAAGTAATTCACCCATGCATAACCGTGAGCACTTTTAAATGAGAGTGAATACTTTGGATTTTTTTATTGCTAAAAATATAATAAAATGAAAAACGAATAATTTCCCATTTAAAATACCACATATTGACATACTATATTAGATTTCGATGAGTGATGGTCGATAGAAATATGATATCAATAGAGATGGTTATGGAATTTTTACCCAATAAGAGTTATTATAAATCTTGTTTAAATTTTTAGGGAAATTTACTAAATATACTTTCTCAAGTTATAATATATGATTAATATCAACACTCATCACTTTTTCAATCACTATTTATCTTTTCGATAAACAGTAGGGAGTCAGATTAGTTAATGTAGTCTTTTAAGATCAAATCCAAAAATAATTATAAAATAAAATTTTCTAAAATAACTAATCTGAAACAAGGTCAAAAAAAAAATATTCTAGAAGGGGTTTTATAAGAAAATGTCCGCTAATTTGAAAATCGGTTGGAATGAAGAATATGCAGATATTTTCTTTGAAAATGTGATGCAATTAATGAATGTCTATACATAAAACTCGTTCCACTATAATTTTTCTATCAACTAGATTGCAGTGTAATCTACATCCGAATTTCCCTTTGACTCAAGATTATCATTAGTTGGATGTCATAGACCAGACCGTGAAGTGTGTAACAAAATACCTTAAAATCATTTTTAATAGCTTTTAAATGAAATTCTTTTGAATTTGAATTGAAACCATGCCAATAAACAAACAGTGAACATAGTGTCAGATCCAGAAGCAGTAAGATAAGCAAATATATCCACGTGTATCTAGAATAATCAAAAAAAATTCAAGACAATATTTCTTATCATCTAAACTTGCAATATCATTTGTCCAAACAAATCTATATGAGTTAATTCAAAAACTCTAGAGATACATGTAGTGTTCTCGACATAAAAAGATAATTGGCCAATAATTTTGCATAAGTTAGAATCATAATCAACATTCATTATCACGTAACTGGCTGATTTAATTCAGATTATGGTGCATATTATCACATTTAATAAATCGTTCAAGATAAATATACCGTTATTTATTTTACCTTTACGATAGTTTTTCGTTGTTGCCCATTGTGATTCTGCCACCTTTATACTAGGCTAAGGAACTTTAATTTGTCGCCCTTCGTATACCTGGAACAGCCAGAATCCGGATAGCACTGTTGTTGTTCCTTAGCCTGCCACCAAACCAACACGAGAGATGATTTTTGTGACCTATTTGTTTTTATAGGTCCATGGTTGTTAGTGGCAAAAGATTTTGAAAAATATGTTTGTGTAGACCCAAAACTATTTATATATGTTCCTTTCGACACCCAAATTTGTTTGACTTTGAGGAATTTTGTATTCATGCCTTTCGGAACCAAAATTGGAATTGTTTTCACGTGTTTGGGTCTATACCAACAATTGTTTTGATTGTGTCCAATTTTTCTACAAATTGTGCACTCGGATTTGACTTGATTAATTTTTCTTCTAACAAGTTCAGTTCGATTATGTCCAAGTCCTTGTCTATCTATATTAACAGTTTGTTTTCCTAATAGCATATTTAACGATCTTTCTCGTTTGGAAAATTTTCCTAAAGTTGTAGATAATTGTTGGACTTGTGTTTTGAGAGATTCATTTTCATTCAATAATCGTGTGCACTTTTTAATTGAATTTTCTCTTCTAGTGTTTTCACTCTCTTTCAAAATCAGAATTTCATTTTCAAGCAATTTAATTTTAATTTCTTCTTCGAATGATGGACACTTTTCACACTTAGGGCTCTTGTTTTGATAGTTTTTAACCAATTGATCAAGCTGTTTATTTAAATCTATCAAAGTATCTCTTTGTGATTCAATTTTAGTGTATTTCTCCCTAAGTCGTTCAAAACAGCCATTTACTTCATGAAAATATATAAGTAATTTCGAATGAGTAAGTTTTGATACCTCGCTTGGCTCGTCATCATCACTGTCAGTTATATCACCTCGAAGGCACAGATCTGCTTTTTCACTCTCACTGCCGGTGCTTTTATCATCTTCATCAGTTTCATCCCAGGTGGCTGCAAAACTTCTCCTTTTCGGTTTCTTTCCTTGGCTGAGTCGATTCTGTGGACCATTGGGTTTGATATGACCAGGTTTATTGCACTTGTGACAAATGATCTCCTCCTCTTCTGAGTTGTCTAGTGTTTTGACTATTCTTCTCTTCAATTTTTGATTTAGAGTTGGATTTCTGTATTTGCGGTTCCACTTTTCGAATCTCTTTATTAGTAGCGCCAGCTCAGCTGCTCCATCATCATCATCATCATCATCATCACTTTCTGTTGTTCCTTTAAGAGCTATTGATTTCTTTCGAGTATCACCTCCTTCTCGTTCTTCTTTGAATTTCATTTCTAGCTCATAAGTGGTGAGATTTCCGATGAGTTCTTCAACTTTGATTTGTTTCAAATCCTTCGATTCTTGAATAGCAGTGACTTTGGCTTCAAAATTCCGTAGAAGGATTTTGAGGATTTTTCAAACTATTTCCAACTCTGTGTATGATTTTCCGAGAGCTTTTGATTTGTATACGAGATTGGAAAGTCGTCCGTACATCTCTTTGACATTTTCTTCCTTGGCCATTGTGAAATTCTCGTATTCGCTACTTAGCATGGCAAGGTGAGATTCTTTGACTTGAGATGTTCCTTCGTGAGTCACTTCAAGTGTGTGCCAGATTTCCTGCGCGGTTAGACAATGTGAGACACAATTAAATTCAATTTGATCGAATGAACAAATAATAGAATTCATGGCTTTGGCATTAGCATTCTATAATTTATTTTCTAGATCTGTCCATTGATCCATCGATTTTTCAATTTCCCGATTATCTACAACTATAGTTGGTGTCCTATATCCTGTCTTAACTATATTCCAAGCATCAATGGTCTTCAGAAAAATTTTCATTCTATTTTTCCAATAAGCTGTTCACCATTGAACATTGGTAGTCTAACTATGGACTGACCCTCGGCAAAAGCATTATTAAAAGAAGCCATTTAAAAATTTTAAAACAACAATTTGTTTTTGAAAAATCAAAATTTTAAAATCAAAAATTGGCTTTTGTTCCTAGCTCTATTACCACTTGTAGGATCGATTTCACCCTAGAGGGGTGTGTGAATAGGGTGATACTAATAGTTATAAAAATTTAATGTGGAAATATATAAAATAATTGCAATACAGATATAGCAAAATAATAGCAGCATAGATAATAGCAGAATATTAAAAACAGAAATAGAACAACACAGATTTACCCAACTTCGGCAAAACCCTGCCTACGTGCTGCCCCCAAGGTTTCTACTAGAAATTAAGTAGTCAGACGCTTACACACGTAAACTCGCGACACCCGCTATCGACTAACCTAACTCTACGCTTTAAACCCTGCCACAACTCAGCCATTGAGTTGCGAATTCTCGAACTACACCACCGTAGTTCGTCCCCTAGTCACACGACTAGAATTTAATAAAAGTTTAAAAGAAAAATACAAATTAAAAACAACTTTAAAAACAAAAACCCTAATATAAAAATTAAGAGCCCAATGGAAATTATAAAGGCCGGCCCAAAACAAAGTATAGTAAAAAAATGTCCCCTTCTCCTTTTTTTATTATTGGTCGTATCCTTGTTTTTGTGAAAATGGCGTCTTCTTCTTTTCTTTGCTCCTCTTCGTTCAAAATTAGGGCTACTGAGAAATTGAGTACGTCGACTTCAGTTGTTGATTGAATGATACTTCGAATGCTTTCTTCGATTGATTGATTTGTTCAGAGCTGCTACAAACTGTCGAGCGCGTATACTTGATTTAAAATTGGTACGTGATATTCCTTTCCGACTTTGTTTATGCTTGACCTAGATTCGAGTTATTTATTAGATATACTTCAATGATTAGCTCTCTGGTTTGCTTGAACTCGAATGCATCCATATGCCGATGATGTTAATGGGTTTATAGGGTTGAAAACCCTAAATTTTCAATCGAATATATTGTTTGAATTCGTCTGATAATTTTAGCTTGGCCGTTTGATTTTGATTGAATACATGCGATTCATCCTGACCGATTTAATTTCGTATATACTTTTGCTTGATTATCAGGACTTTGATTTTGGCTTGTTCGATTTTTTCTTGGTCACCATGTGCTAACCCATCCTTTGGCAAGGCTGTAGGCAGGCGGATTTAACTAAGTCGACTTCACGATTATCGAGGTGGGAACATGATGGATTCGGTTTAAAAGGATGAAGTTCACCTGGATGTGCCGGTCGGCATTGAGATGAGGCTATGCCGCTCGGCATTGTGACAAGATTGGAGTCGCTCGGCATTGGTGGGTAGCTCGGGATTGGTGAGGTGGATCGGTCTTGGTGAGGTGGCTCGGCATTGGTCGCTCGGCGTGGGTGGCTCGGCATTGGTCGCCCGACATCGTGGGTCCTTCGGCATTGCTCGCTCGGCGTGGGTGGCTCGGCATTGGTCGCCCGACATCGTGGGTCGTTCGGCATTGGTCGCTCGGCATCGTGGGTCGTTCGGCATGGCAACCTCGCTCGGCATCGTGGGTCGTTCGGCATGGCAACCTTGTTCGGCATGTCAACCTCGCTTGGTATTCTCTGTTTGGACCAACCTCGTTTGGCATGCGTGGTTCGACATCAAGTGGCTCGGCAATTGATGGGATACGACTCGGCCTAGGTGGCTCGGCGAATGCCGCTCGGTCGGGGATGAAAGGTATACATGGCTCGGCAATGGCCTTGGTGGGCCCAAACTATTCAGGAGGCCCAACAACCTGGTTTTGCCTATAAATACAGCATATGGGGGTTCAGAAAAGGGATCTTCTGGCAGCTCTCTTACTTTCTATTTTCTAAGGCTGAGGCTACTCTGCCATTTTGTAACTGTAATTGATTCGAATATCAATAAAAAGGAAACTTCTAGAGTGGACGTAGGCCGGAGTTAGCCGAACCACTATAAAATGTTGTTCTTTACTGCTTTCATTTTAATTTTGACTATCCTTCACATTATTACTCTCTACATACACACTATCTCTGAGCTGTGACTGGTATTTGGTGCTTTCATCTGGATTTGTGTGTTGGTGACCAATTTTGGCGCTAACACTTTGGTGCTTTCACTGAGAACTCAAGCACTCGGGAATTTTGGAGTTAGGAACTTGGATCCTAGAAAGCAATGGCTAGACCACCAACAAGGAAGCAAGCAGTGGAAAGGAGCAATCTGGAAGGAAGTCAAGCGGCCTCTTCTGGAGCTGGAGTGGATCATGCATCCACGTACATAACTCAGGACGAGATGCAGGTGATGATGAATTCTATGCAGGAGCAGATGATGAAACGACAAGAGAAGATGATGTAGGCTCTTCTTAGGCAATTTGGACAACCAGGAACTCCAGGTGCTCAAGTTTTTGGAACTGGACCAGAGGAACTCAACCAGCGGACAGATGGAGTGATTCAACAGGGGGCAGCTCCCAATCAACAAACAGCTAACAATCTAGATGGAACTAGACTCGGGGGCACACCACCAGGTAATGCTGGACCAGTTCATGGAGGGATACCAGATGACGCTACGCAGCCCGACGTTGATAGGAATACGGGAGTATGTGATGTGGAATATGTGCCAGAATTTCCTCGGGGACTTGGGGGCAGTCTGGAAACATGGATAGGGGGCAACCCTTGGTTAGAAACACTGGATTGGCTGACATTATCAGGCAGAATATTCACGGAGGTCTGACAAATAGGGATTCAGAGGGAGTTAACAAAAGTCCGTTTACCCGGAACATCGGGACAGCTAGGAATCCGCCCGATTTCAAACTACCCACTCTGGAAGTATACAACGAAAAGACGAATCCCACCGACCACTTGATGAGGTACACTAGGCATATGGAAGTGCTGGGAGCAACGGAGGAGGTTATGGCCCGATGTTTCCCCCTGTACTTGACTGATATTGCTACTATGTGGTCCAGACAGCTGGTGGATGGATCCATTGGAACATGGACGGAACTGGTGGACAAGTTCTTAAGTCAGTTTTGAGTTCACATAAAAAGGCCAAAGAACGTGATGACGCTAACGTCAGTCAAACAGGGGGCGGATGAATCGCTTAGGGCATTCTTAACTCGATTTAATGCAGTAGTTGCTTCGGTGGATCGGCCAGATCCATCAATGGTTCTGATGGCTGCGGCATCAGGAGTCAGAGATAATTCAGATTTCAAAGTATCGTTGGTACGGGACCCACCGTTGGATCTTGGGGAATTCTTTCATGAAGCTGAAAGATTTCTTCGACAAGAGGATGCATGTTTGAACATGAGGTCAAAGGAAGTAAACATGACTAAGGATGGAGGAATACCCGGCGAAAGCTCGGGTGGGGGCAAGGATAAAGGGAAAAGGAAGCGCTGGGGAGAACCAAAGTTCTCCACTTACACAGGATTAAACGCAACGTTGAGCAGATATTCTTGGATACTCGAGATCACCTTCCGTATCGAAGGCCGGCGAGGAGGGAGCCCTCAGAACGAGAAAGGGCGTCAGGAAGGCACTGTCTTTTTCATGACCTGGACGGGCATGATACTAACTACTGCCGGCATTTGAAGGACATAATCGAGGAGCATATAAGGAATGGTCAATTGCGACAATATGCCGGAACTCGGAATGTGGCGGTGGAACAGGAGCAGCCACCGCCTACCTTGAACGACGAGGGCATGAGGCCCAGGAATGGTGGCCGATTGGTCATCAACTAATCTTGATGGTTTGGAATAAGTAACAAACTCCGGGCAAACGGTTAAATCACTTACTCATGTACGGGGTCGGAGATAACCCTCAGGCATGCTCTGAGATGATGGCTTACCGAGACGCCCTGGTTTGTGAAATCTGTTTCTTCCTTTGACTTGGACATTTTCTTTTTCTGGTTTGGTTTTGGAGTTTGGTTTGAACTCCCTGTTTTGCTCATTTTCTGGTTTGGATTCGGGTTTGGATGTTTGTTTTTTGGTTTGGATTTTTGATATGGATTTCTAGTTTTCTGTTTGGATTTGGATTTGGATTTCGGATTGCATTTTGATTGGATTTTCTCTGGATTTTGGCTAAAACATCGTCAAGTATGGACTATGCTCGGCAAGGGTCCGAAGAGACCAGGATTAGGCCTAGGACTTAGGCCTTATATTATCGGTTACTATTTCAGGTCGTCGAGTATGGACTATGCTCAACAAGGGTCCGGAGTGACCAGGATTCGGCTTAGGACTTAAGCCATGGCATTACTCAACGTTCAGGGACACTGAACCAGGAACACCATGGCATTACTTGACATAGGTCGTCAGGTGCAAGTTGCACTTGGCAAGAACTCGGAGAGGTTACGGATTTTGATATTAGCTATGAATAGCTAAGGATTCGAACAAGGACCCGGAGCGGTCCCGGACTTGGATATCGACCCGGAGAGGTCACGGATATGGTTATAGGTTATTGGATATGGATGGATTGGAACTCGGTAGTCGGGTTCAGATGGATGTGGAATTGGATAAGGACTTGGTTACTAGATAGGAATTGGATATCGACTCAGAGTAGTCATAGATTCAGATAAGGATACGGCGATGGCACTTGGATAAGATGGATTGGATTATGAATCGAAAAGTATGGATGTGGATAACATACATACTTCGGATATCGGACATGAGGCTATTCAAAACACACCTTCCAATAGCAAGGCATGTTTTGGGGGGCAAAGTGTTAACCCGCCCTTTGGCAAGGCTGTAGGCAGGCGGATTTAACTAAGTCGACTTCACGATTATCGAGGCGGGAACATGATGGATTCGGTTTAAAAGGATGAAGTTCACCTGGATGTGCCGGTCGGCATTGAGGTGAGGCTATGCCGCTCGGCATTGTGACAAGATTGGAGTCGCTCGGCATTGGTGGGTGGCTCGGCATTGGTGAGGTGGATCGGTCTTGGTGAGGTGGCTCAGCATTGGTCGCTCGGCGTGGGTGGCTCGGCATTGGTCGCCCGACATCGTGGGTCGTTTGGCATTGGTCGCTCGGCATCGTGGGTCATTCGGCATGGCAACCTCGCTCGGCATCGTGGGTCGTTCGGCATGGCAACCTCGCTCGGTATTCTCTGTTTGGACCAACCTCGTTCGGCATGCGTGGTTCGGCATCAAGTGGCTCGGCAATTGATGGGATATGGCTCGGCCTAGGTGGCTCGGCGAATGTCGCTAGGTCGGGGACGAAAGGTATACATGGCTCGGCAATGGCCTTGGTGGGCCCAAACTATTCAGAAGGCCCAACTACCTGGTTTTGCCTATAAATACAGCATATGGGGGTTAAGAAAAGGGATCTTCCGGCTGCTCTCTTACTTTCTATTTTCTAAGGCTGAGGCTACTCTGCCATTTTGTAACTGTAATTGATTCGAATATCAATTAAAAGGAAACTTCTGGAGTGGACGTAGGCCGGAGTTAGCCGAACTACTATAAAATCTATTGTTTTTTACTGCTTTCATTTTAATTTTGACTGTTCTTCACATTATTACTCTCTACATACACACTATCTCTGAGCTGTGACTGGTATTTGGTGCTTTCATCTGGATTTGGGTGTTAGTGACCAATTTTGGTGCTAACACCATGGCTTTGATTAAACTTGACTTTGGTTCCGTTCTTTATTTCCTTTGACCTCGGCATTATCTGGATTGCTACCACTTGTTCAATTTACCATATATATATATATATATCTGTTTGAAATTTTTTGACCCATGGCTTGTTTGGTTTTTGATTTTTCATCCATTGTTGGCAACGATCGAATTTTTTAAACTGCTTGGACTCATGACTTGATTATTTTGAAATTTCTGACTTTGTGAAAAAAATGGAGTTCGACTTGTATATTACTGGTTCCTTTTGTAAATAAACATCTTGTAGTTTGCTGGTCTTCATGTAGCTTGTCTGCACTTGATTATTCGAGCTGCTGTTTCATTCACTTGTGAATCATGACATTGTTACTGCAACATGTTTGGATGTTGTAATTCACGGTATTGAGTTTTGGTTTATATCGAGTACATGTCTACATGCTTCAACGCATCCCATATTATTACTGCATATATATATATATATATGTATACATGTATGTTTGCGCATGTATATATGTATACTTGTGATGCTTTGACCGACTTGATACTCTGTTGCCACCTCTGGTGCATTTATATCATGTATTCTAGTTGCATATGAATATGTGTACTTGTGTGTTCATGTAGATATGTATATTGATATTCAAGTGTGTCTTTGTGTTTGCACTGTGTTGTTGCTTCGAAGATTACTGCTTGGTTGCACTGTCCATTTCCTGGCATCAACCCTTTGTACATGTTGGAGTCTGGTTTGCATTTGTGTTCATCATATAGTCTGCTTTGGAGCTTGTTGATAGTTTGGGTTGCTCTGACCAGTTCATTACATTCATGTGAGCTTCAATTGCTCCTTTGGGTAGTCCTGCAATCCACTCTGTTACATTTCATATATATGTTCCTTTATACTTTGTACTGCCCAAATGTGTTCATTTGTTTGCATTTAACTTTGATTGTGTTGTCTGCACTAAAATGCTGTGCACTGCATGTATAAATGTATACATGTGTTTATATATATGTATGTATGTTGCATTATGTGGACTGAGCATGTCGACTTATATTCAGTTGCATCTGTAATTGTGTATGCTGTTTCATGGGCTTGATCACAGTCACTTTGGTTTGTGCACATGGTTGCACTGTCAACTTGCTGCATATGTTTGGTTCTTGATGTCTTCATGTTATGTACATACATTTTGTAGCTGAAACTTTGACTTGTTTTCAGACTTCGAGTTTCATATCCATTTCCTTATATCTGAACCATTTGTACTTGAATGCTGGTCATCATGTCCATTCATCTGGACTGTTGTTGTCTCGGCAGTCTGAAGCTTGCATACACTTGTATCTACTTGAAGTTGTTTTGTCTTAGTTGAGTCTGTATGCATATTTTGGTCCATGACTGCTGAGGCTTCACTTGATATCTCTGTATATTGATGTTGTGATCTCTGTAGCACTGTGTCTTCAACATTTCCCAACCATATGCATGCTTCGAGCCTCTGCTTTACCGGTGGTGTTTTGCATTGAGTTGTATTCATGTGTACACAATTGAATTTTTGGTCGAGGCTTGTTTTATGTTGGATTTTGGATTCTAGTACTCTATAATTTTGTAGTGTTTTTGTATTTCACCTGAGTTGAACCTAGCTTTTCCTCGGGTTTGACCTTGTTCTCGTATCGTGACTTTATTTGTGTTGCACTTGAGTTGAACCTAGCTTTTGGTTGGGTTTGACCTTTTGCTCACCTATCCCTGTAGTTTTATCAGGTGTATATCGGTGTGCACGACCTTGTGGCATGTACAGTGATACACTGTGCATGTCACAGGTTGTTCGTGTATGATGAATTCAAAATGAATATGATGACGAACAACCCAAATAACTGAGGCAAATAACATTTTCAAAATACACATTTTATTTTACACTGCACAAATGTTTCTTTTTCAATTTTACTGCGTCAGTGTTTATTTTGTAGATAGCTCAGATGCTGGATTCAATCTGGAATAGAGTTGAAGATAAATACGAGTGAATGAGTGATATGTAGTGAGAACAGTTGTGTAAATTGAAATGTATTGTAATTGAAATCTATGTAAATTGAAATGTATTATAATTGAAATTTTGTATATATAGTGAGAGCACAAATTTGTACTATTCAAAAATTGTAATAAAATATTTGTTTGAATAAAATATTTGTTTGAATTTAAATTCTGTGTTACTTATTTTTTTCAGCAAATATTTATTTAATTAGGTGAAAATAAAATAGTACAATAACAAATACATTTAAATGAATATATATATATATGTTTATTATCATCAAACAAAAATCATATACTAGCATATTCAACATAGTTTATATCACAATATTTAATATAGTGTTAGTACCAAAATGTAGCACCAACACCCAAGAGATTAAGTAGAGAATAAAAGTGATGAAAAGTAAATGAAAATGAGTATAAACAGAACAACACACATTTATAGTGGTTCGGCTAATAGTTGCCGACGTCCACTTGAAATTTTTATTGATAATATAGCTGTTTTACAAGTGTTGTTCTTATGGTTCGACACCACTCCTCAAGCAATTACAAGAAATCATGTAAAATTTGCAAGAGAGCCAAAAGATCCCTGAAATGATGCCCATCCATGTGTATTTATAGCTATAGGTCGATGGAAAATGCTCCACCATGTTCTCCTCCACGATCTGCATGATCTAAAAGTAGTTTATCTTGAGTAAATGTGGCCTTGTTAACAACATGCATGAACCGGTACCGATCCATAAGATCTTCTTATGAATCTTTTTAGCCATTTTGAGATGAAGTGATATATCATTAGCTTTGTGATTCCAAACTTGTTTGTGTATCTATGAGCTTGTTTCTAAATCAATATGATGGATCGGTAGGAGGAATAAACTAGTTGATTTCTGGTGCTTGAGTCTTTTGATAGCAAACAACGGGTGATCGATCTTTGGAGCTTGGAATATACTTCCGGCATCAAGACTAAATAGTAAGAGGAAAATGGAGTGGTTCTGAGGAGATCCTATGGATCGGTACCAATCCATAGTCATGGATCAGTACCGATCCGTTAGATTGATGGATTGAGTCTTGGAACTTTTAGAATGGTCTTGTTTCTGCCTCGTGGCCTTGGTTATGCTTAGTTTCTGGACTTTACGGATATCTCTCTGGATCTTCTATCTCGATAGCTTTCAAGTTCTATTTGTCAAGTCAGTCTATTTACTGCTTGGTCAAAAGGCTGCATAATACTTGCCTTCTAAAGTGCATCTTGTTATAAACACAATGTGCTTTGAATCGGGACAAGTTGGGATTGCCATATCGAACTCCAATACATGCTTCAAATAGTAGTTATCCTTTCTTCGGACTGTTTCAACGAAGTGTTGCATCTTTAGCTATTCGTTACGATGCTTCGATAGCAGCTGGGACATAAAATTGGGGTGTGCTCTCATGATCTGTTATTCCGAGCTTGTTAATGTTTAACCAATTCCCTTTTCAGATCTTTTAGGTTCAAATATGTCTTCAATCGATTCCAATTGCTAAACGTCAAATATGCGCGCACACACAAGTGCTATGATTTTCCATCATGTCTTGATTCTATGTACCGACCGATTCCTGTGAAACACTAGGTGTATATATATATATATACACGTATATACCTTTTTTAATACTGATCGATAGGTTCCAATCCATGAGCATAGATCGATACCGATCCACCCTTTAAGATTAGGCGAGTTAATTCCATAATTTTCTAGGTCAGGGGCATTATATACCCTATGCTTCTTTTCACTTCACTTTATCTTGTTTATTCGAGTTTCCATCTTGGTCTGCCATTGAGAAACTCTTGTCCTTAAGTTAAACTATCTCTATCTGACATCAGAACCGATGCCGCTACCCATCAAGCAACCACCTCCACCACTCACTACCTCAACTTCCATACTTTGACCACCGCTCGATCTATCTGGATTACACTCGACCCATCTTTGGTTAATTCCCAATTCGAAGCCTGAAATTTGAATTGAGCACTCCCTCTATGCTTGAACAAACTTAGGTAGGTTATGGAAATGAATACAGATGCTAATGAACTTCATGTTGAAGATAGTGCTATGGATCGAGGAGCGCGGTGGAAAAGGGATGAAAACCCACTAATGGTATGGATCGGTACCGATCCAACCCTTGGGAATTTTTGGTTTTCAAACTCTTTTTTCAGAGTTGCATTATCAATCAATGATTAGATTTTGCCAAATACTATCTCCCGGATTCTTAAGAATTTTCAAAGCTTAGTTGATGACGTGAATCCATTGGGACGGTCAGCGATGATGGTCACTTCGAATAATATCCAGATTTTTAAACGAATTGTTGCACGATATCGAAAATCGGCATTGCACGATACTACAAAACACAGCACTAGGTTTTCACTTTAGCATAGGGCACGAATTTTAATCAATTTGATACCAATTATATGTCGGGTTCTGATAGCTATGGCTCATGGACGTTCCAAGCATTTCTCTGCTTAAGCTGCAGATCCATCAATGTCTAAGTATGCCGAATCAAACACCGAGTCAAGCTCGAATCCAATTCCATCTGGCCAACAACTCCAGCATAACCTGCATCTCAACCTACAAATCCACAAATAGAACAACCTATTTTGGAAGTTCCGATGGAGCCTGTAAAGGCCCAAAAGTTGAACTTGCCCCTGATACTCTTGGTAATGCCATTATTTTAGATATCCTGTCGACTCTGTTGCTTAAAAATCAAGGAAGGATCGCTTAGGGTAATTTATGAGAAGCACGGAATCCCATTTGAGGACGTTTTGGTTCCGGCATGCCACTAGAGAGTGCACCATCTGCCAGATGGGTATACAACATGTAATAAGTATACATGCTTAGTAGGAGGCATCCCACCATTTAATCAGTTTATCCGACAAGTTCTCTATTTTATGCGATTGGCTCCAGCTCAGCTTCTTCTGAACAACCAAGGTTTTAAATCTCGCTCATCTCGGGCGAGATCTCGGGCGAGATCTCGTTTTCAAGCCTAGGCGATTCGAAACAACTGATTTCGTTTGAATCTCGTCTGACCCAAATCTCGGACGAAATTTCAGTATCTCGTCCGGTATCTCGGACGAGATTTAACAGCGAGATATCGGCCGAATTTTTGAATTTTGGAAAAAATCAACTCTTTTTCCGTATTGGGATAGCTCATCCTTTACCTTAATTTAAGCCTTCTTAATTGTACTTTTTTAACCCTTATTTCTTATATAAATCTCATTTAATCTTCGTCTCTTATTTTACGGCAGTGACAAGTGTAAGAAGATGATAAAATCTACATCGATTATGGTAAGTATTTCACTTTATGATTTTCATTTAGGTTTCTGATCCAAATTAATTTACATCCGATTTCATTTTTCTTTTTTCGACACTTTCTTGAGTTTTTTTCCTAACCCTATTTTTTTGCGGCTATAAATTTTGGGCTTCACTTATTTAACTTTATGTTCTAAATGGATTTCCAATTTGATTTCATTTAGTCTTTGCTGCTATAATTTTTTTCCTCAAGGCTTATTTTTAAGCAATAAAGGAATTCTCTTTCATCTATTAATTTCATTTGATGATTACATGTTCATTTGTACATCATTTTTTTGCTTTTCTTATAATATTACTAAATGTTTGAAATTGTTTGTAATATGTATGCTATTTTCTACATTTGTTTGAAATATCTATGCTATTAGTTGCTTAATGAGATTTTGTTTGCTAATAATTAAATACTATAATCAGACATAGAATATCTTAATTCTACTGGTAGACTTTTGTATTTGAAGTTATAAAATTAAGATTTCCCTTGCAGCACTATAAATCATAAAAGGTAGAAATGAGACATTATATTGTGTAGGAAAGTTAAGTGAATGATCAAAAAAAGTAAAGGTGCATATGTTATGGTTTGTTTCTTGTCTACTTTATCTCATATGATATTATATTGAACATTATTCATGAAATCTAGTTATTTTTTTATTTTACCTGATACAAGTGATATTTTTCCAAACTAAATTACTAATGATAAGCGTGTGATATATTCAAGGTAAGTGCATACTGTTTTCCTTAAGGTAGTGACTAGTATTATAAATTTAGGTGTATGAAAACTAATTTTTGACATGACATAAACTCCGAGATAACTTCGAAATGAATTTTGGAAACCGAGATGTAAATCCGAGATGGACGACCGAGATGCACTCATCTTGTTTGAGATCTCACCCGATACGAGATAAGCTATCTAAATTCTTCGAGACGAGACGTGACCGAAATCCGAGATTTAACCTTGTGAACAACTATGCATTTCTTCGTAGTCTGTTCATTATATTTGCTCACCATTTTGATCGGGTCCCTGGTAATCAAGAGATCTGATATCTATTCAGCTTCAAGCATCGCAAGGGAAATTCTTCCCTCATCTTTTTAGAGCCATCCAGGGGGTGTCGAATATGGTTGGCACTTAAAACAAACTAAGCTATTTTAAGGAGGAATTCTTTTTTGTTTGCTTTCCTCCTAAGTTTGCACAACAACGGTTGTCTTCCCTTAAGTTATGTTCCTATTTTCTTTGTACAAACTCATGTTCATGGTTTTGTTATTGTTGAACGTCATTTTCGTTCTTTGTAGATGTTCCACGCATGCCTAGCAATGCGGCTGTGGCAGAAACCCTCCGACAACTTCACCAAATTCTAGAGGGCGAGAGACAGGCTAAGATATTGCTAAGTGATGAAAATCTACAGGCCTATAACCTATGGGACCCAGATTGTAGCATCGGCCTTGTTCTGAAAGCTACTGATAGCAATGAGGATGATTCTTCATCCAGTGATAATAAAGACCACTCACTGGTGCCCCCAGTCCAAAGTCCAGTAGTCGAGATCAACGACGTGTAGGAGCATATCGAAGAAGGTAAAATTAGAGGTGAAGGTGAGTGAGGAAATGAAGGAGAAGGAAAAGGACATGTGGGTAGTGATGCAAGCCATGATCTATCTGATGATGAAGATGACGAAGACTAATAACCTCTTCAATAGAGAAGCCTTAAGACTAAAATTGGCACAAAGAAGACTCTGATTTCACCTTCGCCAATCATAGCTTCATTTGAAACTCCCATATAGGCTTCGGAGGATCCTTTTGCTAGTCTTGGGCCAATCCCAAATGTAACCGACTCCTTTGGCCTCGCTAATATGAGTATTGGGGATGTTGGGTCCCCTATTCATTTCCAAGAAGATGTGCCTTCTAACAAAGCAGGGGAGATTACCCTTGTTAGCAAAATTCAAACACATGGTCCGTTGGGGGGACACTAGGACACTTACATGCACACACGCATGAACCACACTCTGCATAACTTATGTCGTGCTTTTGTCTTGTTAAAGCTGATCAGATGGGATATCAGTTAAGGCATAAACCAATCGTGCTACCCTACCATCCCAGTCATGATGCCAGCTAGCGCTCAAGTCGTGATTGTGGGAGAAGAGAGAAAGACTATAGGCTACATAACTCTCGATCTAGATCCAGATCCAGGTCACCCTCATCCATCGATTTGGAAAAGCACTCTAGTCACTATGACGATGTCCTTCGTGATGACCCTCTCGTGCTTCCCTCTCTACCAAGCAGCCAACGTCGTCCCACACTTCTCGACATTATCATCGGCCATTGAAATCCACTGCTTCTGATGCTTCTCGACATATATCTAATAAAGCACCTATCGAGAAGCCTGTTGAACAGCCTATCATTGAAAAAAAACAACTGATTTCCTCTAATCCTTAAATAGCTGAATTGCAATGTCGCTTCTCGAAGCTCAAGTTTGTTCCAAATCTAAAAGATATTCCTCTGAATATTAGGGAGCAGGTGGTATCCTATGTTGATGACATGTACGATCAGTACTACACTTGGAGGAGGATGGCCGAGCAAATCTCAGAGTACGCCGAGAGTCTAGATATTGAGATTTTCGGACTTCAGCTGACACCAAATCAGAATGATATGATTATCACTCATCTTGATGCAGAAGTTGCCGAGCTAAAGAAGGCATAGGAAGTCATAGATCAAAATGTCAAGGACTTAAACACGACGATAGAGCAAGAAAGTAAGAACCACTTGAGTCAAGTTTAGTCCCCTCACCATAGAAATCATGAATTAGTCGAAGCAGTAAAGGGGCTGAAGGCACAACTTGAAAAAGAAAAGAGGGAGAAAGATGAGGCCCTCTAAACGGCTCAAGAATACTGCGAAGAAACGTTGAGGCTCGTAAGCAGAGGGATAAAATGTGGAAAAAGGCTAAGAAGGTGGATGAGTTGGTGGCAGCTGTAGAGAGGTGAATTAAAGATAGTTTCGATGTACTCATTGCCAACTACAATGCTAACATTCTTAAGTATTAAGACTTGGCATGGATTGGCAAAGCTTATCCCCTTGCTCTGGCAATGGCATGGGAGAAGATTGCGTGGAAAGAGCAAAACATTCAGAAGCAGATGAAGTGACTTGGCAGAACTTGAGAAAGAGATCCTTAATGCAGAGGAAATTGAAGCGCTTAGGACATGTGAGCTTATTTTACATCTGAAGCTAGATCCCATAGTTTAGAAAGATCAAGCTGAAGACTCCGGCACCGCTCCTCAAGAAAATACTAAAGGCCTTACTTTTGGGCCTACATCTTCCTCTACCATTCCATCAGATTCTATGTATAATCCGGATGCGTCGTAACTTCACAAGACAAGCTTGTTATCTCGTATCTAGAAGGGGAACTCAGATGGTATGCCTGCCCACACCGACCCTCAATCAGGTGGAGGTATATCATTGACCTCACCCATATTTAAGAGAGCCCATATGATGTCGGTCGATGTAGTTAATCTCTCATTTCATCTTTCTCAAATTTCGGATCAGCCTACGATTTAAGTCCTCCGAAGTAGAGCTTCCAACCGGGACCACACATGACCATGACCGATTCAATAATCGTATTTATCTCTAGGATGATCCTAAGAATCCCCATTGGTGATGGTGTCCAGGTGCAAAAATGATTGATACGTTATAAGAAGAGGGGCCTGGTGACTTCCAAGAGACAAATGTGGATGATGATACTGAGAACAATGGGTCGATTGATCATACTCAAGGGCTTTCAATGAGAAAACATCTTGAATAACAGCTCAAGTCCACAACAGAAACAAAGCAAGAACCGACTGGCTTTTTTCCTCCTTCTCTATCAATAGCTTTTCCCGCTGAGACCATTTTTGATACGATTATGCTACCCATGACCGGGAGCACTTAAAGCATGTCTGTCGCCGCATTACTTAGCCCGCCTTCGAAGGGCAAGGGAAGTGGAGGAAGAATAAGGAAGAAGCCAAAGGGATCCGTTGGGACATCTTATGTAAAGAAGAGGACCAAGAAATGGTCGTCCATCCCCTTTGTGCTTTCGGTTGTATAGTATTAGGAACCAACTTTTGTTTTTAAGTCGGTTATGTGCAGGTTCGATCCCCGCTTTTGCTTTTAGTCTAGTTGTCAATAACACTTGTACTTTTTCTTCCAAATCTTATTTTAGTTGTGAATAATAAAGAATTTTCATTTTGTTCAAGTCTTATTTTAATTTGTCCAAGGGTTCAAGAAATGTGTTTTACATTCAATGTATTTGCGGTCCACTTCTCATCATCATTATTGGACAAAATTATTAGTCTGTTCCATCGTTTGCAAGTAAAGAATGATCACGAGAGTGTTTGTTCGCATATGACCATATTCAACTCTAGACCTTGGTCAAACTCCACTTGATTAGAAAGTTAACTTAAACATACATTTCAAGGACGTTTTGAGTGCGATCGTGCCTAACTACTAGCATCAATCGAGTTAATTCATCTTTAGATGTCTATCTAGACATCCTTCTCTAGAATACATACCTTAACCATGCCAAACTATAGGTGTCAATCGAAGTTAACCACTTAATCATAGTGGTCTAAACATTCTTTTCTAGGATGTTTATCTTTGATCGTGCCTAACTATGGGCATTGATCGATGTAAGTAAGATCTCGCCTATCTCCGGACATAGATCTGTTGTCTAGCCTACTTTGAGCAAGTGTGGATGGGTCTGCCAAACTCTAGGCATGAGTAGTAGGAGCTAACTATCTCGTTCAGCCTTTGATTGTTTATACTCCTGCCCCTAAGTCTTAGGTTAGAGGAGTTGTTTGGCATCTCTTCAAACGCCAAGTGTGGTTGAGCTTCATGAATCCAATCATAGATTACAGAAACTTGGTTGGCACTTGTCTCTGGGTACCCACAAACCTATAGTTTGCACATGCAAGTTCATCTAAGTAAATGTCACTTATCCAAATGCAAAATCAAGATAGACGGAATCATATGCTTTGGAAGTCATTTCTTTTATAGACGCTAGAAATGATAGATTCTGTCTAGTTACATAACTTTGACTAGATATGTACAAATTTACATTCAAGTGAAATGGCGTCGCAAGTGTTCGCTATTCCATACCTGCGAAAGTGAGATCCCATCCACTATTGCCATCTTGAATGTACCATCTCCAAGCGTATGTTCAATTGCATATGGACCTTCCTAAGTCGGGCCAAGTTCCTAGGGCCTGGGAAGATTCATTTGAGAATGAGATCGCCAATTTCGAAGGTTCGAGTCCTGACCTTGGTATTGTAGTATCGGGCGACTCGGTTTCGATGCATGGTTGCTCTCAAGTTAGCTTCATCACGCTTCTCATCGATAATATCAGGAGACTCTAGCAGGAGTTCCTTATTTGTCCATAGATTATAGTGAATCACTCAATGAGAATGTACTTCTAGTTCAATCGGGATCATAGCCTCTGATCCGTAAGCTAGGGTGAATGGAGACTGGCCAATCACAGACTTATGGGTCGTTCGATAAGCCCAAAGTGCCAATGTAAGTTCATCGACCCGCTTGCCTTTTGCCTTCTCCAATCACTTCTTGAGAATGGACTTAATGATCTTGTTAACTGTCTTGACCTATCCATTCGCATGTGCGTGTGCCACTGCAGCAAACCTCTTCTCAATACGGTGTCTACAGTAGAAATCTTTGAAATCGGCACTATCAAATTGGGTCCCATTATTGAAGATAATCATTTGCTAAACCCCAAAAGATAGATGATGTTTCTGACCATGAAGTTGGTTTCTTTCTTTGTGGTGATCGTGGCTAATGGCTTTGCCTCAACCCATTTAGTTAAGTAATCAACCGCAACGATGGCGTACTTTGCACCACCCTTAGATATTGGCAACACACTAATGATATCGATTCCCCATACTGGAAATGGCCAGGGACTGACCATTTGGGTAATCTCCATTGGTGGGGCTCTTAGTATCTTGGCAAACCTCTAGCACTTATACACTTTCTGGTGTAATTAGCTGCATCCCAATTGATGCTTGACTAGAAATACCAGTAACGAATGAACTTCTTCGCCAAGGTTTGCATTTCGGTGTGGTCGCCACGTGCCCATTCATGAACTTCTCTCAAGTCTATCTTGGCCTCACCATCGGTGACACACCGAAGCATAGGAACTGAGAACCATTTTCCTGTAAAGCACTCCCTCTTGCATGATGAATCTTGCAGCTTTACGAAGGAGTTGACGTCATCTGTTCTTCCTGTCTAGAAGGATTCCTCTTTGTGGATAGTTCTTTATCGGAGTCATCCATGTCTCCTTCTCAGATTCGGCCTCCAAGATCCAATTGACATCCATCCGGTCAATGCTCGAAGTCAATAGTACTTCTACCGGAACTAGGCTCATGAGCTGCACATCTTCGGAACTGGCCAACTTAGCTAGCAAGTCGGCCTTCGTATTTTCCTATTTGGGAATATGCGTTATCATGTAATATTCAATATCACTAAGTAACTCAAGGGCTCAGTTCCGATAAGGAGCTAGTCTCGCTCCTTTCGCTTGAAACTCTTTTCGCACTTGATATACCACCATTAGGAAATCACATATTATAGGTAAAGTCTTTACTCCCAGCTCTTTTGCAATCTTGAGTCTCGCAATCAAGTTTCCATATTCTACTTCATTATTTGTTGTGGGAAAGTCGAGTTTCATGGCATAACAAATCGGACATTCCTCGAGAGTCACCAGCTTGACTCTAGCACAAGAACAACATTCGTTAGATGCACCATCTATGTACATCTTCCATCTGGCACTTTGTTGTTTACTGCTCTATGGAACGTCATCTCACGTAGTGTATTCAACAATTAAATCTACTAAAGCTTAAACCTAGATCACTCTCCGAGGAAGATAAGTTATATCATACTCGCTCAATTCAATGTTCCATTTCAAAAGCTTTCCAAAGGTCTCAGGTCATTGCAGGAGCTGTCTCAAAGGCTGGTCGGTCAGAACTTTGATCGGATGAGCCTGAAAGCAGGGGCGAAGTTTCCTTGAAGCGATTAGCAAGAAGTATGCGAGCTGTCTAGCTTCGGGTAATTTCTTTCCACTTCTGTCAACCGCTTACTAATGTAGTACACCGACCTCTAGATTCAGGACTCTTCGTGCATGAGTGCATCACTTAGAGCGCCATCGACATTGCCGGATAAATAAATAAGTCCTCATCATCTAGTGGCTTTGAAAAAATGAGCGGTCTCTCCAAGTGATCCACCAGAGCCTGGAATGCATCTATATATTCATGCATCCAAGCGAAATTCCTCTTCACCTTCATGATCACATCAAAGAAAGGTATGCATTTTTCAGTGGCACTGGAGATGAATCGACTCAGGGCGGCGACCTTCTTATTGAAGTTATGAATGTCTTTGATTATTTCCTAGGCTTTGATGTTCTTCAGCGCTTCTCCGGATTGGTTTTGATTTCATGGTAATTCACGATGGAGCCTAAGAATTTCCCCAATGCAATGCCAAATATGCATTTCAAAGGGTTAAGCTTCATCCCATGCTTTTGGAGAATGCTGAACATCTTTGCCAAATCATCAATGTGGTTCCCCGATCGCCATGACTTCACAAGCATATTGTCCATATAAGCCTCTATCGAGCGTCCGATCTTTAAACATCTTATTCACCAATATTTGGAAGTTTCTCCAGTGTTCTTTAATCCAAAGGGAATAACAAGATAGAAGTGTAGTCCCAGATCGGTTATGAAACTACTATGTTCCTGGTTTGGTATATGCATGGGTATCTGACTGTATCCAGAGTATGCATCCATAAACGATAGCACTTCATGTCTGGTTGTCGAGTGCACCAGCTGATAAATCCTCGGGAGTGGGAAGCTATCCTTCGGGCATGCCTTATGTAGGTCAGAATAGTGTGCATGTCCTCCACTTATCATTTGATCTTTTCACCAAGACTGGATTTGATACCCACTACGGGTACAATGCATCGTGGATGAAGTTGTTATCCTTCAACTTCTCTACTTCTTCTTTCAGTGCAGCAGATCTCTCTAAACCTGGTTTTTGGCATTTCTATTTCATAGGAATGCATTTAGGATTTATATTTAATGCATGGCTTGGTATCTCCGACAATATTCCACACATGCGAGTGAGTCCAAACGAACACATCCAAGTTTGACCGGAGAAAACAAACTAACTCTTTCATCAATTTCATACCCATTTGCGATCCAACCTTCAAGACCCATGTATGGTCATCCTAGCTGATCGAGATGTTGATTGTCAAATCGACTAGAGCCGCCCTTTCATCTTCCGGCTCTTTCTGCGGATCCATATCCTTATGGAACCGATTGTGCAGTCCAAGCCAGGGTTTGAGCAATGGTTGCTATGCGTCTAGAGCCTTAATGCTGAGAGTCCTCTCTATACCCTTCCCTTTCTATCTTCACCATGCCTCTTTCAATTTGCAACATAACACTCATGGCCAAGCCCTTGATCTCCTTGAACAATTCCCACACCATTATCGATTGGGAACTTCATTGTTAGGCACCATGGAGCAAAGGCCGCTCTAAATTGAGCAAAGGCTGGTCCGCCCAAAAAAGTGTTGTAGTCATAATAGATGTCCAACACAACAAAAGGCAAGACCTGCACTCTCCTACGATTGCTTTTTCCGAGCACCATGGGTAGATCCATACATCCCACAGGCTCAGTAGCAGTCCCATTAAATCCCTAGATCCAAGATTTACATAGCTTTAAGTCCTTGCCCTTCATAAGCATCTCGTCGTAGGCTTTCTTGAATTGGATGTTGACTGAACTCCCATAGCCAGCCGACACTTTCCTTAGAATAGTAGGACCAATCATGGTCGGTATCACAAGCGGACCAATCGTCGAGGTCGCTACCCCTTCAGCATCTCTTATACGATATCATCTGTCATAATTCTGAGTTGCTTTGCCGGAACATCATCCTCAATGGAAAAACATCTCTCATCACTGCAAGCTTTAATGCTCCCATATACCAGTCCATCTTGTTCCAACTTTTATCAGCTGAATGCGGTCCACCGATAATAGTATTTATCATAAGATGTTTCTCAAGCCGCTTGGACTTCTAAACACCAGGCCTAGCTTGCCCCCGCTTGGGGTTTGACCATATGTAATTTCATTTATATGCCTGTTGTAATTTCGTTTTGCGAATCAACTCTACGATTACATCACGCAAATGCCTGCATTCATTGGTGTTGTGACCACATGTTTCATGAAATCTGCAAAACTAGCTAGATTTCTTCTCCTTTTCAGTCGATTCCTGGAATTTGGGTTCCTATACTGCTCTTTACCCTGAGAATAAGTATATGTTTTCGATCGAGTTGTTTAGCAAAGTGTAATTGTCAAACTTCAAGATACTCAGACGTCTCCTTGAATCTGACTTCTTATCTTTAGCCCCATCTTTATTTTTGCTTTGTCCACCACTTTGATTCTCTAAATTAACATCGACATTTCCAAAATTTCCTCCGAACTATTTCATAGCAACATTGCTTTGTATTACCTCCATCGACTATCCGGCATTAGTTTTCTTATCACTAGCACTTGTCTCTTCTAAGCGCAAGAACTGATTTATCTTTTTAAAAAATACGTCCATTGTCGATGGGGATTTCATCTTCAACCATCTCTCGAAGTCTGTCTCAGGATGGATCCCTTTAATCAGTGCCATTAGCATAATATCCTCATGTGCATTGCCGACTTCGGTCACCGCCGTATTAAACCTATGCAAGAAATCCTTTAAAGATTCTCCTTCTCCGTGAAAGAGGTTGGAAAGTGACATATTGTACTTTGGATGGTTTGTGTGCATACAGAATTGCTCAATGAATTTCCACACAATTGCTTAAAAGATGATGTAGATCTCGGTGGCAGTCGGGTGAACCACATCGTCACGACTTCTTCCAAGAAAATAGGGAAACAATGACATCGTACAGCATCGGTAGCTTTGGAAGAATCCATATGCCAGTCGTACTTCACTAAGTATTGACTTAGATCCGTCTTCCCATTATATGATGGCATCGTCGGCATTACAAACCTCCTCAAGTATTCATCACGTAGGATATCTTCCATGAATGGATTCTGGCTCGGGGAGGAACCCCACTCATCATTAGTCTGATGCTGGCTCTCAATTATATGTCTCTTGATCATTTCAGTCAAATCAGACTCAGGTGGATCTACTAAATGATGGTAATCATGAACTTCCCTAAGTGTTTGGCTTGGCAAACGCTCTTGGTTTGTTTCACGATACTTGGATTCTCCATACTCCGGAGAACCATTCGTTCAGCAGTTCCGTGCATATAATCTCTCTGCGGCGGATCCGCAGCATCCGCCCAATCTCCAACATTCTGGCTGTCTATAGCACGTCTTGAAACCAAACCAACGCCATCACTTGGAAGTCGACCATTCGAACCACGACTATATGGTTTGGTATCGGTCACTCTGGATGGATCGATACCAATCCATAGGCCTTGGCCACGGTTCGGTCCTGTCTTTTGTTTCGACCTTTTGATGTCATTTTGAACCATCTTTTACTTCATGTTCCTCTACCATTGCTCTGACGATGAGGAACTATCAAATTCTAAACCAAAAGGTATTTTATCCTTCCTGTTTTCCCTACGGCTGTTTGTCAGTTGATTCAACAACTTCAAGCTCTACTTCATTTACCGATTATGTTCATTGTAACTTTTTTGGAGCTTGTCTTCCATTTGCTTCATCATATGGTCCATCTCAACCTTAGTAATCACATCTGTTGGATTCTGACCTTCGTTAACGGTTTGTTGTGCAAACTTCTCAACATGTTAGGAACTAGCATTCTTAACAATCTCGACAGCACATGAAGTGGTGGATCGGTCTCTTCTTGGAGCCATGGTAGAAAGCACTTGTCTAGATTTTCTTAAAATCCGAGTAGTTAAAAGTTTCAAAAACAAAGAGAATTGGATCTATCTCTTAGATTTAGGCAATCCAATAGTAGAAGATGAATCCAAACAGACTGAGAATCGGTTCTCAGTGAAAGCACCAAAATGTTAGTACTAAAATCTAACACGAACACCCAAGAGATTATGTAGAGAATAAAAGTGATGAAAAGTAAATGAAAATGAGTAATAAATAGAACAACACACATTGATAATGGTTCGGCTACTCGTTGCCTACATCCACTTGAAATTTTTATTGATAATATAGCTGTTTTACAAGTGATGTTCTTATGGTTTGGTATCACTCCATAGGAAATTACTAGAAATTATGTACAAATTGCAAGAGAGCCAAAAGATCCCCGAAATAATGCCCCTCTATATCTATTTATAGATGTAGGTTGGCGGAAAATGATCCACCACATTCTCCTCCATGATCTCCAGGATCTAAAAGCAGATTATCTCGAGAAAACGTGGCCTTTTCAGCAACATCCATGGATCCGTACCGATCCATAGGCATGAACTGGTACTGATCCATAAGATCTTCTTATTGATCCTTCTAACCACTTTAGGATGAAGTGATATATCGTTAGCTTTGTAATTCCAAACTTGTTTGTGTATCTATTAGCTTGTTTCTAAATCAATGTGATGGATTGTTGGGAGGAATAAACTTGTTGATTTCTGGTGCTTGAGTTGTTTGATAGCAAACAATGAGCGATCGATCTATGTAGCTTGGAATATACTTCCAACATCAAGACTAAGTAGTAGGAGGAAAATGGAGTGGTTTTTAGGAGATTCTATGGATCGGTACCGATCCATAGTCATTAATAAGTACCGATCCATCAGATTGATGGATCGAGTCTTGGAACTTTTAGAATGGCCTTGTTTTTGCCTCATGGCCTTTGGTTATGCTTAGTTTATATAATTTATGGCTATCTCTTTGGGTCTTCTATCTCGATAGCTTTCAAGTTCTATTTTTCAAGTTAGTCTAGATATTGCCTGGTCAAAAGGCTAGATAATATAGAGTAATAGTGTTTACATTGTGAATACGAACATACTAAAATATCAAACATAAAATTAAACTAAACCAAATTAACAAATTAAAATTAAATTATTAATAAAATGACATTATTAAATAATAACATATAAATAAAAAATTAATATAAAAATTGATTAAATTAAAAAAATATGCCATAAATTCTTATACTAATTACTATTCAGTATGATTTAGTAAAAATTTTTATTTATATATACAAAAAAATACGATCTTATGGAAACTAATAAAAGGAATTTTTTTGAAATTCCCTATTTTAACCCTATGCCAATTCACCCGATCCAATAATCTACCCATTAAAATGTCATCTAGGTTGTAAGAGAATTTAAGCCTAGAAATATCAAAATCTAGATACTTTAGCTGCATGGATGTTATAACAAAAGTAGATGATAGAGTGGCATAAAAAGTTGCAGAATGAGTGCTCCCTTGCTTATTTGTTGCTGGTGACTGGCAGATGAGATAGCCAAGAAGCGAAGGAAGTTGTTGGTTGATAGAAAGGTCCACGAGGACTCGAATCATGCTTTCCCTTTCGGCAAGGGATAAGCATAGAGGAGACATGAGCAGAACTTGTAGTGGAGGTGCGAGGGAGGTCAGAGTATGGTAGTAGACTGTGTCTCGAAGGGGAATGACTTCTCTTAGAATAAGATTCTTTAGAGTGATGTGATGGAGACCGCCTCTTTGAATGATAAGAACTAGGCTCGCCGGGCAAGTGCGAACGCTCGTGGTACTCACGGTCGTACTTCCTATGCACATAATCATGTTGGTGATTACGGTCATCCTTATTGTGACCAGTGTCACAACGATCCTCGTTCAAAAAGTTTTTATCAAGGCGTTGGTATGAATTAGGTAGCGACTCATCCCTGGTTACCTTTTTGGTGTGGTCATCAAAGTAGTTAGCATATCCCATTGTACTTGAAGTGATAAGAAGACAGGAGTTACTATTGGATAAGGAAATAATGAGGTGAGTGATGTGTACATGAGTGTGATCCTAAGTGGAGTGAGTGTGGAGCAATCCTATCTAGCATAGGACCATGCTCCGTTAGTAGGTTAGTAGAGATTAGGAGGCGGTTACACCTGCAAATGGAATAAGTTCAACCTTTCCCGTCCTATGAAGGAGTTCATTAGTTCCAGGGCGATCGACGTCCAAGTTGCAAAGCTTTACTGAACCACTAAAGGAGTCGACTGCCTCATCACCATGTTTAGTAGGGGTCGTTTCCTTGATTTGGTTGAGGGTTGGATTGGTAGGTTCCTTAGGAGGCCCTCTCCTTAGTCACTTGAACTAGGGAATAGGAATAAAAGCGCCTTCCCTATCATCATTTCCCCAATGGACTCGGCATCGAGATCTTCTTCACCTTTATCTTTACCTTCTTCCTCTCCCTCTTTGAAGTATTAATCCTCTTCTTTCTTTGTTTCCACTTTATCAACTTCTACTTCATCGTCATCAATCACTCAACGATGGGCTGGGGCTTCACTAGGATCATCTTTGGTCTACATAGGAACATGTGCCTTCTCCTATCGAGTGCTAGGGGCCATAGGTACAAATAAGACTCTCCTATTATTCTAAAGGAGATAGTATTGGTGGAGACGTGGGTCAGTAAGCAAGAAAGTTGTGATGTGCTCTTGCTCGGGAACGGCCTAAAGAGTGGTGACCAAATGCCTCAAGTTGTCATTATCAACACTTAGAGGAATAACTACAATAGAACAAGCAAGAATAAGCGATTTGTGTGAAGTGAATCCAAATAAGGTGACAACTGAATTTAGTGATATGGAGCTCACATCGGATATCCACTTTTCAATAAGGCTGATGGGACAATGGACAAAAACGTATTCTCCCTTAAAGTAGTTTCACTTATTATGGAGATTCATTACAACTCATAAGTGACTAAAGATCCAAAGAAGGTTAGCGAAGGATTAGAGGAGCGATGCTTAAAGTTTTAGAGATAACGAACGTCTACGAGGAATGGTACTCTTCCTAGATGGCGAGCAAAGGTCATATAGAGACTCAAAAGAACCGCATAAGAATTAGGGTGAAATTAATATAGAGCAAGCTTCATTGATCGTAGGACGTGGCATAAAAATGGGTAAAACGAAGGTACGACCCCCAAAAGGCACATATACTAACTACGAGTGGTGTAGCTAGCAAGAGGGTTGTGAGCTCTTTCGTGTGGCAATGGAAGCCTGACTACATAGGGTGGAATGTCATGCTATCCGTATAGGTCTGTCTAATTATGTAAATTGTTATATAACTTAACTTGGTAAATAATATTGCTAGAAATAAAGTATTTTGTTGGGTTTATCTTTTATATTTGTTATATATAAAGATATAAGTAGTGAAATAAGTACATTAAACATGTATAAGTAGAAAATCCTTAGGATAATTATCGATTTCAATTACGAATGTGGTTGTAACAGCGATAATTTTATCGATACTTAAATACTTACTTCCTAAATGTTCCTAGTCAAGATGTATCGAGAAAAGGATATTGATACACTTGTTAAGACTAGTGTATGTAATGCACTTAATACAACGGATGGTGAATTGATCATGATCGTTGGGGCACCAAGGGATTATGTACTTATGATTATATAGAACAATTATAGAGTGACTCAACATGAGTCTTCTATAGTTTGATATAACTACATCAGAATAGAAGATCTCATACCAACATGCAGTAGTCTTCAGACTTGAGGGTGCTATCAAACTTAAGTAGCTAGGCTGTATTTTGATTATGGTTAAACACGTAACAGAGTGACCATGTTATAGAAATAATTGGGTACAAGTTAAAATATTTGAAGTTAAACAAACTCAAGAGAGGATTCATCTCATTCAATGTAGAAGGTTTGTATTACCGTAATTGTTGGTAAACATAAAGTCAAATCCCTTAGCCAGAGTAAATCGGTAAATGTTAATGAATTAAACCCAAGGGCTTTAAAGTGGTCTATGCAATTAACTATAAATATCAATGGAGTTTTCTATAGACCATACTCTCGATATCTTAGTGATACAGTATTGATGAAAATAAAACATGCACAAAAATATCGTTGTAAGGTGTAGTTTAATAAAGATTAGAAGTTGGATTTCATCTAAATAGTATATAAGTGACTAAACTTATGCTCAATACAATACTTCAGCAAAGTCTATATAGGATTCGGTATTAAAATCATTTAAATATTGAATGAGGTTTGAGTTCACACTAGAGAATCAACATAAAGTATTGTTAGTTAATTTCCAAGTTTGACCAATCTAAAGTTAATTTATAAATGTTATTAATTTAGTTATAAAATTAATATAAATGTTGTATTAAATTTTAATGGAATTTATTTGTTTGTTTAATGCCTTGAAATTAGTTAAAACAATGTATAATTTTTATATATTGTTTTAATTAAGATACAAGCTTAATAAATTAAGTAAATAGTTAAGTTAATGGTTAAATTAATTAAGCTGGAAATCTAAAAGCCCAGATAAGTGTGTCTAGCCAAAATAGAGTAGAGGGGCTGAAGACATGATCTTTAGATTCAGAGAGAAGGGTGATAGATATTTATGATATGGTTGCTTATAAATAAGTACCCCATTCATTCTCCCTACACATAAAAAATCCTAACCCTAGCTTCCATTGTTGGAACATTGGTGACACCTTGTAGATGGAGTTGCATCCCGTAGTAAACGAGAAAGGACTAGAAGCTTGGAGAATGAAATCATTGGCTTTTGAAAATAAAAAAAACATTTTTGTAGATTTTGAAAAGGTCAGAAATAATTTAAAAATTGAATTTCAAAATATATTATTATCAAATATAAAATATAAATAATATATATTTATGTGTTATTTTAAATTTAATAAAAATGACACACACACACACACAATATTTGTGTTAATATGTCAGAAGTAAAAATTATAATACACACACATATACACGCACACACACATTACATTTAAATAATACTATGTTATACATACATAAAATCACTATTAAATTAATGGTCAAATAAAAAACCTATTTTTTATTTAAAGAGGCAAGTGGGTTAGATGGTCCCTTACCATTTTATTAAAAAACAAAGACAACAAGAGGCATAAAGTAAAAAACCTTAAAAACAAAGAGAGAGAGAAACCTAAATACAAAGGAGAACATAAACAAAGAAAAAAATGCAGCAAATGCCACCATCAATTGATATTATTCATAGCATTATCCTCTCTAAATAGTAACTTTGCTGTGTGGATCTTGGTAGTTAGCTTGTTGGATAAATCAATCTCTATAGAAGCTTCATGTTGAAAAATTATCCAGTTCCTCTCTGCCCATATTACAACAAGAAAAATTATCATATTGATTCTACTGGCATCACCTTTCTTTTACTATTTCAAAAAATAGAGACCCATGTTAAGATTTTCCTTAGGATCCCTACACAATTAGATTTTAAAAGAGATAAAAGTGAAGAAAAATAATGACAAATAGATTCCTCAAAATAAAACCTTTATTAATTAATTCACCAAAGATTACAAGAGAAAGCCTAAAAATTAAGAAGATATCTCAATCCCCAAAATCTTAGAAAAATAAAAAAAATTCCATATATCCAATGAACCCTTTACATGCCTATTTATAATAGTCTTGAAAAAATATCTTCTTTGAGAAGCTATTGAATACTTCCATAAATATTTCCCACGTAGATAATTCATTGCCTTCTTTAATGTAATAAAAGAGGCAATTAATCACTGTACAAAATCTAAAAGAGGCAATGTATTTGAGTCATAATTCCACATAGACTCAAATATCTCCAAAATCTACTTTTATTTTGAAATATTATATCATAAAATCCAACGTTCCATTCATCACAGAGTTTCTAAGTGGAGACACATAGCCAAAACTCGTCGGAGTACATTTCCGTTGTTCATATATGTAGCTTCATTCAAAGAAAAGATGATTCCTTGTTTTAGTGTAATCACCGCACAAACAACAGCATGTAACATTAGTAAAACTCCTAGCAACTAGCTTATCTTGGGTGAGGCATGCATTATGTAGGGATTTCAACAACATAAAGTTGTTTTTAGCGGTTCTTGTTCAGTATTCTTTCGTACCAAGGATCATCGGGTAGGTGTTCAAAATTGATGAGGGACTTGTAGACTATTGCAATGTTGTATGGTGATTCTCTTGCCGTCTAAACTAGATTAGTATCATAATTATGAATCCTAGTATTATGAAATGTGTCTCTTAGGTTCCTATCAATAGTGCAACTCAAATAAGCCATCTTATCATGGATGTATTTTTTTGCCAACACATTTTTTGGAATACCAAAAACAAGTTTTTAGTTGTGAATTAGTAGATTATTCATATCGATACCCTTCTTTATCCAAGGGGTGTGCCAAAAGAGATGTTTGCTAGAACCATCAATTTTGTATCTGGCATGAGGAAGGAGATCAGATCTATTTTATGAGGCTTCTCCATGACCAAGATGCATTAGCAGGAATGTCCATAGTCCAAACTTTTTATTTTTCAGGTGATTTTCCTCCATACAGAGGGATCAAAGAGCAGAATCATAGATAGAAGGGAGCTAAAATGCTTAGAAGTGGCAATTTCGTCTGTACCAACACCCCGATGTTTGAAAGTTTAGCTCTGGAAGCTAGTCGAATTATTAAACCTGACAAAGAGAATACTAAGATGTGATGAAATCAAGCTTAGCTTATGAGATGTTGAATTATAGAGTCGCAATAGCTAATACAGAGAAGGAAAGTACATAAAGTAAATAACACCGAGAGTTTTATAGTGGTTTGGGCTGAAAGTCCCTACATCCACTGTCCTTTCCTTATTTAGTCACTTATCTTGCCGAGATACTTATTACATTGAGTCTATACATTCCGCCATTAATAAGTTTGTAAAGAGAGCTCTAATATAGGAAAGTAAAACATGATTTTATATTTTTTAATTTTTTTTAGTGCCAGCCCTTTTACTGTAGTAGTTGGTCCTCTATTTATAGCAAGTTTAAGTTTCTTCCATTGGTGCAAGTGCTTTCTATTGGATTGATGACCTGGCTCGCTATGTGCGACTTAGATTTGAACATTGTCATCATCTGGTTAAGTACATTCTGACACAGATTTTTGACGTAATGCTTCTATATATATATATATAGCTTCTTGGATATCTTCCATTTATCCTGACCGTTGGTCTCAGCCTACGCTATCTGAGCCGTTGATTGTTGGTACTTACTGAAATGCTTTTGGTTTAGGCAACTGCTGTCCTCGGCTAAGCATCTTGTCTTAACTGGATAATGATCTTGATCTCAGTTGATGCTTTGACTACATGCTCTCAGATACTGAGTCCCGTGCTTAAGCTTTTGTTGGAAACCAAATAATGGGTCTTGGAGTTACAAGCCAAGGAAATTTCCTTTTAAATATTCATAGTTTGTACTTTGTAGAAATTATGGTGTAACACATGCCCCCCAAAGTTCACTTCATGTATTAGGTATAGAGTGGACTTTGGTATAGGTGAGTGTAATTTATTTTCCTCAATTATCTTCCAAGTTTGATCTATATTATGTGTATAAAAAGGGAGATACAATATTGATTCCTAGTAGAGTGACTTGAATATTAAAAGGAGAAACCTCAACTTGGGTTAGAAAACTCGACTATCTTGCTCGAAATTAAATCTTAATTTTGGGCCGAAGGGCATGGTCTTAACGGGACTGTGAGGCATTAATTTTTGAAATTGTGCTTGTTACTTGAAGCCATCTAAGATAAATGATGAGCGAAATTGTTTGAACGTTGAGAGGCAAAATATATTTTGGGACCGTGAGGTCAAAGTTTTGGAAATCGTGTGTGTCACTTGAAGCCATCTAGGCCAAATAACAAGTGAAATTGTTTGAACGCCGCGAGATGAAATATATATTGGGACCGTGAGGTCAAAGTTTTTGAAATCGTGCTTGTCACTTGAAGCCATCTAGGCTAAGTGATGAGCAAAATTGTTTGAATGCCGAGAGGGGAATATATTTTAGGACCGTGGGGTCAAAGTTTTTGAAATTGTGATTGTCACTTGAAGCCATCTAGGCTAAGTGATGAGCGAAATTGTTTGAACACCGAGAGGTGAAATATATTTTGGGACCGTGTGGTCAAAGTTTTTGAAATCGTGCTTGTCACTTGAAGCTATCTAGGCTAAGTGATAAGCGAAATTGTTTGAACCCCATGAAGTGAAATATATTTTGGGACCGTGAGGTTAAATTTTCTGAAACCGTGCTTGTCACTTGAAGCCATCTAGGCTAAGTGATATGCGAAATTGTTTGAATGCCGAGACGTGGAATATATTTTAGGAACGTAAGGTTAAAGTTTTTGAAATCATGCTTGTCACTTGAAGCCATCTAGGCTAAGTGATAAGCGAATTTGTTTGAATGCCGAGAGGCAAAATATATTTTGGGACGGTGAGGTCAAAGTTTATGAAATCGTGCTTGTCACTTGAAGCTATCTAGGCTAAGTGATAAGGGAAATTGTTTGAATGTCGAGAGGCGAAATTTATTTTGGGACCACGAGGTCAAATTTTTTGAAATCGTGCTTGTCACTTGAAGCCATCTAGGCTAAGTGATAAGAGAAATTGTTTGAACGCCGAGAGGCGAAATATATTTTGGGATCGTGAGGTCAAAGTTTTTAAAATCATGTTTGTCACATGGAGCCATCTAGGCTAAGTGATGAGCGAAATTGTTTGAATGCCAAGAGGCGAAATATATTTTGGGACCGTGTGGTCAAAGTTTTTGAAATCATGCTTGTCACTTGAAGCCATCTAGGCTAAGCGATAAGCAAAATGTTTAAATGCCAAGAGGCAAAGATTAATTTAAGACTGTAAGGTTAAGATGGTACCTGCAACGTGGAATTTGTAAGTGATCATTCGGAACTGGATCTTTGAAGGGACAAGTTCTGAACTTGCATTAAATGCGAGTCCAGGCATTGGTAGTTGATTGGTTATCTACATAAAGCATACCTCTTCTCCTGTGCAAGGATGATTTGGCATCCAATGTGGAAATCTCTTGAGATTCCTCTTATGGACAGCTATTAAACAAGATCTACGGTGAAAAACTTTTCTCATTTCAATTTGTGTCATTCCTTTTTAATATAAACAATCTTTCCTCTTTCTATCATCTTTTCGCCTATTAAAATTATAAAACTTCCATTGATATCTTCAAGCTCTCTTCGATCCTTCCCTTGATATTCATTGTTGAACTAGTAAGTTCTTTTCAATTTTATTATTCTTATTAAGATTGCCAATATTATCATGAATACTCTTCACTTTCTTACTCAACCAATAATTAGATTTAGTTCTTACTGCCTTTAACCTCCTTAATCCTTATTTTGGGGATAATGTTGACTTTTCTTTTAATAATTAGATATTTTGCCCTATTTTCTTAGGTTGGAAATGGATGCTCCTATATAAATTCAGCAAGATCTCAAGGAAGTTTTGTCTTCCTATGGGATCATAGAAGTCAAGACGATCGCTCCTAGCTCCGGGATGCACTTTGGTAACCCTCAACGGGGTATTATATATGGTCCATAGAACATTTAGAACATGGAATCTTCTTGCCTCTAGCCCCTTTATTTGTTGAGGTCTTGGAATTTTACCGCATTAACCCCTTTCAACTCTTGGCTACTTCCTATTTAACTTTATCTGATATGATAATTCTATAATCCGAAAAAGGCTATCGGGATATATCCGATACTAAGGTCAATTGTATGTACAACCTGCTAGAGTCTAAGTCCACTGAGGAATTTCTCTTATATTTCCTCAAAATTTTAAGGCCATCCCTTTTAAAGTATCCATTCAGCAAAGTAATGCCACGTCAATGGTTTTTTATTAAGGCCCCTTCCGACTGAATAGCCACCTCTTTCAATGCTGCTGGTATGTCCTTGGATATTTTGCGTTCTTTTAAACTCACCTGTATTCTAGGTCATGTTTCCTTAGTTTATTAAATCTCAAATAATGAGATCTGAGAAGAGTGATGAGCTGTCACCAATAAATTTAAGGATATGTATAAGGAAGTTATGAAGATTCCATCTTCACAGCGATACCGACACTTGATTCTTACTTAAAGAAAACTGAAAGTTAAAGGTTTGCTACTTCTTTCCACTAAATTCACCAGACTTAAACCCTCTAAAATGTACATGAAAGCTTATGCAGTAGTCAGTGACAGGGGAGAAGAAGTGAATCAAATTCTAGGGAAAACGAGACCGAGGGTTTCACCCTTCAACCATTAGACCAGCTTATTTTATGCTCTTAGTAAAACTTAGTCTTATTATTGATTTCAACCTTATCCCTTTCTCCATGTCACAGTGACCTTATCTTCTAAGAAAGTCGGCTCCTTAGGTAAGGGAAAGGGGGCTAAGAAAAGGTCCAAGTTGTTGCTTTCTAAAAAAGGTACTCTCGGAATGAAGAAGCTAAAAGTCTCCGGATGCTTTAAAGCTAAAAGTTCCAAGAAAAAGGATTCAGATCTTCTTACCGAGAAAAACAAGCAAGCAACGGAAAACACAAGGGTTGTTGTTAACCCGCCTTTGGCAAGGCCGTAGACAAGCAGTTTAATTAAATCAATTGCTCAGTTATTGAGCCTGTAATACGATAGGTTTGAGTCAACTGATGGATAAACGATCGATCATGGATGATAAATATGATTATAAAGCCAGGATATGGCATAGTCGATAGACAAAAGTCGCGAGATGCTTGAAATATGAGTTTCTTCAAAAGTCGAGGTGATTCGTAATGATGGGAATTTGCTCCGAGTCGCTTGTTGGTCAGCTTCGGGTTTTCAAGTAGGTTGCTTTGGGTTTCTGAGCTACATGCTTCGAGTCAAACAAGGCTTTACTTTGGGTTTCCAAGGGATCGGCACATCCACAGGCTCGGTTCGGCATACGAAAAATGGAGTCGGCATGTTTGATACTTCAAGAGGTCGGCCGCAGGAACTATGCTTTGAGTCATGGACCATTGTACTTTCGGTCGATGTGGCCGTCACTCCGAGTCAACACTACACTAACTTCGGGTCGGCAGCTTAAGGGGTCGGCGGGATTTGAGCAACTCGGGTCGGCAATCCATGAACTCCAAGGCGGCACTAGGAAGGGTTTGGATCGGCATAAGTTAATGGATCGGCATCAAAGTAGGATCATCAAAGTGGGATCGGCATTAAAGTGGGTCGGCATCTTGGAGCTTGACTCCGGGTCAGCCTTCGTACTAGCTTCGGGTCAGCTATGAAGCCATGGGGTCGGTTGTAGGAAACGAAAGGGGATCGGCCGTAGGGATTGTGCTTAGGGTCATACAGTATGCTGCTTCGAGTCAATGAGGCTATCACTTTGGGCCAATGAAGGGATTACTCCGGGTCGGCAGAAATAACAAGGGGTCGGCATATTAAAGGAAGAGATCGGCACTGTTTTGGTTCGAGTCGAGGACAAATCTACTTCGGGTCAAAACTCAAGTTGCTTCGGGTCATTGCACGAGTTTCTTGGGGTCGGCATTTTGCGTACTCCAGAAAAGTAGTGGTCGGTTGTACGGACTCGACTATGGTTCTGGTGGGCCCATATCATGGAGGAAGCCCAGTAATCGAGTTTTTGCCTATAAGCACAGCAGGCGGGGCTTCAGAAAGGGGGATCTTCATTTTGTTTTCCTTCTTCTTCTCCATTAAGGCTACTCTGCCATTATTGTTTTAAGAACTCCATATTGTAACTGTAATTGATTCTGATATCAATAAAAAAGGAAATTTCTAGAGTGGACCTAGGCCAGAGTCAACCGAACCACTATAAATCCTCTGTTATTACTGCTTTCTTTTTAATTTTTATTGCTCTTCGTATTTATACTCTCTACATACACTCTGTTTGTGATCTGTGACTGTTAGTTGGTGCTTTCATCGACGATTGGGTGTTAGTGACCATTTTTGGCGCTAACATTTGGTGCTTTCACTGAGAATTGAACTCAAGGATTCTGGAGCTTGGATTTTGATTTTGAAAACTTAGGACCTCGGATTTTGGGAAGAAATGGTTAGGTCATCGACAAGGAGACAAGTGACAGAAAGGAGCAATCAAGAGGGAAGTCAAGAGGCCTCTTCTGGAGCTAGATCAGATCAGGCATCCATCTACATTACTAGGGACGAGATGCAGATTATGATGGATTCTATGCAGGAGCAGTTGATGAAAAAGTAAGAGGAAATGATGCAGACCCTTCTTAGGCAATTTGGACAGGCAAGAATAGTAGGAGCTGTAGGAGCTCAGATCCATGGAGCTGGATCAGAAGGACTCAACAGGCAAGCTGATGGAGTGGTTTAGCAGGGGGCAGCCCCCAATCAGCAAACAACTATCAATCTGGATGGACCTAGACTTGGGGGCACACCACCAGGTAATGCTGGACCAATCCATGAAGGGATACCAGATGACGCCATGCAGCCCAGCGCCAACAGGAATACAGGAGTGCGTGATGAGGAGTATGTACCAGAATTACCTCGAGGACTTGGAGGGTAGTTAGGAAATGTGGATGGGAGCAATCCTTGGTAGGTAACATTGGATTAGCTGACATTATCAGGCGAACTATTCGCAGAGGTCTGACAAACAGGGATTTGGAGGGAGTAAACAAAAGTCCATTTACCCATAACATCAGGATGGCTAGGAATCCACCCAATTTCAAGTTGCCCACTCTGGAAGTATACAATAGTAAGATGGATCCTACTGAGCACTTGATGAGGTACACAAGGCATATGGAAGTGCTGGGGGCATTATAGGAAGTTATGGCCTGATGTTTCCCCCCGTACTTGACCGATATAGCTGCTATGTGATTCAGACAGCTGGAAGATGGATCTATTGGAACATGGATAGAATTGGTGGACAGGTTTTTGAAACAGTTTCGAGTTCACATCAAAAGGCCGTAGAATGTGATGACACTGACGTCGGTGAAGTAGAAGACGAGAGAATCACTCAGGATTTGTTTAACTCGATTTAATGAAGCAGTTACTTCGGTGGATCGGCCAGATCCATTAATGGTTCTAATGGCGGCGGTGTCAGAAGTCAGGGATAATTCGGATTTCAAAGTATCATTGATACGGGACCCACCAATGGATCTTGGGGAATTTTTTCACGAAGCTGAGAGATTTCTTCGACAAGAGGATGCATGTTTGGATATGAGGTTAAAGGAAGTAAACATGGTTAAGGATGGAGAACCGTCCGGTGAAAGCTCGAGTAAAGATAAGGATAAAGGGAAGAGGAAGCACTGGGGAGAACCAAAATTCTCCACTTACACAGGACTAAATGAGACATTGGAACGGATATACTTGGATACTCGGGATTGCCTTCATTATCGAAGGCCGACAAGGAGGGAACCCTCAGAACGCGAAAGAGCATCGGGAAGGCACTGTCACTTTCATGACCTAGACGGGCATGATACTAACAGCTGCAGGCATCTAAAGGATATAATCGAAGAGCAGATAAGGAGTAGTCAATTGCGGTAATATGTCGAAACTCGGAATGCGGTGGTGGAACAGGAGTAACCACTGTCTACCTCAAACGATAGTGCGAGGTCCAGGAATGATGGTCGGTTGGTCATCAATTGATCAGGGTGGTATGGAATAAGTAGCAAACTCTGGGCAGATGGCTTAGTCACTTACTCATATACGGGGACGGAGACAACCCCTAGGCATGCTCTGAAATGATGATAAACCATGACGCTCTGGTTTGTGAAATCTGTTTTTTCTTTTTGGCTTGGACACTTGCTTTTTCTGGTTTGGTTTTGGAGTTTGGTTTGAACTCCTGGTTTTGTTTGTTTTCTGATTTGGATTCTAGTTTTGACATTTGTCTTTTGGTTTGGACTTTTGATATGGATTTCTGGTTTGAATCTGGATTTCGGATTGGATTTTGATTTACTTTTTATCTGGTTTTTGGCTAAAAGGTCGTCGGTCCAAAGAGACCAGGATTCGGCCTAGGACTTAGGCCCCATATTGTCTATCACTTGTTATTTCAGGTCGTCGAGCATGTACTATGCTCGGCAAGGGTCCAGAGTGACCGAGATTCAGCTTAGGACTTAAGACACAGCATTACTCAGCGTTCAGGGACACTAAACTAGGAACACCAAGGCATTACTTAACAAAGATCATCGAGTGCAGATTACACTTGGTAAGAACCCGGAGAGATTATTGATTCAGATATTGACTTTGAATAGTTAAGGATTTGGCTAAGGGCCCGGAGCGGTCCCGGATTTGGATATCGACCCAGAGAGGTCATGGATTTGGTTATTGATTATTGGATATGGATGGATTAGAACTCGATTGTCGGGTTCAGATGGATACAAAATTGGCTGAGGATTTGGTTATCAGATTCGGAATTGGATATCGACTCGGAGCAGTCACGGATTTGGATAAGGATACGGCAATGTCACTTTGATAAAATGGATTGGGTTATAGATCAGATGGTATGGCTATGGATAACATATGGACTTTGAATGATGGACTAAAAGCTATTCAAAACATGCCTTCCTACCGTAAGGCATGTTTTGGGGGGTAAATGTTAACCTGCCTTTTGGCAAGGCCGTAAACAGTCGAATTTAACTAAATCAATTGCTCGGTTATTGAGGCTGGAATACGATAGGTTTGATTCGACTGGATGGATAAACGATCGATCACGGATGATAAATATGATTATGAAGCCGGGATACGGCGTAGTCGATAGACAAAAGTCGCGGGATGCTTGAAATATGAGTTTCATCAAAAGTTGAGGTGATTCATAATGATGGGAATTTGCTCCGAGTCGCTTGTGGGTCAACTTCAGGTTCTAAAGTAGGTTGCTTCGGGGTTTCTAAGCTGCCTGCTTCGAGTCAAACAAGGCTTTACTTTAGGTTTCCAAGGGATCAACACATCCACATGCTCGGTTCGGCGTACGGAAAATGGGGTCGGCATGTTTGATACTTCAAGAGGTCGACCACAGAAACTATGCTTTGAGTCATGGACAATTGTACTTTGGGTCGGTGTGGTCGTCACTCCAAGACAACACTACACTAACTTCGGGTCAACAGCTTAAGGGGTCGGCAGGATTTGAGCAACTCGGGTCGACAATCCCTGAACTCTGGGTCGGCGCAAAGAAGGGTTCAGATTGGCATAAGTTAAGGGATTGGCATCAAAGTGGGATCGTTAAAGTGGGTCGGCATCTTGGATCTTGACTCCGGGTCGGCCTTCGTACTAGCTTCGGGTCGGCTATGAAGGCATGGGGTTGGTTGTAGGAAACGAAAGGGGATCGGCCGTAGGGATTGTGCTTGGAGTCATACAACATGCTGCTTCAAGTCAGCGAGGCTATCACTTCGGGCCAATAAAGGGTTTACTCCGGGTCGACAGAAACAACAAGGGGTCGGCATATTGAAGGAAGGGATCGGCACTGTTATGCTTCGAGTCGGGGACAAATCTACTTCGGGTCAAAACTCAAGTTGTTTTGGGTCATTGCACGAGTTTCTTAGGGTCGACATTTTGCGTACTCCAGAAAAGCAATGGTCGACTGTACGGACTCGACTATGGTTCTAGTGGGCCCATATCACGGAGGAAGCCCAGTAACCAGGTTTTTACCTATAAATACAGCAAGTGGGGCTTCAGAAAAGGTGATCTTCATTCTGTTTCCCTTCTTCTTCTCCATTAAGACTACTCTTCCATTATTGCTTTAAAAGCCCCAGATTGTAACTGTAATTGATTCTGGTATCAATAAAAAGGAAATTTCAGGAGTGGACGTAGGCCAGAGTCAGCCGAACCACTATAAATCCTCTGTTATTGCTGCTTTCTTTTTAATTTTTACTGCTCTTCATATTTATACTCTCTACATACACTCTGTCTATGATCTATGACTGTTGGTGCTTTCATCGACGATTGGGTGTTAGTGACCATTTTTGGTGCTAACAGCTGCCTTTGAAGGTGACCTTTTCTATGCCATAACCGAAGCACACATTAGACCTCTGACCTCTGCCTCGGGAATTCGAGGAGCAATTGGATATAGCCTTCGGAAGAGCATCAAAGTAGGAATGAATTTTTTCATGTGTAGATTCATGATTCCAACATTTGTTCTTAATCTGTTGCCTTTTTATAGTCCGTGGTGAAAATCTCCGTCCTTCAATATGGGTGGTTGAAAATGGATGAGACGGTGGCCACCACTGAAGCAATGAAAGAGGAGTTTGCGGCATTCAAAACTAATGTTAATGAGATGAATACTCAAGTAGAGGAATTAGGTAGGAGTACTAGAGAGAGGGATCATATGATCAAGACTCTTGAGAAAGCCTTTAAGGAAAGATACGAGAGGTTGGAGAAAGCGAGCCCGGGGTGGTTAATAAAGATATTGCTAGATAAGAGCATAAGATGGAAGCTAGCAAACATGTAACAGCCCGCACCTCACTTAAGACAGATATTGTCCCCAACTTAGTCACCTCCGCCTCATGGGCCAAGCCAAAGTGTGGGGTTTTGTTCCTCAAAAGGCCTCGACGTTGTTATGATGTGAAGGCTTTGGTATATAAGCACCCATTTCATAGTGGTTTTCCACGATGTGAGACTATTATTCCCATTTTGAAGGGGTGTTACAACAGACGAGCCTTCCAAGTCCTATTTGATGATTTTTCTCAGCACCGAGACAAAAACATAGCTTTTTCTCTAACCTATCTTGGGAAAAATGTTGCCACGTTAGAAGCTAATTTTGCTAAAATTTACGAGAAACGTAAGAAGGAAATGGAAACCAAGGGCATTGTGGAGGATGAAGCCGAGCTCCCGGTAGAGGAGGAGGAAGAAGCTGCTTCTACTGACGAGGAGGTACAAGAAGATACTCCTGTTAGTACGCTAGATAAAGAAAACACACTGTAACTTGTCCTTGTAACAATATAACCTCTATAACTTTTTGCTTGTATAATTTTCTAAACGAAACTTTCTTGGTGACTTTATAATATTTGAATTACCATTCATCCTTGTACGATGCGATTGTCACATATTATCTCAAACTAGAGTAGCTGACGTGGAGTTATTCTTTACTTCCCATCTTTTCTCTTTACTAATCTTAAGTTGGCGTTCCTTAGGGGGTACCCTGGCATAACTGCTCAAAAACTCAGCGAGACTATGCTTCTCTTTACTAATCTTATGAGGACAGGGTATCTGAACTTCAAAAGCTAAATCTAACCCTTAAGGCATTTAAGATTAAAAGCAATTTCCTTGAGTCAAAGCTTGGTCTAAAACTTAACAGCTACTTTACTCGGAGAAGAATAAGCCCTAAATCAATATCTGACCTCGAGGAATGATGTAACAACCCACGTTTTTATGGTAATTAAATTAAAAGGAATTAATTAATAAATAAATAACAGTGAAAAATGGAAATTTTACAAATGTTAAAATTTTGCTGTGAAACTTGCACCATTGTGTTCGTAGTGATTTTCTGATCAATTTTTATATATAATGTTTTCCGATCAGAGTTCAAACGGAAAAGTTATTAACGTTTGAAGTTTTAGTGTCTGAAATAATTGTATATATAAATATGGTATTTAAATCAATTAAGACTAATTAGATGTTAATAATTGTTAACACTTAAATTATAATCTTAGATATTTGTAAAGTGGGTAAGAATTGAATGGGATCAATTAAAAGAAGAAACAATCAAGCTAAATCATGCAAATAATTAACAAAATCAAACAATGTTAATAAACCAACGTTCAACAAACACATGGGTAGACCGCAAGGCACGAAGGTCGATCGTTAGCGGTCAACCCATGGTCTTGAGTGGTCGACCTGTATCTATGAAGGAACGTGGTTTAATTTTTCAGATGGACGATCGTGATTTACTGCTTACATGCAAAGTAATTTAAGGGCGTTCAGGATTAAACTAAAAGATTTATAGGGTTTACCTAACACTCCAAATTAATTCCTACCTCCTATAAACAAATAGCTAGCCTAACCCTAATTCATTTAGAAAATCTTCTATATACTGAAACTCTGCCATTCTCTCTTCTTCTCCAAATTCTAAAACAATAGTAAAGCTATTGTAATAGATATATACATATATAAGTAGAAGAAAGCGGAGAATAAGAGAAGAGGATAATAGGGATTGATTCAGACCATTGAGATAAAGGTAAACTTGAATATACAATTCTAATCTAAAATCTAAATTCAATCCTTTTCCTAGATTTGTAATTTTAATAGAATTATACCCATTTAATTACTGATTTGAAGTAAGAGGGAGTTAAATAAAAAGCAAATGGATCTAGATCTGGAGAATGGGACAGCTAAAAGCAAGGTGATTGGGAATATTATATATTTTTATATAATATTAGATTATATTGTTGCAAAACTATTCCAACATGCCTGATAAGTCAAATTAAATTGCAAGTTAATCCCCATTATATGAAATGATCTAATTTAATATTGCTTATGAATTTTATTGTTAAAATTGAACACTTCCCTATTATGAATAAGTTTGCAATTTTACATGTAATTGATTAAAGTTGCATAATGATTAGAATAGTTAGTTTCCACGTCAAATATTAATTTAATAAAGTGTAATGATTAGAATTTTATTTTGTGTGACAGACATGAATTTTATAGTATCTTCATAAACAGTGTATTGATTAAACTTTCCTATCTATTCGACGTTGATTGATAAAAGTTAGAAAATGAAGTTATTTGATTTTGGGATTTTAGAGCTATTTTAGTTTATTGGAATTTATATTGTTGCAAGTAGATTTTCATACATTATCAAGTCTAAATTTAGCAAGTGTGATGTTTGAAGTGATAAGGAATAAATACATACTTATAAAAGAAAGAGATGTACAAAATAGGGATGATTACTGTATTGTGTATTGTCTATTTCAATAAATAAAAAGAGAATTCCTTGTAATTACAAACACTGCACAAACTACCTCTTTTGGATAAGATATGAAAATTTACTGTGTAACTATTAATTAATAAAGTTTAATTACAATCTATTAAAATGTAGTAAATCCCAAGAGTGGAATATTAAGATAAGAATGAAATAAAAAGGTGAATAAAATGGGAAGTAATGAAATAGGAAGTGCGGAGTTACATGCAAGAATAAAAAGGAATAGCAGATAAAGTGGAATAGAAATCAAATTTGAAACTAATCAATACAGTAGCAACGATATAGATAACTAATAGATGAGAAGCGGTAAATGAATTTGTTAAAGTGAAAGATAAATGCATAATAAAATGAAGATGTAAGGTCAAACACAAAAGAGGTAGAGGCAATAAGAAGATAGAAGAAGAATGAATATACATGAATATGAAATATGTAAATATGTAGCTTCAGATATGCATTTATGACAGGTATGGATAGTTATAATTTAATATAGATAAATTATAAAAAGTAAATGACATAAGGTCATTAGAGTCGGTTGGAATATGAAAATATATCCAACCATAGGACTCGTGGAGAGTATACACTTGCGTATAAAGAAGGGATACCCTCAGGTTTGGACTTTGCTTGAAATAGAAGCTCTATAAATGTAGGAAATTGGGCAGTCCATTAGGCAGATATCGAGGTTAGACTCGCACAATCAAAGCAAGTGTGCTTCAAATTTGTTAGAGGAGGGTATTGCCTTGATTGCACTAGGCAATCTAATTGGATGGTGAGTGAGGTCGAACCTATGCAACACGGCACGCGGGTACCAACCACTAAGGGTAGGGTTACATGGATTACGACGGACGGTCATCGATCCCTTGCGGTCAACGGGAAGGATAGGGTTACACCTCGACTAGATGATTCACCTACCGGGACATTCAGTTTGGTCATGCAATGCCATGATTGTTTACTAGATTGTTTGATAGAGCAGGGCTAGTTAACCCATAACGAGATTCCTTCAAAACGTGGACGGGGTAGTTTGTAGAGCCGAGTCCACGCAATAGAAAGTAGATAAAGTATAAAATCCCCTAAGAGAACACGACCTTATGGAGGAAAGGTCGTTGGTGTGCACTAGAGGATTTCCTCGAGATGTATCACTACACCAAAAAGCTGTTTTTGCCACACCTCCTTCCGCCTTATTGGATACGGCTTAAAGCCATACCAAATTAGATACGGCTAATAACCGTATCTAATGTATTCGACACGGCTATAAGCCGTATCAAATTTGATACGGCTTTAAGCCGTATCTAATTTCGTGCCTATTTCTGGCGCAAACTTTTCCACCCAATACGCACATCTTCCCTCCAAATAATTCGATTTCCCCCCTATTTAGATACGGTTCTTAGCCGTATCAAATTTGATACGTGTTTTAGCCGTATCTAATTCATGCTAATTTTTGGTGCGAATTTTTTACTGCCAAAAAACGCCCCAGATCTACTCCGTTTCGTTCCTTGCTAATTTTTGGTGTGAATTATTTTCCCCAAATTATTTCGTTCAATTCCTTTCAATTGTTAAAATCCCTCGTTCTTTTCATCATACTGCTCGTGGATCGTCTCCTACCGCGGTCCACTCTAACCATCGTTTTGCTATTGCAGTCCGCTCTCACCATCGTCTCGCGTTAGGGTTCCTCGTCGCCATCCTATTACCCGTTGCTGTCGTCGCAGTTGCTGCTGTCTCGCTAAGGTATGCCTAATTTGTAATTTCGATTCACCATTGACTATATATTATACTTGTTAAATTTGTTTATGGGATCCCTCATCTCTTCTAATCAATATGCTTTTATTAAAGAAAGGAGCATAGTGGTATTTTATGTGCATATGAATTAGTCAGAGGATTTAATTGAAAGGATAATGTTAATGTTTATCATCTCATTTATGCCAATGCCAATGATATCATTGTATTTGCGAAAGCTGACAAGAAAAGTGCAAGCGCCTTAAAGATAGTTTTTCAGAAAATTTATGATATAAAACAATGTTATAATATAAAACTCACGTAGACTATATTCCATACCTACAACATAAAAACATGAAAACCTTGGGTTACAGAAATTGCTTGAAATATGAGACCTACGCAAGACACATGAAGTAGCAGATGCAGAGTCTTCAGTCGAAACATATTAAGTTCATAAAATACAACAATTCCCTTGTAGACTGCATGAATCAGTTATCAAACTTTTATCCAATTGTCCTTCTCATTTATTCGACAAATTAAGAGGTGATAACAATGTTTCATTTAACAAAAATGTCAAATGTTTCTTTAAGACATAATAACAGAACATAAAACAACACTACTATATTTAGTAAGAAAGAAACAAATAAAGAATATGAAAGTAAATGCTATGATACGTTAATAATTCGTTAAGGATTAAATCAACTCGATTCCTTCTTAAAACCCTTGACCAATTGTAATTAAATTTGGACATGCAACAGGCCAAATAGTCAACTAGTTAGACAGCAATAAAACCATTTTGTATTTCAAAATTTAGTTGAACAAATATTTAACTTCAAAATTCACCCTGGAAAAGTAAACATGAAGCAAAGAACCAGTCTTTTTGGCAGAGTCATAGCATTAACTTTGAAATGTCAGTAGCCTTGCCTTGAAGGTTACAACTCAATGAAAATAAATCGACAGTTTTCTTTGGGGGTAGAGTCATCAATTCAGAAGAAATTACGGAATGTATTAATATAAAACAATGAAGTTTGCCTATTAAATACTTAGGTATCCCTTTATCTACTATGAATCTGAAGGATAATGACTATTGTTCTTTGGTGGATAAGGTCAAGCAGGTCTGCAATTATAAATCGACGCCAATACAGCAAGAATCCAAATTAAAATGATAGAAGTCGAATTCAAGTAGTCCAAAATAAGCAACCATCATTATGTAATTATGATGCGTTGTGGATAAATTGTGATATGATTTTGGTCATATGCTGCATCGACTAATTAATGTTGCAAGTATACCATGTCTAATACAATAGTCAATCTTATGCTATTTTGTATTATTTTGATCTCCTTGCATAATTTACAGCTTGGTGCTAATGTTGTATGTAGTTCTGACATTGTATATGGTTTTGACATTGTTGTATAAGTGGATAAAATTATTGTTAATGGCGCAAGCCAAGTATCAGGAGAGGGGTAATGCATAGACATTACTCCGGTGCTACAAAATAGTGCCGTTGTAATGGCAAATTTTTTGGAAACAGTTTGGTGCTAATGTTGTATATTGTTCTGACATTGTTGTATAAGTGGATAAAATTGTTGTTAATGGCGCAAGCCAAGTATCAGTAGAGGGGTAATGCATAGACATTACTCCGGTGCTACAAAATAGCACCATTGTAATGGCAAATTTTTTGAAAACAGTTTGGTGCTAATGTTTAAAATAAACCCTATATTTTGAGTTCCATTTATTGAAATTTAAATAGTCCATATATTTTAACTATTTAAAATTAATTAAATATTTAAAATCATACCACAAAATTAATTCTAGGGTTATTGTCTACTTGTTTGTCTTACATTAGAGTATCATAGTTGAAAAGAATGGTAAAAGTTCAAGATAAATTATAGTTCTGGCATCAAGAAATCAAAACATCCAACAAAAAACAAGCATGATTTCAATTGATCGTTTTTGGATTTGTGCTCTCGATTAACTTTTAAGCTCATTTTATAAAAACAAGCATAATTGTTTATAACAATGAGGCCTTCAAAAATCATTTTTACAAATCCAAAGCAACCAAAACATTTTGAAAGAAATAGAAGGAAAAGAATTTGTTCTTTAAAGATATGCACTATGTTTACCTGCTTTAGGATGTGGAGAGTAATATCTAATAAAGCTAAAAGAATGTTAGAAGTAAAGATTAGCTATTCTGGAATTACTTGAGACTATCACATATGTAATATGTTTAGCATTATATAATATATAAAATAATAATATACTAAGATAAAAAATAATATCAAACTGTTATTGACTAAAAAAGAATTGATATATCCATATATTTATAAATAACCAACCGAAAAATGATCATCCAACTACCCAAACAAGTTACACTCCGCTACAACCCAACCAATGGTAATCGGTCAATACAATTAATTTTCATCAGTTAATTGCGTTCACGGTTCACTTATTGTTTCATTCACATAAACTCTAATAAGTATAATGAATGAACCTGAATAATATCTTAGGTTTCACCCTAAAATCTCAAACTGTAGAAATGAAATGGTTGTTGATATTGATGTTCACTTTAAAGACATTATGCTTGGGACATCTTGAAAATAGTGGTTATGATATAGGACTCATTGAAGGGCAAGTCTCATGTTCTGTTAAATATGATATAGGAGGGCAGTATGTCTTTCAGCATAGACAAACAATGGATAAATGAATCAGATCTAAGATCTACATACTATATAGACGGGGTGCAGAAGTTCATTAGTTTTGTTGAAGAAAACGGTGGTAAGAAAGGATTGTATTTATGCCCTTGCACCCGGTGCAAAAATATGAAGACGATCAAATTAGATGACATTCATTTTCATTTGCTTAGATGGGGTATTATCCAATCGTATACAGCGTTGTATTTTCATGGGGAAAAAAGGGCGGAGATGGAAAAACAGCAACCAGTTAGTCATGGCAGAACTACTGCTGAGTCTGAACATATTAGGATGGAAGATCTGGTCAATGATGCAGATAGATTTCATCATTTTCATCCTACAAATTCGTTGCCTGATCATGCTAATGTTGGAGAGCAGTCTACTGATTATCCAGATTGGCAGGCCAATGAAAGTAAGAAGTATAAATCGCTTTTTGGTAGCGTAAAAGAGCCACTGTATCCTTCATGTTCAAAAGGGATTACGAAGCTGTATGCCATTGTGAAACTGAATAGCTTGAAGACCTAATACAGCTTTTCAGATAATGGTATGACTGCACTTCTCGAACTAATAAAGGAGTTACTCCCCGAAGGTAACACACTGTCGACAAAGTACTCCGACGTGAAGAAGATCATTAAGCAAGTTGGGATGAATTACAAAACTTATGATGCATGCATCAATGATTGCATATTGTACTGGAAAGATGATGCAAACAAAGTTTCTTGTACAAATTGCAATGAACCAAGATATATGACATCATTAAACGAAGAGCGAAAATGCACCAAAGTACCTCGAAAGACATTAAGACATTTTCCTTTAATTTCTAGATTGAAGAGACTGTATACTGTACCATGGATGGCAGATGCGATGACCTGGCATGGTCGTGCCAAGTCTGATCCAACCGTAATGCGTCATCCATGTGACACTTCTCAATGGAAAGTCGCAGATTCATTTGATCAAACTTTTGCTGCCGAGCCACGAAATGTCACACTTGGAATAGCAACAGATGGTTTCTATCCACATGCTTCTCTCTCTAACCCTTACAGTTGTTGGCCAGTAATTGTAGTACCATATAATCTTCCTCCGTCTATGTGCATGAAAAGGGAGTTCTCAATGTTAACATTGTTGATTTCTGGGCCAAAACAACCAGGAAAGGATATTGATGTTTATTTACAGCCGTTGATAGACGAGCTAAAGCAGTTATGGGAAGGAGTAGTTACATTTGACTCGTTAAATAAACCTGAGTTCACAATGAGAGCTAGGGTGCTGTGGGCAATCCATGATCACCCTGCTTTTGGGACTTTATCGGGATGTACAACTCACGGTTATTTTGCATGTCCTGTTTGTGGGGAAAACACTTGTTCTTATTATCTTCCTGAAAGTAAGAAGATGTGTTACATGGGACATCGAATGTTTCTTCCTAACGAACACAAGTTTCGATACGATAAGACAAATTTCAACAACGAACAAGAACTTTGTCGCCCTAAATGGCCATTGACTGGTTTTCAAGTTGAAAAGAAAGTAGCGAATATCAAAATGAAAGTTGGTAAACAAAAAGAAGAAATTGGTCGAAAACGGAAAAAGTCAACCAATGAAGATGTTGACAATATTTCTGGATGGTATAGGAGGTCTATCTTTTTTGATTTACCATATTGGAAAGCAAATTTGGTCCGATATAATATTGATGTTATGCATACGGAGAAGAATGTCACGGAGCATCTCATTAGCACCATTATGGACCATAAAGATAAGTCAAAAGATGGCATCAATGCATGCAAGGATTTGAAAATCATGGGTATAAAACAAAAGTTGTGGGTGATGGAAGATCCTGAAACAAATAAAACAATCATACCAAAGACAACTTTTGCTTTGAGCAAAGAAGAAAAGATATGGTTTTGCACCGTTTTGAAAAATCTGAAAGTGCCTAACAAATTTTCTTCTAACTTTCACAACAATGTGAGCATCAATCCTCCTGAACTAAGAAATATGAAGTCACATGATTACCATGTCATAATGCAGCATTTGCTTCCGGTATTGCTTCAACATTCTTATCCACAACATAAGGATCTACGAAATGCCGTTCATCGTATTAGTTTATTCTTTAACATTTTGTGTTCAAAGGTGATCAATAGGGAACATCTTTTAAAAGCAAAGGCTAGCTTAGTAGAAGCAATGTGTGTATTCGAAAAATATTTTCCACCTGCATTTTTTGATATCAGTGTCCACCTTATGGTTCATTTAGCCGATGAAGCGTTGATTTGTGACCCTGTCAGATATAAATGGATGTATCCGTTTGAACAGTAAATTTCTAATTTCAGTTATGCACATCATTATTTCATATAAATAGCTACCGTCTACAGTATATAATTGATCACATTTATAGGTTGATGAAAATATATAAAGGATATGTGCGCAACAAAAGATACATTGAAGGGTGTATTGCAGAAGGATATATCGTACAAGAAGCTAGTCTTTACTGCATGGAATATATGCCAAACGGAGGTGATGGCAATCATAAACATACCCACGAAGCGTTTTTAGACGAGGACGATGAGTTTGCTGGTGAGATACCTTTGGATAATGGTAAAGACATAACGTTAACCCAAGTGCAGTTTGAACAGGTGCGTAGATGGGTCCTTAATAAGTACGATGGATTGGATGAATGGAAGAAGTAAGTTCACGAACTTGTTTGGAATTTTAATTTTTTTAATTCAATTTATATATACATTTTGATATGTGTTTTTCGTAGGAGGTATAAATCCTATGTGAAAAGTACTAGATTTCAACCTAGAGGCAGGGCTACCACCGTGGAAGTAGTTCAAAGTTTTAATCTATGGTTACGTAATGAGCTGTTAAAGACCATCGATGTTGATCCAACTCTGTGGCGGTTAGTGCACGGGCCGAAGTTCATAACGCGTAGTTATATGAAGTACCAAGTGAATGGATTTTCATTTTCCACGAAAAAGTACGAAGGCCGTATGGTAACACAAAATAGCGGTGTATGTATGAGAGCAATTACAAAATTTAGAGCGAGTGGCAAGGATAAAAATTATAAGGAAGCAGAAACAATGTATTACGGAGTCATTCAACAGATACTTGAGTTGGATTACACTGACTTCAAACAAACAGTTTTTTATTGTGATTGGGTAAAAGTCGAGGATAAGGTCAATGGTTGCAAAATAGATCCTATTTCAAACCTCATCATGGTAAATTTAGAGAAATTAAAGAACAAAAATAACGTGAATGACGAGCCATTTATTCTTGCATCAGAAGCGAGTCAAGTTTTCTACTCCAAAGATTTAAAAAATAACGGATGGTCTGTGGTCTTGCATACACCAAAACGGTTGACTACAAATGTGGATGACATTGAGTTCCCTATCGTCTATCAATCAGCTTTTGAAGACAATGAAAAATTAGAAGACCTTACCAAATCCATATGTTAACTTATTAGTATTTGTACATCACATGATTGTGTGTCTGTATATTTTTAATTGCACGATTGTCTGTATGTATGTTTTGAATATTTTATACATTCCAATGCAATTTCAGGTGTTGTCACTTAATAATTTTGTATGTGCAAGTGTGTTATGTTATGGAGTGTTGACATTGATACATTGATACATCTATAATTATTATCGTGACTTATTAAAATAATTAGTAATATTATATTTTGCAGAAAACTATGTCAGAAAATCCACCATCTTCACATTCGTCATGTTCAGAAGCGAAGAAAGTTGATCAAAACTTACTTGGTATTCCGGTCTCAGATAACGCTGGAAAAATCGCTACTATGCTCGGTAAACTAGTAAGAGCTCATGTGCCGATATCATATATAAGTTGGAATAAAGTACCTGCAATATACAAGGACAACGTTTGGAACGAATTGGTGGTAAGTATCCTTATCTGTTTGACAACAACTATTTCATTCAATAGCCTTATGGTTTCAACTCTTTGCACAACATTTAATTTAATATATTTTTTGCAGAAAATATAAGAGCTCGATCCGCTTTCAAAGGAAATGTTTTTAAAGAGAATGGCCGAGGCTTTTAGGAGATACAAGAAAAACTTGAGAGTAGTTTATTATGACTCTTTCAATAATGACGAAGAACGGTTGAAAAATTGTCCACCTACAGTTGCTCAAGAAGATTGGACAGAGTTCGTAAAAAATGAAGCAACGCCTGAAGCGAGCGGAAGAAGGGAGGTAGGCAAAAAGAACAGAGCATTGCTCAGTTATGCTCATCATGCAGGACGTAAAAGTCATGCTAAAATAGAACAAGAAATGGTAAATTATATTCATTTTCATTCAAATGATTTACACATTGTGATTGGATATTCATGTCGTTGCATCAACTTGTATTGCAGATCGTTGCTAGTCCATCAACAAATATCAGTCGTCGTCAAGTATGGGAGAAGACACACAGGAAAAAAGATGGTAGCATATCAGATGCCACTTCTTCATACTTTGTAAGTTAAACAAATATTAACTTGCATATACTTTAAAATTCCTAATTCATGAAAGTATTATCATATTACAGGATCAAATTGCGAAAGCGAAGGAAAAGATCACTGATAGTGATGAAGAAAAATTGACAGTGGATGAAGACATCTTATCACAAGTGCTTGGTAAGGATGCAAGGGGTAGGAGCCGCGGTGTTAGGACCGTTATACCAAAGACTAAAGTTAAGGCTTATGCCATTGCATAGAAACGACTCCGACATGTTCATGGCGAGCAGGATGAGTTGAAAATGAGGGTGGGATGTTTGGAGAGTACGGTGGGAAATTTGTCTGGGAAAATGGAGGTTTTGATCAACATGGTGGGAAATAATGAACAAGGAATTCGTGCACCGGTCAATTCTTCTGATGGAGGACGCGCCACACAATTCAATGCTCCTGAATTCATTGCTTCGCAGTTCCAGGATTCGACCAATGTTACGAACAATCAAAAATGTGAAATCCTCAACTCTGATTTAGAATTAATAGGAACAGGTATTTTTAACATTTAAACATTTATGACATAATAAGTAGAAAACTTAAATAATAATAAATATTCCCTTTTATTGCAACAGGTACTATATGCCGAGATTCTACATTGTCCAACATCCATGGGAAATCTGTACCATCCACACACGAAAAAGTGGTGTTGGACAGTATACTGCTACCAGATGAGAGAACCAGCAAAATGAATCATCAATTTGCAGAGACCTTTGTTGATGTTGGAGTGGGTGGATATGCGTGCCATCCGAAGTGTCTTATTCGATATCTCTAGATGATAGAGCAGGTATATATGCAATTTCTTTAATTAATTTTAATTAGTTTTCAAACACTAGTTATAAATTAAATAACAATTTAGATTTTAAAGAGTATCTTAAAAAAACAAAATCTCATATTGTTCAAGCACCCTATAGTCTGTGATGAAATTTAATGGCGTCTTGTGTTGATGACGCGCATGAATTATTTGTTCAAGCACTTTTACTTTGTGAGGGAATTAAATTCACTCTATCAAATTGTTTGTACCATTAAACTTAATACACAAAATCTGATTTTAGGAGCGACATGCCTATATTCTGAACCACAATTGCAAATTTTGTAGTCAATGTATCATAATCTATTTGTTTATTGGAATAGGACATTTTATAAAATGCAATTCAATTTTCAATAGACAATTTTAGTTGAGTTAAAAGCATTTATTATAATACAAGCAACTTTGAGTATAATATAAACCAAATTTGAAAACAGTTTTATCGGTGAATAATGAATGTATCAACGAAAAGAAAATACTTGACCAAAAATAAATGACGTAACATGGAAGGGTCCAGAACAAAATAGGAGCTTTCGTTTGCGTGCGGTACCCCACATATCTAGCGGATTTGAACACTGCAAAAATGGTGACAGCCTTAAAACTGTGCCTGATGCATGCTTGCTCAAACAAGGAAACTCATTAATGTCTTTAGCCTCCTTCACATGTTTCTTCCACTTGTGTACATTTCGTATCCACATCCACTGTGTATATCATTCATCTACATACATTCAGTGTATACTTATACTTCAAAATAAGGAAGCAAAAATGTAACAAGTACAGTGCGTGTACATATATGTAGCTACTAGCTCTATAGGGCTAGTTAAAGGGACACAATGAGAGCAAATGAAAACAGTAATAAGTTATAAAGTGCTTATTGTAGGGGGAGAAACTGCTACTTTGTATCAGTGAAAATAAGGCATTTGTCCTTTTTTTTTATTTACTTATTTATGTATTTATTACAATAATTCTTTATAGGAGTTATATTATTGTATTATTGGGTAAACCATAACCTGATTCATATAAAACAACATGGTACATGTCTAACGACTTTGCTTGTTCATTCATTATGTGATGAATGGTGATCTGTTATTAAATAATTAACTGATGGATGATTTTAGTTTTTATATAATTATGGTCAATGACTTGATTATATTAGCTTTTCTGCTTTGTTATAGCTACAAAGGCATGGAAATTGTGAATTTATTTCTTCTTAAGCTTGGTTAATTTATTTCTTCTTAAGCTCTGAAGAAACTTGTTGATTGTTTTACTTTTGCTAAACTAATTAATGTGATCGGCTATCAATTAGTGTGTTCTCTCTTACAAACTTGGTGGCTGAAGTTTGCATATATAGTTTCTCATGTGCTAATTCCTCTGTCAGCACCCTGTACTCGAATAATATTTCATTTGTTCAGTTCTTATTTCAGTTAACTTGCTTACTCTAATACAACTGACACCACAAGTCAACTAAAACTTTAATTGCGATCACAAAGTTGAAGCAATAAAGCATTCACCTGACTAACTAAATGTTGAATATAGTGAAATCATTAGTATTATAATGCAATTTGAGGTTAACTTATTCATGTAAGGTGTAAAAAAGCTTGGATTGATGCACATGAAATGTGTTGGCTGTGAATTACACTGAAATTTCGTCAGACTGCTAGATGAATCACATGTACATATCATATGAATCATATGATGCATCGAGCTGTATATATTAGAAGATAATAGAGTGTGTGGCTAGCTTCCAAAACAAGTGAAAATCATGGCATATGCTTTAAACAAAATCCATTAACATGCTGTCGGATTATATAAATTTGTATGAGATATATCTTAGTTTGACAGTTTTTTTGTCAGTTATATATTTCATTTAGTATCTTATTTATGAAATTCTGCTGGATAAAATCTATCCCTTTAATATATTCAGTCATCAAACAAATTCTAACAAATATGAATGGCTTGATTGGGTATAGAGCATAACGATTTGGTTGCAAAAGTACTGCCTTTCTCATGAGGTTAATAGTACACCGGTGTGTTGTACTATTTTTTTGGTACGACACAAACTTCTCAAACTGTCTTTTGTACTACTATAATTTATACCCATTTTTATGTTTGCAGGTTGAATCAGGAATGATCTTTATGCAATCTTTGGTGCTAGCTAATTTTATTTGGTTTAGCAAGAAGTGTAGCAAGAGACTTGGAGTAATTCGTTTGCAAAAGGTTTAGCCAGAGACAGTGTTATAAATGTTATACTCTGGGTTCTATTGAACATCTTAAGGTTTTGTATTGATATTGTGACTTGTGTAGCTCTTGTTTTGAGCTTAACTTCATATTTGTACTAAATGCTAGTATGTACTATTTTTCGTGTTATGTAATGATATTGTTAAGTTATTATGCACTGCAATGTGGATTATTGAATCATTTGAATGTGCACTGCTTATAATATTATTTGTTTTCTAATATCATTTGAGTGCGGAATTTTATATATGTGTGTGTAATTGAGTACTTAGATATGGCTACTGGCCGTATCTAATGGGACAATTAGATACGGCTTAAGGCCGTATCTAATTGATACATTAGATACGCTATTAGCCTTATCTAATTGATACATTAGATACGGTTAATCGCCGTATCTAATTGTCCCATTAGATACGGCCAGAAGTCGTATCTAATGTATCAATTAGATACGGCCTTAAGCCGTATCTAATTGTCCCATTAGATACAGCTAGTAGCCGTATCAAAATAATAAGCTCGCCATATTTTGATACGGCTAAAAGCCGTATCTAATTCGATTAGATACGGCTTTTAGCCGTATCAAAATAGCGTTTATGGTGTAGTGTATGATGACGAGATTGTGATACGATGACGGGTTGAATCCTAAGGAGGTGCTAAATAAGAGATACTAGGGGATAGTTTCTAGGTCCATTAGGGGACTATGGGATATATATTTATATATATATATATAGATATAAATCTACGGGATGTAGATGGGAATGGTTTGTACACAGAGATGTAGTCGTAACACTAATAATAATTAAACATAACATGTAATAGTGAACAATCGGCATAAGTTAGTGTTATGTATAAGATGTATAATTTAACAGTCACCAAAACGTTGTTATGTACCCTCCTCATTACAATCCGTAGGATAGATTGAAGGATGGGTACTGGTGTTTGGGCACATTCGGTGCTGACCAGGACACTTGATTTTGGAAGTGTCAAAACTTGGTCGGTACTTATATGATCTATTATATTTTAAATTATTCCGCTGCAAGTTATTTCGGTAGAGCTTTGATATGCATACTTTTGTTTTATTTGCAGGATACCAAACCAACGATCCATACTTTGGTGGACTTGGGTTTTCGATTTAGTGAAAATTCAGGCCCACTAGAGTGCGGGTTGTCACAAATTACGTCGCAACCGCTTTTAGACGAAGAGAGGAAAGGAGGCTAAGGAAGATGTAGCTAATAAATCCCTTTCGATATTATGAAACTATGATTGTTTTGGAGAGCTTTGACTTGCCACCCTGGCTTGCTCATTTGGAAGGATCTCCTCCCTTCGTTCTTATACTTTATCCTCTGATGCTCTTGATTTTGTAGTCCAGTTTATATAATATTATTTCTTCACTGAATTAGGCATTCTTCTTAGTCTATTCCTTGTAACACTTTCTTGGACAAACTATCATAACTGTAAATTGCAAAAAAAATCTATATATATGTAAAGGAACTTCATTCTTTTCAATTTTATTTCTTATGTCGTCACTTTGCTTGAGTGTGCTTTAGAATCTTCTCTTTGTGGGGTATCTCTTGCCTTTGGTAAACTCTTGTTGAAACAATATCTCGGACCCTATAGAGTTCTGTTACTGGATCCTTGTCCGGAGCTAGCCTAGTGGTACAATCAAGAGTTTCGTCTTGTTCTGATTCTATTCTCACTTTTACCTCTTCCCTATTTATTGAGAATCTATTCGATACCCTAACTTAGGAACTCTTCCCTAGCATTCCTTCCATATTGGGAATCTACCCAATTCTAGTCTTATCATGGTACTACTTGACCACTGCTAACTTTATTGGGAACCTACCCAACATTCTAATCTAATGCATGGTACTACTTTACCATGGCTCACTATTATTGGGAATCTACCCAATATTCTAATCTAACTGGGAATCTACCCGATGCATGGTACTACTTGACCTTGGCTCACTATTACCGGGAATCTAACCAATATTCTAATCTAGTTGGGAATCTACCCAATGCATGGCACTACATGACATTGGCTCACTATTATTGGGAATCCACCCAATATTCTAGTCTAATAATGCATGGTACTACTTAACCATGGCTCACTATTATTGGGAATCTACTTAATATTTTAATCTAATTAGGAATCTATCCAATGCATGGTATTACTTGACCATGGCTCACTCTGTGCAGTTAAAGCGCTCGGTGGATTCAATGCGGTAGAGGTGCAAAATGTCATAGCGGGGATGTAGCGAAGATATAGCGGGATATATCGGATTACTCTAAAATAGCGTATAAATCCCATACTTGTTGTTTTTACAAATATATAGATAGTAATTATGTGAAAAATTAACATTCAATTGAATTATAATTAATACAAAAATAATTTTAAATAAAAATATGTGCAAATGTATTGTAAATGAACGTAAAACTGTTATATAACTTAATTTAATTTAGTAGAATATTAGAGTACTATCATTTCTAAACATATATCAAAAATTCAATGAAATTAATTAATTTCATAATTTTTATAGCGTATAAATATCATTTTTCAATCCAATTTTTTATAGAAGATATAGCGGAAATAGCGGAATATAGCAGAAATAATGGGATATAGCGGAAATAGCGGGGATTAAAGCGGAAAGGCTATATGTTGGGGATATATGGAAAAATCGTAGCGGTAGGAATCCGCTATAAGATATATCGGAGTTATAGCGGGGATATAGCGGGGCATTAACTGCACAGGGCTCACTATTATTGGGAATCTACCGAATATTCTAATTTAGTTGGGAATCTACTCAATGCATGGTATTACTTGACCATGGCTCACTATCAACATGCATTCTACTTTTCGACGTCTTTTTAAACCCAGATGATATAGCCTTACACTTTGTAGTGCATCACATGGGGGTGCTCTTATTGTGAGGTCTACCAACTATCATTGGATCCCAATCCACAACCACTTTTGGCGGGCGTCGGCCATCTATAACCACTTTGACGGGTGTCGGCCATCTATAACTAATTTTGGCTGGTGTCAGCCATCGAAAACTATTTTAAGTTAATGGTCATATGGAACACTAGTGTAACTTAGCAAAGGGAGATATGAATCCTTTGAAAAGAGTGCTTTCGGACTATTTTGTAAAAGAGTTTTGAAATCAACAGTTTGTAAGTCACACTTCGATAGAAGGTTTGATTCGAGTTTGAGAAGGAAAACTATTGATAGAATCGGTATTTTTAGAAAAGGTGAAACTCTCCATTGATCTCATAAGAGCAATGGTAGAGTTTCGGTCCTTAAATTATAAATGCAAGTATGATATGCAAAAGTTCTTAAGGAGAGAGGCCATACTGAAAGTGATACCATAAATGCCGAGACTTGAATGCACCCTCCGAGTAAAGACTTGTAGACAGGGTTCTACCAAAGAAGAATGCACCGAAAAAAGCCAAGACTTTTCTGATTAAACTTCAAGAAATCCAAGACCATGAGGTGCTTCTTAATGTTGAAACTTTTGCTGAAGAGATTATAATCGAGAAGAGCATAATAATAAAACTAATATCTTCCGTTTGACCGTAGAATTTGATTATAAAAAGAAATCTTCTTACAAACTAAACTTTATAGAAAAGCACCATATGCAATCATATGGCAAGAGTTACATGGAGTACTCCTGGCGTCATAGAAATAGAACGAAGTAAATAATTCTGAAACAAGATATTCAAACTAACGTATAATAAATTTGGTTAACTTCCCTTTCTGTATGAGTTTCTCGACCGTATAAGAAAGCTTTCGACATCCATCTGTCTTGTGCCCATTTGTCAAATGATAGATATTATACTTCTCACTATTCGGGTCTTCTTTCTTTGACGGAGGGTAATCCGGGTTAGAGAAGTCTTCACTAGTTTCCAGGAATATATGGGACAAGCTCTGGTTAAGTAGAGTAAGAACCCGATCATGCTTCAATTTATTTCGAGACTCGCTATCTTGAGTGATTGGAAGGGCTCTCTTATCGGAAGAAACCAGATCCTCATATTTCAACAATTTAGTGGAAAGATTCCTAACTTCTCTATTGAGGATCTTAATGATCTTTCGAAGTTGGGTTGATTCCCAGAAGGATCCTTGAAGATATTCCGAAAGCTACCTGATTTGAGAAGTTTGAAGCTTATAGACAGGATCATATTCTTTGCCATTCTTTTTCTTTGAAATGAGGGTGACCACTTTTGTTGTTGTCTTCTTCAACGAGCTGAATGCGAAGATTGAGGGGTAGCTTCGAGATGACTTCTTCATTTTCAAAACTAGACATAATTAATTGGAATGATCTATTGAATTTCCGAGAGGAAACAAGATGTGAAGGTTAGGCCCTCCTTCTAGAGCCAAAAATGTTAGTGCAAAATTTCATCTACACCAACACCCCGAGGTCCGAAGGTATAAATCTAAAATCTATTTGGATTATTGAACACGACAAATATATTACCGAGACATGATGCAATCAAGCTTATGTTATGATATGCTAAACCGTAGAATCGCAATAGCTAATGCAGAGAAGGCAAAGTACAGAAAGTAAATAACTCCGAGACTTTAAGAGTGATTTATGCTGAAAGTCCCTACGTCCATTATCCTTTCCTTATTTAATCACTCTTATCTTGTTGAGAGGCTTATCATTTAGTCTATACATTTCTGCCATTAATGAGTTTGTAAAGAGAGCTCTAATATAGGAAAGTACAATATGATTTTATATTTTTTAATCTTTTTTTAATGCGAGCCCTTTCACTATGGTAGGTGGTCCTCTATTTATAACAAGTTTAAGGTTCTTTCATTAGTGTAAGTGCTTTCTCTTGGATTGATGACCTAGCTCGCTATCTGCATCTTAGATTTGAACGATTGGCATCTTCTAGTTAAGTGCATTTGACACGGATTGTTGACTTGATGCTTCTATATATATATAGCTTCTTGGATATCTTCCGTTTATCCTGACTGTTGGTCTCGACTTGGGCTATCTGAGTTGTTGATTGTTAGTACATGTTGAAATGCTTTTGGTTCAGGCAACTGATGCTCTCGGCTAAGCTTCTTGTCTTAAGTGGATAATGATCTTGATCTCGGTTGACACTTTGACTCATGCTCTCAGACTACATGCTCTCGGATACTGAGTCTGATGCTTAAGCTTTCGTTGGAAACCAAACAATGGGTCTCGGAGTTACAAGCCAAGGAAATTTTCTCTCTAATATTCGTAGTTTGTACTTTGTAGAAATTATAGTGTAACGACTGCCTTGTTCCACTTTAGGATATTCACAATACCAAAACCACCCTTAAATCTAGGAAGGCTAATTTTATTAAAAGAAATAGGAATTGGTTTCCTAGAGAAACACTGGCCATTACAGAGAAAATGATTCATTTATTTGTTAAGCATTGCAATTAACATATAGGAAGAATATAAGCCCTGGAGTAGTAGCTAGTCATAGCAACATCCATAAAATTTATTATAATCAATCTTCCAACTTGAGATAAAAGGTGAGTAGGCCATCTATTTAACTTTTGAGTGATAGCTCAATATAAAGGAATGCATTGATTAATTGAAATTCTTGATGTAGTTAGAGGAATACTAAGATAAACAGCATCACTAGGCATTGGTTGAAGTTTGTATATGACAATGATATTGTCTATATCTATAACACTAAGACCAAGATAAGAATATCTGACTTTTCTTAATTCATTGCTAATCTAGTGGATTTGTGCAGAGTAATTTGATGTTCATAAACAGCTTTATCAATGGACTAGGAGTTAGATTTTGTGAATATAACTATGTCGTCAACTAACATAAGGCATATGACTTGAAGGTTTCTACATTTAATATGAATTTTTGTTCTCTTTGTTCCTGCCAGACAGTTGAGCGTATTGGTAAAGTATTCCATGAAATAATGAACAAGCATGCTGAAGGATCTCTTTACCTTATCCTATAGGCAATTTGAAATATCTATAACGCTTGCCATTGTAAACAACAAAGAAATATGAAATGGAGATACATGTTTATATCCAAGCTATCAAAGTTTCAGGAAGTTTCATTTTGAGGAGGATAACAACTATATGTACCTGGCTTAAGGAGTCAAAAGCTTTTTGTATGTAAAGCTTGAGCATACATCCAAGGGATGGATTAGAAGGGCGATATCCGTTAAGAAATTAATGGGTTAACAATATGTTGTCAATTATGTTACTGCCATATAGAAAGGCAACTTGGTTATTGGTAATGATTCTAGATAAAATATGCCTCATTCTAGGAGCGAGAATTTTTGTGATGCATTTGTATAGAACATTACAACATGCAATAAGTTTGTAATGCACGATATTTGATAAATTATCTATTTTAGGGATTATGGCTAAGTTCTTAGAGTTGATGACCGTTGAGATAGCATTAATTTTAAAGAAGTGTACAATGGCTTTTATAAAGGATGGGGCTATAGTATTCCAACAAATTTGAAGAAATGAGAGTCTAAATCATCCGGCCCACTAGAACTTGTTGAATTAAATTTGAAAATAAATTTTTTAATCTTTACAGGAAAGATCCTAGAAATGAGAGAGGTGGAGTCTGTAGGTGTATTGAATGGAAGTTTAGTGTCTCCGATAGCAGGAAGGGAGATATCAGAGTGATTATTGTTATTGAAGAAAGGGCTGATATGCAGAAGAAGAGCATTATGAATGTCTTTCTAGTTATTATGTAGAACACCATCTTGATCAGTGATATAGCTTAAATTAGATTTTGAGTGTTTAATTTTTAGAGAGTTATGAAAGAAGGAGGTATTTCTATCACCGTATAAATAAAAAATTTACCAAGCTTCTGCCTTATCATTTCATTTTCAGCATGTAAGGAGTCTTGAAGTTGTTTGTTAGTAGAATGTTCTTAATATAAAGTTGCTCATTGTTAGGATTATCTCGCATGACTTTTTGACTTTTGTCTAGTTGTACTCTTAAAGCAGAGTAGAGCATGCTGCCATGTCCATAGGTCATAGAAGCCTGAGTCTTTAATTCCATTTTTACATTTTTTAAGTTTTCCTTGCATTAGACACATAGGGTTGTCATAGGCAGATTTGTTTCTCCCCTATTAGAACATATTATGAAAATCATGGTGGTTAGTCCAAAAGTTAATTTTTTAATGAGGATTGACTTTTCAATATGTTCCTTTTCCAAGAGATAATGATAGAGTTATGGTTATAGATACTAGGACAAGGAATGTTGGAGGTGATGGATGGCTAGGCAGAAAGAGCTTCAAAATTATAGAAGCAATGGTTTAATTTGCAAAAAGTTTTAGGACCATGTTTATTTTTGTTGTTTTAGGTATAAGAAACCCTATTTGGTAGGTTTCAAAATAGGGAGATAGGGAAAGAGTTTGATCAAGAGGAGCAAGGTCTTTCATGGATAAAGGGAAGCCATAAAACTTATGGTTAGGGTTGTACATACAATTAAAATCTCTTAGCCAAATCTTGGGACAGTTATTAAAGTGTAAAGTAGGGAGAAGCTCATACAAAGCATTTCTTTTTAACATTCCGGAACTTTATCGTTTTGATTTAGAATATTTACTTAATTTTAATTAATTAAATAATTGTTTTTCAAAGTTTAATAACTTATACTCAAATATAGGGATTATTTAAATATTTGAATTGTGAATTAAATATTAATTAAATGGATTAAATAGCCTTATTTAACCCTTTTTAATTAATAAATAATAACGGTGAACTCATTTTGTAAATTTATTTACAATAATAAATAGTTCGAATAAATAATAAGAAAATCAATTGTTAATAAAACGACTTGATTTTTGTTGACTTACTTTTAAATGAATTTATAGGATTTTTTTGTCCATAATTTTTAATTTGGAAAATATTGAAATTATCGTTTGATGTAATTTTTTGGCAAACGGTGGTATTTTTTATTTTTTGCAGTATAAGATAATCAATGTAGATTATTGTTGTTTAAGAATTGTGCCGCGTTTTTGTGCGCGGTCATATTTTTATTTTTGTCATTCGCGGTTAGTACACAAACGGAATATTGTGTAGCATAGTACCCCAAAACATTCTTTTCAAAACTTTTTAAATCAAATCAAAATTCAAAATTTTCAACATAACTAAACGATGATGTGATAGGTGGCTTGAGAATTTGGGTTTGCTTGAAAATTTTGTTTAACTTGTGTTTGAAGTAAGAAATTGATTTTTTGTTTATAAATTAGAAAAATTCACATTTTATTCTTCCTCTCTCTTTTTCATTCTATATTTTATGTAAACCAAATTATGGCCTCCTCCATATAAAATCAAAACAAAATTTATTACTCAACGAAATATTTTGTCTTTTGTTCTGTTGTACTTGTATGAATTTATGCTTCATATCCATGTGTTGTTTGTCGAGTGCGGCGTTGTTTGGCAGAGTTTGAAAATTTGGTTGTGTGTAGTAGGGAAGCTAACGTTTTGATTTATGTGAGTTATAGGTGGAGTTAGGCATGGCCGAGTGTGGATTGGTACTTGTCGTGGGAAGGCAAGTCAGAGACAACGTTTTGGTGGAGTGCGGCTCCTCCAGGTGAATAGTGTCGTGTGTACGACAAGTGGAAGAAACCCAAGTCGCGTTTTGACCGAGGGCGTCGGAGCGTGGGTGGTTATGTCGGTTGTGATGAACTTGTGAAGGGTGTTGCAATGGATTTGACGGTTATTTGATTCGTTGAGAGGTGATGGGGAAATTGGTTGTGGAAGTGATCGACATTGGGTGCATGTACATGTGCCTATATATGTTTTCTAATTTGGGGAAGAAGGGTTTTTAACTAATGATGGTAATTAGTGTTGATTAATGTAAATTAATTAATTTAATTAATTCGATTTTTTATAAAATGAATATTTCACTCATATGAGGCGAGATTTAGACACGGTTTGTTGCACTGGACTCGTATCAGTGTTATCTACACATTGGGGTTGGATCCGTTGAATTTGAAGCTAGTGAAATTTTTAGTTAAAATCAAATATTTTTAGATTTTAGATCAAATCAGAACGCGAAAGCGTCAATTGAAATTTTGGTGAGTTTACTCACCTTTGAATAAACTGTATGATATTTGTGTTGTTATAGATTATTGTCGAATGCTTGGATGATAGTTGATAGTTTTAATGAAGTACAAATTAATGATAAAATTATAGTGATTTAATTTAATTACGTTTAACATAGTTAAATTAGTTATACTTTGTTTATGGTATCTATTTAGCAAAATAAAACATCATTCTGCTATAATTAAAGTAAACAGATTATTTTGGACATCTACCAAGCAGAATAAATCACTATTCTCTGCTTGCAAAGTAAAAATTATTCCAAAAGATAATTAATCAAATTTATAACTCCTTTCATAAATTTTAAACAACACTTATCCTTTATTAGTAATCCTCATAAATACTTGAAAATATGGTTTAAATAACTTTCAAAGTGCAAAAAAGCGACCAAACATTTATTTTGTAAAAATACAAGCACAAGTTCAACAGCACAAAGGTTTAAGGAGATGATATTTCATAAGTGATGGTATAACGATAACCGCTATAACGATACTTACACAAATCAAATAGTAGGTCATAAATACTTCAACCAAACATCAATATAAGCAACATAAGAATATAAGTAAGATGTATATAATAGTAAATTAATAATATAGGAAACCCCTTAGGGTCTCTCTACAAAAGTCCCCTGCAAAACTATGGTTATTTATACAATCCGCTTTTTAAGCGGGAATTCAATTCCAAACAATCAAACAATAATAACGAACATATTATTATCAATAATTAGCAATCATTAGCTAACATATCATTTATTTATTAATCCACATATTAATTAACTTAAAAAATAATCATGTTGTTTTATATTTATAAAAAGATTATGAATTTGATTAATTATCTTTCGGGACAATTACTGATTGTTTCAAATTTATAAAAAGATTATGAATTTTATTAATTTTCTTTCGGGATAATAAATGATTGTTTCAAATTTATACAAAAGATTATGAATTTTATTAATTTTCTTCTAGGACAATTAATGTTGTTTAAAAATATATAAAAAAAACTATAAATTTGATTAACCTTCTTTTAGGATAATTAATGTGGTTTCAAATTTATGAAAGAGTTATATCAATAATCTTTCAAGATGATTTACATCATTTTAAATTTATAAAGACATTTTAAATTGATTTATTATCTTCTGGGACAATAAATGTTGTTTTAAAAGTTATAAATAATAGTTTATAAATAAGAAAATCTTTAAAAGGGAATTTTTAAAATAAAGCTAGTGTAAATTGTTTTGGTTTTATAGTAAACGATGTTTTAATGACATTTGTTTTTTACCTTCTTTTTAATACGCTTACAAATATAAATTTGATCCTTAAAAAGAATATTTTTAAAGAATGTTTTTAAAGTGTTTTACAAATATTTGTTATGTGAAAATCAAGCACAAGTGTAAGTCAAATGTTTTAAGAGATTTAATTTTCATATACGGTCATTTTGTTATTCCCGATAGTTGATTTATTGACTACCGATCCTGTTATCTTTTTGCGTTCGTCGATTCAAAATGAATTTGTTGCTCACTTTGAGTGTTGATATTCTTTGCTGGAAATGACTAAAACCAAAGCACGAGTAGACATCGGGCTATGAGGAGTTGCACCCATTAGAGTATCTTCACATCTACTCTAGATTGTATTCGGTGGTATGCGTGTGGAGATGTGAAATACTCAGATACTCGGTAAGGTTGGCGGGGTCTGGCTTGTACATTTCCAAAAGAGTCACAGTGTAAATGACCCTCTCAAGTATATTTTTTAGAGGTATACTTTCAGTAAGGAAGGTGCACTCTCCTAGTCATTGTTGGAAATTTTCCCTTTCCTTATTTGATTCAATCTTTGGATCATTTTCTTAATTGCATCGAGATGTGCCTGGAGCTCTTCTCGATGTTTAATTATTTGTTTCCATTCTTTCAAGTCTGATTTTATTTTTACTTGTTTCCATTACTTCATCTATGAATGTTGTTCTTGTAAGTCAAATCTGTTTCGTGTTTAGCAGCGTGGTCTCATAGAATTATTATATGTTCACTATATTTTTTGAGTTTTCTCACGCTGGTTTTTTAAACTGATCCAGATGTTATTTTATTATAATGGTCGAGTCAGATCGAGTATTTTTCAAGCTTGTCATTGGTGGGTCAAAAAGCTCATGGAGAGAGCTGGAAGTTCACATGCCATAATCTTTTTTATTTTCCATTGTATTATTATGTATACCCATCAGCAATTGTGAGGTCAGGAAGTTAAATTGTGAGGTCAGGAAGTTATAAATGTCTAGGTGATGAGGTTTGTTTTTAACACTGATATACCATGTATTTTAGAATGACAGCTTTTGCTGTCTTTGTTATATTATATGTTGTGTAACAACCCGCTATTTCGTGCCATTCGCATCCACACATGTCAGACTTGAATTGCTCAAAATATCAGATTGTTAATTTATAATTTGGCAAAACTCAGCATATACAGTAAATAAATCAATCATAGAATCACAGACACAGAGTATTACAACAATAAGCAGCGGAATAGATAAATAACAGAGTTGAAATAAAATACAACAGAATATCTCAAATACAATGCTGTCTCGGATACAAACAGATGACAAGTCTTAACCAACAACTGGATAGCTGAAAGCCGAATAGATAAAAATGGATCTTCAGATGAAGCTCCAACTCCAAAGCTCCGAAGGTGAGTCTCAAATGCTGTGACACTCACTCTGACCCGAGCGTAAAGCAAAACACAAAACACCCGAGTCAGGATTAACATTCTTATATCAATAAATCCAACTCAAGTGAAATATCAACTGAAATACAAGTAACTCAAAGGATGTTTGGGATAACCATCCTTTAAGGATCCGTGGAACTATCTACTATGTAGTAATATACGCTATTATAATATGTCTATAGTAAAGTAAACCATTAAAATAGCGTTAAGGCGTTACCCATATCCCCCTTAACACATTTTTATAATGTCGTAGTCTATACAAATACTGTAAACTCCACCCTCAGGTGGGCTATCAGGGTGCACTCCATAGGTACGACACAAAACAAACTAGTAGAAGGCACGATAGGGCATGCGATATGGCACTCGAGGCAATACCAGGGTAGATATACCGTTTGCGTATCCAGACTGGTGGTAACGTATAGCAGCTACTACCGCCCACCTCGTGACACACTCCCAAATCAAAATCGAAGGTGCACCCAATCAAATCACAAAAGCAATAGAATGGTATCGAAGAAATGTGTCCGATAGGAGGAATGACCTCACTTGGCCCGGCGTGGCTCCTGTTTTAGCCGCATCAAGTTGACTCACGGGAGCCAGGGCTACATAAATACCACATAGAATCATTACCAAACCATCCTACTTCATTCTGGAATCTCCACCACGTACACAGTTGTCAAAGTGGTTTTTGGTATTGGCAGAGAGTATGACAATATCCGATCCCGGTCTCTTTAATAACCAAACGTTATTATAACATCGTGGTCATTTCATTTCAAATCATATTTCAAAACCAAACTATCATATCTACTTCAAAACTATATCAATATGATATCATTATTCACTCAAAATAATATTCATTTCCAAAATCATAATGCTTTCCAAAATTTTAACACTTCTGAAATTATAACATTTTTGAAACCATAACACTTAGGAAATCATAACACTTGGAAATCATAACACTTTGAAAATTCATAGCACTTTGAAATCATATTACTCTCACTTACACAGTTTAGATATTAAAACAGTATATATAATAAAATAGTTTATATAATAAAATAGTCTATAAAATAAATAATTAATATATTGAAAATAGTTAAAAATTAAAATAGTTTATATTTAATTAATTTATAAAGTAAAATATTAAAATAGTTTTAAATATATTTTAAAATACTTTGTATAATAAAATAGTTTCCTCAAATTTCACAAATCGATTTAGATCAACTCGAATTCCAAAATTCAATTTAATTTAATCTCAATTCACCAATTTCAATTCAGTTCAAACCATTTAAAATTTATATCGATTTCAAATACATATATAAACTACAATTTAAACCACTTCAATTTCAATAGATTTCAAAGCTTAAATTCATTTATATTTCAAATTCAACCTTACCATTATTTAATATTGAAAAATTCACTTAGTCAATCCAATATCATTTAAATAAAACCTTAAATTACATTTTTTTATAAACTAAATATTCCCTTAAATTTATTTACTTGAAATATTCATTTAATCACTTTAAATCAAAATCAAGTTATAAATCATATCTTTAAAAATCTCAAATTTAATAAGTTTCAAATCGGTTTTATTTAAGAAAAATTCAAATAAAATTCAAATTAATTTCTATTTCTCTTTCCAACTTAATTTATTATTATAAACTATATTAAAGATATAATACCTTAAAATCAATATTTATTAAAACCACATATATTTCATTTCAAAACCTTGGAAATCATTTCAATATATATATATATACACCAACGCTGCCTGTATATAATTTTCTATCCTATGGTCAAGTGATACAAATATTTATCAATTCAATCCGCAATTTAAATATCTACGGGTATATATCATTTCAACCCGCAATCCCAAATTCAATTCAATGAAAATCGCTTGGGTTTATCATTTCAACCCATAACGATTTTCTCATATTCTACAATACCGTTCGAGTATGTATCATTTCAACCCATAGGGAATTCTAAACTAACAGGGAACTTGTAGAGTGCGAACAAATATGATAATAATAATAATATCAACAACAGGCATATATCATCAGTAACAAATAAAATATATACAATGGGATATGGTGTCATATCCCACGGGTGAACAGATACAAAAAATGGCATATCGTATAAAGCAATTATATAATTAATAGTTCAACTTAACAGCATATTTCAATTGTCGTTTCAATTGAAATCAAATTTAATAAATATAAGAACGTTAATCGTGAGTGATTGCTCACCTTTCGAGGTTAGAGACGAACGAGAATGGAAGCGAATTGTGGATCCAAACACGAATTCCAACGCGAAGTGAGATGGGCACGAATTCGACGAACAGAGCTGATAAATGGGAATCGACGAAATCAAATCAGAACTGGATCGATGAAGCTAAAAGGTATAAGTGAACTTACATGACTATATATATATATTTGATAAAGCTAAGTTCATAAATACTTACATATAAATTAATATATATATAAACAGCCCATATATGCGACATATATCATATGTATTACATATTTACCAAGAGAAGCACTATACACAGTTAAACACCCAATATACAACATAATATAAACGTTTAAAACACATCTCTGAAATAATCTATCTATATTATATTTTATATTCCAAATCAAGACATATACTTTCTCAAATTCCTTTTAAAATCTATAAAACCCATTTTCTTTTCAAAAGATTTGCAAATATTAACATCAATATTCTTCCAGACAATATCAATTATCAACAAAATTTTCATATGAAATATATATATAATCAGTTATGCAAACGTAAATCATCTACTTCAGAGGGTAACATCCGCATGCTATAGGATATAATAAAAATATATATGTTTACTAAATTTTCGAAAGAAAACAGCAATGTTCCACCCTATTTTTCCCAGACAACAATACATATAATTTAAAGTAAACGCAAGCTTATATATAACATCATGTACATATTATACTTTAATCAATACTTATATATATATTATATATATCCACTGCAAAATATCAACATACCATTATACATATATATTCCAAGGTACTACATAACCATATACATTTAAGCGCGTCGAATTTTATACTAAAACTGTAAACATAAATATACAGTAACATATGAACAATCATACAGTTTTATAACTTATAAAATTTTTTTTGTAAACAAATAGATTATGAAAACTTTATATTATAAGCTTTAAAAGTTTCATTGAATTAAAGTAGGCATATTATAAATGTAAACAACATATTATAAATACATAGATATAAATGTAACATATTATATCCTACTGTAAACCGCATATTATATCCTACTGTAAACAGCACATTATAAATGTAAACTATTATAAACAAATATACATATACACGGCTTATATATGAAATATATAAGCAACAAAGGGATTACTAGTTCGGCCAGGGGCTAAGAAGCAAGGCGGAGGGTATGCTGCTCTCGACCTGGAAGATGGAGTCGTACTTGGTGGAGCAGCTGATGGTAGGAGGAGGTACGGGTCAGGTAGCGGTTACGTGAAGCAACAAACAGCGGTGTAAGGCTGTTGTGGGCACTTGGCAAGTGGCAGGCCGATCATTGGCGGGAAGAGGAAAGAGAGAGGGGAAGGTGGCTTGTTGCCATGGCGGTAGGCTCGGCACGGAGAAGTTTGCGTGGAGGCTTTGTGTGAAAGTGGGTCGAGCTAGGTGGCTTGGGTTGAGAGGGACAGCTATTAGGTAAGGTCGGAGGAAAGAAGTGGAAGGTGACAGCACTGTGGGAAAGAAGATGATATGAATCATTTATATAATATAATATATTTTGTATGGTTTCAGAGAAGAAGAAACGAGCAGGCTTTGATTATTGATCGGTGAAAAAAATTGAAAGGTCACGCACGAATTAATTGACATTTTTAAAGCTAGTGGCCATTGGGTTTGAACGGTGGAAACAGAAGGGTCACAGAGAACAAAAGTCGTACCGATACGGTTAACCATTTTACAGATTTCGTCGTCCACTGGACGCCGAAACACACATACGAATATACTGCTGAGATCAGCATGACGAGACGATCAAAACGGTACACAGATATCAGTGGTACGACCATCCTATCAAAAGTCGATAATCGGTACCGAAAATGCTGCTAATTTGCCAAAAATAAGATAAACGGAGCAATAGCAGTCCAAATTTGATGAAACGAAATATGACGTCTCACTCAGAAAATGATTTTCAAATTTATTATATAAAAATATTCAAGTTTGGAAAACATTTTATTATCATCAAATAATAACTGTTTTAAACTGAAATAGAATTACACAATAAAAAGAATTTCCATATTATCTGATGAAAATTTACCGGTTGCTATGTTTAAATAGATGTATTACAAATATTAAACTTTTATCTCTAATTACAATTATAAAATTTTAAGCAAAATTTCACTTATTTACGTTATAAAAACTATTAAAATTTTCGGGTTGTTACATGTTGTCATTCCGTTGTGAGATACTGGTTTCCCTGTTCTTTTTCTTTTTACCCTAACAATCTGCCTTTCTGACACTTGGATGCTCGGCATTTGAATACCGTGGATGTATTGAGTGCCGACTTTCGAGGGTCTAAAAGGCAGGTCCTTATAGTCTTGCTAGGGGATGTAGCATAAACCAAAGTTATGTAAAAGTTGGAGTTGGTTAGGATGTCTGTAACATGATAGTGGATGAATTGAGAATGGAAAGTGATATGGGTAATTATGAAACTATTGGGGTTCCATAGAACCAGAATTCTCCCATATGAATCAATATCAAGATTGCCAGAGGACTTCTAGTTTTGATTGATAAAAGTAGCAGCTTTGGTGGAAAGCTCTTTGTTAAGTTTGATTTCAAAAATTCCAATCATTTACGGATTATAAATATGTATTAGATTTATTTTTTGCTTCCGAATAAGGAGATGTGCTCCGCTCACATTACAAGAAGCAATACTATCTAACATTGAATTTTTAATTTTTTTGGCTTTCTAATGTACTAAGCTTGGTGTCGAGTTGATGGTAGTTTTGGGGTTTCAAGTGTTGAGAATGATGTGTCTTTGAAAATATCAGTAGTTTCATACTCAAAGTCACTATTATAATAAGATTCCGATGGGTAGGCCTTTTTCTTTTTCTTTGGTTTATTTTGCTTGTTTCTCTCATGTTAAGTAGGAGATGGTACATGAACAATGGAGATGTAAGGACATAGATCATTGGTGGAAATAGGCTAGGAAGAGAGAGGTAGAATAGGTTGAAGGGATATATGGGAGGTTGAGGATCCTGTAAGGTTAGAGGTGGAAGTTGTTAGATTTGATACAATATTTCCATACTTAAGAAGATTTAAAAGATATTTGAGATAATTGCTAAATATATTGCCTCTTTTATATGCATTAAAGAGGGCAATGGATTAGCTACATAAGAGGAAGAAATATTTGAAAAAGAGTGAAGTAATTAATTAATTCTCTAATTAGATGATTAAAGAAGGAATCTTATCAGATGCATACAAATTGTGGGAAACTGGAAAAATAAAATGGTAAATGGTTCCCATATGATTTGGAGAATTGATTAGGTATTGATTTATGACCATAAATCAATTACTTCAACCTCAATTAATAATTCCTATATAAAGGTAAGGATTAGGACGAATAAAAGTATCAGAAACGAATTATCTTCTCTTTTGTATTTCTTCATATTCTTCTTAGTCTCCATTATCAATCTTGTAATTCTTCTCTTTGAAAGTAATAAAATCTCCTCTTCCCAAGTGGGTGTATACCATCTTGCGATAGTGGAACCACTATAAATCTGTGTGTGAACTCTCTATTTACTTTCTTGTATGATTTGCTGATTTGCTGATTTGATGTTTTATTCTCAAGTTCTGTTTGTTATTCGCACTACAACACGATCTTATAATTTTCACATGTATTAGGGCTGATTTGTAATCATTTGTGTAAATTCACCCCTACAGTTTGTATCGGAGCTTTGAAGGTTGTTGTTGAAGCCTAGGGCTAGAAGGTGTTCGATGAAATGGCAGGACCTGGAAATGAGGAGGTTAAACCTACCTAGGAATATGCACCCTATATTAGGGGTTCATATGTAGCATCAGTTCGCAGTTGGATATAGAGAAGTGGAAGGGAGATAATGATTTTGAGAAGTGGCAGTGGAAGATGAAAGCGGTGTTGAGAAGAAATTGTGTTCATCAGGTTGTATTTGACGTAGAATCGTTGCCGGCAGATATCTCAGAATTGGAAAGAAAGGAGATGGAAGAATGGGCCTTTACTACCCTCCAATTGGCCATGGGTGAGAATGTCATTCCAGAGGTTATTAGTGAAACTACTGCTAGAGGCCTATGGAAGAAATTGGAGGATCTCTACATGAAGAAGTCGCTCACGAATATGTTGATTCTATTGAAGACTTTTTTTACCTACAAGATGCAGGAAGGTATGTCATTGAAAGCACATATGAACTTCTTTGATGTTTTCATGATGAAGATGAAAGCTATTGATTTGAATGTGGACGAGGAGCAAAAGGCTATGGTAGTATTGTGTTCTCTTCCTGAGCAATACACGGTTTTCACTAACAGCTTGATTTATGGTAGAAGCACGCTGTCATTAGAAGATGTGAAGATGGGACTTCTAAATGAAGAAATGAGGGATCAGATGAAGAATATGAGCGAAAGTGGAGAAACTAGTAGTAGTTAGGGGCTGTTTGTGGAGAGAGGAAGAAAGGCGAAGAAGAATAATAATTTTAGAGAGCATTCCAAGTTAAGGAAGGCTGGAAGTAGTTGGAGAGGTAAGTCTAGAGACAACAGGTGTCATCATTGTAAGAAACATGGCCATTGGAAGAAAGATTGTCCAGATTTGAGGAAGAGAAATGAAGTGGATGGTTCTTCATCTATTGCAGTGAAGAAGGTTGTTTTTGATGATGTGTTGACTGCATCTGTTTCCAATGTATCAGACCATTGGATGCTAGATTCAGGGGCATCTTTTCATATGACGCCTAGGAAGGAGGATTTCTGTTCTTATGAAGACAAGGAGAGAAGTTCCATATTAATGGGGAATGATGCTACTTGCAAGTCATTGGGAGAAGGATTAGTGCATATTCGCATGCACGATGGTGTGGTGCGCACTATCCGGAGTCCACTATTTTCCAAGTTTAAGAAAATCTCTTCTGTCCTGGGTTAGTTAGCATCTTTAGCGTGCAAGATTACGATAGAGTCAGATGGCTTGAAGGTGGCACGTGGTGCTCTTGTATTGATGAAAGGAATGATGGTCCGGAATCTTTATTTGCTGAAAGGATCTATAGTTCTTGGAGAGACGTGTGTTGGAGTTGATAGCTCACGAGCTTTTGATGCCACTAGACTTTGGCATCTCATATTAGGTCATGTTTCAGAGAAGAGTTTGGAGCTGCTTCGAAGAAGGAAGATGATCAAGGGTGAAAGCTTCAACCGTTTGGAATTCTGCCAAGAGTGTGTGTTAGGGAAGCAGACAAAAGTTTCTTTCGGTGTTGGTAGACATGAGTCCAAAGGAGTACTAGAGTATGTCTATACGGATGTTTGGGGACCACCAGCTACATCTTCTATTAGTGGAGCTAAGTATTTAATCTCTTTTATCGATGACTACGCTCGGAAGGTTTGGATGTATATGATGAAAGCTAAGTCGCAGTTATTTGAAAAGTTTAAAACTTGGAAAGCACTGGTAGAGAATGAAGTAGGAAGGAAGTTGAAGGTGCTAAGATCCGACAATGGCGGTGAGTTTGTTTCTAAGGAGTTTACAAATTTCTGTAGACAACATGGAATTAGGACACATTTTACTACACCCGGTGATCCACAATCAAACGGAGTTGCTGAAAAGATGAACAGAACTCTACTAGAGAAGGCCCATTGCTTGAGATTGATGGTGGGCTTGTCTAAAGGCTTCTGGACTGAAGCTTTATCAACTACAACATATATTAGCAATCGGATTCCATGCTCAGCCATTGATGGGAGGATTCCTGAAAAAAGGTGGAAAGGTACATCTATACATATCAGTTATTTTCATATATTTGGTAGCCCCGTGTATGTTCACCATACAGGAAATGACAAGTTGGAGGCTAAAGCCTATCAAGGCATATTTTTGGGATATACAGAAGGTATCAAAGGGTATCGCATTTGGAACCCTGTAGATAGGAAGGCTGTGCACTCGAGACATGTCACATTTGATGAGTCCGCTAGGTTCAAGCCCAAGGAGAATCCACCTTGTTCAGTAGATTCAGAAGCTGAAAAGCCTAAGGAGATGGAAACTATTCCGACATATCAGCCTAGTAGTAGAGTCAGAGATGTAAAAGAAGATAGAGTAATTGCAGTTTTTGATACATCACATGAAGGTCCACAGAATTCCTCTAGCAATGATAGTGATGGTTGTGAAGCTAGAGATGATTCAGCTCAAGGTGGAGTTGACAGGAGTTTAGGCGAAGTTACACCTATTCGGGCTAGCTCCAGAATTAGAAATCCACCAAATAGGTATGGAGACTGGAGTTATGCAAACCTTAACCTTGATGATCATTTTGATTATGCATTTCATATAGTGCAAGATGAGCCTTTCGACCTTGAAGAAGCTATGAATTCGAGTGCCAGCTCGAAATGGATGCATGCTATGGAAGAGAAGATGGATTCGTTGAAGAAGAATCAGACTTGGGAATTTGTACCACCTACTCAAGAAAGCCGAGCCATAGGACGCAAGTGGGTATATAAGGTGAAGCACGATGAAAGATACAAGGCTAGACTTGTTGCAAAGGGGTTTTCACAAAGGAAGAGGATGGAGTATGATGAGGTGTTTGCTCCGGTTGTTAGACATACTTCTATCCGAGTATTGCTAGCTATTGTTGCAACTCATGACATGGAGTTGGAACAATTAGACATAAAGACCGCCTTCTTGCATGGAGACTTAGAGGAGACCATCTATATAAAGCAGCCAGAAGGATTTGTAGTGGATGGGAAGAAGAAATGGGTTTGCAAGCTGAAAAAGTCTTTATATGGTTTAAATCAGTCGCCTAGGCAATGGTATAAGAGGTTTGATTCCTTTATGCTTACTGTTGGTTTTGATAGAAGCGTTAAAGATGCATCGTTTATTTTAAGCATATGGATAATGGTAATTGGATATATTTACTCTTATATACTGACGATATGCTAATTGCCTCCAAGGACAAAGCTGAAATTGATAGGTCAAAATTAAAGCAAAAAGCGGAATTCGAGATGAAAGACCTTGGAGAAGCAAAGAAGATTTTAGGAATGGAAATCCAGAGAGAAAAAAAGCTGAAGGTGTTAAGATTGACGCCGAGAGAATATATCCAGAAAGTGCTTGATTGGTTCAGCATGGAGAAGGCAAAGGAAATTAGTACTCCCATGCCTTTCAGCTTTTAGAAAAGAACTTTCCAATCCCTAACAAAGACAAAGCTTATATGAAGAAGGTACCTTATGCTAGTGCAGTTGGAAGCTTGATGTATGCTACGGTCTGCATGAGACCGGATATTGCACAAGCACTTGGTTTGGTTAGTTGCTACATGGCTAATTCAGGAAAAATGCAATGGGAAGCAGTAAAGTACATTTTGAGGTATCTTAGAGGAATAACAGATTATGGGCTTGTTTTTTACGGCAAGGAGAAAGATTTTAGCTTGGTCGGATATTATGATTCTGATTATGCCGGAGACATAGATCGAAGAAAGTCAACCTCAGGTTACGTCTTTACACTTGAAAAGACAGCTATCAGCTGGAGAGCGAGGTTGCAGACTATAATTGCCTTGTCTACTACAGAGGTAGAGTTGATAGCTGCTGTTGAAGTAGCTAAAGAGGCACTTTACTTGAACCGACTGATGTGTGATTTAGGCTTTGTTCAAGGGAGTATAGTAGTAAATTGCGATAGTCAAAGTGCAATACATCTGGTTGAAAATCTGGCGTTTAGTTCGAGAACAAAGCATATTGAGGTAAGAGAGTCTTTCCTTGTTTCCTTGTCTCTATGAATGAAGAAAAGCAGGTGCATCTTCATAAAATTCACACCTAGGAGAATGCAGCAGATATGTTCACTAAGTCCTTGCCTGTTGCAAAGTTCGATCATTGCTCGAACTTAATTCGCTTGCTAAAGTGGTAGGTGCCACTTGGTGGCATAAGGGGAAGAGTGAGTTAGTATACGGAGATGTTTGTTTTGGAGATTGATGGATCCTACATGGAGGTGGTACCACTACAAGAACAACGGTGATTTTCGATGGCTAAAAGCCGTCGGCGGCCGTCGAAAACCGTAGGTAAGGCCATCGGAATACGAATCTCGTTTAGTAACGCTTTTCGATGTCATCGACGGCGACAAACGGTAATTTGGTACGGTTTTCGATGGCCATGTTGGACACATGGCAAATCATAATGACCAAATTACCATCCGAAGCTGTCAGAAGTGGTCAAAATCTGCTGTAGAGAGCCGTCGGAAACCATTGGAATATGATGACCAATATGCCATCGGAAATCTATAGCTGATGGCTCGAGCTCAAAGCCAATGTGTCAAAAAGAAACAAAAATTTAATAAAGCAAGACTAATATATAATACATCGTACAGAAAAAAATTGTTAATACTGAAATAAATTTAATACTTACGATCCATCAGCTTTGGCCTGCAACCAGACCGCAGGAAGAGCTGCCTCCTGTGATGGGCTACTGCCATCACCAGCTGGAGGCGCACCAGTCCCTCTCTAAGAAGAAGAGGGAAATCCTGTATGGGAAGAGGTACGTTTACGAAAAAAAGACATATGTATATAGTACCTATTACAGACATATCATATATGAGAAATATATCATTTAATTATGTGAAACATACATTATGGCAGAACATAAAAGGATTATGTGAAACAGATTACGACTAAACATATCATTCGCAGAACACATCATTTTTAATGAGAAAATGTAACATAAATAAACACAGAAATTACCTTCTCCCGAACTGTAAATTATTAATCAGTCCTCGTCGTTTTCTGATTCAATCCTTCATCGAGCACACAATTTGTCATGTCATAAACATAATTTGAAAACCAAGTAGCGAAATCTTTGCCGATATCGCCATTTGGATGTTGTGATTCATAAACACTACAATTATAGAAGAAATATTGCATTATAATTAACACACACTTGTGCATATGTGAATATACGCATATGTAGATGATATAATGCATTAAGAAGAATATATGTATATTACCTAACAAATGGTGCAACTTCAGCACAATTGAGAAGAATATGTGTGTGTACTACACGGTAATCTCTATCGTCCAACTATAATTCCACACATTTACCAGTAGGTCGGCCATGTTTTTTAAAAATAGATAAAGTCGCTTGACAATCATCTTGATCAATGCCTTCATCATTACGCGTAGCACTTTCAAACGATAAGTTCACATGATCACTAAAATAATGAGAGAGAAAAAACAAAGCATCTTCTTCGATATATGATTTGTAAATCGAACCTTCAACTCGTGCTTTCTGACTCACTTTTTCCTTTAGATGATTTAAGTACCTATTAAGAATTATTCCAAATTAAAATTTATTTATACATTTAATTAAACTAATATTTAACGTACTAAACATTAATACCTCTCAAATGGATACATCCATCCATATTGCATAGGCCCTCGAAGACGTGCTTCAGATGGAAGATAAACAGATAAATGCTCCATTACATTAAATAAACCTGGAAGAAATATTTTCTCTAGTTTGCAGAGCAGTATAGGGATATCTTCCTCAAGTTTACGTAGATGATCAACTTTTAACGTAGTGGAACAAAGCTCCTTATAAAACAAACTAAGTTCTGTTACAACCGTCCAAACTTTTATGGGCAACAGTTCTTTAAAAGCAACGAGTAACAAATTTTCCATCATAATATGACAATCATGGCTTTTCATCCTACTAAGTCTGTTGTTCTTATAGTCGACCCATCTACGAATATTGGAAGAAATACCGCCAGGAAATCTTAATCCTTCCACCCATTTTAAAATTATTTTAACTTGGTTATTGTCTAGCTCATAGCATGCTTTTGGTTTTTTTGTGTCATTTGGCTTGATATGAAGCTCAGGGCGATAACATATTGCTTCGATATCGCCTCTTGATTTCAAATCATCCTTCGTCTTCCCCTTAACATTCAAAATTGTATTAAAACATTGTCAAACACGTTTTTCTCGTTGTGCATCACATCAACATTGTGATGAAGTAGTAGATTTTTCCAATAAGGCAACTCCCAAAATATATTTTGTTTGCACCAATTATGAATTGTGATTTACCTTGAATTTCAATTTGTTCTTCGGTTTCATGTATCTTTAGAAAATCCTTTACAATTTCATATATATCTTCGCTTAAAACCGTTGGTGGTTGCAAGGGCTCCTGTCTATTAGTTGTAAAGTTTTTTTGTCTCTTCTAAAAGGATGATTAATATGGAGAAAACAACGATGACAATCAAACCACGAAATTTTCGTTCCATGCGGTAAAGAAAATGCTCGTGTTTCCTCCATGTAATAAGGACAAGCTAAGCGATCGGTTGTACTCCAACCCGAAAGCATTGCATACGCAGAAAAATCGCTAATAGTCCACAACAAAGAAGTAAACATATGAAAATTCTTTTTTTTGAGATGTTGTATGTTTCAACTCCTTCATACCACGGTGTTTTCAACTCTTCAATCAACGGCTGTAACTAAACATCAATTCTTTGTGTCGGATCATCAGGGCCGGGGACGACAATTGTGAGAAACATATATGGAGTTTTTATATACATCCATTGAGGTAAGTTAAAAGGCGTAACGATTATAGGCCAAGTTGAATATTTAGAACCAAATTGAGAAAATGGTGAAAATCCATCCGTACATAAACCAAGTCTAACATTACGGCTCTCCACTGCAAAATCGGGATATTTCTGATCAAAATGCTTCATTGCTTCCCCATCAACTGGGTGCGTTAACGTACCTTCTTCCCGTGTTCTAACACTGTGTCATCTCATATGATGCGCGATTACAGAAGATGCATATAACCATTGAAGCCTAGGAGAAATAGGTAATAATGCATACATTTGAATCCTAGGACTTCCCATTACAAACACAGTAACGTAATTAAATCTCGTAAATCATTTCATTTTAAATGATTCAACAAAATTTCGACAGCACTTCCCTTTTGTTCCCTAAGTTGTACACAATTGCGTGCACACAGGGAACATAAAGGAAGCGCTTTCGAAATTTTATAAATCGTTTAAAATGAAATGATTTATGAGATGTAATTAGGTTAATGTGTTTGTAACTTGTCCAATACAGGGACAAATCCAACAAATATTGTATATGATGAATATAGATGTCCGTTCTATGAAAAAAACGAATATCCACATAACGATCATATACAATACTTATCAGATGGGGCCAAAAAACACTCTAAGGGTTTTATGAATAAAGTATATGTAACGACCCGTAAATTTTAACTGTTTTAATAACGTAATTAGTTAAATTTTTGTGCAATTTTAAAAGATAAAATTTTGAAATATAAATTTGATATTTGGAATGCGTCTAGTTAAACATAGCAACTGGTAAATTTTCGTCCGAAAATATGGAAGTTTATTTCGCGCGTAAATTTACTTCAATTTAATCAGTTAAAAAGCGATGAAAATAAAATGTTTTCGAAACCTAAATATTTTACATAGAAAAATTCTAAACCATCTTCTGAGCAAGACGTCATTTTTCATTTTTCCAAATTCGGACCTCTTTAGCTCCGTCGATCTTATTTTTCTGCGTTTTTGCTGCATTTTCCGTAGTAGAAAATTCGAAATTTTATAATTCAATCATACCACTGATATATGTATACCGTTTTGATCGTCGTCTCGTGCCGATCACTGCTGTATATTCACTTCTGTATTTCGAGGCCCGGTACACCTCGGAATCCGTAAAACAATATACAGTATTAATTTCATATCTGGGTTTTTGCATTTCTAGTGACCATTCATTTTTCCATCGGGTTGAACGTTATAGCCACTAGCATTTAGTATTCCTTGAATTCATTCTAACTTTTCATGTTCGTTGTTTCCAATATTATACATTGAATAGTTGTCTGTAACTTTCATTTGCAAAACATACATTTCCATTCTAACTTTTAATCTGTTTCCACCTTTCACCTACACGTGCATTTACTTGGCCTTCCTTCTCAATCCCTTCTCCTCTCCTCTTTTCATAAAAAATCTGTTCGTTCCTATAAAAAAAATGAACTCACCACTCTTTCTCAACCGAAGCTCCCACCCAATCGACTCCAACCATCTCCCTCCCCTCAGCCGCATGCTCCACCGTCTCCAACAAACTATTCATGCTGTGCCTTCCCATGCCTTGTTCTAGACATGGCCGAAATCATGAAAGCATCTAGCCGAGCCTTGCCTTGATCAAAACTAGACAAGGTCGAATCCGATCCCTTTGCCTCGGCCCCTGCAACCCCGAGATCTCCTTTTTCCACCGAGCAGCACGTGGCCACGCACCCAACCCCGTAAGCATCTACCTCCATCAACACGGCCAGCACCACCACCCGAGCCCAGCAACCTCTTCCCCTTCAACTGGCCGAGCCTCAACTTCCCTCCCTCCTTTCTTCAATTGGCTGTGGAGGTATACAATTTAAAGTTTAATTATAGTGTAAATTTTGGTTTGTGGTTTAAGTATAGTTTTAAAGAAAAAGTTATATATAATATGTGTAGACTGTTTTATATATATAAGGTTGCCTCTATTATTCTGTTTTATATTTTATGTGTATAGACTTTAAGTTACGTATGTTCTATTTATAGTTTTTCTTGGCTAAAGTGCATATATTTTAATATCCTGAATGCTTTTGTATCAAGCTGCATGTTTGTATAAACGGCCATGACCTGTAGCCTGTCTACTGTTAGATTATGTAAAATTTTATAAGCCTTGGTGTTTTTCTATTGAGCGATATGAGTTTATATATTAGTATATAAACATATATATCGCTATGAATTTGTTATATATATACTTATAGTACGAATAGTATAAAATAAATTTATGATTACTGAACATTGTATATAAAGGAATTGCTATATATATATATGTCATTTTATTATATATTTACAGTAATATATAGATTTTGAAGGTAGCATGCATCAGTACTTTGCAAATTTTTTATAATATGTCTGTTGAATTCTGGTATATATATTTCGGCTTTGTTTAAGGTGTATATTATCTAAGTTGTTATATATATATATATATATATATATATATATATTGGTCGATATATGTCTTTGTTTTGCTGCATACAGTAAGTATAATATGTTTCGGTTTTATTTATATAGATAGTAGGTATACATATATCATGTTTGATTGGCATCTTGAATTTTGTTTACTGCTAGCTTATATTAGCATTATATACCTTATCTATTAGTATAGTTTTATATTAGTATTATATATATACCTAATCTGTTCATATAAGTTCAGATTTGTTTTATTTTAACATCTATTTTAAAGATAAATTAATAGGTAAGTTGTATGCAGTTATATATATATATATATATATATATATATATATACTATAAAGTGGTTTTAATCTATTCCATAAATGTATGTATTAACGAATGAAGTTATATAAGGGATGTCTCTTGTTCTGGGTGTTAAGGGTTGCGTGTTCTCCTGCTATATATATTTTATGCCAAGTCTTGTCTTCTTCGAGAAAAAAAGAAGAAGAAAGAGAACAAGCTATATTTATATTTTGTAAGTATGAAGTATTTTATTAATGGGTCGGATGTATAATATGTTTTGAATAGTATACAACTTGTTCAAAGATATGTATATAATATTTTTGAAATATTCACTTAGATTTGGGTAATATCTCTAAAATAGATTTGGTGAAATAGCTTTAATATATATTGTATTTGAATATCGATTTGGAATTTTTGTAATATATGTGTTTAGTCAATATAGTTTAAAAATACATATGTAGCTTTCATATATTAGTCCACTTATATAATTGATCTTCATCAAATCCAGTTTCATCATACCTTGCTTTCGTCTCGCCGATATCCCAGTTTATCGCACTAGCTTTTCAATTCGCTCGTGCTTGTATCCGTGCCTGTGCACCTCATCCTTGTATTTATCTAGCATCGGAAGGTGAGCAATCACTCACGATTAATGTTCTTTTATTTATTAAATCTGATTTCAATTGAAACGACAATTGAAATGCTGCTGTTAGTTAATTACACTGTTATATATGCTATTACCTGTATCAGTTCACCTGTGACATTTGACACCATTATCTGTTATTTATGGAATGATAATCCAGTTTTGGTTGATAAATGATTGATTGTTTGATTTTTGACATTATACGTTAAATTGTTAATGTAGGAAGTGATAAAAATATGAAATTGAATTTGACGTAGAATTGTTAGTGACTTGAAACTGATATGTATGTTCAATTTAATTAGACAAGTTTGTATAATATGACCCCTTTAAATGTTTAAATCAATTGACACATAGAAAAATAGTTAATTACCCTTGAACCATTTGAATTTATGTTGTATTAATTGATGAAGTATGAAATTGAATAATTGATGCCAAGTGTAGAACCGCATAAATATTAGTGTAATAATCTTTAATCTACATGAAATGATAGTGTAGATTCTAGAAATAATTATATTAATTTACACAAATAACAATGTGAATTAATACGATTATTTCGGGATTATTTGAATTGATTATTGGATTGATATTGATTGTTGTTATTGCTTGTTTATTTACTTTGACACCATCCCAGTTATCACACTGCAAGTTCCCTTTGCTATGCTTTGATTTTGAATTGAATTGGAATCGGGTTGAAATGATAAATACCCAAATTTAACTTTGACTTAGGATAGAGAATTAAATAAACCCGATTGGTCAATGATTTGATTTAAAATAAAATGAATATTTTATTTGAATAAATAATATGGTTTTGAAATGAAGTTAGAATTTAAATTTTATGAAAGGAAAATGTTAATATTTAATAATCTGAATCAAAATATTAACATAGTAGATGATGAATGAACGTTGTTTTAAAATTAATTATTTAATAATTAAATTTGGAATTATTAATAATTAAGTTTTGAAATTAGTAAATAATTAAGTTTTGAAATTATTTAATAATTAAATAAAATTGAATTATTTAATAGTTAAATAAATTTGAACTTCTTGAATAAGTGAAATTAAGTTCTTTATTAATTGAGTTTTGAAATTGTAACTAAGTAAATTAATAAGTGAAATTGAATTTCTCTAATAAGAAATAAAATGTGATTTATTGAAATTAATGTAAGACTTGTAATTTAAAGAATTGATTTGATGAATTTAATTTAATTCAAATTTGTAAGTTTGGATATAATGAAGTTGAACTTAAGTAATTGATTTAATGAATTGGAAATTAAATAGAAATTGTTTTGAATGATAAATTTACTTAAGGAATATTGAATGAAATCGATAAATGAAGTTAAATTGATTTGAATGTTAAATTAAATTAATTTAAATGATTTCGGAATGAAACTTATATACGAATTTAAATCAATCTTTGAATTGTTTTAAATAAAGATTGAAATTGAATTATAAGATTTTGAAATTATGAATTTGGAAGTTTTGAAACGTAAATTATGGAAATTGATTTAGAAAGAGAAATGGAATGTTGGTTTACAAATTCTATTTGAAATTGTAATTGATTTGGTTTTGAAATATATAAACGACCAATCGGTGTAATAATTACGAAAGTTATTAAAGAGACCGGAATCGGTTAGGGACATACTCACTGTCTAAACCGAAAACCACTTTAATAACTACACGCGGAGTGTGATCCAGAATGAAGTGGTTGGAATGATGTACGTGATGACTGAAGAAAGAGAACGATAATGGATAGCCTTGACACTTGTGTCAAATTGGAAATGACTAAAACAGGAGCCGTGCCGGGCCAAATGGGGGCTAGCTACCTCGAGCGAACACACTTCTTCGAAAACTACTCATTACTTGTTGTCGATTGGTGCACCCTTGATTTGGGAGTGTTGTTTCGCGGTGTTGTGATCGCTGCGGCGATGCGTTCTCACCAGTCCGGATCAGGCAAACGGTAGTTTCACTACCTTGGGTATTGCCTCATGTGCCTTGTCATACTTGTATCCCTATATACGCGACCACTACGATTTGTTTTGTGTTATACCTATGGAGTACTCCCTGATAGCCCACTAGTTTACGGTGGAGTTTACAGTGCTGTATAGACTATAACGCTTATGAAAATGTGTTAAGGGGGATAATGGTAACGCCTTAACACTATTTTGATATTTTATATTACTGATAGGCATTATCTACTTATCGTACACTACTGCATAGTAGATAGTTTAATGGATCCTTAAAGGATGGTTATTCCAAACATCCTTTGAGTTACTTGTATTTCAATTGCTATTTCACTTGAGTTGGATTTATTGATATAAGAATGTTAATCCTGACTCGAGTGTTTTGTGTTTTGCTTTACGCTCGGGTCAGACTGAGTGTACCAGTATTCGAGACTCACCTGTGAAGTTGGAGCTTTGCTTGAAGATCCAACCATCTATTCTGCTTTCAGTATTCGATGATTCCAGTGATGTATTCTGATTTGTATATGATGTATCGTATTACTCTTCCGTTGTATCTGGTTTAACTCTGATGTAACTTATATATTTATATAGTAGCTTCATGAACTACTATCTCTTTTATTTCCGCTGCATATTATTACTCTGTGTCTGTGATCTGTGTTCTATTTATTTACTGTATATGCTCAGTTTTGCCAAATTTAAATTAACAATTCGGTATTTTAAATCACTCAAGTTCGACATGTGCGGATGCGAATGGTCCAAAATAGCGGGTCGTTACAAGTGGTATCAGAGCTTTGGTAGCTCTAGGCAAAACTCAGCATATAGGGTAAATGTATCTACAGAATCACTCTCATTTGAGTTTCAGTCTCTTCCTTTGACTCAATTCCTTTGAATTTTGGAACGTTCCCCTCGGTTCCGAAATTCATTCGTGTCCTTCACTATTCGTCTTCTTTCAATTCTGGAGCACCCCAGAACTCCATTTTGAATGATATCTATAATAGATCGGCGGTCTCACCAATCTTCTAATGATTCGTAAAGGAGCAAAACTCCTTTATAATAGGCATCGATTTACCGGAGATTTCTGTATCCTCGGTTTATGATGTTATCTATCTCCTGCTATACCTGAATTCTATTCCTTGAGATTTGATGTCGATTTACCTCGGAATTCCACATCGATCTTATTTATGAAGTCACAGTTGACCCGGTTAAGGTTGCCCGTGATTTATATAAATTTATCAATCTTCCTATTTTGTTATTAATCATCATATCTTTGTTTCGAACTTATCTTCGAATCAAATTTCTCTTTGATTTAAGTCCATCAAATTTGAAACCCTATCCTTATTTTGAAAATTCATTCCTATACCGTCGAGCAAAGAAATGTATTTGTAAATTAATATATATAAATGTTTTAATATATGTTGTTTTGTTTGAGTTGTTGATGTGATTTGGGTTTCTGATCGATTCGTCTGATCAGCGCTATCGATAGGATTTCCAAAACACTTGAATAGAACAAACTGACACAATGTTGTTTTCAAATTTGGTAAACAAAATAGTTTTGGATGATTATATTATATATAAATATAAGTTTTCTGAAATTAAATTGTTAATGAATTGGTTGTCAAAAATGATAATATTTTATTTTCATTTATTGTTTTGTAAACAATTGACTATTGCAATATAAATAAATGAAGTTATAAACTTGACTAAAATGCAATTTGAAATTTGAAATGTATTTAAATCAAGAATTTGAGAATTTAAATTTTTGGTGATTTCAACATGGTTTTTAAGTTTTAAAGTGTATAAGTATTTAAAATATTTTCAAATAGAAATCATTTCAAAGAATGTAAAATGTTTAAATCAGTGCTCTTCTCTTTGTCGCTGGAAAATAATTTCGGTGATGACGGCCGCATCATCGACATTCATTTTCGAGTTTCGAAGTGAAGAGACCATTCTGTAGCTTTGCTACGGTTTTGTTTTGGAAAAATATTTTACCTTGAATTTCTTCAGTATAATTTGATTTATATATATATAGGTATCTTATTTTAAAAATTTAATTTGATTTGATATAAATATATAGATATATCTCTAAATTGTTTGAAGTAAATCAGAGATTTAAATTCTTAAATTTTAGGGTTAAAGATGATTTCAATTATAAACTGAAGTCAAAATTCTTGGATAAATATTTAACTTGAAATAACTGGATTGTAAAACTTTTATTTGTATAATATTCAATTTCATTTCAATATAACTTACCTAAATTATTCAGAAGTTAAAATGTAATTGGATAATGTACAATAAAAAAATGTCATTATAAATAAATGTATAAACATATTATAAACACTCAAATTTTATTTATAAAGACATTAATAGAGTTAGATAGGATAATAAGTAATTGAATAATAGATGAGACAAATAAATTTGTTTTGAAAGAATTAATAAATTGAAATTTGATCAACTTATGAAAATACCTTGAATTTAAAAGCAATTAGTGAATATAAATTAAATTAAATCGAAACTTTTATGGTTTAAATTAATTTATATGGGTTAAATATATATGATAAGATATATTAAGTAGAATAAATTTAAAAATAATTTGGAATAAAGAAGAATTTTAAATTGTTGAAGAAAAAAATATGATTATAATAAAAGACTATTCAAATTTATGATTTTAGAAATTGTAAATTGAAGATAATTGGATAATAAGATAATGAATTTAGAAATAGTTGAGATTGATTTTAGTGAAATCAAATGGATTAAATCAATTATTGAATATCAATTAATTTAAATTTGAATTTATATGGTTTAAATTAATTGGTATTTTGTATTTCAAAACTGTTTTTCTTTCTGGTTGTTTCTATACTCCTACCTCCTTCCTTTTCGGGGACGAAAAGTTTTGAGTGAGGGAGAGTGTAACGACCTGTAAATTTTAACTGTTTTAATAACGTAATTAGTTAAATTTTTGTGAAATTTTAAACGATAAAATTTTGAAATATAAATTTGATATTTGGAATGCGTCTAGTTAAACATAGCAACTGGTAAATTTTCGTCCGAAAATATGGAAGTTTATTTCGCGCGTAAATTTACTTCAATTTAATCAGTTAAAAAGCGATGAAAATAAAATGTTTTCGAAACCTAAATATTTTACATAGAAAAATTCTAAACCATCTTCTAAGCAAGACGTCATTTTTCGTTTTTCCAAATTCGGACCTCTTTAGCTCCATCGATCTTATTTTTCTGCGTTTTTGCTGCATTTTCCGTAGTAGAAAATTCGAAATTTTATAATTCAATCATACCACTGATATATGTATACTGTTTTGACCGTCGTCTCGTGCCGATCTCTGCGGTATATTCAATTTGTATTTCGAGGCCTGGTACACCTCGGAATCCGTAAAACAATATACAGTATTAATTTCGTATCTGGGTTTTTGCATTTCTAGTGACCATTCATTTTTCCATCGGGTTGAACGTTATAGCCACTACCATTTAGTATTCCTTGAATTCATTCTAACTTTTCATGTTCATTGTTTCCAATATTATACATTGAATAGTTGTTTGTAACTTTCATTTGCAAAACATACATTTCCATTCTAACTTTTAATCTGTTTCCACCTTTCACCTACACGTGCATTTACTTGGCCTTCCTTCTCAATCCCTCCTCCTCTCCTCTTTTCATAAAAAATCAGTTCGTTCCTATAAAAAATGAACTCACCACTCTTTCTCAACCGAAGCTCCCACCCAATCGACTCCAACCATCTCCCTCCCCTCAGCCGCATGCTCCACCGTCTCCAACAAACTATTCATGATGTGCCTTCCCATGCCTTATTCTAGACATGGCCGAAATCATGAAAGCATATAGCCGAGCCTTGCCTTGATCAAAACTAGACAAGGTCGAATCCGATCCCTTTGCCTCGGCCCCTACAACCCCGAGATCTCCTTTTTCCACCGAGCAGCACGTGGCCACGCACCCAACCCCGTAAGCATCTACCTCCATCAACACGGCCAGCACCACCACCCGAGCCCAGCGACCTCTTCCCCTTCAACTGGCCGAGCCTCAACTTCCCTCCCTCCTTTCTTCAATTGGCTGTAGAGGCATACAATTTAAAGTTTAATTATAGTGTAAATTTTGGTTTGTGGTTTAAGTATAGTTTTAAAGAAAAAGTTATATATAATATGTATAGACTGTTTTATATATATAAGGTTGCCTCTATTATTTTGTTTTATATTTTATGAGTATAGACTTTAAGTTACGTATGTTCTATTTATAGTTTTTCTCGGCTAAAGTGCATATATTTTAATATCCTGAATGCTTTTGTATCAAGCTGCATGTTTGTATAAATGGCCGTGACCTGTAGCCTGTCTACTGTTAGATTATGTAAAATTTTATAAGCCTTGGTGTTTTTCTATTGAGCGATATGAGTTTATATATTAGTATATAAACATATATATCGCTATGAATTTGTTATATATATACTTATAGTATGAATAGTATAAAATAAATTTTTGATTACTGAACATTGTATTTAAAGGAAGTGCTATATATATGTCATTTTATTATATATTTACAGTAATATATAGATTTTGAAGGTAGCATGCATCAGTACTTTGCAAATTTTTTATAATATGTCTGTTGAATTCTGGTATATATATTTCGGCTTTGTTTAAGGTGTATATTATCTAAGTTGTTATATATATATATATATATATATATTGGTCGATATATGTCTTTATTTTGCTGCATATAGTAAGTATAATATGTTTCGGTTTTGTTTATATAGATAGTAGGTATACATATATCATGTTTGATTGGCATCTTGAATTTTGTTTACTGCTAGCTTATATTAGCATTATATACCTTATCTATTAGTATAGTTTTATATTAGTATTATATATATACCTAATATGTTCATATAAGTTCAGATTTGTTTTATTTTAACATCTATTTTAAAGATAAATTAATAGGTAAGTTGTATGCAGTTATATATATATACTATAAAGTGGTTTTAATCTATTCCATAAATGTATGTATTAACAAATGAAGTTATATAAGGGATGTCTCTTGTTCTGGGTGTTAAGGGTTGTGTGTTCTCCTGCTATATATATTTTATGCCAAGTCTTGTCTTCTTCGAGAAAAAAAGAAGAAGAAAGAGAACAAGCTATATTTATATTTTGTAAGTATGAAGTATTTTATTAATGGGTCGGATGTATAATATGTTTTGAATAGTATACAACTTGTTCAAAGATATGTATATAATATTTTTGAAATATTCACTTAGATTTGGGTAATATCTCTAAAATAGATTTGGTGTAATAGCTTTAATATATATTGTATTTGAATATCGATTTGGAATTTTTGTAATATTTGTGTTTAGTCAATTAGTTTAAAAATACATATGTAGCTTTCATATATTAGTCCACTTATATAATTGATCTTCATCAAATCCAGTTTCATCATACCTTGCTTTCGTCTCGCCGATATCCCAGTTTATCGCAGTAGCTTTTCAATTCGCTCGTGCATGTATCCGTGCCCGTGCACCTCATCCTTGTATTTATCTAGCCTCAGAAGGTGAGCAATCACTCACGATTAATGTTCTTTTATTTATTAAATCTGATTTCAATTGAAACGACAATTGAAATGCTGCTGTTAGTTAATTACACTATTATATATGCTATTACCTGTATCAGTTCACCTGTGACATTTGACACCATTATCTGTTATTTATGGAATGATAATCCAGTTTTGGTTGATAAATGATTGATTGTTTGATTTTTGACATTAGACGTTAAATTGTTAATGTAGGAAGTGATAAAAATATGGAATTGAATTTGACGTAGAATTGTTAGCGACTTGAAACTGATATATATGTTCAATTTAATTAGACAAGTTTGTATAATATGACCCCTTTAAATGTTTAAATCAATTGACACATAGAAAAATAGTTAATTACCCTTGAACCATTTGAATTTATGTTGTATTAATTGATGAAGTATGGAATTAAATAATTGATGCCAAGTGTAGAACCGCATAAATATTAGTGTAATAATCTTTAATCTACATGAAATGATAGTGTAGATTCTAGAAATAATTATATTAATTTACACAAATAACAATGTGAATTAATACGATTATTTCGGGATTATTTGAATTGATTATTGGATTGATATTGATTGTTGTTATTGCTTGTTTATTTACTTTGACACCATCCCAGTTATCACACTGCAAGTTCCCTTTGCTATGCTTTGATTTTGAATTGAATTGAATCGGGTTGAAATGATAAATACCCAAATTTAACTTTGACTTAGGATAGAGAATTAAATAAACCCGATTGGTCAATGATTTGATTTAAAATAAAATGAATATTTTATTTGAATAAATAATATGGTTTTGAAATGAAGTTAGAATTTAAATTTTATGAAAGGAAAATGTTAATATTTAATAATCTGAATCAAAATATTAACATAGTAGATGATGAATGAACGTTGTTTTAAAATTAATTATTTAATAATTAAATTTGGAATTATTAATAATTAAGTTTTGAAATTAGTAAATAATTAAGTTTTGAAATTATTTAATAATTAAATAAAATTGAATTATTTAATAGTTAAATAAAATTGAACTTCTTGAATAAGTGAAATTAAGTTCTTTATTAATTGAGTTTTGAAATTGTAACTAAGTAAATTAATAAGTGAAATTGAATTTCTCTAATAAGAAATAAAATGTGATTTATTGAAATTAATGTAAGACTTGTAATTTAAAGAATTGAGTTGATGAATTTAATTTAATTCAAATTTGTAAGTTTGGATATAATGAAGTTGAACTTAAGTAATTAATTTAATGAATTGGAAATTAAATAGAAATTGTTTTGAATGATAAATTTACTTAAGGAATATTGAATGAAATCGATAAATGAAGTTAAATTGATTTGAATGTTAAATTAAATTAATTTAAATGATTTCGGAATGAAACTTATATACGAATTTAAATCAATCTTTGAATTGTTTTAAATAAAGATTGAAATTGAATTATAAGATTTTGAAATTATGAATTTGGAAGTTTTAAAACGTAAATTATGGAAATTGATTTAGAAAGAGAAATGGAATGTTGGTTTACAAATTCTATTTGAAATTGTAATTGATTTGGTTTTGAAATATATAAACGACCAATCGGTGTAATAATTACGAAAGTTATTAAAGAGACCGGAATCGGTTAGGGACATACTCACTGTCTAAACCGAAAACCACTTTAATAACTACACGCGGAGTGTGATCCAGAATGAAGTGGTTGGAATGATGTATGTGATGACTGAAGAAAGAGAACGATAATGGATAGCCTTGACACTTGTGTCAAATTGGAAATGACTAAAACAGGAGCCGTGCCGGGCCAAATGGGGGCTAGCTACCTCGAGCGAACACACTTCTTCGAAAACTACTCATTACTTGTTGTCGATTGGTGCACCCTTGATTTGGGAGTGTTGTTTCGCGGTGTTGTGATCGCTGCGGCGATGCGTTCTCACCAGTCCGGATCAGGCAAACGGTAGTTTCACTACCTTGGGTATTGCCTCGTGTGCCTTGTCATACTTGTATCCCTATATATGCGACCACTACGATTTGTTTTGTGTTATACCTATGGAGTACTCCCTGATAGCCCACTAGTTTACGGTGGAGTTTACAGTGCTGTATAGACTATAACGCTTATGAAAATGTGTTAAGGGGGATAATGGTAACACCTTAACACTATTTTGATATTTTATATTACTGATAGGCATTATCTACTTATCGTACACTACTGCATAGTAGATAGTTTAATGGATCCTTAAAGGATGGTTATTCCAAACATCCTTTGAGGTACTTGTATTTCAATTGCTATTTCACTTGAGTTGGATTTATTGATATAAGAATGTTAATCCTGACTCGAGTGTTTTTTGTTTTGCTTTACGCTCGGGTCAGACTGAGTGTACTAGTATTCGAGACTCACCTGTGAAGTTGGAGCTTTGCTTGAAGATCCAGCCTTCTATTCTGCTTTCAGTATTCGATGATTCCAGTGATGTATTCTGATTTGTATATGATGTATCGTATTACTCTTCCGTTGTATCTGGTTTAACTCTGATGTAACTTATATTTATATAGTAGCTTCATGAACTACTATCTCTTTTATTTCCGTTGTATATTATTACTCTGTGTCTGTGATCTGTGTTCTATTTATTTACTATATATGCTCAGTTTTGCCAAATTTAAATTAACAATTCGGTATTTTGAATCATTCAAGTTCGACATGTGCGGATGCGAATGGTCCAAAATAGCGGGTCGTTACAGTATATTTCATATTTTTAAAAAAAATTGGCTTTCGACATTTAAATTAGATTGATTAACATTTAACTTAAGTTAAACTACCGTATACGATAGTTTATCATATACGCACATGTTTAAAACTTTAATTAACTAACCGTATATTATATAAAATTAATTATCATTTTTGATGTTTTAGAAAACGCATAACCTAAATTATACTCATCCACACTAAATAACCCAAGTAAGGCGTAAAAGTACAAAATTATTCAACTAATGCACACTAATTTCTTATCGCACAAACTAAACAAGTTAGTATTCAACACTTATAGGATAATAACGGTAATTAACATTCAATAAACTATATTACACAATCAATGAGACAATATAAACAATTAAACTAACAAATTAATCCTAAATTAACGAATTCGTGTAATTAGGGTTTATGAATAATACCTAAAATAAAGGAGATTGGGGGTTTAGAGAAGATGAGATTTCGAATTGACGAAGAAGGAGGCAATTTCGGTAGAATTTCGGGCGTTGAAGGTGGAGATGGAAATGGTGGAAGAAGGTTTGGTGATTTTGGGAGCAATTGAAATGTTTCTGGTTCGGCCTGGGGAAGAAGATAGTCGCGATTTTCCGACGGCTACCAACGGCCGCAAACAGCAAAATTCTAACATCTTCCGACGACTAATTATTTTATTCGTAACAAAGTCCATAATATATTAGCCATTGGAAGCTGTGGGAATTTAGCCGTCGGTACATGTTGTTGGAATATACTGTTGTTCTTGTAGTGTACTTTCAACACTTTGTTGGCGGACGGTGGCCCTGCCGGAGTTCGTCGACAAAGTGGAATGGGTGATGGCCATGCCGAAGCTCATTAGGAAAGTATCCATGATGCCTTGTCCAAAAGCTGCCTGGAGTAAAAGAATGTAGGTGGAGATGGTAGGCTTGCGGGGAAATATAGTATCAAGGTGGAGATTGTTATATTTGATACAATATTTCCATATTTAAGAAGATTTGGAAGATATTTGAGATAATTGCTCAAATATGTTGCCTCTTTTATATGCATTAAAGAGGGTAATGGATTAGCTACATAAGAGGAAGAAATATTTAAAAAAGAGTGAAAAATTAATTAATTCTCTAATTAGATGATTAAAGAATGAATTTTATTAGACGCATACAAATTATGGGAAACTGGAAAAATAAAATGGTAAATGTTTCCCGTATGATTTGGAGAATTGATTAGGTATTGATTTATGACCATAAATTAATTACTTCAACCTCAAGTATTAATCCCTATATAAAGGTAGGGATTAGGATGAACAGAAGTATCAGAAACGAATTATCTTCTCTTTTGTATTTCTTCATATTCTTCTTAGTCTCTATTATCAATCTTGTAATTCTTCTCTCTGAAAGTAATAAAAACTCCTCTCCCCAAGTGAATGTGCATTTTTTTGCGATAGTGGAACCACTATAAATCCATGTGTGAACTCTCTATTTACTTTCTTCTGTAATTTGTTGATTTACTGTTTTATTCTCAAGTTCAGTTTGTTATATCGCACTACAACACGATCTTAGTACTTCCGCATGTATTAGGGTTGATTTGCAATCATTTGTGTAAATTCACCCCTACAGAAGTAGCTTGTGATAGACATTAGTTAGAGGGTGGTAAGAAGTTTCAATAGTGTTGTTAGCATGCATGAGGTCCATGATTAGTTTAGGAAGATGAATATATAGATAAGGATTGTTTGGCGATAGATTTACAGGAAGATAGGAAGGAGTAGGAGTAGAGGATATGATAGGATGATTGTTTAATTAGTTAGTTCAATTGGCAGAGATTCAAGAAGGAATGACGTAATGGTTTTGGAAGTTAGGTTTAGTGGGAAGAACATGGATGGAACTTAATGATCATAGGAAGAACTGGATTAATTAGAGATGAAGGTGGTTTTAAAGTTATCAGTCATGATAGGGAACGTTGAACAAGGAGGCTGAAGTAGCTTGGATTCATTGTTATTAGAATGATGTATAGCAAGGTTATTTTGAGGGGAAGGTTACAACTTATGGTTCAAATGGGTAGGAGTTGCAGTGTTTGTTGTTATTGTTGGAGATTTTGCGGTTCGAGACAAATTTGATGGCGATTATAAAGAAGATAATACTGTACTTCCGACTTCAAGGATCTATGGAATAGATTCTTTCAGACAATAGTTCAACCCACCAGGTACAAATGGGTTATCGAACTATCGACTTTCAGGATTCAATGAAGCCCTATAACAGCGAAATTGGATTCAAAGTTTATATGCCTTTGATCCGACCAAGAACACTTTAGTAATGGTTTCTGATGATGCAATTTATATAGAATAGAATGAAGAGGAAGAAGAGAGCAATTCTACGACGATTTCTGAGTTTGCAACAGCTGAGGGGTGTCACAAAAACAGAGCAATGGAGATGGAGTTATGGCGTCGCAAAACTGTACTGTGAGGAAGAAGAAGATGATTCAGAAAATTCGTATCTGAAATGTTTCTGGGCGTTGCTATTTATAGATGTGAAGAGGTGCCTATTCGCGAAGTGTCACAACCGTTTACAACGGTTCACAATTTAAACATCGCGTCCATTCATATTTTGCAACGTTCAGAAAACCGTTGCAATTTCCCACCCTATATTAAATTTCAGAAATTCCGGTTTTGGGTCCTTAACGGGCTGAAATCTGACACATTACTGTTTATATATGATCCAAAAATAGTTTCGGATTCGAAACCCGTACCCGACCCGGCCCGGTTCGGTCGGACGGACGGCGGCGGCGCGCGTGTGGTGTTGTATGACTTCTCTCCTCACAATAAAGCAAACATGTGGGAGCCCCAAGGCCTCAACATCCACATAAGAAAACTATATTTATACAAATATTTTGTATAACTTTCTACCATGTGGGACTAATATGTTTCTTCTTCTCTCTTTACTTCTTCTCTTCCAAATCAAAAACCCAAACCCCAAAGTTATTTGGAAATTTTACAACAATCTCGCCCAATTTTCAAAATAAGAAAAATTAATAAATAGGATGGCTGCATCACTAGAGTGACTTCCTACATACCCAAGTGGGATCAAGCCTATGTAGTTCTAAGATCAAGTTTTGCAACATCGTGAAAACCAACACATAAATAAAAGGTATCTTTTGGATTTGAACCTTTACTTAGTGTAAACCATTCAAAGCCTTATCTAGATTCTATGGTGAACGAATCTTGAACCAAGTATCCATAATGATAAAGCCGGAACAATCACACATGTTGATTTCCTTAGGTAAAGTGTTCTGTATTGCTCAGCACGTTAATGGCCATGTGCTTAAATCCTTGTTCATGAGTCTACTTAGAAAGCGGTCTTACTTTCCTAGGAAACGGCTTGATTTCCATACTCATATAGGTAAGTCTCTTAAGGTGTTTCTGCGATTCACCTTTTAAGGTTTCTAGACTTATTAAGGATATATATCCATCCTTTGTTCTTGCAGAATCCAACGCTAAATATTATGGGATTATCGATTTAGTGTTCCATAATCATTCTCTTAACTTGTTGGTACCCATTGAACTTTGTCTATCCTTTTCAAGACATAAGTTGGGTTTCTGTTAAGGATGATCAACATTCATTCACAGACCTTAGTCCCATTTCTTGTGACTTTATAGAAACCATTGTCTTTGGAAGACTCTTTGTAAGTGGATCAGCCAAGTTTTTCTTCGTTTCTATGTAGTCAACAGTTATAACTCCTCTTTTGAGTAACTGTCTCACCATTTGATGTCTTAGACTCACATGTCTAGACTTTCCATTATATGTCTTATTAGACACATTGTATACCGTTGCTTGATTGTCACAGTTAATTAAGACTGTTGGAGATGGCTTCTTCCATAAAGGGATTTCCATTAATAAATTCTTAAGCCATTCCGCTTCTTTACATGCATCTGCTAATGCAATCAATTCTGACAACATTGTTGAGTCAAAAATACAGGTCTACTTCTTGGAAGCCCAAGACACAGCAGCGCCTCCTAATGTAAAGACCCATCCAGTCGTAGACTTGGATTTGGATTCTACATTGTTCCAGGTTGCATCAATATATCCTTCTATTACAGCAGGATATCCTTTATAAGATAAACCATATTCAATGGTTCCTTTCAAATAAGCTAAAACTCTGGAAATAGCTTTCCAATGTTCGAAACCTGGATTACTTGTAAATCTACATAATACACTTATGGCATGTGCGATGTCTGGTCTAGGGCAATGCATAGCATACATAAGACTCCCAATAACACTGGAATACTCAAGTTGAGAGATAGTATGTCCAGTGTTCTTTTCTAATTTAATACTAGGATCTAAAGGAGTTAGTGCTGGTTTGTCATCGTAATGACCATACTTTTGTAGGAATTTCTCTTTGTAATGAGATTGAGTTAGTAATAACTCCCCCTCTTTCCTGATAATTTTAATTCCCAAAATTACATCAGCCTCTTCTAGATCTTTCATATCGAATTTAGAAGACAGAAACTTTTTAGTTTCATTCACACATGATATATTGGAACCAAATATTAGCATGTCATCAACGTATAAACATATTATAACACTACCGTTGTTATCCGATTTTCTATAAATACATTTATCAGCATCATTAACAATGAATCCATATGACAGTGCAACTTTATCAAATTTCTCATGCCATTGCATGGGAGCTTGCTTCAGGCCATAAAGAGATTTCACTAATTTGCAAACTTTCTTTTCTTGGCCTGGGGTTTTGAAACCTTCAGGTTGTTCCATATATATCTCTTCTTCTAAATCTCCATTTAGAAAAGTAGTCTTTGCATCCATTTGATGTATGACTAATTTATGAATTGATGCAAGTGCAATTAAACAGCGTATAGAAGATATGCGAGCAACTGGAGCATATGTATCAAATTAATCTACTCCATGTCTTTGCTTATATCCCTTAGCAACTAATCTGACTTTAAACTTATCAATGGATCCATTTGTATTCAACTTTTTCTTGAATATCCATTTACATCCTATAGGTTTAGCACCATGAGGTAAATCAGTTAAAACCCAAGTTTGGTTTAACAGTATAGAATTCATTTCATCATTGATAGCTTCTTTCCAGAAATTGGAATCTCTGGAACTCATAGCCTCGGAATAAGTTTTGGGATCGTCATCGACGTTCATTACATATTTAGTCACATTAAGGACTTCATCCTTACTGCCTTCTACAAGATATGTAATGAAGTCAGGGCCATAGTCCTTCTCTATTCTCGCTCTTTTACTTCTCCGTTGTTCAGTACTATTATCTGGTACTGATACTTCTTTGTTGTTTTTAGCAGGAGCATAATCATCGTCATTGATATCATTAGCCATACTAGGTTTTGGACTAGATGATCTCAATGTGATCTCAACAGTTTGATTTTCAAAAAAATTCTACATCTACAGATTCTATAACTTCTAAGGTGTCAAGAATAAGGAATCTATAAGTTATACTATTAAGTGAATATCCTATGAAAACACATTTAAATGCTCTATTTCCTAACTTTGGTCGTTTAGGGTCTGGTTTTCTAACATATGCTAAGCAACCCCAAACTTTAAGTTTAGTTAGGTTGGGTTTTCTATTAAACCATAATTCATAAGGGGAAATATTATTCTTTTTAAGTGGTACTCTATTTAAAATATAACATGCAAATAACATAGCATCACCCCATAGGTTATAAGGTAAATTAGAACTTATGAGCATGGCATTAACCATTTCTACTAAAGTTCTATTCTTCCTTTCAGCAACACCATTTTGTTGTGGTGTATATGGGGCAGTACATTGTGAACTATACCTTGTTGTTTACAAAAGAAGGTGAATTCATTTGAGAAATATTCACCACCACAATCTGAATGTAATATTTTAATTTTAACTCCTAATTGTGTTTCGACCTCTGCTTTGTAAATTTTGAATTTATCAAAGGCCTCATCTTTGGTTTTCATTAGATATATATATATATATATGCATATCTAGTATAATCATCAATAAATGTTATATAGTATTGGCTACCACCATAGGTGATATGACTTTTTAAGTCACACACATAACTATATACCAAATCAAGCAAACCAGTTTTCCTTTCTACGGATTTAAAGGATTTTCGGTGTATTTTTGCTTGAACACATATTTCACATTTAGAGAAGGTATCGAAATTACAATCAGAAATTAATCCTAATTTATGTATATTTCTAATGGAATTATAATTAACATGTCCTAATCTACTATGTCATAAATTAATAGAATCAACAATATAAACAGAAGATTTCTTTATTAGATTCAACTTAATCATGCCGTTACAAGAGTATCCCTGTCCAATGAATCTACCATTCTTAGACAACACTAGCTTATCAGACTCATACACCATCTTGAATCCTCCTTTGTTAAGAAGGTATCCAGATACCAAATTCTTACACATATCAGGTACATAAAATACATTTACTAGTGTAAGAATTTTTCCAGAGGTGAAAGTAAGTTCTATAGTGCATTTTCCCAGAACTTTGCTTGGAACCTTATTTGCTCCAGTAACTTCGTCGGCTTCTCCTTTATTTTCTTCGTAAATCTTGAACAGATTACGGTCTTTGCAAATGTGAATGGTTGCTCCAGTATCGAACCACCAATCATTATCATTGCCGCTTACGGAGTTCGCCTCTTGCACTACAGCCACAAGCGAGTCTTCGACCACATTCACTTTTTGTTGTTTCTTCCGCAGACGGCAGTCTCGGACATAATGGTCGGGCTTGTTACAAAAATAACAAGCACCTTTCTTTTTGTTGTTGGTTTTGGAATGATTTTCCTTCTTAAACTGTGTCTCATTCTTTGGCTTTAACTTATCGGTAATTTCAACATTATTTGCCTTAGAATGGGACTTAGTTTGCGGATTATCATCTAGATCGATGATGCAATTTATATAGAATAGAATGAAGAGGAAGAAGAGAGCAATTCTACGACGAAACTGTACTGTGAGGAAGAAGAAGATGATTCAGAAAATTCGTATATATTTGCAATTTCTCGCCCTATATTCAATTTTAGAAATTCCGATTTTGGGTCCTTAACGGGCTGAAATCTGACCCGTTACTAACGGCGGCGGCGCGCGTGTGGTGTTGCATGACTTCCCTCCTCACAACAAAGCAAACATGTGGGAGCCCCAAGGCCCCAACATCTACATGAGAAAACTATATTTATACAAATATTTTGTATAACTTTCTACCATGTGGGACTAATATGTTTCTTTTTCTCTCTTTACTTTTTCTCTTCCAAATCAAAAATCCTAACCCCAAAGTTATTTGAAAATTTTACAACAGTTATCAATTGAAACATAAGGCTTCTTCAGAAAAAAGTTTAAGAAATGCAGAACCATATGGTGAGATAATATTTTCATAATTATGGTTGTGTTGTTGATTTCGTTTGGTGCTATAGCTAAAACAATAGAAGAATTGTTTATAGACTATAAGTTGGTTGATTTGTTGTTTGGGGTTAGTGTTCAAGCATGCACAACTTCATTTAAGAGAATTTCATTTGTAGGGGACAAAGTAAAGTGGCAAAGAACAATTTGGCCTGATGCTTTCAAGTCCAGCTTTATTTATATCCTTATTAGTACATGTTGAATTACAGAGTTCAATTAGGAAGATAACATCTTTTATTCTTTCATTACTTAATGAGTTTTCCCCATCCAAAACCAAAGCATTTGAATAAATGTTATTGTGCGGATAATCCTCTCTAACATCCACTTCTTTCGTATTGCCTATAACCATAGACATACTTTTCTTTTCCCACTCCTGTTGCATTTTCCTTTTTTCTTACCCTTTACTTTAACATTGTTTATCACAGCTTCTGGAGTTTTAATCAGTGTTGCCTCATAGCATTCTTAAGTACCATTGCCAAAAGTTTTGCAATGCACACAATTTTTAGGCCTCCAGTCATATCCTATCTCCACATATGAAATATTTTCGCCTTCTCCACACTTAATAAAACTAGGTAGCTCCTTATTTGTTTTGATTTCTACCAAACATTTTGCATATTCAAATTGAGTTTTCAGTAGCTTCATTAAAGCAAATTAGTTTGCCAAGATGGCAAGCTAACCAATTTATGCTTAATAAAGTCCAAGCAAGAAAAGGGATTTTGTAGAAATGGATCCATACAGGCACACTCTTTATGCTAGATTGTATACATCTAAGTGATGGCTTCCAAGTAGTTAATAATATTTTTCCCTTTATGAAAATCAGATCTAAATATATAATTTTTAACATATCTTCATCACATTTAAACTCAAAGTAGAAATTTACATTATCAGATTTGACTTTGAAGAAACCATTAAGCTTCCAAACTCAATTGAGATTATTGATGACAGTTTTATAAGATGAGTTACCATACATGAAGAAGCTTACCAGATGTTGATTCTAATACTTAATTCTAGCTGCCTTAACTTTATTAGTAACAACAAGAGGACAACCTGAGTAGTCAAGTTTGAAATCCATAGGTGAGAATTTTCCAGCATTGTGAGGCTTGGATTTAAACAAGGAGATCCAAAGTTAAGGAGCAGGAGGGGCTGCAGAAAATCTCATTTCCCTTCTTTTCCCAAACATTGCTCCCACGACTCTCCTAAGAAAATTTCATTGATTTGGCTATCCATCACTTCATAGTATTTCTACAATTGCGGATCCCTCTCGATTTCGCTTGTTGTTCAAGTTCCTTGCTACCTTAATTCACTAGTTCATATCTTAGGTACTCCTAAAAATGATAGTTTTCGATTTTGCTGGCTATTTGTTGGTCTTCTTTTGCTAATTTTTTGGCTAAAGATGACAGTTTTGATTATCCTATTAAAACTATATGGTTTTTACACCAGTTGTTTGATTTTATTCGGCTACACCTATTATCAACCATTTTCTTTTATTCCGTTTATACTCTAAAGATTCCATTACATTTGAAGATCATACTATCATCCCAAGATGCGTTCATGCTCTTCCGTGTTATGTACTCAATGTTCACAATGCGTAACTTTTGTTTAATTACTATTGGAATATATTTAACTGTATGGTATTTGTTTAAAAATGATTTGAATACAATGGAGAACCGACTAAGGGTATGTTTGTTTTTATTTAGATATCACTGATTAAGTGAAGGATTTAGTGTTTAGAAGCCAAGAACTGTTTGCTTTGAATCAATCATTCCTTCAAGAAGCTACGGTAATGTTTGGTTTAAAAACGAATTTTGTGTTTTCGGTTTTCAATATATATATTAAACTAGTTCGTGCCCCGTGCTACGCACACGGGTAGATGTTGAAGCTCGAAGTTTGTGTTCATTGTATGATTAATTTATCTCATTCTTCCATTAGTAAATTTATATGTAAATGTTGTTAATGTTATTTTTAGAATGTTATATTTGCTCAAAGTATTGTAGGACTTTTCATTTAACATAATCAAAGCAATGTTTAAAATTTGTCTTAATTAACGTTTTATTTTGAACGTCTATGTGGTGGAAAATAATAAGGAATTATTTTAAAAAAAAATGCATTGATTACCGCTGTACAATAATTAATTCAAGCAGTTGATCTTGAATGGATGAATTTTTATAAAAGCATGAGGATGGGTAAAATTTGATTTCAGAAAGAAATGAGAAGCAGCTCACGTATTTGCACATAATGAATCAGCCTGCCCAACCAAATTATTCAACCAAAGTAAAGTTGTTGGTTACCACATACTTGAAAAGTGGTAAATATTCGTTAGGAAAAAAATAACCTAACTGAGTATTATATTAATGTCAGTTCCGTATGTTGTAAAAACGGAAGGATATGTAGCTCGATCACAGTAGCATTTTGGCGAAATGCATTAGCACAAACAGATCATGGTACAGATGTAGGTTGACCAAACTGAAAGTAAAAAGAAAATAGGAAAGTACACTGTAGCAGCTATTTTTTAACAACAATGACAACCATACTAAAATAAATTTACAAACCAACAAAGTACAAATAGGCCAAACAGTAAAGAACCATACTTACTGAAATGAAACTACATGCTGTAGTAAAAATACAAAACAGACAGCAAAGGCTGGGAAGTCGGTCAAAATAAGCAGCACGTCATCCTAAAGAATTTCCACAGCCTCCCTACCATAAGATCTCCATACATGTCCAATATTCCATGTCCAACATGTTTCTCATCGGGCTAAACCTGGAATAAGGAATATCATTTCATACAATAGGATTTATTTATCTATCTTACCATGTTTTCATAGATTCTGAAACATGTTAATATAGTCAGCAACATAAACAAAAATGATAGCATACCCTTCTTATCTTTCTGACCTCCTTGTGTCACCAAGATATCCTTGATGACTTTCGATTGGTGTGGTCTTGTATGGAAAAAGTGATGGTGACCTTAAAAAGGTGAGTGGGTATTAGAGTTATAGCCATGACATGTACAATTTGGCCACTATAAACCAATGTTCTACCCGGCCTATTTTGCAGTTCATATGGATCGTATAAACTATTTCCTATAAATATAAAAACATAGCAAACAATCATTAATTACATATCCATAAAATTACTTTGTTAGTTTTACTGAACAAAGTTACTTCTAGGAAATTACAGTTTTATTAAACTTACACAATTTTCAATAACAGTTTATTTCAAAATTAATCAGAATACAATCAGTAGAAAAAATATTTTTCTTTGGCCCAGACTCTCTTGACTTTAAGTTTTTTATGTAAATATTAGAAGAGCGACTAAAAGCTAAAAAATAAATTAACTAATGAAACATATATTGAACATTTTGGTCTAGCTTCTTCAAAACTAAACATCTCATTTGTATATGTTTCATGAAGATCTAAATTCTTGTTCACAAGTGCACTAAAGAAAACGGTGCAGAAATTTACCAAAAAAAGGTTTAATCAAACTCATGCTTACTCATCAATTGTGGCACATAGAGCACCAATCCACAGTACCTTATATAAAGAGAACTATTCAATACATAGCCTAAGTTTGGCAACCCATAATATGTATGGTACAACAAATAAAAAATGAATTCACATTTAGAGTACAAACCACAACGACTATGCTTAAAAGTGTTTATTGATGTTTAGCTTGGAAATATACTAATATCAAAATGTAAGACTGGTATGGTAACAACGTACTGAGTAAAATATATGAATAAGCAAAGTTGCATTATATATGGTTGTTATGAATGACTAAATCAATACCTTTACGGGCTGCAACTTGAAAATTTTTATTTCCGTCTCCAAGCATTACATCTTTGTTAGAACTTTAGTTGTTTATAGCGAACATTTTTCCTTATAATGCATTGTCCTCTTATTTTAACTTTTTCTTCTTCCTCTCCACCTGAAGCAAAACAAATAATATTTGTATTTTATGACCTCAAATAAATCTATATTATTATAACCTAAACTGTGCAAGTGATAAAAGATTGAGAAAAGGTTACAGGTGCAACAAAAGTTGCCTCTTAGTAGCATCCTCCTTGTTGATTCAACCTCAGTATTGCCTCTCTCCACACTTTTTTTTTGCTTTTCCAATTATTGAGGTTCCACCTAATATTGGAAGAAAAAATGGTGAATCAATTCTAAAGTTAACTACATTGTAAAATATTGGCAGTCTGTAGCAAAAGTTTGATTCAAGCAAATACCAAAGATTTTTCTTTAAAAAGGAAAGTAAATACTTTAGCAAATATCTTTATTAAGGTTTTGTTTTATGAACCTGCAAAAATTCGAGAATGCATATTTTGGTCATGACAACAATGAGTATTTGGGAAGAATGAACGTTTTCTTTCTTTCACTGAATGTGGAGATAGTGGGATATTAGATTGACTGAATTGTCCTCGCTTGGATAAATTAGAGATACTTTGCAATATGGACGTTTTGGGCAATTTGAAAAAAGGCTTCATTTTGACTTGTTAACCGGATGTTTTGTTTTATAATACATAAGACAGACACACATATATTATTTAGAATATGAGATACCTTCATCATTTCCATATGTTTTCACTTTGAGTGAAATCATGAGATTAGGGAGTTTTATTTAAAAATATATGGTTTAAAAAATATGATTATCCATGACATGCTTTGAGAATAAATATTATTTGAAGCTCCTATAATAATAGAGGTTTGTATATTATAGAGAATAAGCATGGCGCAGACGTTTGGTGAGGTAATCCTTTTTTTCGTATATATGAAATTTTAGTATGTAGTATGTAAATTTTATATCAAATGTTGGATTCAGTATAACAATGGAACATTAACATGCATTTTACCCAAGCTCATTCTATACACATACAATTGTAAAACAAATTAAACCAGTCAAAATATTCAAACAGAAAAGGCACAATTTTTACTTGTTAGCGAGTGAACTGCACATAATAATCGTTGTCAAGACTTTTCACAATTTTTATATCATATATTTGTTATAACTCATAAACAATGTACTACTTAATAATAATAAATTCTTACATTGAATCGATAGTCCAAGAAGATGTGCCATAACAAAGCTACTGCCACCAACATGAGACACTGTTTCCTGTGAAGAAATATTGTAAGAAATATAGTCAGATTGTTCACTTATTAAAGTCGATTCATTATCCTTTAAAATAAAAAGTACCATGAAAATAATTATTTCAATTTCTAAATATGTAAAATCCGTTGAATAGTCCCAATGTTAAGAGTGTAAGTACTTATAATTTTCTTTATTGCTAGAACTATACACATTAATTTATGTATTATACCGCAATTTCTGTAAACTCCAGTAAAGCATCGTTTGAAAATGCTATGATTGGAAAACCACATGCCTTTTGTATCTTAACGAATAAAACATTTTAGAACCCTTCTTGGAGTTGAAGAATTTTTTGAACATCGGCTTAAATTTGTGTAATGCTGCACAATATAAGAGAAGTGTTAAAAATTATCCCACTTAAGTAAATGTATAGTGAAACATATTACCGGCCTAATGAGTTTAAAAAGTTATTATACTCTAACCATAGCCAACTTTGTTCATAGATATTTACTTTTGCTTGCTTTAAATTTCCATCATCTCTAAATGCTTCTCTATACGGATATGAAATAGCATACAACTTGAAAAATCTATTTCGGATTAATGTTTAGCTAAACGTGGGAGAGAAAGAAAATGAATACACATGCTTCAAAAGATAAATAACAATATCAAATGAATAACAACATTTATAGTGCACTGTTGTTTCCCTTGTAGGGACCCACACAAAGTGTACAACATGACAGTACTACATTAATGAAGCTGGAAATATAAAATTAATATCATCTTGTAAAATAATGCATATTAGATGTAACCAAAACCCAGAACATATGCAGTGATATACCGTACTGCCTTTACCTACTGTTAACATTATGGACAATATAAATAGAAACTGTAGTCTAACTTTGCATTACATTTAAAGAGAGATATTTTATATGGTAACACTGAGAGGAGAAAGAAAAATGGATGATGCTTACCTGTCTACTATTTGCATTTAATTAAAATCAATAAAATAGTCAAATATATTTTAAAACGTCTTCAGTATATCCAGTAATATAATATGTTTCAATTATCTAAGCATCAATACTTGATTATACTGGTTTGCATATGAATTTTAATGAACTTTTAGGATGTGAGAGAATGCAATTGTAATAAAAGAAATTACATGGTGACATGACGATGAAAAAAGACACTGTTTAATTTCGTCTTAATTTTAGTAGAACGAAAATAAATTAAAATAGTGCATTAGGTGGAGAAAATCTTAGAATTAGAAGGGTGCTAATAATTGTTGCATAAACAGAGATAATGGGATCAAACAAAATGAAAGGCAATGGAGGGAATTGTATCAGCATTTATTATTTATGCCACATCAGTTGAAGACATCATTCAAGCCAGCAAGCAAATTGCATTCCTACTTTCCCATTTAACTAAAAGATTAGCCAATAATAAATAAAAGCACCATTTAAGTATTAACTACCCAGTCATATATTACTTTCTTTCATCATTATGAATCCCTTATACGATTATATTTTTCTGATCCGAAAGTCAATATGAACATTTATTAGTGCATTTTGAATCATGAATGAATAGTCAGAGACTCAGAGCATCAAAGTAAATTTTGAAGTTTTCTGTATGCATACATTTCAAAGAACTCATTAATAACAATACACAGTAGTAACACCATTTATATAGATAAGCTTTTATGGAAGAACTCATGAGTTAAACATGATGAAACAGTATACATTTAAAATGGAAATGTATTTCTATCGACTCATAAAAAGATATATTGAAACTACGAATGCAAGCATAATACTATGAAAAGTAATACAAATAACACCAAATCTCATAATTTTGGACAACATAGAATATTTCAGTTCAAACAATTCCGTCTCCTAGTATGAAAATAAATACGAAATACGTGAATTTTACTCCTCTTTTTCACAATTAGTTACATTTGAAGAATTGAAACACAGCTAATCACCACCCTCCTTAAAATCAATCATGACCGAATAATCACAGTTGAAACTACTGGGGAAAATACGTAAATCATTCTTAGGATTTGTTTTGACAAAGAAGAAAGGGCCACGAAATGTGATTTAGGAAATGGAAACATTTGCGGTTAGGGATTTGGAAACGTGTGATCCGTGCTACGCACACGGGCATGTGCGGAGTTTCGAATTTTGTGTTTTCATTTGTACCAACTGTACTTTTCATTTGTTTGAGATTTAACTTTTTTATTGTTGATACTGAAATGGTTTTTTTGGTATTTATTGTGCAATTTATAGAAATTTGAAGCTAACAGATATGTAGTTGACCTATGTAATAATTCTATCATAATCTAGCTGTACCATTATAGCTAAATAGTAGTTACTTTAAATACTATTTAAAATATAAAGAACGATTATTGAGTAAGTATCAACCATGTTTAAGTACATTTATAAATTATTTTGTGAAATCTGTGTATAATACCTATTATCAAAATACTCATATCATGAAGGTAAACAAAACCCATTTGTTTTCTTAGTACACAAATTTATATACGTTGTTGATTATATAAAATATACAGTAATATGATTACTAAGATGAGGTAACATTATACATCATTGTATGGCCTGAATAAACCAACTGCTTCATCCCTTTCGTTGTTCTCCTTTTAGATAACTTTTGTATATGAATCTATAAGAATAAACTGAAAACGTGAAAACATCCATCCGTTGTTACAAATAAAAATCTTATTATAAATTTAGATTAGTAATATTATGCGTACATGTTAAGTTTGTTTACTATAACATAATACATAAACTAATATAATCTTTAACCACATAATCCATATTTGATGTATTTAGTAGATGGTGTACAGTTTTTGATTAAGCGGTCTGGACAAACAAAGCAGGCATGTCTTCAGTTAGTTCACAGCATGTAATTATTTCGAAAATGGAATGGTAAAAATTTGAAAACAATCAGTCAACCGTACACCATTAATAAACTTTAGTAAAAAAAGGTCAACAGTTTATGCATGGTTTTATTACAACATAAACACCCAGAAATAAACTATATAAGCACGCACAAAGGAAGTTAAATAAAACCAGGAAATAGTAGACATATGAGAACTTTGTATTCACAAGTGAACCGTGCTATGCATATTACTGTTTTCTCTTTTTTTCATTACCCAATCTTATGCTTGCTATGGTTCTTTTTTGATGCAACCCGACAACAATAATAATATCGTGGTTTGTTAGCATATGGTAAGAATAAACATTTCATTACCCAATCATTATCCCACGTGACATGCAGATGTGGGTTCTACAGGGCAGACGGGTTTTTCCAATTGCTATTCCACCCTTCAGCATATGATGAATGAATATGTCTGTAAGGAACTTATTTCAATAAATCGTTACGGCATGGATTGTCAATTTTGGATACCAAACATGAACAACGATTGACTGAAATCCAACACAAACTCAAAAATTCTTGCCACTAAAATTTGGGTTATAAATTAAGAATACAACTATCTAAAACTTCAGCTATATATTCCGTGCTCCAAATTCGTTTTATGAAATAGTGATATTGCTGACCTAAACCAAACACAAAGTGCTTACTACAATATTTGTTGATAATACATTAGTTCGAACAGGTTGGTACATCTACACTGTACAATGTTCATAGCTTCTGTTCATTACTATTCCAAACTTCATGCGAGCATTTATAGGTTATGTCCATGCATAATGCGAAGTACCTAAAGAAGACATTGGAGGGACAGCTGAGACTGATGGGCCAATATAAACATTGACGCCTAGTATACCAAGTCTAGTATACAAACTTTTGTGGAACCATAATGCAAATGTCCTCTTATTCGGACATGTCAATTGGAATTCAATAGGACTTATGTTGATGAAGTCAATATTTACTAAAGCTACACACGTCACAAAATTCACGAAATAATTGTCAGCAATTTAACTTACTCACCTCTTGGTAATTAAAAAAATTATATAGCTGTTTTTTGCCCTGCAAATAAAATATTAACACAGTTATATTAAAATCAGTACGAATAGTATCAGTTAAAAACAACAATAAAATTTGGGTTACAAATTACGGACACAACTATCTAAAGCCTCATTTCCATTTTGTCCTCTAAAATCATCATGAAACAATAATTTTGCTTACCTAAACCAAACATCAAATACTTACTACAATATTTGTGGGTAATAAATTAGTACGAACTGGTCGTTACATCCACACTCTAAAATGTTTACCCCTTTTGTTCATGACTATTCCAAACTTGTTCCGAGCATTTAAAGGTTATTTTCAGGCATACGGCAAATTGTCCGGAAAAAACAAACAAACTTTTATGAAACCATAACTTAAAGGTCCTCTTATTCAGACATGTCAGTTGGAAAGCAATATGACTTATCCTCATAAAGTCGGTATTTATTGAAACTGCACACAACGTAAAAGTCACAAAATAATTGCCACCGGTTTAACGTGTATACCTTTTTGGTCAAACAAACATATAGTTTTTCTACCTGCTGCTCTGCAAGTAGAATATCGACACAATTAATTAAAAATTATTATGGATAGAATCGGTTAAAAATAAAAACAAATAATTAATAATTTGAAATGCTAAATGACACTTGACTTGAACAGAAATTGGTATAACGTTTTTTCTTCCTAAACCACAAATTCGTTGGTATAAATGGTTCATGTAAAAAAATGAACTAATTTTTTCCTTATGCATATATTTTGTACAGGTTTAGTATATGTAGGTTCAAAAGATAGGGATGATAACAATATTAACACTTAAATATTAACTATAATCCATGTAGATGATAAAATTGTAAAGAACGTTACTATATTTATAACCACAGTCCACGTAACTTAAAATGGGAGTGAAGTTAACATCATGCATAATTCTTGTGTCGCATAGTTGACCGCATAGTTGACTGTATATTACTTTATAATTGGCTTTGAGTGAATATCACATGATCCTCCAAGCTAATATGTGGTACTGTTAGTTCTTGTAGTCAGGAAGTTGATGATTTATCAAGCCAAGGAGGTGAATAAAAGAATCACTCCCAACATGCCTAATTCAAGGACTTATTCATATGTGAATTTTAGTACATGATTAACTATTGGAAGATGATTGTAAGCACTTAAAATCAGTATTTCAATTATTATACTACAACGATAACAGTGTATGAATGCAGAAAAAATGAATTTAAAATATCGTTGTCATAATTTACATCAAATACTTGTATTTAAATGATTAATATTGTATTCCACCAACTGCTATCATAGAAAGAAAAACCCATGGAATCTTTTTTTGGAATAAATTGAACTACGATTTCCATTAACAAAATGTGAACTGAAGTACAGATTCCATCCAGAGCTAAAATCAACACTAAACTTGCAAAAGCCAACCAAACAGCGGTACATATACACGGGAATTTGCTACGAGCATAAAAATCAAGCAACCTTTTTAGGATATTTTGTTGCTTTCATTGGAGACATTTTACCTTCGGTTTTGGCAGCAACACTCTTCTTTGCTAGAAGCACAGGATTGGTATTTGGCAAAACTCCAGCATGAGCAATTGTGACTCCACCCAGCAATTTACCCAACTCCTCATCATTCCTTATTGCAAGCAAACAAATTGAACAACTTCTGAATTATGTCAACAAATGATCTGGTCAGTTTATGTGTGAATCAGTAGTAAGTAGTCGTGAATTCCGAAGAAATAAGTAAAATAAACGAATGGAAGAAAAATTGAGAAAAGCACTACCTTGGAAAGGAGAAATGAGATTTACCAGTATGAATTAAGATACAAAGGGCACATGGATTTATTTCTTTCACTATGTTTGGAATTGGTAGAGAAGTAGTAAGGTTTGGTGGGAGTTAATAGAGGATCCGCCATTACCGACTGTGTACGGTTTGGTGGGAGGAAATCTTTTGACAAAGAAGAAAGGGCCACGGAATGTGATTTAGGAAAGGGAAACATTTGCGGTTAGGGATTTGAAAACGTGAGAAAAGAACCGGTTTGAGATGCGATACCTGATTGCCACATCGTACGGGACAGGTGTCGTCCAAATAAACAACTGGTTTCTGTTTTCCTTTATAAGTAATAGATAGATATGAGAAGAATGGAGGAACGACGGAGGAGACGAAAGAAAGACGGATTGGAGGACGAAGGGGATAAAAGGACGACGGAAGAATGGATTGTTTCATGTGCTTGTGTTATTTTCCAAAACACGGAAAACAAAAAAAATTATTTTCTATTTTGTATGTTAATTTCGTTTTTTAAATTTGTCGTTTTCGGCAATATACATGCATTACGTGCATTTTTGTATGAACGAAAATCCAAAACTAAAAACAACAAACCAAACACTACTATACAATTCAACAAATTCGTGAATATTTGTCACTTACTTCCTCGTATTCGGTAATATTTTTTTTCATTTGATCTATTTTTTTTCTCCTTTGAATATACGAAATTTTAACATGCAGTTCTTTAGTACAGTTCAATTTTCTAGCTGAAGTAGCTTCTGATATTTTTTTCCTCTTTCCATTGTGGCTCCAGGTACTTTTCCATGTCGATCATGCTCAATTTTAAAGAATATTATGTTCTATGGTTGCAAAGATAGATTTAAATTTTGAAAGTATATTTTGATCTATGCTCAATTTTCAGAATTATAAATTTCTGATATATATGTTACAGAGCTTGAATAGTAACTAGAGTTGGGAAGTACTGTGAAAACTCGAAAGGTTGGAGATGAATTATTTTGAAAGGTTAATTTAAATTTTCTCATTGCACATTTAGTAATTTTAAGTATGTTAGAACATGCATAATCTAAATAAGTTGGTCTTTATATTAATCTTCTCATTGGACATTTAGTTAGTGTCTCTTATCCAACTTTGTGACCAAGTCATATTGGAATGAGTTAGAACAATCGAATAGAAAAAATACGAAGCAAGAATCCAGAGCGATGATTGCCAAACTTGAATATCGAGTAGGAATGATAGATGAAGCCACGAGCATGTCAAAGACTCCCAAAATAGCTAATATACCAAGCAACTAAAATGCCAAAATCCAAGGTCCAAGATCCATGCTAAGTTATGGATCGGTACCGATCCATGATCAGGGATCTGTACCAATCCCTTCTTCCTGCCCAATGCAACTTCGAACTCCATGATGCATGATGTTAAGGCCTTCATCGACTCGGAGCTCAAACATCGCCCCAACTTCATAACCTCCTTCCGCTTCGCATCGATCCAAGACATTCACTCAAGTCCAAGCTTCAAGCATTGCAATTGAAGTGACAAACATGAGTCGACCCAGCAACTCCAAGAATCAAAGAAGGCCTTGTGGAATATTGTAGGGATCGGTACCGATCTCCGGCCACGAATCGGTACCGATACCCGAACAGTACTTAGGTGGCCACGATCTCTTCAACATAACTCCTCCTACACATGGGGAACGTGTCCTAGAACGTGGAGAACATATTTTCAGCAACCTACAGCTACAAATAGAGGAGGAGAGGTTGTTTCGGGTATCTTTTTAGCTCCTCTAACAAATTTCTGTATTTCTTCCATAATCTCAGGGATTATCACTGATTCATAAGAACAACTTTATAAAACTCAACAGAAATCGAATAACAAAGTTCAAGTAGACGTAGGTCGGAGTATTTGCCGAACTACTATAAAAATTGTATGTTTTTCTTTTCTATTTTTTGTTTTTTCTTGATAATTTTCATATTTGTTATTTCATTGGTTGTTTGTACCAACTTTTGGCATAAATAGTACCCACGTTGATTCCGAGTTTTACAGCATTTTTCAGATTTCTTTGACCCTTTATTCTTTTTTACTTCCAAGTTCTATCTTTATCATTGTTTATCTACTTATTACTTTGTTTACTTTCTACTAATTGTATTTATGAATTATGAAAGTTTAAACTGATTATGATGAAATAATCCATGCAAGCATTGCACATAGTTTAACTTATAAACTAATCTGTATGTGATAAAATTCTTTCAACCTATGTTTCTTGTTGTTAGCAATGATCAACTTTTATACAGTTTCAGCTTACTTTCAAGGATATTAGGTATTGATTACACACACATGGAGCCTTAATTCTCTTATTGATAAGCTTGCCGTTAAGGTGAATGCGTAATGCATGATAAAATACTATGAACAAACCATGTAGCTGGCAAAAACAATGGCAAAATAACCAAAAGTGAAGCATAGGAATGGATCATTAGATAAATGACCGTTTCAACAAATGTAATTGAAGCAAGCCAAATAAACTATTAATACAGCAAATGTGTGCTAGCATGAAATGAAAATATAGGCTATTAAGTACATAAATGAGGTGCTGGAATGATTGAGTTGTGCGCTAAGATAGATTAGATAATGATTTGAAGTGGGATAAAGCACCGAAGAGGCATGATAGAATTAATGCGCATGTAGAAGGTGCTGGCTGAAACATTTATGTTTGAACCAATAGTGCAGGCTGAAGCAAAGTGCTGGCAAAGAAAAATAATTGCGTTGAGGCTTGAAAGCAGTTGCTTGAGTGCATGAAGATGCTGATGCAGAGCTTGAGAACTATGGCAGGTGCGTAGGTTGAAGCATGTGTGCTGGCAGAATTCTGATGCAAAACTTGGGAACACAGGAAGTAGCATATTAAGAAGTGTGTGTTGGGATCCCTCCTTAATTGGAGAGTTTCTAGAAAATTCTAGACGTTTCTAGAGAAATCTAGAATTTTCTAGAATGTTTCGGAGAACTCTAGAGAAGTATAGAACTCTCTAGAAGCTTGTGGAAGAGTGTGGAACCCTCTGGAATATTCTAGAGATATGTGGAACCTTCTGGAACCTTACGGAAGAGTATGGAAGAATAAAGAAGGGAATGGAAGAGTGTAGAAATTCCTAGAGAGTGTGGAGCATTCTAGAGAATCAATCTCTACCGTCGGATGCATGTAATCTCCACCATTCATTATGGAGGTTGAGTAGTATAAATAGGAGAAGGAGCCCTATTACTAGCCATCCAAGAATCCAAGGAAGAAGCCACTTCTTAGAGTGAGAAAAAACTTGAGAGTTAGAGAGATCCTCTTTGAGAGAAAAGAGTGATAGCTTGAGAAGTCTTTATCCTCAAGCTTGAGTGAGCCACCAAGTGTGAGTTACTTTTGTAATCATATTATTGTAATCCTACTATTCTTTTGTATAGTGGAAGAATCTCCATATTGGAGAATTATAAACTCTTGTGCTTCCATTGCTACTTTTAATCTTAAAGTGCCTATCTTAACTTCACGAAGCGGGGAAGACCGAGATTTCCCCAACAGTGGTATCAGAGCGAGGTTCATCCGTAGTCGTAATCAAGCTCGTGTAAGTTCAAGATGGAGGATATTATCGCTCATGATGGAGACATGTTCAAGCTCACAGCTAACAACTACTCCTATTGGAAGCCAATGATGGAGGACCACTTGTATTGTAAGGATTTGCATGAGCCCATCATCTACAAAAATAAGGTGGAAGGAAAGAGTGATGCTCAGTGGGAACTGTTGAACCGTAAGGCTGTTGCTATGATCCGTAAGTACATCGAAAAAACTCTCTTCGAGCATGTTTCTACTTATACCAATGCCTATGAATTATGGACAAAGCTTGAGTCCATGATTCAGAAGAAAATGCCTCGCAACAAAGCCAATTTAGTTCGACGGTTAGTGAAATTGGAGTATAAGGATGGTCATAGTATGATTGAGCACTTGAATAACTTCAAGGGGCTCGTAAATCAACTAACAAAAATTGATATGAAGATTGATGATGAGCTACAAGCCCTTCTACTCCTTAGTTCCTTACTGGAAAGTTGGGACACACTTGTTGTCACGCTAAGTAACTCATCTCCGGAAGGAAAGTTAACTATGGATACCGTCAGTGACAGCCTTCTTGGTGAAGAAACAAGGAGAATGGAACGAGATGAGTCCATCCATCCCGAAGCTAATGTTGTTGAGAATCAGGGTAGGAATGAAACTCGTGGACGTAGTAAGAGCCGAAATCCCCATCAATCTCGAGGTAGATCCAAGTCACGCTCGAAGATTGCGTGCTATTACTGTGGAAGGATGGGTCACAAGAAAATGGAATGTCGAAGCTTCAAAAGAGACCAAAAGGCCGGTAATGTTAAGCCTGACCAAATAAGCCTAACAAAGAAGCAAGAAGAAAAGAGTACTACTGCCATAGTATTAAAGGAAGATCTGCTATATCTCATTGGTGAAAGTAACATTCAAAACATTGCTTGTGATGAGAGTTCTTGGATTGTTGATTCTGGTGCTTCCTTCCATGTTACTCCACATGAAAACTTCTTCTCATCCTACCAAAGAGGTGACTTTGGCACGGTGCAAATGGGAAATCAAGATAGAAGCAAGATTGTTGGAATAGGAGACATCACTCTGACGACAAGCACCGGGTGCAAGCTTGTTTTGAAAGATGTGAGGCATGTCCCGACCATGCGCCTCAGTCTTATCTCCGCTGGAAAGCTAGATGATGACGGTCTAATGAATTATTTTGGTGAAGGGAAGTGGAAGCTCACCAAAGGAAGTTTGACAATAGCTCGTGGAAAGAAGGTAGGATCATTGTATGTAATGCAAGCTAAGCTATGCAAAGGAGAGGTAAACATCTCTACTGATGATATGGACACATGGCATAAACGACTTGGGCACATTAGTGAGAAAGGTCTTCACATACTCGCTCAGAAACAACTCCTCCCTGACGTGAAAGGTAAACCACTTCATCCTTGTGCTCATTGTTTAGATGGAAAACAACATAGGATTGCTTTCCAAAGATCTTCTCCACCCACAAGAAGAAAGAACATTATAGACCTCGTGCATACTGACGTATGTTCGATGTCTAAGAGATCCATTGGTGGTGCTCTATATTTTGTCACCTTCATTGATGATCATTCAAGGAAAGTATGGTTGCACCTGTTAAAATCAAAGGATCAAGTGCTTGATGCCTTCAAAGAATTCCATGCTCTGGTGGAGCGTGAGACTGGACGGAAGATCAAGTGTGTACGATCAGATAACGGAGGTGAGTATAGAGGTCCTTTTGAAGACTATTGTAAGAAATATGGCATTAGGCTAGAGAAGACTCCACCCAAGACACCACAATTGAATGGTCTAGCTGAGAGAATGAACCGAACCATTGAAGAAAGAGTTCGTTGTGTGCTCTCTCATGCTAAGTTACCCAAATCATTCTGGGGAGAAGCTATAATGGTTGTGGCCGACATTGTCAACCTCACACCATCAGTTCCTTTGGATGGGGCCATTCCTGAGGAAGTTTGGACGGGCAAGAGGGCTTCATATAATCATCTCAAGGTGTTCGGGTGCAGTGCATTTGTTCACATCCCCAAAGATGAGAGAACTAAGCTTGATGCAAAGACAAAGGAGTGTATTTATCTTCGTTCACCTAAGGATGAATTTGGGTACCGGTTGTGGGACCCAATTAACAAGAGGGTTATTCGCAGTAGAGACGTTGTATTCTTCGAAGACCAAACAATTGAAGATATCAAGAATTCAGAGAGGCCAAGATTGAGAAGCAGTAAGAACATTGAACCTACTCTGGATCGACATGAAGATAACAACACACAATAAAGCAGTGAAGCTGAAGATCATGAAATTCATGATGAACCAGTCCAGGAAGAACCTCAATCTAGCAATCCAATCGCACCGGAGCTAAGACGATCCTCAAGGGACAAAAGACCATCCACCCGATACAACACAGAGGAGTACGTTACGCTAACTGATGAGGGGGAGCCTCAAAGCTATAAAGAAGCAATGAGTGATTGTCATAAAGAAGAGTGGAGAATAGCCATGCAAGAAGAAATGCAATCCTTGCATGAGAATAACACATATGAACTAGTGGAGCTACCAAAAGGGAGAAGAGCTTTGAAGAATAAGTGGGTGTATAGAATCAAGACCGAAGAGAACTGTTCAAAGCCTCGCTACAAAGCTCGATTAGTCGTCAAAGGATTTGGACAAGAAAAAGGTACTGACTTTGAAGAGATATTCTCTCCCGTGGTAAAGATGTCATCAATCCGAGTTGTGCTTAGCCTAGCAGCCGTGCAAGATTTGGAGATTGAACAACTCGATGTCAAGACGGCGTTTCTACATGGTAACCTAGAGGAAGAGATCTACATGGAACAGCCTGAGGGATTCAAAGTTCCAGGCAAAGAAGGTCTAGTGTGCCGCCTCACAAAGAGTCTATATGGACTTAAGCAAGCACCAAGGCAATGGTACAAGAAGTTCGACGCATTCATGGCAGAACATGATTTCAAAAAGACGGAAAGCGATCATTGTGTCTTCATAAAAAGGTATGTAAGTGGTGACTTTCTCATACTTCTGCTCTATGTTGATGATATGCTAATCATTGGACAAGACCGCATAAAGATAACTGCTTTAAAGAAAGATCTAAACAAGAGCTTTGCTATGAAAGATTTGGGGCTGGCTAAACAGATCCTTGGGATGAGAATAACTCATGATAGATCAAAAAGAATGTTATGGCTATCCCAAGAGAGATATATCGAGAAAGTCTTGGAAAGGTTCAAAATGCACAAATCAAAGCCGGTTAACACTCCACTAGCTGGGCACTTCAAGCTAAGTTCGAAGCAGAGTCCGACAAGTGAAAAAGACAAGGAGGAAATGAAGAAGAAACCATACTCATCTGTAGTAGGCAGTCTCATGTACGCAATGATATGCACAAGACCAGATATCGCTTATGCAGTTGGTGTCGTTAGTCGCTTCTTGGCTAACCCAGGGAATGCGCATTGGGTTGCAGTCAAATGGATCCTCCGATATCTACGTGGAACTTTCAAAAGATGTTTATGCTTTGGAAAAGGAAAACCTGTGTTAGAAGGATATACAGATGCAGACTTGGCTGGTGACATTGATTCAAGGAGATCAACATCAGGATACCTAACCACTTTTGCAGGGGGAGCTATTTCATGGCAATCAAAGCTGCAAAAGTGTATTGCATTATCCACTACAGAGGCAGAGTATATCGCAGCTACTGAAGCTTGCAAGGAGATGTTGTGGGTGAAGAACTTGTTGCATGAATTGGGAGTGGATCAAGAAAAGTATGTCTTGAAGTGTGACAATCAAAGTGCAATTTACTTGGCAAAGAATTCAACATTTCATTCCCGCACAAAGCATATTGATACAAGATATCACTGGATCCGAGGAGTCCTAGAGGAAAAGCAAATACATCTTGACAAGGTTCACACAGATGAGAACTGGTCTGACATGATGACCAAGGTAGTACCAACAAAGAAGTTTGAAGACTGCTGTCAAGGTGCCGGCGTACTACTAAACCCCAATTAAGTCGGGAGGGGGAGATTTGTTGGGATCCCTCCTTAATTGGAGAGTTTCTAGAAAATTCTAGACGTTTCTAGAGAAATCTAAAATTTTCTAGAATGTTCCGGAGAACTCTAGAGAAGTATAGAACTCTCTAGAAGCTTGTGGAAGAGTGTGGAACCCTCTGGAATATTCTAGAGATATGTGGAAACTTCTGGAACCTTACGGAAGAGTATGGAAGAATAAAGAAGGGAATGGAAGAGTGTAGAAATTCCTAGAGAGTGTGGAGCATTCTAGAGAATCAATCTCTACCGTCGGATGCATGTAATCTCCACCATTCATTATGGAGGTTGAGTAGTATAAATAGGAGAAGGAGCCCTATTACTAGCCATCCAAGAATCCAAGGAAGAAGCCACTTCTTAGAGTGAGAAAAAACTTGAGAGTTAAGAGAGATCCTCTTTGAGAGAAAAGAGTGATAGCTTGAGAAGTCTTTATCCTCAAGCTTGAGTGAGCCACCAAGTGTAAGTTACTTTTGTAATCATATTATTGTAATCCTACTATTCTTTTGTATAGTGGAAGAATCTCCATATTGGAGAATTATAAACTCTTGTGCTTCCATTGCTACTTTTAATCTTAAAGTGCCTATCTTAACTTCACGAAGCGGGGAAGACCGAGATTTCCCCAACAATGTGTAACAAGCAAACTTCTACTACTATAAAGGAAGGACTCTGCAAAAGCTGGGTCGTGGACGGTTGAAAAACAGTGAATGATCTGACCTAAAGTTGCTTGAAACGCTGAAGTGCAACTGGTTTGGCTTTGTTTGATTTAGAAGGTAATTCTGAAATGATTAGCTAAATGAGTACTAGCTTGCGGAGTTTAGAACAATGCTTGCATAGTGTGATAGCACAATCGAAGTTCTACCGACTAAGAGAGAGCGGCCTGAAGATGTGTGGATGTCTACCACAATCTGCCATGTAATTGATCTGGCATGTAGAAAACATCTTCCGCAAACTGGGTGTGTGAGGCAAATTACAGCAAAGAGCAAAAACATATTGAGTAGAAGATAAGGCAGATCTATATCGATCGTCCGATTGGTTTTGTAAGAGAATAGGGGTTGAAAATCTGGCGCAGAGCATAAGCAGGTGCAGGGGGTAAAATATCGTTCTTGAGCATGTTGTATATAAGAAATTAGCAGAGATGCAGTGTGAAAGGGAGAAATTAGAAGAACATGTGCAAGGTACGGTACGCTAGGTGCAGTGTGCTGGTTGAACAAGTTGTAGTAATAAGCAGCGTGAAGTGGGGCATGCAGGTTGTAATTAGAAGAACAGCTGCAACGAAGGTAGGTGTAACTTGAAAAATAGTTGCCGAAAGTGGTGTAGGGTGCAGAGCATGCGGGAAAAGTGCTGGCAAGGTGCAGAAGGACAAACGAGGCCCGTGTGCAACTATTGGAAATATGTGTGATGCACATCAAAGTGAACAAAGAGTAAACATAATTAGTGTTAAGGAGGAAATGCATAAAAAGAAACAATACTTTTGTAGAAGACTGCAATCAAAATAATATTTCATTCACATCAAATGTGCAAAAAGAGCACATAAAATCATGTATAAGCTTTTATTTTTTCCAATGACATTAGATATATATTTGTGAAAAAATTGTTATTTACATATGCATATAATACTACAAAATGTAGGCTAGGTGATCCATGAAAATATGAGCAATATCACATTCTATCATTTCAAATATGCTTAAAATAAATTAACAAAAGCATATGAAATTGTATGTCGTAGGTAAGAACTGAAAAAACTAATTATATCTTTGAATCCATGAATGAATACATCCACCTCTTTCTTCATATTATAAAATTAAAGGCTTGCTCAAGAATTTGCACTGATATCAAAAGTTTTATGCAAGAGTTGAGCACAATGATCTTCTGATCAAATTGCCAATCCATGCTGGAATAAAAATTACAAATAGATTTGGTCTTAAACATAATAGTCAAGCACAAAAGTTTTTTGTGACAAGACCATTAAACTGCACTGCAAATGTTGGATGGCTTGATATTGTGACTAGGGTATGGTTACATGCTGAAAGACCATGATAAATTGATCAGACGACATGTGGACATGAGCAAGAACACGAATTACGTGCACGTGCACCTCAGGTCTAGCCTGAGTAGAGGCATGTGAAAAAGAAAACAAGAATGTGGTTTTTGTTTGGGCAACTGTGTGAGCGATTGTGAGAAAAGCAAGGCCTGATACATGAGAACTGAAATCTAATAGATGGAAGGTAGGAACTACCATGCTAAAAACACCAGAGCATGCAACTGGACGCTGAAAGATGAGTGATCCAAATTAGATTATTAATGGTTTTCCTTTTGGACCACATGCCACCATAGTTTGGGTAGACAATATGTAACGACTCACGATCGGATATTTAAATAATTAATTTAAATATTTAATCGTTAAATAAATGAAGGTCCAAAAATATAATTTTTTTCATACGGCCGAATCAAGACTCGAGACCACTTCCATCGAGTTTGGATTGACGTTGCGAATTAAAATGAGTATAAGGATCGTTACGTTTGAAGATCGGACGATCAAATGGTCGAAACAATCTAAAATTGCACGAAATTAACATCTCGGGATGCAGTTACAAATGGCAATGAAATTTATACTCTTGGATCCATAAAAATGAGGTGATGTACATAGATGAGTTTCGTAGCGATCGGACGCGTCGTGTGATCGTATGGACTCAAAACGTACGACCATTCATTTGAGGTTTTAAATAAATATACTATTATAATATAATATAAATCCCCATAATCAAATCTCTCCCTCCATTTTTCCAAATGCCATTTAATGTACATTCCTGAGAACAGAAATCCATGGTCGCTCTTCACAAATCCATTCAAAAAAATAAAATTGGTCAATCCGCTCAACGATAAATTATGAAACTAAATCCGTTGAGATCGTATGGATGAGAGCTTCGCAATGTCTGTGGCACAATTTGAATCGATCATGATTGGCGATGTCAACCTAAACCATGACTGATCTAGGGTTTGAGATTGCTGGCGCTACAGCCAGCAATAGGCGAAACGGAGATTGTCATTGGACTTCTCTTGACGAATTGCATTTCCTCACCAAAACCATTAGATCTGAAACCCTATTGCAAAATGCATTCAAAGACCTAGGCAATAGCATGCGTCAGGTCATGATTCACTACATAGGGCCAAGCCTTGTCTCTTTGTGTCTGAGGCGAAGAGATCGCGTAGTGCAGCATTTTGGTGAAGACAGATTTAGATTTCATCAAGAAACGAGAGAGAACAAAGGAAAGAGAGAGGATGTGTATATATGTGGTGTGTGAACGACCATGTACATGGAGGGTATTTCGATTGGGGAAGAAGGATTAGAGAGGTAATTAAGGTAGTTAAGGGTTTAACTATTATTATTTATTAATCGATAGTCTCGATTCTTATTTTAGCCATATCTTTTGCATACGAGGTCCGTTTTGAATGCGGTTTCTTGCGTTGCGCTCGTGATGGCAAGATCTACATCCTGGCATTTTATTTTGGATAGATTTTCTTAAGGTGAGTAATATTGTCTCTTACCATACTATGATTGGTTGTATAGTATTAGATTGACGCTCGAGAATTACTTTGTGTTTTAAAATGTGATTATCCTATACTTATAGATCTGCTAGATTTTTATAAAAGAAAATAAATTATTTTAAAATGGTCTATAAAGAATATCACATATTTTCCATCGATGTGTCATAGTTAGGGAATAATTAGATGAGCAATTATTGATATGATTTCCTACATTGGTTGATATGGATGGATTATACATGTTGTATGTATGTTGTTTTTGATGTATGTTTGGCTGTTGGATGTATGTTTGGCTGTTTTGGTTGAAATTGTCAATTAGCGGTGATTGGGTTCTAGGGGAATATCTTGTACGTTAGGGTTTTACACATGCGAAAACATAATGAATGAGATAAGCTGTCGAGGAGAGTTAGGATATGTGCCGAAGGATCTAAGGTGGAAGACGAGGCTTCGGACTTCAGGACGTAGTTGGACGTTTCCATTTGGTTTGTACTTATCTGTTCGGTTAAGTACAAGACCAAGGTGGTTAGTATTGACCAGTGTAGAGTAGTCAATGTCCATCACCGTTATTGATTGGAAATTTGGTTATGTTTGGCTTGGACATTGGAGATTTTATAGTGTGCGATTTGATGGTTTTGTTCATGCGATCGACTTAGATTCTTGATGTTGTTGCTTTAAGATGAGCAATTTAGATAATGAGGCGATGATGTGACGCTTCGACATGAGAGTTAGTACTTCGGATGTTGGTCCGTGTTGAGAGTAGGTTCCGAGGTAGATAATTCAGGACACTATAGATCATGTTGGAGATGTTGGCTCATTTGCATCATGGGGGATGGCGATGTACAACATGTTGGACTTAGTATCTTCGGCTTGTGGGGGTAGCAGGTACCGAAGATTAGACACTATGTATCTTCGGTTTGTGACTTGAGTAGGGAGTAGGTACCGAAGAGGCTCGTAGTAGGAGTCATGGAGTGGAGGAACGTGGGGGTTGTTCCTCAAGATAGTGGAAATTGGATTGAGCAAGTAGGGCTCGAATCTAGATTGAGCGAGTAGGGCTCGGAGGATGTGTATGTGCTAAGGGATCGTTGATGGCTCGGAGAATTTTCTGTTGTACTCGAAGCAGGGGTATTGTAAAGTGGGGATGCCCATGGATTGGATGTCTTGCTTTGGGCTGCGAGACACGTATCCAGCTTTGAACTACGAGATATAAGAGTACGACGGTGAACTAGAATTTCCACTAGTCTCTAGCTTGGCAGTCATACGAGTTATCATATATCTAGAGCACACTGGGTGACAGTTAGTATTGTTTGATGGATGCTAAGTTTGTTGTGGTTGCTTCACTTTCCACCTTTCACCCTAGGGATGTCACACGAGGTAGGTATTGTAGTAAGGATACCCAGACACCCCGATTTGACTTAGTATGGAGTAGATATTATGGATGAAGATACTAGACAAATGGATAGTTTACTTAGTATATAGTAGGTATTGTAGATGGAGAGACCTAGGCACCTCGACAGATACTGAGTATGGTGTACCTTTTTATGATGTTGTAGGGTAGCATATTATCTATGTTATGTGCTGACTCTTTGGTTGTAGGGATAGGTCAAGTATGATTTGACTACCCTCTGTTTCGTATACTATATCGACTTTTATAATATTTCAAGATTGTTTATTCCCCACCCCAAACTGTTGTCTGACCCGTGGTTTTATGCTCTACTTCTTATTTTCTTCAGTACTCTTTAATGAGTAGATTTGAGAGCGGGTGTGGATGATATATGGAGTTCTACAGATGGAGTAGCAGGAGGCAACATCTATTCATACTTATATTTGAATTTGTTATTGTATATTCCGCTGTGTGACACTATGGAGCCTTGACAGTGTTTAACTTACCATTATATGAGATAATGTATCAGTTGAGTTTATTTTCCAATAGTATAAACTGTATTATCGTGTTGTATAACTCTGTTGATTTTATACTATGATGATTAATTCACATTGTTATTACTGTCTCTACGGTTTACACCTTTGTTGGCTATTAAATATTATCAGATGTAATGCAAGATATTCGATAAGTTATGTGAATATTTGATGTTTCCTTTTTCTTTTCCATTCTCTTATATTTCCTCTTCTTTATTTCCTTCTTTCCTTTGACAACTGTTCTATACCTAAAGTGTAGGGTGGTCATTACATTTGGTATCGGAGCATAGGTTATATGATTAACCTTAGTTGATACCATGTCCAATAAATATAGGGTAGGAGTTACCGCCTTAGACTGGATCTAGAGCATGTGTGTATACGAGACAGTTCATATTTGTTATATATTTTGGTTTTCAAAACTACATAGTAGCTTATATAGTATATAAGTTGTACTACACATACATGCACTATTGATTCACTTTTCTTTGTGAGAAACTGCTCATCCTCGGTATAAAGTAGGAATGATCTGGCATGCGAGAAATACTACTATTGACTATATCTACCGAGTTGAGGATTAGGCGAGACCAGGGTCACCAACAATGGTTTGATAGGATATGTTCGTAGAGATGGTGAAAATCATTTCCTAGAATGCCTAAATTGTTCTGGATGGTAATGGTGCTCAAGTGAAAATGGTTAGAGTTGACTTTGTCGGGTTGTATATAGATAATGGGAGACTATGAGGCAGAATGTTCCTTGGAACAGAGTCGGCAATGAAAGGAAAGAATGGATGGTTACTTGCGAGGGGGTCTTCGATCACTTAGAGTTAGATGATGCCATGAAGTAGAAGTTAACCTCTAGATGACTCTAGGGACGAACAACGAACCAGTGGAATGTCTCTATAGCTTCGATTCCCAAGGGTCGATTTACTTGGGATTAGTTCATAGTTCGCTTCGAAGAAAATTTCTCTCAACTATTCCGAAGTTGGTGTTCGTTAGAGAGTTTTCTGATTTGAAGTAGGCGACATGTCTGTATTGGAGTATGTGGCAGAGTTTGATGTGCTGTCGATGTACAGTCTCTTTTCTGTTGATACCCCATACAGAAAGAATGAAAGTTTAATATTTGGTTGAGAGATTGAGAAGCGATTGATTGGTAATATTGACGAGGGCTTCGAGAAGATGATCAAGAAGGATTTATGATGACAAAACCTGTAACCAGTGTAGAAGTGTTGTCTGAACCAGCTAGGTAGGGATAGGCTGTGAAAGTATATGCATTGATTTCCATTCTGATTTCGTTGAGTGCTCCAACGACAAAGAGAAGGGAAATGGCATTACCGTTTGAGATATCCTTTTCACTTATGGCATTTCTATATGTGTTTTATTTTGCATCGAGGTTTTGTATCCCTTTATATCTAAATTTGATGGAGATATTAGAATTGTGACTTGGGATGGTTAACCGACCTTTGATTGTGATAGACCTAGTTAGGGGCTCAGCTGGCCTATGCATGGTTTGTTGAGACTTTGTCTTATTGAATCATGGATGTTTGTTTGTTTACTATTAATTTTTTTGGGGTTTCGTTGGGTTAGTATTATGGTTTGGAAATGGACTGGATGAAGTGGATACGGAATAGTGGTGGATTGTGAGAGGCCATTGATGACGATTGGGGTTGTGGATGAGCGAACAATAGTGATTGACTACCTATAGAAAATGAGGTTGGTTAGCTTTCTATATTCACTATATGTTCTACATGATGAGTTGTTATCTGTGCCTGTAGCTGGAGAGTGTCCGGATATATTCCATAAGGTGATCGGATTACCGCCATATAGAGATAGAGTTCCGTATCGATCTGGTCATATGGGGTAGACCAGTAGTTATTCCTTTAATGAATATGATGCCCAAAGAGCTTAGGAAACTAAAGGTGAAGCGGATGACCTATTTAGGTGATGGTTCATTCGTGGGAGTATATTTGGGTAGGATGCACCTATAGTGTTTGTCGGTAGGATGGATGGCTCTTCGGAGTTGTTTGTTGGTTGGTGTGAGCTGGATGAGATGATGAACAAGTTTCTACTCCCTTTTATTGATGGCTTGTTCGATCAGCTCTATAGCACAAGGATGTTCTCTTAGTTGGACCTTGCGGTTAGGTTTCACCAACTAAGAGTATTTAGAGGGAGAGTGCCGATTATAGCGTTTCGTATGCTAATTTATTTTTGATTGGTTGGTTATGCTCTTCGGGCTAACCATTGTGTCAGCATGCCTTGTTGATCTCACGGACCGTGTTTCGAGAGGTCACTTGAGTGAGTTATGCTTGTTTTTATGGACGATATTTTCGTCTATTCATGGACGAAAGAAGAGCACAAAGCATGATTGATGGTTGTATAGGTGTTGAGAAGACACCAATTGATGATGAGATTTTGGTAGTATCACTTATGGAGGAGAGAAGTGAGATGCTTAGGTCACATAGTCCAGAATTTGAATAGACCCAAGGTAGCAGCATAGTCAACCTATTTGATGAGAGAGGATCATACTTTTATTTGAGATGTGAGGTGCGGATGCACGTTAGTGAGTCTGATCAAAAGGTTAACGAGTGCACCGATGTTATTCATTCTGAGCAGAAATGAGGAGCCGATAGTACGCACTTTCCTATTGTACTTAATTGGGTGAGGTATTGATACCGAAAGGTGAAGTTATCGCATGTTAGTTGACAACATAAATCACATGAGAGGAAGTATCCGACTCTTGATTCGAAGTCGGTGGTAATAGAGTTCTCTTTAGGGATGTCGAGGCACGTCTATTAGGAGAGAGATTCAGTTGTTCAATGATACCACATCACTGGAGTAGCTCTTCTCCAAGAAGGATTTTTGACCTTCGCCAATAGCGATTGTTAGAGTTGCTACCCTCTTGTGTATTTTACATTTCATATACGTTTGTAAGGGAAATGTAGTTGTTGATACTTCGAGTGGAAGACATAGCAGTTTGAGCACGATATTCCTAGAGTGGGCATTGTTCGAGCTTATCATTGGTTATGACTTCAGAATTTGATAAGCTATGGCCAAAGATGATGGCAAGTTTGACCGTCGGACCTACTTTGATTTATCGGATTGGTACAAGTCAGAGGCATCGGACTAGACTAGTGGAGATCATGGCTAAATTAGAAGAGTGAGTAGTGTCTGTAGATGTGATGTAGTGCGGACCCGACAGAGACTTTTGGTTCTGTAGGGATGAGAGATTGCTTGCTTTCAAGTAATGAGAACATATATTAATAGACTGCATCGATAATTGCAAATGATTAAGGATAGTGTGATAGCATTTGAGTCACGATCGATGGGGTTGACGAATAATGCTAGATTTGTAATCCTTAAGTCCAGTAGAACGAAATCAATATTTGTTGAGATATATGTGGGATGGATAGGGTGATTCCATTGTGTGCCGAGTGCATTATAAGTAGCCAAAACCCATTGTTCGATAGTGTATTTTGGGAGAACTTACAAGAGGCGCTTGGAAATTTGGCATCGAATTGATTTTATGATATCGAGACTGAATCAAACACTTCGAGACCTCATAGGCCTATTCGTACCGATAAATGTGATACCAAACAGGTTAGGAGGAGGATAGTGGAGCAGTAGAGGTTCAGTGGAATGAAAGTAAAGGCAATAAGATATGGGAGACTGAGGAGCACAAGGACCACTTATCCGAAGCTCTTCACTTGGAGAGATTTTATTTTTATCGTCGGCTTTCATACTGGATATCATATCTGATGTTGTATACTAGATAGTTTAGTATTCTACGTGCTAAGTTAGGCATGGATGTTACTTTTTAATGATAGATCTCATGGATGCATGTTTGATTGGATTGTTAGCATTTGAGATGATAGTCTATGTTTATATGGTTGTTAGGCATGCGGGATAGTTATGGTTGGATATAGCATATTTATATTAGATGATTGTTATATATGATCTAGTACTTTAAATATATGATGTATATATATCTTTGTTGTATTGCGATTTTTCCCGGACCTAGCCACGCAAAGGAGGTTCTACCGAAAAAAACTTACCAGAATCTGAGAGGCTTTTGAAGGCCTAGGGGTTAGGAGACATTCTCTTTGCTTTGTGATTTCGAGGATGAAATCTTTTTAAGAAGGGAAGAATGTAACGATCTATATTTTAACGATTGGATATTTAAATAGTTAATTTAAATATTTAATCGTTAACTAAATGAAGACCCAAAAATATGATTTTTCGCATACGACCGAATCAGGACTCAAGACCACTTCCGTTGAGTTTGAATTGACATTGCGAATTAAAATGAGTATAAGGATCGCTATATTTAGAGATCGGATGATTCAATGTTCGAAACGATCTCGAAATGCACGAAATTAGCATCCCGGGGCGTAGTTTTAGATGGCGACGAAATTTATGCCGTTGGATCTAGAAAAATGAGATGATGTATGTAGACGAGCTTCATAGTGATTAGATTTATCGTTTGATCGTACGGACTCGAAACATACGACCATTTATTTAAGAATTTAAATAAATGGAATATTATATTATTAGATAAATCCCCAAAATTAAATCTCTCCGTCCATTTTAAAAAATGCCATTTACTGTTCACTCTTGAGAATAAAATCCAAGGCCGCTCTTCATAAATCCATTTAAAAAAAAATCGGCCAATCCGCTCAACGAAAAACTGAATCCATTGAGACCGTATGGATGAGAGCTTCGCGATAACCGTGGCAGAATTTGGATCGATCGTGATTAGCGACGTCGAACTAAACCATAGCCGATCTAGGGTTTGAGATCGCTAGAGCAACGACCGATGATAGGAAAAACGGATATCACCATTGGTCTTCTCTTGGCAAATAGCATCTCCTCACCAAAAACCATTAGATCTGAAACCCTATTGCAAAATATGTTCAAAGACCTGGGCAATGGCACGCGTCAGGTTGCAATTCACTACATAGGGCTAAGCCTTGTCTCTTTGTGTCTAGGGCGGAGAGATCGCGTTGTGCAGCATTTTGGCGAAGACGGATTTAGATTTCATCGAGAAACGAGGGAGAACAAAAGAGAGAGAGGACGTGTATGTATGTAGTGTGTGCACGACCATGTATAGGGAGTGAATTTTGATTAGGGATGAAGGATTAGAGAGGTAATTAAGGGAATTAAGTGTTTAGCTATTATTATTTAATTAATCGATAATCTTGATTCTTATTTTGGCCATATCTTTTGCATATGAGGTCCATTTTGGATGCAGTTTCTTGTGTTGCACTCATGATGGCGAGATCTATATCTTGGTGCTGGTTTAGACAGAATTCATTGAGGTGAGTGATATTGACTCTCACCATACTATGATTGGTTGTATAGTATTAGATTGACGCTCGGGAATGATTTTGGTTTTAAAATGTGATTATCCTTTACTTATAGATCTGTTAGATTTTTATAAAAGAAAATAAAATTATTTTAAAATGATTTATAAAAAATATCACATATTTCCATCGACATGCCATAGTTAGGGAATATCACAAATTATTTTAAAATGATATGGACGAATTATACATGTTTTATGTATGTTGTTTTGGATGTATGTTTGGTTATTGGATGTAGGTTTGGCTTGTTTGGCTGTTTTGGTTGAAAACGCTGATTAGCGGTGATCAGGTTTTAGGGGAATATCTTGTAAGTTGGGGTTTTGCACACGCGGAAACTTAATGAACGAGATAAGTTGTAGAGGAGAGTTTGGATACATGCCGACAGATCTGAGGTGGAAGACAAGGCTTCGGACTTCGAGATGGATGTCGGACGTTTCCATTTGATTTTTACTTATCCGTTCGGTTAAGTACAAGACCAAGGTGGTTAGTATTGACCATTGTAGAGTGGTCAATGTTCATCACTGTTGTTAATTGGCAATTTGGCTGATCATTGGCTTTGACGTTGATGAAAGTTTGTGGTGCGCGATTTGATGGTTTGTTCGTGCGATCGACTTAGAGTCTTAAAGTTGTTGCTCTAGGCAAGCAATTTAGATGGCGAGGTGATGATGTGATGCTTCGACATGAGAGTTGGTACTTCGGATGTTGGCTCATGTTGGGAGTAGGTTCCGAGGTAAATAGTTTAGGACTCTGTAGATCATGCTGGAGATATTAGCTCTTTCGCATCATGGGGGATGGCGATGTACAACATGATGGACTTAGTATCATCGGTTTGTGGCTCATGGGGGTAGCAGGTACCGAAGATTAGACACTCCATATTTTTGACTTGTCAATAGAGTAGGGAGTAGGTACCGAAAAGGCTCGTGGTAGGAGTCGTAGAGTGGAGGAATATGGGGGTTGTTCCTCGTAGATTGTGGAAATTGTATTGAGCGAGTAGGGCTCGGATCCAAATTGAGCGAGTAGGGCTCAAATGGATATATATGTGCTAAGGGATCATTGATGACTCGGAGAGTTTTCTGTTGCACTCAAAACCAGGGTATGGTATAGTGGGGACGCCCATGGATTGGTAGCGAGGATCTGTATACCTTGGATCCATGGTGTTAGGTCTAGTGTCCAGCTTAATGCTGTGAGACATGTATCCACCTTTGGACTGCGAGATACGAGAGTACGACGGAGAACCATTATTTCCACTAGTCCCTGGCTTGGTGGTCATACAAGTTATCATATATATATATCTAGAGCACAATGGACGATAGTTTGTATTGTTTGATGGATGTTATGTTTGTTATGGTTACTTCACTAGCCACCTATCATCCTAGGGATGTCACACAAGGTAGGTATTGTGGGGATACCAAGATACCCCGACTTGACTTAGCATGGAGTAGGCATTGTGGATGGAGAACCTAGACACATAGACAGTTTACTTAGTATGGAGTAGGTATTGCAGATGGAGAGACCTAGGCACCTCGACGGATACTGAGTATGGTGTACCTTTTTTATGATGTTGTAGAGTAGCATATTATCTATGTTATGTGTTGACTCTTTGGTTGCAGAGACAGGTCGGTTATGATTTGTGTACACTTTGTTCCGTATATTGTATTGACTTTTATTGTATTTTGAGATTGTTTATCGCTCATACCAGACTATTGTCTGATATGAGGTTTTATACTTTACTTCTTATTATTTCGGGTATTCTTAAATGAGTAGATTTGAGAGCAGGTGTCGATGATATATTGAGTTTCGCGGATGGACTAGCAGGAGGCGACATCTACTCATACTTATATTTGAGTTGGTTATTGTATTTTCCATTGTGTGACACTGTGAAGCCTTGACAGTGTTTAACTTAATATTATATGAGACAGTGTATTAGTTGAGTTTATTTTCAAGTTGTAAACACTCTGTCAATGTGTTGTATAACTTTATGGACCTTATACTATGATGATTAATTCGGATTGTTATTGCTATCTCTAATGTTTTATACCCATATTGGCTTTTATAATTTATTGGATGCGATGTGAGATATTCGACAGGTTATGTGATTATTTGATATTTTCTTTTTCTTTTTTTCCATTCTCTTCACTTCTATTTCCTCTTCTTTATTTATTTTCTTTCTTCCGATAATCGTTCTATACCTAAGGTGTAGGGAGGTCGTTACATTTGGTATCGGAGCATAGGTTATATGATTAACCTTGGTTGATACCACGATCTAGTAGAGATAGGTAGGAGTTATCCCCTTAGGCTGGATCTAAAGTGTGTGTGTATACGAGAGAGTTCATATTTGTTATATATTTTGGTTTCCAAAACATATAGCATATATAGTATATAAGTTGTATTGCACATACGAGCATTATTGATGCAGTTTTCTTTATGAGAGACTGATCATTCTCATTATATAGTAGGAAAAATTTGGCATGCGAGAAATACTACTATTGACTCTATCTTCAAAGTTGAGGATTGGGAAAGAGCGGGGTCACTAACCCTTATTGATAGGATATACTCGTAAAGGTGGTGTGAATCATTTCCTGGAATGCCCAAATTGTTCTGGATGGCTATGATGCTCAAGTGCAAATGGTTAGAGTTGACTTTGCTGAGCTGTATATAGACTATGGGAGTCTGGGAGGCAGGCCATTCCTTGGAACATAGTTAGCTATGGAAGGCAAGATTGGATGGTTACTTGCGAGAGGATCTTCGATAACTTGGAGTTAGATGATGTCCTGAGAAAGTAGTTAACCTCTAGATGACTCCAGGTATGAATAGTGAACTTGTGGAGTGTCTCTATAGCTTCGATTCCCGAGGGTCAATTTACTTGGGATTAGTTCATAGTTCACTTCGAAGAAAATTTATCTCGACTTTTCCTAAGGTGGTGTTGGTTAGAGAGCTCGTCGATTTGAAGTAAGGTGAAATATCTATGTTGGAGTATCTGGCCGAGTTCGGTGTGCTGTCGAAGTAAAATTTATTTTCAATACATACATAGAATGAATGAAAGTTTAACATTGGGGTGAGAGAACGTCTTGAGAAGCGATTGATTGGTCATATTGATGAGGGCTTCGAGAAGATGATCGAGAAGGCTTTACAATGAGTGAGCATGTACCTAATGTAGATGGGTTGTCCTGAACCAGCTATGTAGGGATAGACTATGGAAGTATATGTATTGATTGCCGTTCTAATTTCATTGAGTACTCCATTGACGAAGAGAAGAGAAATGGCATTACCATTTGAGATATGCTTTTTCACTTATGGCGTTTTCATATGTATTTTATTTGACGTTGAGGTTTCGTATCCCTTCATATTTAGACTTGATGGAGATATTGGGATTGAGACTCGAGATAGTTAACTGACCTATTATTGTGATGGACCTAATTAGAGGCTCCGCCAGCCTATACATGGTTTGTTGAGACTTTGTCGTATTAAGTCATGGATGTTTGTTTGTTTGCTATTGATTCATTTTGAGTTTTGTTCGGTTGGTATTATGGTTTGGAAATAGACTGGCTAAAGGGGATATGGAATAGTAGTGGATTGTGGGAGGCCGTTAATGACGATTGGGGCTGTGGAGGGGCAAATAGTAGTGATTGACTACCTATAGAGGATGGGGATGGTTTGCTTTCTATATTCGCTCGATATTCCTCATGATGAGTTGTCATGTGTGCCTGTAGCTAGAGAGTGTTCGGATATATTCTATGAGGTGACTGGATCGCCACTATATAGGGATAAAGTTCCGTATCGATTTAGTCAGAGGAGGTAGACCAATAGTTATGTCTTTAAGGAATATGATGCCCAAAAAGCTTAGGAAACTAAAGGTGCGAGCTAATGACCTGTGTAAGTGATGGTTCATTCGTGGGAGCATATTTTTGTAAGATGCACCTATAGTGTTTGTCAATAAGGCAGATGGCTCTTTGGAGTTATGTGTTATTGTCGTGAGCTGGCCGAGATGACGAACAAGTTTCTACTCCCGTTTATTGGTGGATCGTTTGATTTGCTCTATAGCACGAGAATATTCTCTTAGTTGGACCTTGAGGTGAGGTTTTACCAACTGAGAGTACTTAGAGAGAGGGTGTCGATTATAGCGTTTCATATGCTACTTTGATTTTTGATTGATTGGTTATGTCATTCGGGATAACCAATATGTCGGCATGCTCCGTTGATCTCATGGACCGTGTTTCAAGAGGTCACTTGAGTGAGTGGCGCTTGTGCTTATGAATGATATTTTCGTCTACTCATGGACGAAAGAAGAGCACAAGGCACGATTGATGGATGTATGATACGTGTTGAGAAGACACCAATTGATGATGAGATTTTGGTAGTATCACTTTTGGAGGAGGGAAGTAAGATGTTTGGGTCACGTTGTTTCAGAGTAGACATCAATGTAGATCATGTTGTTATGGTAGTCCAGAATTTGAATGGACCCAAGGTAGCAGCATAGTTGACCTATTTGATGAGAGAGGATCGGATTTTTATTTGAGACGTGAAGAGGAAACATGCATTAGAGAGTTTGAACGAGAGGTTAACGAGTGCACCGATGCTACTCATTCTGAGTGGGAATGAGGAGGTGATAGTACGCACTTGCCCGTGGTACTTAATTGGGTGTGGTATTGATACCGAAAGGTGAAGTTGTCGCATATTAGTTGACAGCTGAAACCACACAAGAGAAAGTATCCGACTCTTGATTCGGAGTCGACAACGATAGAATAAGTATACAACAAGGAGTCTCTATCTCAAATGTATACTAACAAAAACTACTAAGCTAAAGTAGTTAGCCAAAAGTCAGGTGACGGGCCCTGATAAGAAGTCAAGCAGAAGCACCCGAAATACCTCGGTCTGACCCGAGTATTATTTAAGAAGAAAATAATAAATGGATCAGTCTAGCTATAAATATCAGATAAAATGAGATAGGATAAGAGATATAACTAAAAAGTATGATAACAATAATGCCATACTGTGACAAGTATACATCAAATAACAACAAAAATCATACAATATCTCAAATCATCTCATAACACCAAAAAGAATCACATTCTTTAAATTATTCACCAAAACACAAATATTGATAGAGCTTATCAATGCCAATCCACGAAAATTGGTGAAACACAAATTCTAGAAATCACAACCAGAAATCCAGAAATCACAAAAGGGGGAAGGCCTATCACAAACGGGAGTATGAAACTCACCAACACGTGTATCACAAACGGGTCACTAACCAATGGTCGCTAACCATAGAGCCGGTGCCACGACGTAGTACAGCGAACGCCCGAGGAACCAGAAACTCAAATAATCTAGAACATCAGCGTAGTACAACGTTACGCCCGATGAACCAAACTCAAATAATCAGGCACAACGACGTAGTACAGCGAACGCCCGATGAACCTGAACATAAATAATCCGGAACATCGACGTAGTACAGCGAACGCCCAATGAACCAAACTCAAATAATATGGAACAACGACGTAGTACAGCGAACGCCCGATGAACCGAATTCCAATAAGCCGGAACAACGACGTAATACAGCGTTACACCCGATGAACCAAACTCCATAAAACCATAGGTCGCTAGCCTATAAAAATGAGACGAAGCTCCATAAATCGGGGTACAGTCCCCCACGTGGACAAAGAGACATCGCAAATCGCTAGTCTAAACCATAAAATGATCATCATCGATCATCAAGAAGTGTCGATTACACTAAGCTAGTAAATAAATGAGTTTAGCTTCATGTCCCATAACCACTGGCTTAACTTAAATATTTACGAACAAATTGTAGATTTTCACTCGAAAATTGTCACCAGATTTCAATCGAACAAGTCTAAGAATTAACCGACAAAGTAAACGCAAGCGTTTCATACTTCTTGTTTTGCTAAGCCGTATAATTAGATTTCTCATACGAATGAGGTAAAGGTTTGTATATACTAATAGACTGGAAAACGGTTTTAAAAGCGAGTTTGATATTGAAAGTAAATGTTGAAATCATTTTGATGAAAGAGTTTGAATATTTACTACTAGTATAGAAACCTTTGCATTTTAAAGTGACAAACCATAGAAATGATTGTAGAAACATCAATCACCAAATATTCACATACGAAGATGTGAATTAAATCCAAAGAAATCGATACCAAATCCATCAAAATGGATATTCCCAAAAATCCCGAAAAAGAAGTCATCAAGGTCGATAAAAGTGATAACAACTAATTGGAGCAACTAAAATCGATAAACAATGGAAATTAAATCAAGAAAAGTCTAAACAGGCAAAAATGCATAGTTCCAGACGTCTAGGGGTCAATCCAGACGTCTGGATTTAGGTTCTGGAAATTTTAGAAAAAACTCCCAAACATCTGGTTCGGCAATCCAGACGTCTGAACCAAAAAATCAAACGTATGGAATTAGTCTCTATCTTTTTTTTTAAATTCTGCGTGCATATATTTTTGCTCCAGGTCCAAACCAGACGTCTGGACTTGGTCACCAGACGTCTGGTCACCTGGTCTGGGCAACAATTTGCCTAGGCCAAAGTGGCCAAAACGTATCGAGAGCGATCGGACGAGCAACGACGATTAAGGATTTACGCCTAGCGACAACCCAGCCTTAAAGGCTCTTCGATACACCCCAAATATCAATGTCCAAACATCCATAGTAGGATTTTCATAAAATTGGACCAAAACACCAAAATTTGGAAAATTCCCCAAATCAACTCAAATCAAAAGCAAATGATCATGCACAAATGTTAGGAATTCATACCTAACACACAAAGAAAGTTATAGACGTAGATGTGAGTTAAAGAACTCACCTTTAAAAACGATGAATGAGAAGCTCTAAAGCAAAGGAAAGATCAACTACTCTTCAACTTTAACTCTAGAAGCCCCAATCTAAGATCAAAAGCAATATTTCCTAAGTTAGGTTATAGGAAATTTCTGAAATTAGAGAGAGATTGAGATGGAGAAGAAGAACAGGATGCTTACCTTAGCTTCTCTTTGATGTTGGAGCTAGAATTTGTATTTCCTAATTAAACTAGGGTTTGAAATTCTAATTTCCTATTCTTTTCCCCCATTTTCTCTTGAACTTGAATGTTAGGAAAATGAGAATGAAATGAGATGAGGAGCTGAGTTAGGGTATTAAGATGGGTTAGTGGGATGAAACCCAAACCCAAAGCCCAAATTCAAAAATAGCAAAATTCTACTCAACTCCAAACATATCGATGTTTATACTCAAAAAAGTTGTAAATGCCATTTTGGATTCAATGGAAGTGGTCTCCAGTCCTAATTCGACTGTTTACAAAAAGTAACATTTCGGACTTAAATCCGACTGACGATGCTATATTTAAATAAAACATTTAAATATACAATCGTAAAATATACGGGTTGTTACAGACTCCCCCCCTTAAAGAAATTGCGTCCTCGCAATAATTAAGAGGAAAATAAAAAGTAACAACCATAAAAGCATATCAACTCAAAAGAAGAAATTTTGAAATGAGAAGTTCACCATAAAGAGCACGAAAGAGTAAGTTTGGATGTGTTTGCTCGATGAATTCTCAAGATTCCCAAGAGCAATCCTTAGGCTTTGAGGACCATTGAACTTTCACAAGAAGAACATCTTTATTTCGAAGGCGTTTAACCTCCGAAGTAATTATATGAATAGAATGTTGCTCATAAGTCAGATTTGGTGAAACTTCAATTTCTTCAATTACATCGGGCTAAATAATAGAATCGGAATCCCTAAGGCATTTCCGTAGTTAGAAGACGTGGAATACGTCGTGAATAGCAGAAAACCGAGTCGGTGAAAAAAAGGCGATAAGCCACGAAACCAATACGTACGGTGGTGGGAAATGGACCAACATATCGAGGTGCTAACTTTCCCGATCGAATGAAACGCACAAAACCCCTCATAGGTGAAACACCAATGAACACCAATAAAATCTGTACCTAAAACCAGCTTCTCACCGGCTTCAAGCCAACACGAAGGAAATCGGCACGGCCTTCCGTAGAGTGCCTCGAAAGGTGCCATACCAATACTAGATTGGAAACTATTATAGGAAGAAAACTCAACAAGAGAAATGTGATCTTCCCAACTTCCACCAAAATCAAGAACACATACACAGAGAAGATCTTCAAGAGTTTGATTCACACGCTCTATTTGTCCATCAAATTGAGGACGATAAGCGGTGCTAGAATTAAGCTTTTGAGGACCTTACCAAAATCCACTAGTAAAATAATGGATCACGATTGCTAACAATAGAAGTAGGAACTCCATGCAATTAAACAATTTCTTTAACATAGAGTTTAGCCAAAAGAGGCACGGTCCAAAAAGAAGGATGAGCCTCAAGGCTACACAAAACAAGAGATGAACATGAATTGGATTCACGATCTCGAATCTCACAAGTGGATAAAGTCTCGAGATCATTCCATTCGGATATCATCATGGAAACAACCGCTTGTTGCTTACGACTAAGGGCATCGGCAATAAGATTTCCCTTTCCGGGAGTATAGAGAATATCAAGATCATAAGACGCAAGGAACTCGAGCCAACGTTGTTGACGCAAATTAAGTTCCTTTTGAGAAAATAAATACTTCAAAGATTTATGATCGGTGTAGAGAACAAATTTCTCTCCCAAAAGATAATGACGCCAAATTCTAAGGGCGAAAACAATAGCCGCGAGCTCTAAATCATGAGTGGCATATCTAGTCTCGGCAGGCTTTAATTGTCACAAAGCATATGTGATAACATGTTCCCATTTTTGCATGAGAACGGCATTCAAACCAATACAACTAGCATCAGTACAAACAGTAAAGTCTTGGTTCCCTTCGGGAATCATAAGAATGGGAGTATCGGAAAGGAGTTCTTTTAAATGATCCTCTTTCCGAAAAGCTAGAACATTCAAAATTATGATTAACTTTATGTAATCATCTTTTTAGAAAAATTTACTTATTACAAGTCAATTTACTATGTCTGACTGTCTCATCATAGCGTTTAGGATATTCCTATCGATAACTTTGATCAAGCGCATCGACCAGAACTCTTAAAGCACTCAATGAGCAAAATAACACAAAATCATCTTCTATATGATAAACATGTCACTTAAAATTTTTACAAATATTCTTTGCTCGTTTTAAGAACAAAATCCAATCATACTTATAAATATCTTATTAAAAAGATTTGCAAATTTTAAATTGTTGTTTTCATCCATATTTAATAAATACAAGGATAAACTCATCGAAATATTCATAGAATACTCGATTCATAAGATGGATGAAATAAGGTCGAAGGTTCGTCAAATTGGATGACATAACGAACCACTCACAAGAATCATAACGAGTGCAGAATGCGGTAAGTGGAATGCTACCCTCCACAACTCATAGCTGATAAAAACCGGTGGCAAAGTCGAGCTGAAAAGACCTTAGCACCATTCAATAGATTGCTTAGGTGATAATCCTAAGACAAGCTCAAATATACCGGAAAATTCACAAACTACTTGAATGAGAGAAATAACATTCTCCCATCATGTAGGTTTAAAGAATAAAATGATGTCGCCGAATTTGGAAATCAAAATCATTAAGATCCATAGAAATCTGCTTAACAGATTGAGGATGTCGAAGATATATGGTCCGCTCAGGACATAGGATGTGGGCTTAATAATGATCAAGCCAATCCTTTCCCAAAAATCAATTTCGAAGCCTAAGTAACGCATAACATGCAATTCAGCTCGAAAAGAATAATCACATAAAATAATCTCGACATTTTCACAAAGTAAACTGAGTGTTGCGGATCCACCAACCAAATTCGCAATTCTCAGTGAAGTCATCAAGCCCATAATATTTAAAGAAAAAGAATCAACAAGTTCTTTTGATATAAAAGAGTGGGATGCACCCGTATCAAAAAGAACTCGAATAGGATAATCACAAAACAAATTAATGTCATCAAGGGTAGAATGAGAAATACCTTTACCAAGAGAAGTGTCACTAGGAGCTTGCACAACATTCAACTCTCCCTCTCTCCTAATTTGGAGTATGGGACATGAGATATAAGATGGCCCGAACTTTTGCAATAACGACAAAAAAATGGTTTTGGGCACTCATTTGCATAGTGGTCCGTAGAACCACAATTGTAGCATCGTCCACGACTAGAGGTATGAGTCTTTGCTACCGAAGTTTCTTGCTTCCCTGTCTTGTTGGGATTGGGATTGGGGCGTTTGAACTTAATAAGCCTCTTTATGTTATTATTGAAGTTCTGTTTGGCACGCACAACTTCAGCATCACTTTCTCTATCGGCCTCTTCAAGCCGAAGAGCGATTCTACAAGCTGATCAAAAGAAACTTCTAGTTTTAGAAGTAAAGGCTTTTTGAGGTTCTTATTCAACCCATAAACAAATCTCTGATTTCAATGGGGTATTAATATATTCGACCCCATATTTAAAGAGAGATTCAAAATATGCGACGTAGTCGGTCATAGAAGATTCACCTTGAACAAGGTCAATAAAGCGTCGAGCTAAAGTTACTTTTTCAGCCTCAGGCACAAACTTCAATTCGAATCTTTCCCAGAATTGCTCCCAAGTAAGATCCGCTTCGATAATCTCAGAAACCAAAAGCTCATACCAATCTAATGCTCTTTCTTGGAGCATGCTAGAAGCCACTTGGACTCAATGAAGATCAATAAGATTCATGCGAGAAAAGATGCGATCGCATGATCTAAGCCAAGCTTGGATTTCTATAACACTTTCGAATCCCTTGAATGGCCTTTAACCCAAAGCGGTATAATCTCTGCACAAGCGTGCAAACCCGGATTTAGGGTGAGTAGGCTCTGGAATGGGTTCGGCAGCTTGGGCATTGTTCACAAGATCTAAAAGTTGTTGAGCAGACATAAATACTCCCTCCTGAAGAGTAGCACTTGATTGACCGGCGTTGGGATGGCATGGTCTAACCATTTCTCTTCTTTAAGAAAGAAAGAAGAGGAAAAAGGTTATTCACAGAATGAATATCAAACAAACTTGATTGATAAAACAAGGCATCACAAAAGAAAATAGGATAGAATGGTACGAAGACTCGAATTAAATCCTATGGCACGATTCCTAAGAAAGACTTAGGACAATGATCCTTGCTAGATTATTCTATATTGTTCGGAAGTTTTGCTCTGATACCAAGCTGTGACGCCCCACCTCTATACTCACACTAGCCAAGGACTCTACGGGGTAATGCCGTCGACTAGCACGAAGAATAAGGCTGTTGAGGAGCGACCATCTGTGTAATTGCTTTGTGCGAGTACCGATATGTCAGATAATATAAGTTACATTTCATGTCAAGAGGGAATCCGACATACTAAATACAAACTCAAAGCTACCACACAGTGGCTATGTAGACATCGAAAACAAATATAGAAATAAACATAACACAAATCAGTCGCAGATATTCATATCACAAAGGCGGAAACAGATATGAATATATCACATAGAAGTGTACATCAAAATAGTGGTCATATCAGATCCACTACATCCCAAAAGAATAGATACATGTGCTAGACAAAAGAATAAGTATACAACAAGGAGTCTCTATCTCAAATGTATACTAACAAAAACTACTAAGCTAAAGTAGTTAGCCAAAAGTCAGGTGACGGGCCCTGATAAGAAGTCAAGCAGAAGCACCCGAAATACCTCGGTCTGCCCCGAGTATTATTTAAGAAGAAAATAATAAAGGGATCAGTCTAGCTATAAATATCAGATAAAATGAGATAGGATAAGAGATACAACTAAAAAGTATGATAACAATAATGCCATACTATGACAAGTATACATCAAATAACAACAAAAATCATACCATATCTCAAATCATCTCATAACACCAAAAAGAATCAATTCTTTAATTTATTCACCAAAACACAAATATTAATAGAGCTTATCAATGCCAATTCACGAAAATTGATGAAACACAAATTCTAGAAATCACAACAGAAATCCAGAAATCACAAAATGGGGAAGGCCTATCACAAATGGGAGCATGAAACTCACCAACACGTGTATCACAAACGGGTCGCTAACCCATGGTCGCTAACCATAGAGCCAGTGCCACGACGTAGTACAGCGAACGCCCGCGGAACCAGAAACTCAAATAATCCAGAACATCGACGTAGTACAGCGTTATGCCCGATGAACCAAACTCAAATAATCAGGCACAACGATGTAGTACAGCGAACGCCCGATGAACCTGAACACAAATAATCAGAAACATCGACGTAGTACAGCGAACGCCCAATGAACCAAACTCAAATAATACGGAACAACGACGTAGTACAGCGAACGCCCGATGAACCGAACTCCAATAAGCCGGAACGACGACGTAATACAGCGTTACGCCCGATGAACCGAACTCCATAAAACCATAGGTTGATAGCCTATAAAAATGAGACGAAGCTCCATAAATCGGGGTACAGTCCCCCACGTGGACAAAGAGACATCGCAAATCGCTAGTCTAAACCATAAAATGATCATCATCGATCATCAAGAAGTGTCGGTTACACTAAGCTAGTAAATAAATGAGTTTAGCTTCATGTCCCATAACCACTGGCTTAACTTAAATATTTACGAACAAATTGTAGATTTCCACTCGAAAATTGTCACAAGATTTCAATCGAACAAGTCTAAGAATTAACCGATAAAGTAAACGCAAGCGTTTCATACCACTTGTTTTGCTAAGCCGTTTAATTAGATTTCTCATACGAATGGGGTAAAGGTTAGTATATACTAATAGATTGGAAAACGGTTTTAAAAGTGAGTTTGATATTGAAAGTAAATATTGAAATCATTTTGATGAAAGAGTTTGAATATTTACTACTAGTACAAAAACCTTTGAATTTTAAAGTGACAAACCATAGAAATGATTGTAGAAACAATCAATCACCAAATATTCACATACGAAGATGTGAATTAAATCCAAAGAAATCAATACCAAATCCATCAAAATGGATATTCCCAAAAATCCCGAAAAAGAAGTCATCAAGGTCGATAAAAGTGATAACAACTAATCGGAGCAACTAAAATCGATAAACAATGGAAATTCAATCAAGAAAAGCCTAAACAGGCAAAAATGCATAGTTCCAGACGTCTGGGGGTCAATCCAGACGTCTGGATTTAGGTTCTGGAAATTCCAGAAAAAACTCCCAGACGTCTAGTTCGGCAATCCAAACGCCTGAAACCATCCAGACGTTTGAACCAAAAATTCAGACGTCTGGAATTAGTCTCTGTTTTTTTTTAATTCTGCGTGCATATATTTTTGCTCCAGGTCCAAACCAGATGTTTGGACTTGGTCACCAGACGCCTGGTCACCTGGTCTGGGCAACAATTTGCCTAGGCCAAAGTGGCCAAAACGTATCGGGAGCGATCGGCCGAGCAACGACGACTAAGGATTTATGCCTAGCCACAACCCAGCCTTAAAGGCTCTTCGATACACCCCAAATATCAATGTCCAAACATCCATAGTAGGATTTTCATAAAATTGGACCAAAACACCAAAATTTGGAAAATTCACCAAATCAATTCAAATCAAAAGCAAATGATCATGCACACATGTTAGGAATTCATACCTAACAACAAAGAAAGTTATAGACGTAGATGTAAGTTAAAGAACTCACCTTTAAACCCAAAAACGATGAATGAGAAGCTCTAAAGCAAAGGAAAGATCAACTACTCTTCAACTTCAACTCTAGAAGCTCCAATCTAAGATCAAAAGCAATATTTCCTAAGTTAGATTATAGGAAATTTCTAAAATTGGAGAGAGATTGAGATGGAGAAGAAGAAGAGGATGCTTACCTTAGCTTCTCTTTGATGTTGGAGCTAGAATTTGTATTTCCTAATTAAACTAGGGTTTGGAATTCTAATTTCCTATTCTTTTCCCCCATTTTCTCTTGAGCTTGAATGTTAGGAAAATGAGAATGAAATGAGAAGAGGAGCTGAGTTAGGGTATTAAGATGGGTTAGTGGGCTGAAACCCAAACCCAAAGCCCAAATAGAAAAATAGCAAAATTCTACTCAACTCCAAACATATCGATGTTTATACTCAAAAAAGTTGTAAACACCATTTTGGACTCAATGGAAGTGGTCTCGAGTCCCAATTCGATTGTTTACAAAAAGTAACATTTCGGACTTAAATCCGACTAACGATGCTATATTTAAATAAAACATTTAAATATACAATCGTAAAATATGCGGGTTGTTACATATTCATACCAATAGATGTGTTACGAAACAAGTAAGGAGGAAGATAGTGGAGTAGTAGAGGTTCTGTGGAATGGAAGTGAAGGCGATAGGATATGGGAGACTGAGAACAGCATGAGGATCACTAATCCGGAGCTCTTTACTTAGAGAGATTTTATTTTTATCATCGGCATTCATATTGGATATCATATTTCGTGTTGTATAATAGATAGTTTAGTATTCTGCATGCTAAGTTAGGCATGGATGTTACTTTTTGATGATAGTCTCATGTATGAATGTTTGATTGGATTGCTAACATTTAAGATGATAGCCTATGTTTGTATGGTTGTTAAGCATGCGGGATAGTTATGGGTGGATATAACATATTTATTTGAAACGATTGCTATATATGATCGAGTATGTTTAAATATATGACGTGTGTGTGTGTGTGTATATATATATATATGTATACATATCTTTGTTGTATTGGGATTTTTCCCGAACCTAGCCGTGCAAAGGAGGTTCTATCAAATTTGTTTTTGGGAATCTAAGAGGCTTTTGAGGGCCTAAGGGTTAGGAGACATTCTCTTTGCTTTGTGATTTCATGAAAGAAATCTTTTTAAGGATGGGAGAATGTAACGACACGTATTTTAACGATCAGATATTTAAATAGGTAATTTAAATATTTAACCGTTAACTAAATAAATGCCCAAAAATATTATTTTTTGCATATGGCCGAATCGGGACTCGAGACCACTTCTATTGAGTTTGGATTGACGTTGAGAATTAAAATGACTATAAGGATTGCAATATTTGGAGATCGAACAATCCGATGGCCGAAACGATCTCGAAATGCATGAAATTAGCAACCCGGGGTGCAGTTTCAGATAGCGATGAAATTTGTACCATTGAATCCAAAAAAAATGAGGTGATGTATGCAAACAAGTTTCGTAGCGATCAGATGCATCATGTGATCTTACGGACACGAAACGTATGACCATTTATTTGAGAATTTAAATAAACGGAATATTATAATATTATATAAATCCCCAAAATCTAATCTCTCCCTCCATTTTTCCATATGCCATTTACTATTCATTCCTGAGAACAAAAATCCATAGCCGCTCTTTACAAATCCATTCAAAAAAATAAAATCGACCAAACTGCTCAACGATAAATTGCGAAACCAAATCCGTTGAGATCGTATGGATGAAGCTTTGGGATGACCGTGGCGGAATTTGGGTCGATCATGATTGGTGATGTCGACCTAAACCATAGCCGATCTAGGGTTTGAGGTCGCCAGAGCTACGATCAACGCTAGGCAAAACAGAGATCGCCATTGGACTTCTCTTGGGAAATATCATTTCCTCAACAAAACCATTAGATACGAAACCCTATTACAAAATGCGTTCAAAGACTTAGGAAATGGCAGGTGCTAAGTCGTGATTAACTACATGGGGCCGAGCCTTGTCACTTTATGTCCAGGGCGGAGAGATCTTGTAGTGTTGCATTTTGGCAAAGACGGATTGCGATTTCATCGAGAAACGAGAGAGAACGAAGGAAAGAGAGGATGTGTAAATATATGGTGTGTATACATCCATGTACATGGATTTGATTTTGATTGGGGAAGAAGGATTATAGAGATAATTAAGGGTTTAACTATTATTATTTAATTAATCGATAATCTTGATTCTTATTTTGGTCATATCTTCTTCATACGAGGTCCGTTTTGGATGCAGTTTCTTACATTGTGCTCGTGATGGAGAGATCTACATATTGGCCCTAGTTTAGATAGATTTTATTAAGGTGAGTGATATTGTCTCTCATCATACTATGTTTGGTTGTATAATATTATATTGACGCTCGGGAATGAGTTTTGTTTTTAAAATGTGATTATCCTATACTCAAAAATCTGCTAAAATTTTATAAAAGAAAATAAAATTATTTTAAAATGATTTAAAAAGAATATCAAATATTTTCCATCGACGTGTCATAGTTAGGGAATCATTAGATTTAAGCTATTATTGATATGGTTTCCCACATCAGTTGGTATAGATGGATTATACATGTTGTATATATGTTGTTTTGGATGTATGTATGGTTTTTGGATGTATGTTTGATTGTTTGGCTTATTTGGCTATTTTGGTTGAAAATGCCGATTAGCGGTGATCGGGTTTTAGGGGAATATCTTGTACGTTCGGGTTTTGCACATGCGGAAACCTAACAAATGAGATATGTTGTAGAGGAGAGTTAGAATATGTGCTGATGGATCTGAGGTGGAAGACGAGGATTCAGACTTCAGATGGATGCCAGACGTTTCCGCTTGGTTTGTACTTACCCATTAAGTTAACTACAAGACCAAGGTGGTTGGTATTGACCATTGTAGAGTGGTCAAAGTCCATCACTATTGTTTATTTATGATTTGGTTGATCTTTGGCTTGGACATTAATGAGATTTCATGGTGCACGATTTGATGGTTTGTTCATGCGTTTGACTTAGAGTCTTGATGTCGCTACTCTAGGGCAAGCGATTTAGATGGTGAGGCGATGATGTGATGCTTTGACATGAGAGTTAGTACTTTGGATATTGGCTCATGTTGGGAGTAGGTTCCAAGGTAGATAGTTCAGGACTCTATAGATCATGCTCGAGATGTTTGCTCGTTCGCATCATGTGGATGGCGATGTAAAGCATGATGGACTTGGTCGGTTTGTGGCTTTTGGGGGTAACAGGTATCGAAGATTAGACTATCCGTATCTTCGGTTTGTAACTCGAGTAGGGAGTAAGTATCGAAGAGACTCATGGTGGGAGTCGTGGAGTGGAGGAACATGGGGTTTGTTCCTCATACATAGTGGAAATTAGATTGAGCGAGAAAGGCTTGGATCCGGATTGAGCGGGAAGGGCTCGGTTGGATGTGTATGTGCTAAGGGATCATTGATGACTTGGAGAGTTTTCTATTATACTCGAAGCATGAGTACTGTATAGTGGAGATGCCCATTAATTAGTAGCGAGGATCGGTATACTCTAGACCCATGGTTTTAGATCTAATGTCCAGCTTTAGGCTGCAAGACACGTATCAGGCTTTAGACTGCGAGATATGAGTACGACGAAGAATCGGGATTTCCACTACCCATTGGTTTAGTGGTTATATGAGTTAACATATATCTAGAGCACACTGGGTAACAGTTAGTATTGTTTGATGGATTTTATGTTTGTTATGGTTGCTTCACTAGCTAACTGTCACCCTAGGGATGTCACACATTGTAGGTATTGTGGTAGAGATACCTAGATACCATGAGTTGATTTAGCATGGAGTAGGTATTATGGATGGAGATACCTAGACTCCTAGACATTTTACTTAGCATGGAGTAGGTATTGTAATGGAGAGACCTGGGCATCCCGACATATACTGAGTATGGTGTACCCTTTTTATGATGTTGTAAAGTAGCATATTATTTATGTTATGTGCTGGCTCTTTAGTTGCAGGGACATGTCAGGTATGATTTGTGTAACCTCTATTCCGTATACTATATCAACTTTTATAGTAATTTGGATTTGTTATCACTCACACTAGATTATTGTCTGATCCGAGGTTTTATGCTTTGCTTCTTATTATCTTAGGTACTCTTAACTTAGCAGATTTGATAGCAGGTGTGGATGATATATTTAGTTCCACAGATGGACTAGCATTATGTGATATCTAGTCATACTTATATTTGAGTTGGTTATTGTATATTCTGTTGTGTGACACTGTGGAGCCTTGATAGTGTTTGACTTACTATTCTATGTGACAGTGTATCAGTTGCGTTTGTTTTCCAATTGTATAAACTCTATCATTGTGTTGTATAACTCTGTAGATCTTATCCTATAATAATTAATTCACATTATTATTACCATCTCTATTATTTTATACCTTTGTTGGCTATTATATTTTATTGGATGTGATGTGAGATATTCGACGGGTTATGTGATTATTTGATGTTTCTTTTTTCTTCTTTTCCATTCTCTTCTCTTCTATTTCCTCTTCTTTATTTATATCCTTTCCTTTGATAATCATTCTATACCTGAGGTGTAGGGCAGTCGTTACATAATCCAAAAAACAACATCTTCTACTCCTATGATTAATGATGCTACATTTTCTATAGTAATATCTTTATAATGCAAATTTCGTTTTCATTGAGAATTGTTCATGGTGCATTCAAACTTTCCTTTTCTATTAAATAAAGAGTGCAAATTCTGTGGTGAATACTAAATGCAAGTTGATTGATGTGCATGGCACTGAAAAATAGTACAGAAGGAAATATGTGTTCATCTGATCCAAATGGTTTGATCCATAATGTTTCACTAGGAAAAAATGCATTAAGAGTTTTGGTAGATATTGTAAAAGTCAAAGATGCGCCTTTATGGTGACCTTTACCATTTATGGAGTCCATATCAAATGACATTGGTTCGACAGTAGCATGACCTACTACGTATGTCAAAATGGACTTGATTTCTGGTGAGTATTTTTTCTTATTGTAAAAAACATTTTAATTTTGTCATAAATTAGTTATTTGGTTGCGGTTAACATAAATTAGTTGTTTATTATTTTGTGCGGATGCAAAGTTTGGGGTGTCTATTTGAAGTAGTTAATTACATTAATAATTTTAGTCAAAAACTTCTGCTCCTTTGTTTCATTAAGTTATCAACTACATATTTAAATTATACTCATCTGCCTAAAGTCACAATTCATTCTAAACTATATTTTGCAAAAATCTACTTTGATTCATTTCCCACGTATATTTGTTTCTTGATGTCTGAACTTCCTCCAACTGAATATATGTATTGTTTTGAGTGATTTAAATGTGTGCATATAATCGTTGGTTGATGTTGATTTGGATATCTTTTATACAGTGGATGCTGAATTTTATGGATATGTTTAATACATGATATAAGTGTGTGTATTAAAGTACTAATTTTCTGTGATAGTATATCAATAAACAAAAGCGATAAACATAAAAAAACATTATTTTTAACAGTAGTTTAACTAATGTTGTAGTAAAGGCAAAACTTATACCTGAAAAGATCGATTAACAATGTTTAGTAAATGTTGTTACAATGTATTACAAGGTTTACAGACTACTGTAAAAGAAATGTTTTACTGCATGAAAAGAATGCTTAAACCATTTTTTTTACAATGTTTATGAAAATGTTGTTATATATATATATATATATATATATGTTGGATCTATTAATACATGTCGTTATACAGCATTTCAAAAAGTGCTACTAAAAGATACAACGCTTTTTCTGTTCTGGTAAAAGCTGTTTCTGACGTAGTGAGGGGGATCTGGTGGGGTAGGTGGTTCAGGAGGAAGATTTGGATCTGTTTGGATAGGAAGCAACAGAGTGGTCAAGGACAAGGATTGTTAATTGGACAAAGGAAGGGACATGGGCTGGGTAGGCCGGAAAGAAGGACAAGGTTGATGTGAAGGGAAGAGGATAGGCAAGTCATGAAAATTCAAGAAATGTTATTATTATTATTTGAAATATTTTTTAATATATATGTGTGTGTATGTGTGGGTTAGGGTAGAAATTAGGTTAGGCTAGTTATAGAAAGGGAAAGCAAAGGAAAAGTAAAAGTCATCATCATAGTAGAATCAACAAAGGCATGCCATTACATATTCAATAGGAACTACCATGCAAATTATACTAATGCTGGCTCTTTGCTACAAAATTCTCAATTACAATTTGCCTTAATGGCCATGGATTCCTAATTCATAGCTTTCTTTAAAAAGTGGAAAAATTATGAAAATGAAGGAGAAAAGGACTTGAGAAATTCGACCCATTTTAGGGGATTTACCCCATATTTATAGAGAACTAGATCTGTTAGATTTTTGACACATGACACCTCATTGGAAGTTGGCGGCCTAGATTAGTCCACATGACACACGATTGAACATGACACGTGGCATAACTATTTGATGATAGCCCTTGATTTAAGATCAAATGCGATGCTTTCCTCAAAATCTTCCACGATGAGCCTAACTTTTATTCCACACAACTAGCAATGGCTCTAACTCTATCGCGATGGCATGAATTTGTGATGGATTTTAGTTTGTGAATTGGGCATGTCAATGTCTTGGAAAGCATTCAAAACCGCTTGAATCACCTCTTTTAACACTTATCCTAGGATTGCTTTTACTAGCATGTTGGAACTCCTAGAACTGCAAGTGACGGCTTCATTGAACTCCTTGTGATGGTTTCACTTTGTTAATGCATAATAAAACTTTCTTTGATGGCATGGTTTCCCATTTGGAGGATGATACACGCAGGCTTTAGTGGACTTCTTGCGATGGCTCTTCTACTTTGTAAGTGATGACTTTACTAATATATGGCGCTGACTCCATCTTTAAGTCATCATATAAAAGTTTCTTGCGATTTGTTCTATAAACTCTTTATGCTGGTTATAGAGAAATCTTCGCTATGGCTTTATTGAGCTCTTAGCGATGGCTTATTGATGACTTTATAGAACCCTTAGGCTATAATGAAACAATGAGCCTAGGGTATCTAATGTATTTTATGATTTGTTGAGCACCACAAAAATGAAAGCTATAGAATGACTAAGAGCAAAGTAAAAGTATGTTATGAATTATTTACGAGATATAATTTGTGAAGTGTAACTTACTGTTTATGGGGGCTACAATTTATTGAGAACCCTAAAGATTGTACTAATTTATAAATAGGTTCTAACACCCACTAAAGAAATTTATGAAATTATTGTATGTCCTTTGGGTTTTGAGGGATGAAAAATTTAGTGGGAGCCTTATTAGAAAAATATAGTCAATCAATATTATAAGTGTAAGAATATATGTAATGTTATCAAAATTATATTAATGAATTTAGATCTAATGGAAACTATGAAACTATTTCTAGGTAAAAACACACTAACCGGTGCGAACTATAAAGACCGGTCAAGGAACGTTATAATTGCACTCAACTATGAGAGACTTTGGTATGCATTTGCTAGGGAGCCAATAGCTAAACATGATAAAGATGCCATACCCAAAAAAGATTAACGTAACAACCTGCAAATTTATTAATTTGATAAATTATATTTACTTTTAAAATATTAAAATGAAAGGTTTATAATCCAAATAATATTGTTTAAGTGATACTAAACAATAATTATTATTCAAATAATAGTTTTAAATGATAATGATTTATTTTAATTAGTTTTAAAGTGATAATAATCATTTATAATAGTTTTAAAAAGATCTATCATTAATTTGAAAATATAAGGAAAATCTATATCGGTTTATCAATATAATAACACATTTTGTAAATAATGGTTTAATATTAATTTATACGGTTTTATAATTAAAATGGGATCGTTTTAATTAATCGGCAATAATAAGAAATTAGCTTTTAAACTTTGTTTACATATATATATATATATATATATATATTAACTAAGAAATGAAAATGTGACCGAAAATCGAAATCAGGATTCGTAACGATTCAACGTGTAGAAGTTGTGCAATGTTGCAGATTAAATGTAACATACATATGCATATATACATGTACACATCAATGGACATGTGCACATGCACATGAACATACATAAATATACACTAATTATATACAAAATCAAAAATATATAAGATATTTTAATAACTCCTTAACACCTAAGCAACATTAAGTCAGCACTACACATTTAAGTACAACCGTCATCACATGCACATGAGAGGGTGTCATGTCAGCTATGCCTAGGAGGTGGTGGAGGGGACTTGGTCATGCTAGGTGATTATGAAGGAGGAGGTGGCGCACAGGAGTAATGATGGTGGAGAGAGAAAACACTTAAAATACAAAAAATATTATCACCATTTATCACATCAAATGTCACATCCAATGGGGCACATAGCCTTGCCCATGCTTGTGGTGACTTCTGGCCATCCTAGGGTGGTGTATGAGGGAGGTTGTAGGTGATGGAGGTGATGGTGAGGTGATAGCTCATGATGATGTTGTAGATATTTTGATAAACTTGCCTATAAATACCCACCTCTTTAGCTCATTTTCCATCTTCCAAAACTTCTCCAAACCAGAAACAAATGGAGAAATACTTTTTTTTTCAAATCTTCTAAAATTCAAGTGGCTACAACTTTCATGTTTACCACTTCTATCAATTTTGATCTTAACCATGTCAAAATCTCCATTCTTTGCAGTGCATTTTTGGGTCCAGATTTTAAGGCCGAGAATACCTCTTTTTCTTTTGATTATAACTTTCTCAAAACAGATCCAAATGAAGAAATTATAATTTTCAAATCATATGAAATTCCGGTAGCTATAATTTTCATGTTTATTACTTCTTCCAATTTTGAGCTTATCTATGCCAAAATCCACTCTTGTCGGTGCATTCTTGGGTTTAATTTTTGTGAACCTGAGAATACCTCTTCTTCTTCTAACCATATCTCCTTCAAGAAAACTTGGAATTAAGTAATTCTTTTTTTAAGTAGTAGAGAAAAGAATTTAGAATAACTTTATCGTTGACAACTTTCCCAAATTTTAAGCGTAATATAGTCAAAAAACCAAGAGAATATGACTCATTTTCGGATCAAATATTGCAAACTAAAGACCTCTTCTTTTTCCAATGGTTGAGATCTTTGACACTAGACCCTTGTACCATGAGCTATGGTAGTGGAGGAAGGATGGTCAAGAGCATGGAGGGTGGTGGAGTTGTTTTAGTGATGATTTAGTGAAGTGTTGATTCATTTGAATGTTGGTAGGAAGAATTGGACTTGGAAATGGGTGAGATAACTCCACTTATACTATTATATATATATTGGATGATATAATATTGTTTGCTATGCTTGGTTGTGATGATTCTTAATCATGTTTGGTAGTTTAATATGATTGTTTGATTTCATTAACAAGCCACGTTAAATACATGTCGAAAATCACAAAGGAAATCACTTTCCTTTTATTAATGAAATGGTATATATGAAATGTTAAACCTCTTAAAAATGATTAGAAATATTTTATAATCATTTAAACTTGTCTAGACAAGTTTTAAATAAAAATTGATAATCGAGTCAAAACTAGGCTCGTCGCTTAACAGTAGTTCGCGATTTCGCGCCATAGAATTCAAATGAGTATATAAAGTGGACTATAGCTCGGAATTCTTCATAATAAGAATTTTTGAACTACTATATCCATAGTTTTCAATCAAAGGAAGAAAATCAAGTTTTCATCCTGTGAATTTTCAAATAAGTCCAAAACAAGTTTTCAAAAATATCACGGTTCTGTAGTTTAATGACCAAAGTTTAAAAATGATTTAAAAAGGATATTTTAAATGTTTAAAATTATAAAATAAATCTTACAAATTTTTTAAAATGTTTTAAAAGAGATTTGAGTTATATAAATTAATTTTTAAATGATAGAAAAGTCGTTTTGATCAATATAACTGTAAAAACACTATTCGTAGTACTATTTGCAACGGTTTTTAATAACAATCAAAGTATGGTTTTAAACTTAAAAATTCTCTTTCAAATCTTTTACAAATGTTTTTAAATGAATAATTAAGTGTTTTAAAGATGATTTGAAAATTTTATAATTTTTAAAAGAGTTTAAATAAATAAATTAAAGAAAAGCTGTTATAAGCAAATGTTTTAATCGTGGCTCTAATAAGCCGATGAGTACACCTGATTTTTCTATTCGTGAGATCTGGGGAAGGTGCTTAAACTTAGGAATATCCAGGAGCAACCAGTGTCCTACTCACCTGGCCTCCCCCAGGCGAGGGATAGATAAGGTCGAAATTTCGAAAACGAGTTAAGTATAAAAGGTTAAATTTTCCAAATTTAAAACAATTTGGATTTACCATCTTAGATAACACGTTTTCAACTTATTAAAATGTTACGTTTTGAACATAAGAAATCTTTGTTAAGGTTTAAATAAATGATTTGGAAATACTTTCCTAAGTAAAATGTTTTGGAATTATTCCTAGTTTAGAACATCTTTTTATCGATAATTAATTCGAAAGAACCGGGATCGGATTTGGGTAATCCTTATCCATAAACTACTTCGAACCAATTTACGTATTCGAAAGTAAGGAAGATATATTGAAGACCTTGATTTTGAAGGCGAGGATCTTCATAATGAAAGGTTTACTTGTTTATAATTTTGGAATGGACCCCCAAAATAAATAAATAGCAGTGGTCCCTTCGTTCTAAAATCTCCGCATGCAAGGACTAACTTGCTGCTAATCCTAGGGTGATGCCCGACAGGATGTGGAAGGAGAGCGCTTTTGGTTTGTCCTGTCCCTGGGCAACTTGTATGGATGAATGTCTGATGTTGCATTTCTAAATCATATTGATTGATCTCTATGAACGTATCATCTGTTTGGTGGCGGAGAAGGCAACTTCTTTTAACTTAACACCCTTTCCTGAGACGTATGAGCTCGGGAGTTATACGTTTGTAGAATTAGTTATTTGATTGGGAAATGGAAAAGTGGCATTCTAAGTGGAATATGTGCTATATAAAAGGTAATCGTTACCTCAAAGCCTCACACCTGGGAATAGTAAAACAGGAAATGCTTTAAGGCTAAGTGGCTCGCTACCATCAGGGTATGAAATCACCTTCTAGATCTAAAAATTTCTACCCGCTATGACATTGGATTTAAATTATGTGGTGTATGCTATGAGACATCTCAGATAAGTCGGTAATGGCCAGATGATGTAATACTCAGTGCTATTCATATATTATATTTTCGGTTAGGCCGGTCTTAATTTGCATGAGGACCAACATAGGGGACTCGGGTGCATTCCTCTAGAAATGCACTGCTCGGAAGGTAGTCCCTTACCTCGTTATTCAGTTGGAAATCCAATCTCTAATAAGCGCCTTTGGTTTTATTTGTAGAACCTCAAATGATTAGGTCCGGAATTTAATGTGGTAATAATTTCGGTTATGATTAATATGTATTTGTATCTAAACGCTATTATAATATCAAAGAATTTGATATAAAATGTTTTAAGTTGTCATAAGGTTAAAACCCATATGTGTCTATATGCGGCGTGGTCTAATGAGATACTTTTCTTTTCACAGAGTTTTTGAATATAACCAAGTTAATTAAATTTGAAGAATCTAAACATGAAGATTAAGCCTAAGTATGTAATTAAAAAATTGCATATTTGTTTGTTTCGTCGTAGGCTCCATGAGTCCTATTTGTGGTAGGAGAACTATGTTGGCTCGATCTTGTATCTGTTTGGGTACCAATTAGATAGGGGTACATAAGCAGTCATAGTGGTAGTGATGCTGCCCTAAAAATAATATAACCCTTTAATGTTTATATGTTATTGGTTGTTGTTTGTCTGGTGTTTACGTACCTTTCCTGCTTATTATTTTATTCTGCATTGACATATTTATTGAGTTTGCAGGTAAGGATATTGTTACCTCTCTCATCAGAGTGTGTAGCGGTAAATTTGAAGACATTGGTATTTGGTATGTATTAAACACAACTTGTAGAATTAATAAATTCTTCTAATAAGTTGTATAAACTCAATTTGTACAATATACATTTAGTAGTGTTAAATATTTATCAAACGATATTAGGTATTAAATCGGAAGTTTTCATTTGTAGTTTAAATCGGACGGATTTTGGCGATTTTGACAAGTCTGGAAGCCCGAGTTGTCACATTTAAGGCTTACAATTCATGGTTACTTGACTAAGAACTTTCTCGGTGCTAAATGTTGTTGACTATGACCATCGAGCTCTAAACATAGCACAAGAATACGGACATTCAAGCCATATTCAAACACATACAGAATTCATAAGATGAGAAGTCTCGCACAACAAGGTATGAGATCTCAAGGAAAATGTTCCATGCAAAGATGAGAATTGGTACTCCCATCCAAAGATCATGTACTTAATATGATTGGCTACATCAAGAGACTGGTAGAGTTGGGAATGACACTTTTCAATGAGCTACAGATCGATTTGATTCTTGGTTCACTGACTCCACGGTTTGATTCATTCATATTGAACTTCAATATGATTTCATTCAAGTGTGATGCATGGACCTCCTCAATATGTTAAGGATGGCCAAGAGTACGTTCATGTAAGAGTCAAATGTGGTGCTTGCTGTCAAGGGCGCTTCTTCCTCAAATAGTTCAAATAAGAGAAAACGTAGATCGAAGGCTGGCAAAGGTAAATCTAGAGCTAATCATGAGAAGGGTAAATGTCCCTTTTGATCAAAGAAGGGACACTGGAAGAGGAACTTTTCGGATTACTTGAAGGCGCTTAAGGGGAAGGAATTTGATTTCGCTACTAAAAGTATTTTCCTTACATAATATTTTTAATTATGAGTGCTTCTAGTTGGGTTTTAGATACTGGATATGGAACTTGTAGGATCGAAATAATCCTGGAGAGGGGTGAATAGGATTTATAAAAAATTCAGAGATAAATAAAAATTGCAGCACAGATAATAAGAGAGTAAATGCGGAAATAAAAGTAACAAACAAATTTTACTCGGCTTCAGCAAAACCTGCCAACTGCTACCCTCAAAGTTTTTAATAAATTAAACAATCTAACGCTTACAGACCCTATAAGCTCACGACCCTTGCTAACCTAATTATTCTAATCCTACGCTCAAAACTCTGCCACAACTCAGCCACTGAGTTGCGAATTCTTGAACTATGCCCCGTTGTTCATATTTGATTACAAACTAGAGTTTTATCAATAATTAACAAACAAAATACAAATAAAATTAAAACCCTATAATGTAAGCCCAAAAGAAAGGTGCAACCCAAATTAAAATAAGAAAGATTATCCCATGTTGCTTATTCGATTCATATTCATTTCATGGCCAAACTCCTTTACTTACGATCTCAAATGAGGGTTTCTCTTCGAAGCTGCCGATTCTTCTGATTAATCGATGGAAGGGATTTATTTACATTGGTTTCTTCGTTAATCGATTTCCTTGCTTGAGTCCTCTCGGTCACTTCGTCGTCGAGTTAGATGCTAACAAATTGGAACATGATTTTTTTAGCAAAGCTAACGGGGAGGAACTGGTCCCCTACTAGATAGATTAAAGGAAAGAAACAGATTTAGAAACTGACTTCTAAATCTAGGAAGAAAATTAAAATCTAAAAATAGCACAAAGAAACAAATACAAAAATCAATCCCTATACAAGACTGATCTAAGGATTTTTTTTCCTCAATTTTCCTTTCATTTCAAAATACCCTTCTATTTCTCTCTTCCCATATCTTGTATAACACCATCTTTAAATATCGTAACAAGAGATTCACACTGAACTCATCGCCTTAAATATCATGTAGAGTTCTAATGATGAGTTTCTGTTAGGAGTATGCAGTCTAAAGTGATTTAAAACCGATCTCCACATCTTGTACGAGTAATCACAAGTGAAGAACAAATGATCATTGCATTCAGTAAGTCTGTCACAAAGAGTACAAGTCGCATTCACCAATATACCATGTTTCAACAAGTTGGCTTTGGTATGGTTCACGTTCACTGTGATTTTCACATCATTATGTTTTCTTTTGGCTTGTAATTATTAGACCATATCCTGGAATGCCATGGTTGAATGGCCGATCAGTAGCAATGGAATTGTATATCTATTTAATTGAGTTATCTTTGCTATTCCATTTCAGAGAGGGGAATATTTCATAGCACCTGCCTTCAATTTCATGCCACAACTGACGAACATTATAAGAGCTGACATGAGGAAGGATGATGTGGTTTCCATGAAGGAACGAGATGACTTTTCCATTCTGAGGAATGCCTGATATTGCTCTTAAGTTTGGATTCACTACAGCAGAAAGGATAAAACCTTTCTGAGCCCAAGGAGCATGCCAGGTATTAATAGTGATGTTGCATTGGATATAGGGTAGAAGATATTGCCTAGCACGTAATAAACATCTCGAGAAACAACTACTATCAGTTTCAGCTTCCATGGTCAAAAAATTGGATTGTTTTATCAGATTAACCCTCTGCCAAATTTGAAGAAAACCATTGTCACCTGACATTAATTTGTTTAAGTATTTTGAAATTGCAGCTTTATTCCACACATCGATGTTCATGGTGCCTAGCCTACCCCTATCAAAGGGCTAAGTAATTTTTTTGAAGGATATGGGAATTAGTTTCTGTGAAAAAGGCTTGGCATGCGATAGAAATCTGTTGATAGCACTGTTTATCATATTAATGAGCTTCTTCGGAAGAATAAACAGGCTAGACATGTACGACACATGGTAGGGCTGGTGGATTTGGCTACCACTAATCTCCCAACAATGGTAAATTTGTTAGAAGGCCACGCACTTAGTTTCGAAGTTATTTTCTCATATAAAGGAAGGCATTGGACAGTGGATAATTTCTTTGTAGTAATAGGAATACCCAAGTATGAGTTAGAAATATTAGCAATTTTCAAATTAGCCAGAGAGGCAAAAGCTGCAGTATCATGATGAGACAAGCCGCGTATTATGATGTTGAATTTTTCATAATTAACTGTAAGACCAGTCTGCAAGAAGAAGCAGTTAAGAATATTTGAAATGTTGTCGATGGACTTATTAGTGGGTTTGGAAAATATGAATAGGTCACCAGCAAACCGAAGAGAAGTAGTCATTGGATCTCTACATTTGGGATGCAAATCAAAGGATTTAGATATAGCACCTTCATGAAGGAGGGAAGAGAGGAATTCCATGGCAGCTATGAAGATATGGGGATATAGGATCCCTTTGCCTAATTCCCTGAGTGGGTTTGAAGTAGCCAAAGCTTGCACTATTTAAACTTAGAGACTATGTGGTAGTGGAAATTAAAGAATTGTAACAACCCAAAAATTTAACCCGTAATAATTAATTCGTTAATTAAATAAATAATAAAATAACTTTGTGAAATTATCAGAATTGAGCCACGGAAGTTGCACCATTATGTCCGTCGTAATTTTCTGGTCAATTTCCATATATCGAACGTCAGAATCCAAGCTAAAATTAACGAGATATGAATTAAACAAAATATATATATGTGTATATATATATATATATATATATATATGTATATAGAGAGAGAGAGAGAGGCCAGGTCGACCTGGGCACAAGGGTGGTCGACCGCCCGATCGACCCGCCTGCCTATTTGGGCGAACGAACGAACGTTCGTTCGTTCGAATGTTGTAGATGTGTTTTGCATTCTTCAACTCGGTCTGGTCCTTCCATTCTTGCATTCGATGGCTACTATCTAGCCTATAACGTGGTTGCGTAATATTCAATCTTCAAATCCAATGGTCTAAGATCCACTACTACCCCTATAAATAAGACCCTAGGCCTAACACTTTTTCTCATTCTAGATTATCTCCGCTTGGGTTCACCTTTTCAGGAAGGACCCTAAGTGGAATAATTTTCCAAGGAGAGAATCTTTTTAATAAAAATATTTTAATACCCTATAAGTGGATCCGGGAAGGCCAAGGGAAAGATCTAAGGACCACGTGTGAGTGATTGTAATTATTTTAAATTTCTTTAAGTAATTTAAAATAATAGGGTTTCCAATAGTTGTAGTTTTACTACGATTTTTGGAGTAACCTTTTTAGTAATTTATTTACAGTTTTTAGAATTATTTTTAATTAATTTTAGTTTATTTCTAGCCTTTCCATTTATTTACAGTTTATTTACAGTATTTTAGTTTATGTACTGTTATTTATGCGTTATTTACATCTTCTTCTTACGCCTTGGATTTCCTTCTATTTTCAGTTTTCTTTCTATTTTCAGTTTTCTTTTATTCCTCCTTCTTCGCGCATGGATTAGAATAAAATTAACGCGAAATTGGATTAAATTATAAGAAATTTGAAATAATGGAATATAAGATGTAAATTATAAAAAATATAATATAAATGGAATTGGACTGAAATTATGCCTAATTATGATATTAATTGGACTGAATTAAGAACATTGGCCTAGTTATAACTTAGAATTATAGCTAAAAAGAATAAAAGAAGAAAGAAGCTTATTTTCACACTTAGACCTTGGGTTAAGTAATAAGCATGATTATAATGTAAGTTATAAACTGATAAACTATGGAAACTATGGTGCTTATTTTAAGGCTTAGGATAAATTAATGAGCAATGATAGTAATTGATAAAAATAAAGACTTATTTAAATAATTTATCTAAGTTAATAAGCAAAGATAAGAGTAGGACCTGTACCAAATAGCATTCCTCTAATATTTCTATGGTTATAGTGTTTCACATAATCCTAAAGTGAGACGAGGTGCTTCACATAATCCTGAAGTGAGGTGAGGGGTACGCTTATGCTTATGGTGGTAGTAAACGGTCAATCTATGGTAGTTCAAATCAAGGGGGTTTGAACTAGGGGAGCAACTAGATTATTGTTTGATAGGGACCAGTACCAACCACATTTCCCCTATTTTTCTATGGACATGGTGTTTCACATAACCCTGAAGTGAGACGAGGTGCTTCACATAATCATGAAGTGAGGCGAGGGGCACGCTTATGCTGGCTAGGGTAAATAAAAGGTCAAAAGAGGGAACAACAGGAATGCGAGCTTAGTGGTGGTCACGCATGCGGCTTCTAGTGATGGCTCATAAATCGTTATGAGTTCCAAGCACTTAGTAAATTTGTCTTTCGTAGACACCAAAGTCTATTGTGTAGGGAAACGTCCGGTCCACAGTAAATTCTATGGAGTAGCAGGCCGATCAAAGGGTAGAATTAGGACTTCAGCCTAATCAAAGCAGCTATCAAGGACAAGTGCAAACAATCAAAGTTAACCTATCTTATTAATTAAGTACTAGTTAATTTGTATTTATTTCCAGCTTTATCTCTCCTATTTCCTTTGTTTCCTTTTGTATATACTAGAACTATTGAAGAGTCTATTACTTTTACTTTGCTTAAAGATTCTAGTAGTTACTATCACTCACCGGACTTTTAGTATGACCCACTCCTCTATTTTCCCCTTTCCCTCCCCCCATAGGCAATCAAGGGAGAGGGATAATGATTGCAGTTGCTCGGAGGTTTCTTGAAGAAGATTCTACTATGTATTTCCCTACTTTTTCAGCTTTTAGTTCTTCTTTGTACTGGCACTTAAGAGGGATATTTATACTTTGATTTTTGTTGAGACTACGAGTTTTTATTCCATGAGACATATTGGGTTTTGAGACATGTATGTTGTATTTGGCATTTGACTTATTTGGTTTATGAAGCAATTATGAAGTTTTTGTACTAATAAGTTATTATTTTAGTTTCCACTGTTTTTACCTATTTTTGTCTTGTGAATCTTAGTCTCTGTTAGTTTGAGTTATACCTATAACGCACCATGTCTTTTAATGTGTCTTTTTGGGTATATTAAGGGGTGTGGGTGTTTCACTTGGTATCAGACCCTAAGGTTACAGGATTCCTAAAAAATTATTTTTAAAACTAAATTATTTTCCAAAATAACTTGTTTTAAAAGTATTTTTTAGAAAAGAACTTTTAGAAATGTTTTTAAGTATAAAAGAGTTTTTATAAAAATCCCCTCCAAGTCTAATGTAATCTTCTTTCTATTCTTTCGAGCCTAAATTCTCTTTTCTTTGCATAGAATGGCTGACTGGTTCCGTAGAGCTACGGTACCAGAGGTGCAAGGGCAAGTGCCCAATACAACACCAGTAGGTGGAAATCCCTTTAATCCACCCACATCAGCCCCTTTTCTATGCTATGCAAGGACTTCGCTAGTATAGGAGGAAGAACATTTTCTGGCATAGAGGATTCCGAGGAGACGTGGGTTAGTTTTGAGAATATGGAGCAAAGGTTTAGGCAGTTAGGTTTGGAGGACCAACCGAGTGTTTAACCTATATCTTGGAAGCTGGAAGAAGAGCTTAAGGAGGTTCCTATGAGCTCTAAGAAGCCATGGTGGAAGGGCAAGAGGGATAAAATGAAAAGGGAAGGCCCTCAGAAGTGAATCAAGAAAAAAAAGTGAAGTGCCATAGTTGCAGAATGATTGATCATTATGCAAGAGACTGCAAGAAAGAGAAGATGAGGGGAAGGTGTTATAGTTGCGGGAAACCTGGTCAATGGAGTAGGAGTTGCCCCCAGCAGACGGGGCAGGGTGCGGGTGTACCACTAGCACATATCCAGACTTTGGATACAGCGCCTTCCAGCAGCAGACCAAATCTAAGTAGGAAAATTTGATTTCTATTTTTGATTTTCCCATTTGGACTCTTTTGATTCTGGAGCATCACACTCTTTTTCTCTAGTTCTCATGTGGATTGTTTGCACTTAGACATTTCTTTAGTAATAGACCCCATCTTTGTTTCAAACCCCATAGGTGGATCGGCACACTTGTCTATGGTTTGTGGGGTTTGAAAATTTATATCCTAGGCGTCGAATTTGACTATGGCGCCTATGTTTTAAGATTTTCGGGGTATGGGATAATTTTCGGAATGGTTGGCTATCCACATATAGAGCTATATTAGACTACGAGAGGAGAGTCGTTAGACTAGAGACATGCATCAGTAGGACTCTCGAGATTTCTTGTGACTTACAAGGGTCAGTTATGTTGAGTTTCCTTTATTCCCTTGATTCATCATCGTCATAGTTAGATTCGGTTCCTGTCGTCAGAGATTTTTCAGACATCTTTGAAGAGGTTAAGGGACTACCCCTCCTAAGAGAGATATTGACTTCAGGATTTATTTTGCTAGCCAGTAGCATTACCCATAGGGCATATAGCGCCTAGGGAAAGGAAGGGATTGAGCAAGTAGATCCATGAGCTTTTGAGAAACGTTTCATAAGAAGAAACATACCAGAATAAGGAGCGCCAGTCGGCTTCACTACCAAAGCAGGTGGTTCTTTTCGACTTTGCATTGACTATGAAGAATTCAATAAGCTCACAAAGAAGAACCATTATCCACTCTCTAAGACAGATGATCTTTTCGGTTAGTAGGCTCTTCAGTATTCTCTGAGCTTGGTCTAGTCATTGGATTTCATCAGCTTAGGGTAGCTGATGACAGCATTGATAAGACCGCATTTACGACACCCGACGGATTCTTTGAGTGGGTAGTTATGTCTTTTAGGGCTAACCATTGTCCCAGCCTATTTTACATATTTGACGAACCATGTTTTTAGAGATGTCTTAAAATATAGTTCGTGGGGGTATTCGTGGTTGACATTTTGGTGTTTTCCAAGAAGTATGGAAGAGAATGTTATTCGTCTAAAGCAGGTTCTTTGTACGCTTCGTGTTCGTCAACTGGAGACAGAGTTCTTAGAGTATCACTTTTGGCATAAGGAAGTGTGTTTCTTGGGGCATAGAGAATGTCTACACATGGTAGGAATTAAAGAAACGGTTTTGTACATTTAGGATTCGGATTATGGAAATCCAAAGAGAGGTAGGAAAAGGTTAGAGATGTACAGTAAAATTTAGTAGATAAGCAAAGAAGAAAGTCCATGTGTAGATGATTGCATAAATTATAATCGTCTCAGACAAGTGGATTTGACGGTGATGCCTTAGAATAAATATGAGTATACAAGAGGAATAGGAATAAAAGCCTTTAGTTTAGGAAAAGTACTCCGAGGGTAGTTAGTAGGAAGACCCACTTTATGTCTAGTCCAATAAAATGAAAATTTTGAAATTTGAGAAGTTGAAAAATATAATTGTTAGAACTGAAAATTTTCATTGTTAATATTTTCTCTTAGAAAATAAATATGGGGTGTTTGAAGAATGGTATGAAATTTAAGGTTGGTTTTTATATAATGAAAAATTGGAATTCTTTTTGAAGAATTATGGAGTATATATAAATAACTCACTAGTTTCTTTGTAAGTAAATAAAAGATTTTAAATATAAAAACCTAGAGTATATCAAGTATCGAAGACGTAGATTACAACTTTTATAGTTGTAATAAATGTTTTCGTGAAAAATAAGAGGAGCATAGGCTATAACACTACTGTTATAGTAAGTGACTCCTAAGAGAAATATTTCTACATAAGTATATGAGATTTATTGCTATTTATTTGATTGAATCCATATAATAGTATTTTTGGGCTATAGTAACGGTGTTTTATGCAACCTCAGTTTTAACCCTATAAAAATGTACTTTAAAATATAATTTCTAAGTATAGAAACAAAATAGTTTGTAAAGGACACTTATTATTTCTAATAAGTATAAGGAAATGTTTTTGCAGTTATGGGAATATTAAAACAGTTTTGAAGGTGAGTTTTTCTAAAAGGAAAATGTGTAAGTTAGATATTAGAAAATATTTATCATGGAATAATATAAATTAAACATACTTTAATCTATTGGAATGAAAATAATAATGGTATCATTTTCTATGAAACCAATAAAAATGTTTTGTGCAAGTTACAAGGAATACATGAAAGAGATATACAAGGTATGAAAAGCACCATATTTTGTATAGCCTATTTCGAAAAATATAAAATAAGTTCCTTGTAATTTCACATAAACATGAAATCCTCTTTTAAAAGATTCAAAGAAGATTTTTAGCGTTAATAATTTCTCATAAGAGAAAGCAGTTCCAATACATTAAGGTATAAGATCGGTAGGTGCAATAAGAAGATGTTTTGAAAACACATAAGGATATTTTAAAGATATTTTAAAAGAAAATGGTTTAGTGAAAAAGTAAATAAGTTTTCGAAAGCGGAAAACTTAGTAACGGTTAAATTTAAAAATCCTAATTTTTATAGAAAACTGTAAAGGTATTTAAAAGGAAAAGAGTAATAAGTTTTGAACTTAGAATTTACAAGTTTTTCCCATCCAGATTTGGGGAATACTGTAAATTCACAAAAAAACTGTAGGGATACAAGTCTAGAAAAAGTAAAATGTTAAGTAACCAAGTATTTTGAATTTAATAGAAATTTAAAGATAATCCTTCTAAAGACAAAGATTTTGGGATTTGATGTTTTGGAATTTAGAAGCCCTGGTTTTTGAAATAAAATGATAAATGCCAAACCAAACTTTAAAATGTGGAGAAGATAGGAATCATTTCCTAGGTGTGATGGAGAAAGGGTAAGGCTATGTAAAGGATAGCAATGATTACTTTTGGAAGTAATAATAGAGTTTCCGTAGAGTGTATAGGACCCTAGTGAGAACCTAGAAATGTTGATTCATGTGAGCAGACTAAAGAAGAAAAGTAAAATGGTGTTAGTAAAATTGTAAGACACGCATGGTTGAGAATGGATATTCCTGATTTTGGAAGAACTTGAGTAAAGCATCTTCCTTTAGTGGAATTTGCATAAGATAGTAGTTCTCAAGCTAGCATTGGAATGACACCTTCCGAAGCTCTTTATGGAAGGCCGCGCAACTCACTTTCATGTTGGATAGAGTCTACAGAGGTTAAAAAGACTTCGAAGAAGATTAAATTGATTAGGAGAAAATGCATACTTCTTATCCACATCTCTCTTTGATAGTAATTTCGAATTTCCTATTTTCATCTTTAGTTTTGAATAGGTTCTTTCCTTTATTATCCTTTGGGAGGGTAGAACTTAGGATTTAACCTATGGATGGTAGGATTTGATGTAAACATGTTATTAGAACATGTTATGTATGATGTATGCTAGTGATTGCAAGTGGTTGCTAATGGATGCTAATGGACGCATATAAGTACGCTAGGCACTATTATTCTTTAGGGATCGGCCTAACTAGGATACTAGAGCATATGCATATGGATGATGTATGTAGCATGCATATAAAACTATAAGTTATCATTAGGAAATTTCGTATTCATTTGGATACATGGCACAGACATGATTGCATAAAAGGAGGTCAATTGAATCAGTGGACCGCCTAATCTTTTGCATTAGTTAAGGACATTTACACTACACTAATTGTATAAGTATCATAAATTGCATTAGAAAAATTAAGGACATTGGATGAATGGTTGATGATTGAGTAGTTGGTTGTAGAATTGGATGAAAACATTTAGTACATTCTTTTATCCTTAGAGATTTCGGGGACGAAATCCTTTAAGGAGGGGAACCTAAAAATTTAACCCGTAATAATTAATTCGTTAATTAACTAAATAATAAAATAACTTTGTGAAATTATTAGAATTGAGCTACGAGAGTTGCACCATTGTGTCCGTGGTAATTTTCTGGTCAATTTCCATATATTGAACGTCAGAATCCAAGCTAAAATGAACGAGATATGAATTAAAAAAAATAAACAGAAAAAACAAATAAAAAAATAAAATATATATATATAGGCCAGGTCGACCTGGGCACAAGGGCGGTCGACCGCTCGGTCGACCTACCTGCCCATTTGGGCGAACGAACGAACGTTTATTCATTCGAATGTTGTAGACTGTTTTGCATTCTTCAACTCGATTTGGTCCTTCCATTCTTGCATCCGATGGCTACTATCTAGCCTATAACGTGGTTGCATCCTATTCAATCTCTAAATCCAACGGTCTGAGATCCACTACTACCCCTATAAATAAGACCCTAGGCCTAACACTTTTTCTCATTCTAGATTTTCTCCGCTTGGGTTCACCTTTTCAGGAAGGACCCTAAAAGGAATAATTTTCCAAGGAGAGAATCTTTTTAATAAAAATATTTTAATACCCTACAAGTGGATCCGGGAAGGCCAAGGAAAAGAGCTAAGGACCACAAGTGAGTGATTGTAATTATTTTAAATTTCTTTAGGTAATTTAAAATAATTGGGTTTCCAATAGTTGTAGTTTTACTATAATTTTTGGAGTAACATTTTTAGTAATTTATTTATAGTTTTTAAAATTATTTTCAGTTAATTTTAGTTTATTTTTAGCTTTTCCATTTATTTACAGTATTTTAGTTTATTTACTGTTATTTATGCATTATTTACATCTTCTTCTTACGCCTTGGATTTCCTTCTATTTTCAGTTTTCTTTTATTCCTCCTTCTTCTTCTTCGCGTATGGATTAGAATAAAATTAACGCGAAATTGGATTAAATTATAAGAAATATGAAATAATGGAATATAAGAAGTAAAATATAAAAACAGTAATATAAATGGAATTGGACTGAAATTATGCCTAATTATGATATTAATTGGACTGAATTAGGAAGATTGGCCTAGTTATAACTTAGAGTTATAGCTAAAAAGAATAAAAGAAGAAAGAAGCTTATTTTTACACTTAGACATTGGGTTAAGTAATAAGCATGATTATAACGTAAGTTATAAATTGATAAACTTCGGTAAACTATGGAAACCTTGGTGCTTATTTTAAGACTTAGGATAAATTAATAACCAATGATAGTAATTGATAAAAATAAGGGCTTATTTAAATAATTTATCTAAGTTAATAAGCAAAGATAAGAGTAGGACCTGTACCAAATAGCATTCCCTTAATATTTCTATGTTTATGGTATTTCACATAATCCTGAAGTGAGATGAGGTGCTTCACATAATCCTAAGTGAGGCGAGGGGTACGCTTATGCTGATAGTGGTAATAAACGGTCAATCTATGGTAGTTCAAATCAAGGGGGTTTGGCACAACTAGATTATTGTTCGATAGGGAGCAGTACCGGCAGCACTTCCCATATTATTCTATGGACACGGTGTTTCACATAACCCTAAAGTGAGACGAGGTGCTTCACATAATCTTGAAATGAGGAGAGGGGCACGCTTATGCTGGCTAGGGTAAAAAAAAGGTCAAAAGAGGGAACAACAAGAATGTGAGCTTAGTGGTGGTCACGCGTGCGGCTTCCGATGATGGCTCATAAATCATTATGAGTTCCAAGCGCTTAGTAAGTGTGTCTTTCATAGACACCAAAGTCTACTATGTAGGGAAACGTCCGATCCACAGTAGATTCTATGGAGTAGCAGGCCGATCAAAGGGTAGAATTAGGACTTCAGCCTAATCAAAGCAGCTATCAAGGACAAGTGCAAACAATCAAAGTTAACCTATCTTATTAATTGTACTAGTTAATTTGTATTTATTTCCAACTTTATCTCTCCTATTTCCTTTGTTTCCTTTTGTATATACTAGAACTATTGAAGAGTCTATTACTTTTACTTTGCTTAAAGATTCTAGTAGTCACTCTCACTCACCAGACTTTTAGTCTGACTCACTCCTCTATTTTCCCCTTTCCCCTTCCCCCCATAAGCAATCAAGGGAGAGGGCAGTAAATTGCAGCTGCTCGGAGGTTTCTTGGAGAAGATTTTACTATGTATTTCCCTACTTTTTCAGTTTTTGGTTCTTCTTTGTACTAGCACTTAAGTGGGATATTTATACTCTGATTTTTGTTGAGACTACGAGTTTTTATTTCATGAGACATATTGGGTTTTGAGACACGTATGTTGTATTTGGCATTTGACTTATTTGGTTTATGATGCAATTATGAAGTTTTTGTTTTGAATAAGTTATTATTTTAGTTTCCACCGTTTTTTCATATTTTTGTCTTGTGAATCTTAGTATCTGTTAGTTTCAATTATACCTACAACGCACCACGCCTTTTAATGTGTCCTTTTGGGCATATTAAGGGGTGTGGGGTGTTTCAAGAATTAATCCAAGCAACAAAAGGAAGTGGAAAATTCATTTATGAAGGATGATAATGATAGACGACCATTGAATGGAATCAAAGGCCTTTTGAATGTTAAGCTTCATCGCACATCTAGGAGATAAGTTTTTTCTTCTATACCCCTTTAAAATCTCATGAGCAAGAATTATATTATCTGAGATGTTTCTTCCAGGAAGGAATGCAACTTGATTCTTGGAAATAATTGAAGTTAGGGTTATTTCAAATCTATTAGCCAGAATCTTTTCAATTTATTTGTATATAACATTATAGCATGTTATAGGCCTTAGTTGAGAGGCATTTTGAAGATTATCTACTTTTGGGATCCGCGCTAGTTTGGTGGAATTAATCCCAGAAGACATGATGTTGTTTTTGAAAAAGTTTTTAATGGCTTTGATGACATTAAGACGAATTATTTCCCAAAAATTTTGGAAGAAATGTGCAGAATATCCACCTGGGCCAGGGGAGCTAGAAGGGTTCATATCTAAAATCACTTCTTTGATTTCAGCATATGTCACCTCTTTAGTCATTAGTTTTTTTTATTAAAGATACATGAGAAAGACGGGGAAATTAAAGAATTTATGTTAGGAGATATATGGTTATGATCGACAAGAGTAGAAGTAAAGAAGTGAAGGGTAGCCGCTTGAATTGGAATCACTTATCACGTAAATTGGTACATGATTTTGTTTATGTTCTTTTTATTTTTCACAAACTCAATCATTTAAATCCCGATGATGATATGGGTATATATAGGAATTGATTCCGTTATTTTTGTTTTGACTTGGCTTTGGTTTGAGATTTTCAGAGGATTATTTTTTACGTTGATTTTTTTGATCGAATGATTCATAAAATTTGACTTCTTCATCGATGATATATCTGTTGCATTCTCTGAGATATACTTGAATATATCTTGACCCTTGTTGATTATTTTCGGTCTTTAATTTCTGTAGATCTATTCAAAATTGACACTGGTTGAATGATTTGTTCTATAGTTGATATTATTTTCAAATGCTACGGCTTTGACTTGTTTAATTCATGCTTCGACTAAATTAAAAATTGTAATTGCTTCACATTATCTGTTGATGCTTTCGTTCATTGTTCCTTGCTTTAAGACTGTAATTTGTTTTCTCCCTGTGTTGATGAGCTTACTTAAGATGGTGATGTATCATAGTATTTCAGATCCATATATCTATAGCCTCAGATTAATGGTTGTTTGCAGTACAGTTGATACCTATGGCATAAGTGCTTTCAGTAGCAGTAGCGGTGCTTTTACCAGAACTTGATTTGATTTTATATTACTGCCTTTGTGTACTTGTTGAATGTGTAACTTTAGTTGTGTCAATGTGATTATACCCTGAGTTATGATTGCTGTTATGCTTTGCTCTTGTGTGAATCTGCCTGGTCTCTTTGAACTGTCTGAACTTGTCCCGAGTTTTGCTTAGTGCACTTGTACTCGTTTCTCCTTGTTTTGCTTGTGCACTAATACCGACTGCCTTGATTCATGTTGAACTACCTTGTATTAACATTTGCCTTTAGACCTGACTAATCTTGAGTCTGGTTGTACTTTACTGAAATCATATTTTTCCATGACCTTTGAGTGCTTTGCTGCTCCTCTTTAGCCTGATCAGTACACTTGAATTCTGATTGCATTGGTCTGTATCCGTTTGAGAATGTGTGCATTCATGTCTGTGCTATGTTTATGGCTGATCTTTGCGTTGACTTGAATCTCATGGCTACACCATTATGTACCATGCACATATATTTGAATCGAGATGCACTATTCTCCATTTATATATGTACATATCTATGTATGTGTATATGTGTGACTATGTAATGTTGAATGCCTTGGCACCAGATGTTCTCAACCCTATGTACAGTGCTTAATGCACTTGTGTTGAGCCCGAGCTTGCTTGGGGCTTGACCTCATGTATTTGTCCCTGAATTTTATTGATACAAGTGCGATGTTTGGTGCATGGCCTTATGGCATGCACAGTGATACACTGTGCATGTCATATGCTGCTCGTGTACATTTTTCGATTCCTGTTTTTAAAATATGATAACAAACAACCTAAATAATTGAGGCAATATCATATGTAATTATATTCTTCTTTTTGCAGTTAGAGTTTTTTTTCTATTTATATTTCACTGCGTTGTTTATTTGACAAGAAAAGTAGAAGATTGGACTAAAGCTATGTAACGACCTGGAATTTTACTGCTTTGATTTGTGAATATTTAATTAATTTTGAATATTCAAATAAATGGTTTTATAATGAAAATAAAAATCTTTTTAACAACAAATAATAATGGTGAAATAGTTTTTAAAATTTGTTTACAAAAATATATAGTTCGATGAAAAACAGAAAATGTGACCGAAAACCGTTTTCCGAATTTTCGACGTTTTATCGTATAAAATTTGTTTGAAATGTTGTATACACTTTCGTATATATATGAACGCATCGAATAAGTATATAATATGGTTTAAGATAGTATAATTAGGTTTAATTAAGTTCAGATAATCATGACGTGACACTTTGGCAACTAAAATTTAAAAAAAAATTGTTACATCATAGGCAGACAGGATAAGACATATTGGCAACTTAGGAGGACAATAGTACATTTAGGTGTCTTTTCATGTTTCTGACATGTAAATTTCGAAATTTTTAAGGGGTACAAGGATGTGACAATAAGGTGAGGTGTAGGCTAATGGGTTGAGGGTATTCAGGTAATTTAACATATTCATTTCATATAAAACCAATTTCCACCCTTTTCCTTTCCATTATTCTCTTTTTTTTCTTCATTTATTACTTCCTCCAAGCATCTTTAAACACTTTAATGGCTTTCATAAGTTTCAAATGATTTTAAAATCCAAAGTTTTAAATTTGTTTTAAATTTTCAAATTTGTTTTAAACTCCAACATCATCTCAAAACTCCTCCATTTTCCCTCTACTTTATTTGGTCGTAACTTCCTATATACCATACCAAATGAATATTTTATTTTTTGCAAATCATGTATAATTCTAGTGACTACAACTTTGTAGTGTATCACTTTTTCTTGTTTTGATATTTGCTACTCCAAAAACCCATTTCTATACAGAGTGTTTTTGAACCTAGGAAATCAAGGCCAGAAATGGTCCTCCTTGTTTCGGTCATAACTTCCTCAAAATTTAATTTTTTAAGTAATTTTATTTTTAAATGATAGAGGAAAGAATAATCTAAAACTTTCCTTTTCACCACTTTTCCAAAATCCAAGAGGAAAGGGTCCAAAAGTCGAGAGCAAAATGATCTATTTTTGAGTGGATTTCCTTGTTTTCCAAGCCTCCCGAGTTTCAAAGTATCTCAAGTTTCAAAATCTTCAGTGAGCAAATTCCTTAACTTTTTGGGAAAGAATTTAGCTTTATATGTATGGTTGTTATATGGTTGTATATGTGATGATACTATTAGATTACCTTGTGGTTGTTATGATAATATATGTGTGTATGTGATGGGAATCTTAGAATTTGAAAATCAAAGTCTAAGTATTATGTTTGGATTCGAAAGAAGTGTGCATGTTTATGTGATGTTTATGGTTCATAGACTTTGGTTAGTTGTGATATAGAAGTGGAAAACAAGTTGGAAATTACGAGTATCCATAGCGATAGTCGCTATGGATGCTGTTTGGGAAATTGTACGATTTTCAATTTTTTTAAAGTGTTTTATTTTGAGTTGTTTAGGGTTTAAACCATGATGTCACATCAAATCTTTATTTAAATGTCACATTCAATCTTTATTTAAATGCCACATCAAATATTTATTTAATTATCACATCAAATCTTTATTTAGTTGTCACTTCAAACCTTATACTTAATTGTCAAATCAAATCTTTATTTGATTTGAGAATAACCATTCACTTAATTATTTCTTAATTCGTGTTAAATTTTAAATGAAGGTTGTTTAATTTAAGTTTAATTATTAATTTACTCTTAATTAATTAAGTAATATTAATTAATTAAGACTTAACTGAGATTAATTAGAATTTAATTATAAATAAATGTTTGTTTAATTAATTAAGATTTAAATTAAACTTTAACTTATGATTTAATTATTTTAAATTAAGGTTAATTAATATTTAGCTATTTATTTAGGTTTAAATTATTATTTAAAATTAATAAAGGATTAATTAGGGTTAATTATTTATTTAATATTAATTATTATTTAATTATTTATTTCAGGTTTAATTTATTATTTAAGTTATCAAAGATTATTTAATTAATTAATTGAGATTAATTGATGTTTAATTATTGATAAAGGTTTAATTAATTATTTAATAATTAATGAAGGATTAATTTGGGTTTAATTAATAGTTAATTATTGTTTAACTATTTAAATAAATTAAGTTAAGATTTAATTTAGATTAATCATGATCTTGTGTGATTTTATTTGTCTCATTATTATCTTCATAGTTTTCATCTATTAAATATCCTAATATATCTTCTTCATTATTTAAATTATGTTCTCCTACTATTTCATTATATGATTCGTAATTATCATAAAGTGGTCCATCGTCCCAATTCATAGTATTATAATGTTCATCTAAGAATTCGTTTAAATTATTTCTTGCTGATTCTATTTCCGTTTCAGTATATGTTTCATCTTCGTTTTGTTTAGACTTGTAATTACTAAAGCGTAGACTTGGTTCTCCGAATTAGTTGTTATAAATAATGTGGGATTCTGGAATGAGAATACTATTATCATTTGTCACAAATTCTTTTAAATTCCATTCTAAACCTGCTAAATCTTATGGATTTATTCGTCGTGGTTCTATCATCTTAATACCTTTGGATGCTATGTTCTGAACTATGCCATCTAAGTTGATTTTGAATTTCATTCCTGAACGGTTGCTGGCTTTACCAATTATACCTATGCTAATAATTAAGTTGTTGCCTATATAATTTTCAAATCCATTTGTACTAAAATCTAGTTTAAGATTTTTTAGATCTTTAATGCTTTTTAATATATCTGGGACATTTAATTATTTATTTCAGGTTTAATTTATTATTTAAGTTATCAAAGATTATTTAATTAATTAATTGAGATTAATTGATGTTTAATTATTAATAAAGGTTTAATTAATTATATAATAATTAATGAAGGATTAATTTGGGTTTAATTAATAGTTAATTATTGTTTAACTATTTAAATAAATTAAGTTAAGATTTAATTTAGATTAATTATGATTTAAATAAGGATTTAACTTATAATTAATTACTTAAAGAAAAGGTTTAAAGTTTTAAATCCTTTTGTTTTTAAAAGTAAAATTGTTTAAAGGTACTTCTTTTTTCAAAGTTGATTTTGAATACAAGTGATTCAAGTGTTGATTCCATTAAGAAACCATACAACTATGGATGAGTTATTATGTAAATTGTTTGGTTGTTTGGACATGTGATAGCAGAATAAATCCTCATTCTACTATAAATTGATTGATTGTTTGTTTGTTTGTGTGGACATGTGTTAGCAGAATAAATCCTCATTCGGCTATTAATTGATTGAATTGTTTGGACATCTGTTTAGTATGACAAATCACCATCCTGCTATTATATTATTTGGACATGTATATGCTAGTTAACTTATATTGACATGTTATTTCCTAATTTGGATATGAGTTGTATTTACATACATGATGACTTATGTAAATAACTGTTAAGTGAATTGGAATTGAAATTGAATGGTAACTTAAATGAGTACCATTGGGATTACTAAGCCTCTTTTTGAATTTAGAAAGTATGTATTTGAATTAACTTAACTCTTTAATCAATTTAGGGCTGTAAGATTATAAATGATTTCAAAGCTATACTATTATTTTATAAGTTAATTGTAAGTAATAACTAGTTTATAAAAGGGGTTTTTGCTAAATGAAAGGGCTTACATAACGTGTTTTACAAATGATATTTTTAAATGATATTTTATAAAGGAAATTGTGTAAAGGAGTTATAAAGGGAGACTTTTAAATAGTTTAAAAATAGAAGAGATGTTATAAATCATTTTAGAGATTTTTGAAAGAAGCTTTAAATCTAGTTGGAAGTTTATAAAGAGGTTTGAATATAAAGTGAACTTATAAAAGAATTTTTATAAGAGATAAGTGAATGAGTTTTATAGTAAGTGATGTTTTGAAAAAGGAATTGTTTGGCCATTTAATATGGAATTTTGAGAAGAGCGAGTTTTCCCAAAATGTTTTGGTAAACACTTACATTGTTTTTCCAAGTTTAAAAAGGAATGTTAAGGGTTTTGGAAAAGTGTTTTAGAAAAGATCCTTTGATAAAGTTTAATAAAGTGATTTTATTAATTAAATATTAATTAATAAAGGCTTAGAGGATCCCTTATGAAATTTAATCAATGTTTGATTGTTTGTTTATTTGATAGTCAAATAACCAACTATCAAATCTGGACCAAAACCTAACTTTGGAAATATCTAGGAGAAACACGAAAAAATATATGGTACAGTTACCCTCGTTGGTGCTATACTGTACGTATAAATTCGTTTCATTCTTTTAGGATAAATTATAAGGAAATCTGTCCACTAACGGTTAGGAGGTGAACTCCGCTCTTATCTTTTATCTACTTATTTCCTAAAGAACCGGGGTTGAGTTTACCTAAAATTATCGAATGTTGTTTCGAAGAGACTGGGATCGGATATGTTATTCGAAAACCACTTTGATCTAACGAATGTGTTTCAAAGTGAAGACATCATGCAGAGCATGGAATCGAAGATAGAGATGTGAAGTGCAAGGGCTAATCACTACTAATCCTGAGGGTGATTCCAAAATGGATGTAGTAGGAATAATGCATTCCGTTTTGTTCAGACCTAGAACGGACTTGTATGGATGAATGATATCAGCACATTGTCATTGGAGGGCAATGAGCATTCTAAGTGTGATTTTCTTGAAAGGTAATCGTAGCTTCAAGCCTCATCAATCGGGAATGACTGAAAACCAGGGGAGATGCAGTAAGGCTAAGTGGGTCGCACCTATTAGGGTATTTGTCACCCTTCTAGATACATCTGCATATTTATGGATTGGTTGTGCATGAGATTTCGGTAAAAAGGGTTGCAAAGCAATCGGGGTGATGGCATATTCGGTACTATCCAGGTCAGAGGTAGGTCGGTCTTGTGTTGGCGGGGGATCTAGGCGAGGTCCTCGGTACATTTTCTAGATGTGTACCATGATAGGTGGTACCCCGGTGCCTAGTCATTGTATGGAATCCATTCTCCAATACGTGCCTTTACAGTTTTGAGATTAGAGCCTAGTATGCTGGAATTTAATTAATGTAACAATTTCAGCTATTTTAATGAGTATTTGTACATAGACACTATTACAATATCACATGATTTTTATATAAAAGTGGTTTGGTTATCGTAAGGTAAAAACCCATCTGTGTTTATGTGCGTCGTGGTCTTACGAGATACCTTTTATTTTTAAAAGGTTTTGAAATGTAATAATAAAGTTGTTTGAGTTTACTCACACCAGAGCCAGGTCTGACCCGGAGTTTTATTTTCTTTCCCTAAAACTCTTGGGTGCTCAAATTTTTATGAGCGGCCAAGTAGTTCAGGTTTTCCACGAATGCATTTTGGAGGAGTTCGGAGCAGGAGGCTTCATCGCTAGCTAGTTATTATCTTGTTTCCACTGTATACTATATACTTTATATCTGATATATAAGGACAGGTTGTTATAACTGTCCTAGGTTTGAAATTGTATTAGTCTAACTCTGATGTATCGTTTTTGAAATGACTTTGTAAAGAATTATGTTGATTAATATATTTTATTCCGTTGCGTTGTAAGACTTTGTGTTTGTTTTTAGTTTCTTCTATCTTCTATCTCCTTTCTTTCTCCTAACAATCCGTCTTTCCAACACTTAGTTGTTCGGCATGTGAATACGGTGGATGTATTAGTGTCGACTTTTAGGGTTCGAAAATGCGGGTCGTTACAGTTGGTATCAGAGCTGAAGGTTAAGCGAGAACCTTGGCTTTGGTAGCGTTAACTCATTAGAGATAGGGTTAGTAGTATCCTGGGATGAGTTTGAGTGTATATTATACGAGAGCGCGTATTTTTTAGTGTTATAAAAATGTTTTATATTGTGTTGTTTGAACGGTTGAGTGGTATATGAATTCTAGTTGATGCGTTTGGTCAACGCTATCGATAGGGATTCCTAAACACTTGAGCCAGACCAACTGATATAGTATTGTTTTGAAATTAGGGTAAATGAAATAATTTTACCTAGGATATATTTTGTATATAAAGAATGATTTTCAAAAATTGTACAGTATAGTATTTTTGAGATGTTGTTGTTGGGAGATAATTATATTTTATTATTATCATAGAGGTTTTGGTTAGTAATGCTCCTCCAGTTTGAGCATTGACGGTTGTGTAAATGTTTAGGTACTTTCCTTTGAATAAGATGTGTATTTTTAATTAGAAAGAATTTAGGTTGAAAACTTGAGAACCTAAATCCCGATGCTTTGGAAAATTATTTTTCAATATTTTGAGAAATAGTAATGGTATTTGAAAGCAATTTTGCTTAAAGTATGAAATTTTGAGAATGAAATTTAAGTAAGAAGTGTTTCCTTTAGATTAGTTAGGGGGAATGAGTTATGATTGTTTTGTGATAATCGAAATAATCTTCAAAGTGATGATTGGATATTTGCCTAGATGAACTTTGTCGTGTACTTAGTAAATTATTCTCTTATCATTGTACAATCGAAACAAATTCAACCCGAACGAATCCAAAGTAAGTTGGTGATAAATGTTTTGTTGGAAAATGTAAAGTATTGTTTCAAAAATGGGATTTTGAAATAAAAGAAATATTTTTATGTTAACTAGTTTGAGTGGCTCAAAAATAACTTAAAATTTGGAAAGAGATGTGTTTGGTTGGTAAACACCTCTCTTGAGTATTACTCTTCTTGGTAAGGGAAAGTACAATACTGTTTGGTAGTACCCAGTCCCTTAGTATTATTTTGGAGTTACTAGAGCTATATATATATATTCTATGATTTAAATATAGAGTATCATTTCAAAAAGGTTTTTGAAATAAAAGCCGGGTATTTGGACCTTAAGTTTCCTTAAGAAGATAAATTCAAAACGGAATAGTGGAATCAGATAGAGGTATATACTCATAGGCTATAATGGAGTATTATCCAAGTTGAAACTAAGAGTTGTTTATGAAATGTTTTCATAAATGATTTAGTGAAATAGAGTTGGTATTAGGGAGAACCAATATGGTAAGTGTGTAGGGTGGACATAGATCAATTCTCCTTTTCATAGAATTTGATCTAAGATTCGAGTATACGACTTTAAGGTATTTACACCATTCCGTATAAGGATTTATTACTTGATTTTTGACGGCGAGCATTTGATGAGGATTTTTGGTATGGGACCAAAGTTTTCTATCGTAGTTACAACTATGTAAGGAGAACAGAGGTTCCAAATGAAGAAGCTTGATCGGAGTCCGCATAAGAAAATCGGGTAAGCGATACTACTTCATAAGTGAAGTTATGTATTCGAGTTATGATCGAATAAGATTTTATATAAGAATGATCTATGTAAATAATATGGAATGATGTATAGTTTTAAGTGTTTTCTGGGATAGGTTGAGGTGTAATTTCAGGGACGAAATTGTTTTAAGGGGAGAAGAATGTAACGACCCGGAATTTCACTGCTTTGATTTGCGAATATTTAATTAATTTTAAATATTAAAATAAATGGTTTTATAATGAAAATAAAAATATTTTTAATAATAAATAATAACAGTGAAATAGTTTTTAAAATTTGTTTACAAAAATATATAGTTCAATGAAAAATAGAAAATGTGACCGGAAACCGTTTTTCGAATTTTCGATGTTTCATCGTATAAAAGTTGTTTGAAATATTGTGTACACTTTTGTATATATATGCATGCATCGAATAAGTATATAATATGGTTTAAGATAGTATAATTAGGTTCAATTAAGTTAAGATAATCATGATGTGACACTTTGGCAACTAAAATTTAAAAAAAAATTGTCACATCATAGGCAGACAGGACGTGACATATTGACAACTTAAGGGGACAATAGTACATTTAGGTGTCTTTTCTTGTTTCTTACATGTAATTCAAAATTTTTAAGGTGTACAAGGATGTGACAATAAGGAGAGGTGTAGGCTAATGGATGGAGGGCATGGGTTGAGGGTATTTAGGTAATTTAGCTTATTCATTTCATATAAAACCAATTTCCACCCTTTTCCTTTCCATTTTTCTCATTTTGTTTTCTTCATTTATAACTTCCTCCAAGCTTCTTTAAACACTCTAATGGCTTCCATAAGTTTTCAAATGATTTTAAAATCCAAAGTTTTAATTTGTTTTAAATTTTCAAATTTGTTTTAAACTCCACCATCATCTCAAAACTCCTCCATTTTCCCTCTACTTTATTTGGTCGTAACTTCTTATATACCACACCAAATAAAGCTTTTTTTTTCAAAGCATGTATAATTCTAGTGACTACAACATTGTAGCATATCACTTGTTCTGATTTCGATATTTGCTACTCCAAAAACCCATTTCTTTACAGAGTCTTTTTGAACCTAGGAAATCAAGGCCAGAAATGGTCCTCCTTGTTTTGGTCTTAACTTCCTCAAAATTTAACCTTTTTGAGTAATTATTCTTTTAAAACGATAGAGTAAAGAATAATATAAAACTTTCCTTTCAACCACTTTTCCAAAATCCTAGAGGAAAGGGTCCAAAAGTCAAGAACAAAATGACCTATTTTTGAGTAGATTTCCTTGTTTTCCAAGCCTCCCGAGTTTCAAAGTATTTCAAGTTTCAAAATCTTCGATGAGTAAATTCCTTAACTTTTGTGGAAATAATTTACCTTTATATGTATAGTTGTTATATGGTTGTATATGTGATGATATTATTGGATTATCTTGTGGTTGTTATGATAATATATGTGTGTATGTGATGGGAATCTTAGAATTTGAAAATCAAAGTCTAAGTATTATGTTTGGGTTCGAAGGATGTGTGCTTGTTTATATGATGGTTATGGTTCATAGACTTTGGATTGGTTGTAATATAGAAGTGGAAAACAAGTTGGAAATTACGGGTATCCATGTCGCAATGGATGCAGTTTGGGAAATTGTACGATTTCAAAAAAAAATTAAGTGTTTTATTTTGAGTTGTTTAGGGTTTAAAACATGATGTCACATCAAATCTTTATTTAAATGTCACATCAAATCTTTATTTAAAGGTCACATCAAATCTTTATTTAGTTGTCACATCAAATCTTTATTTAGTACTCACTTCAAATCTTTACTTAATTGTCAAATCAAATCTTTATTTGATTCGAAGATAACCATTCACTTAATTATTTCTTAATTCATGTTAAATTTTAAATAAAGGTTGTTTAATTTAAGTTTAATTATTAATTAACTCTTAATTAATTAATTAAGGCTTAATTGAGATTAACTAGAGTTTAATTATAAATAAATATTTGTTTAATAATTAAGATATAAATTAAACTTTAACTTATTATTTAATTATTTTAAATTAAGGTAAATTTATTATTTAAGTTTTAATAAAGACTATTTAATTAATATTTAACTATTTATTTAGGTTTAAATTATTATTTAAAATTAATAAAGGATTAATTAGGGTTAATTATTTATTTAATAAATAATTATTATTTAATTATTTATTTTAGGTTTAATTTTTATTTAAGTTTAATTAAAGATTATTTAATTAATTAATTGAGAATAATTAATGTTTAATTATTTATGAAGGTTTAATTAATTATTTAATAATAAATAAAGGATTAATTTGGGTTTAATTAATAGTTAATTATTGTTTAACTATTTAATTAAATTAAGTTAAGATCCAATTTACATTAATTATGATTTAAATAAGGATTTAACTCATAATTGATTACTTAAAAAAAGTTTAAAGTTTTAAATCTTTTTGTTTTTAAAAGTAAAATTGTTTAAAGGTGCTTCTTTTTTCAAGTTGATTTTGAATACAAGTGATTCAAGTGTTGATACCATTAAGAAACCATATAAATATGGATGAGTTATAATGTAAATTGTTTAGTTATTTGGACATGTGTTAGCAGAATAAATCCCCATTCTGCTATAAATTGATCGATTGTTTGTTTGTTTGTGTGGACATGTGTTAGCATAATAAAATCACATTCTGCTATTAATTGATTGAATTCTTTGGACATCTGTTTAGTAGGACAAATCACCATCCTGCTATTATGTTATTTGGACATGTATATACTAGTTAACTTATACTGACATGTTATTCCCTGATTTGGATATGAGTTGTATTTACATACATGATGACTTATGTAAATAACTGTTAGGTAAATTGGAATTGAAATTGAATGGTAACTTAAATGAGTACCATTGGGATTACTAAGCCTCCTTTTGAATTTATAATGTATGGATTTGAATTAACTTAACTCTTTAATCAATTTAGGGTTGTAAAATTATAAATGATTTCAAAGCTATACTATTATTTTATAAGTTATTTATAAGTAATAACTTGTTTATAAAAAGAATTTTACTAAATAAAAGGGCGTACCTAACGTGTTTTACAAATGATATTTTCAAATGATATTTTATAAAGGAAATTGTGTAAAGGAGTTATAAAGAGAGACTTTAAATAGTTTAAAAATAGAAGAGATGTTATAAATCATTTTAGAGATTTTTGAAAGAGGCTTTAAATCTAGTTGGAAGTTTATAAAGAGGTTTGAATATAAAGTGAACTTATAAAAGATTTTAATAAGCGATAACTAAATGAGTTTATAGTAAGTGATGTTTTGAAAAAGGAATTGTTTGGCCATTTAATATGGAATTTTGAGAAGAGCGAGTTTTCCCAAAATGTTTTGGTAAACACTTACATTGTTTTTCCGTGTTTAAAAAGGAATGTTAAGGGTTTTGGAAAAGTGTTTTAGAAAAAGATCTTTCGACAAAGTTTTATAAAGTGATTTTATTAATTAAAGATTAATTAATAAAGTCTTAGAGGATCCCATATGAAATTTAATCAATGTTTGGTTGTTTTTTTATTTGATAGTCAAATAACCAACTATCAAATTTGGACCAAAACCTAACTTTGGAAATATATAGGAGAAACACGAAAATTATATGGTATAGTTACCCTCGGTGGTGCTATACTGTACGTATATATTCATTTTGTTCTTTTAGGTTAAATTATAAGAAAATCCGCCCACTAACGTTTAGGAGGTGAACTCTACTCTTATCTTTTATCTGCTTATTTTCTAAAGAACCGGGGTTGAGTTTACCTGAAATTATCGATAATTTTACGAAGAGACTGAGATCGGATATGTTATCTGAAAACCACTTCGATCCAACAAATGCGTTTCGAAGTGAATACATCGTGAAGAGCATGGAATCGAAGATAGAGATGTGAAGTGCAAGGGCTAATCGCTACTAATCCTGAGGGTGATTCCAAAAGGGATGTAGTAGGAATAGTGCCTTCCGTTTCATTCAGACCTTGAACGGACTTGTATGGATGAATGCTATCAGCACATTTTCATTGGATGGCAATGAGCATTTTTAGTGTGAATTTCTTGAAAGGTAATCGTAGCCTCAAGCCTCATCAACCGAGAATGATTGTAAATCAGGGGAGATGCAGTAAGGCTAAGTGGGTCGCACCCATTAGGGTATGTTGTCACCCTTCTAGATACATCTACATATTTATGGATTAGTTGTGCATGAGATCTCGGTAAAAAGGGTTGCAAAGCAACCAAGGTGATGACATATTCGGTACTATCCAGGTCAGGGGTATGACGGTCTTGTGTTGGCAGGGGATCCAGGTGAGGTCCTCGATACATTTTCTAAACATGTACGGTGATAGGAGGTACCCTAGTGCCTAGTCATTATATGAAATCCATTCACCAATACGTGCCTTTACAGTTTTGACTGTATAGCCTAGTATGTTGGAAATTAATTAATGTAACAATTTTGGCTATTTTAATAAGTATTTGTACTTAGATACTATTATAATATCACAGGATTTTTATATAAAAGTGGTTTGGTTATCGTAAGGTAAAAACCCATTCGTGTTTATGTGCGGCGTGGTCTTACGAGATACCTTTGATTTTTAAAAGGTTTTGAAATGTAATAATCAAGTTGTTTGAGTTTATTCACACCAGAGCCATGTCTGACCCGGAGTTTTAATTTCTTTCCCTAAAACTCTTGGGTGCTCAAATTTTTATGAGTAGCCAAATAGTTCGGGTTTTCCAAGAATGAATTTTGGAGGAGTTCGGAGCAGGAGGCTTCATCGATAGCTAGTTATTATCTTGTTTCCATTGTATACTATATACTTTATATCTTATGTATAAGGACAGGCTGTTATAACTGTCCTAGGTTAGAAATTGTATTAGTCTAACTCTGATGTATCATTTTTGAAATAACTTTGTAAAGAATTATGTTGATTAATATATTTTATTCCGTTGCGTTGTGAGACTCTATGTTTGTTTTTAGTTTCTTCTATCTTCTATCTCCTTTCTTTCCCATAACAATCTGTCTTTCTGGCACTTAGTTGTTCGGCACGTGAATACCGTAGATGTATTAGTGTTGACTTCTAGGGTTCGAAAAGGCGGGTTGTTACAAGCTGGAACAAAACGATATCAAATCAAATTTGAGTGTGAGTGAGAGAAATGTATATGTGAGTTTATTGTATATGAGAGTGAAAAAATGTGTTGTATTTGAACGTGTAAATATGATGAAAACTCAATGTGTACTATTTGAAATTGTAATGAAATTTGAAATTCTGATTTATTTCTTTCTTTCTGTGATATTGCAATGGTATTATAACAAATACGTTTAACAAATATATATATATATATATATATATATAATCTTCAAACAAAAACATAAATCATTGTACTCTACAGGACTCATATTTTTAATTCGTTAGAGGGACTTAGGAGCAAGAGACCTATGGCAAGAGGAACCATGGAATTCCATATTGTAAATGGAGCCACTATAGTTGTCGACGTAGTATGAGATTACCATGTAAAGCTTACTAGTGGACATGTTTTTATTTATATAATTGTTATTATTTACCAAACTTTTTTTGTCAACTAATTTATGTTTCCCATTTGACAAAAAACGAGTGTAGTTTATTTGTAATATAGTATTATGAATGTTTGTACCAAAAATGGGCACAACACTCTTCGGAAGGGTTTGAAGAGATAAAAATGAAGAAATTAAATGGAAAAAGAGGATTATCTAACAAACACTTCAAAAACAAATAAGAAAATACGCAGAAACATAGAAATTTAGAGTGGTTCAGCGTGTTGCCTACGTCCACTATGAAATTGATGATTTTATCGATGTTTTCTTGATGATTACAACTGATTACAGTAGATTACGGTGATGAAATTCGAGTACAACAGCAGCCTTGTAGCGCAAAAATGTTTTCGGCAGAGTCTGGACGTCAAAGAGCCAAAAGATCCCTTTTCTGTAGGCTCTGGGGTGCTATTTATAGGCGTAGGATGCAAATATCTCGCTCAGATCTCGGGAGACCTCTTCTAGCACGTGGGTGGGCCCACGCGATTGATCCCAGGCGATTTGCACTTGGTCCGTGATCGATACGAACGAATTTCGTATCGATCAAGATTTGGTCCAATCGAGTTGAAATTTGGCATGGACGTTCTTTGAGTTGTACATAAGCTCCTGTGAAAATTGCAAGTTATGATCGATGCAAGTTTGGGCTTTTCGGTTGTCGTTCTCTTCGCATCGATGCTCTTCGAATCAATCACTTTGTATCGATGACCATGCATGTTATGCCAGTTGACGTGGCGCTTGCTTTCAGGATCGATTCGAAGTTCATGTCGAATCGATCGAGTCTTCCCAATGTTTGCTCCTTGTTCGTATCGATTTGATTGGGTTTTGTTCGTATCGATCACAGTTGCTCTGTTCGTATCGATTGCAGTTGCTCTGTTCGTATCGGTTGCAGTTGCTCTGTTCGTATCGATCGTGTAGTCTTGCTCGTATCGATCGAAGTTGTTCCAACTTGATGGATACGAACAACGGATAGTGTGATGGATACGAACAGATGGGCGTGAGATGACATCGATGGATGGATACGAAGAGTCGATGTCTTATGGATACGAAGAAAGCCTTACCTTTGGTGGATACGAAGTGTGCCTGTCTCTTGATGGATACGAAGAAGACCATCTTCGATGGATACGAACAAGACAGTTGCTGATCGATACGAAGTGGACTTGTTTACTGATGGATTCGAACTGATCGATATGAATAAGGCCACCTCGGATCGATTCGAACATGATGGATATGAAGTGAAGTTGATTCTTTTGATTTGCGTCGATCATATCTTGAGCATACGAACTCCGATTGACTTGAAATTTGGAACGTTGGTTTTCATAGTTTCGCTTGTCATGTCTTGTCAATTGTAGCTCGATCCGGACTCGGGCAAAATTCATCGATATCCGTAGCGAACCTGCATATAACTGATCTTCGGGATGTACCCTCCTTGGTTTCCAGTCAAGTTCTTGGTATCACGGCCTTGCCAAATTTCGGGATAACATTTGCCCCCTAAAGTACGTCTTGTGAAAACATGACGTGCTTTGAAAAGCTGCAATCTTCATTTTGAATAGTTCCATCTGACTTATCAAACGGCTGTTGTATGATAGTGATCAGCTATTTGTCGTTGTAATCGTCATCAGGTGGAGATTCGACCTGTAAATTTTTTAAAATTTAAAAATTAGTCCAACATATATGCATATATGTTAATCTAACTCTTGTTAACGTTCGCACGTTTACAAGCCGTTGCCAGTTTTCTCGTAACGAATTCTGTATCGATCCTCTCCTGAATCGATATGAAATTCAAGTTGTAACAACGCTTAATGGTTGTTTTGGAGTGTCCCTTTGTATCGATCCTCTCTTGGGCCAATGTAAAGGGTCGAAAGAAGGATTTTGTATCGATGTAATTCATCTTGATGGATACGAAATAAACATTCGTATCGATAGATACGAGTTTCGGTGGACTTATGAGGGATACGAATAGAGCAGTTGGTTCTTCATGCATTGTTCGTATCGATGGCTATGAATCCTTGCAGTTCTCAAATTGATGGTTACGAAGTTGCAATTTCGTATCGATAGGCTAATGAGGGAATCGAACAGCTAATTCGTATCGATGGATACAAATCTTTAGGGGCTATAGCTCGATGGATACGAACAGTGCAATTCGTATCAATGTAATCCGAGAGTTTAGAAAAACCTTTGTTGCAAACTTCATATCGATAAAGCATGAGCTGTTGGATACGAACAACAAATTCGTATCGATACGATCAGAGACCTGTTCAAACCGGTTAAAATGACCGGGAGTCGAATCGTTTTTTTTTTACCTTTACCCCACGTCCATATAAATACCGTTAGGACTTAGAAGAACTTTAATTGCTTTCATTCTGTTTTCTGCCTTCGTGTCGATCAGAGCAAAAGAAAAACGAGAACTGCCTTCGCCCCAAATCGAATAACCCCACATTTCTTCGAACTAACTACTTCGATTAGGTAATTGATTGACAAATTCACATTAAAATGATGAGACTTAAGTTCTAACGCCATTCCTCCCATAATCGCGGCCGATTCTGGTTGCGAGGAGGCCGGAGGCGAGGCAAAGCAAGGTCGTGGAAGGAGGAGATGGAGCTCGGATCGATCTGGAGAAGAAGAAATCTGGAAGCCATTGTATCGATGATGGATAAAGGGTGAGTTCGTATCGATTCAGATGGAACAGGACTGCGTATCGGTTGGCAAAATTGTCTCGTTCGTTGGAGGGATAATGGGTCATTCGAATCGATCTAGATAATAGGACTTTGAAATGGTGAAGTGGAAGTCTTCGTATCGACTGACAATGGAGCTTTCGTATCGACTCGAGATGATCGATACGAAGGCCTCAGACTTGCTGATCGATACGAAGAGGTTACATTTTACCATTTCGAATTCTACTGTCTCTGATCGATACGAACTACGTGCCAGGGGATCGATACGAAGGTGGCTTAAGTGATCGATACGAATTCGAATCTATATCTCTGATGGATACGAACAGCTTCATCGATTGATGCGAACTTGAACTTTAATGATCGACTATGAGCTTAACTTTGATGATTTTGAAAACTCTTGTGCATTTGAACACCTGACTCCGACGAGCTTCACTCTGGCATAATTGGACTTGACCGTTGGACTGCATATTTGACTTCCCTTCGAAGCTCGTCGATGGAACGTGTAACTGAACACAATTTTAACAAACTATAATTCGGATCGGTCTCTAAAATCTAGATGGCACGGTTGTGACGGTCAGCGATGACGGTCACTCCAGTTGAATTTCGAAGTCTCGTCATTCGAATGTTTTCTTAGACTCTGTAGAATTTCCCAAGTAATTTACAGCATTGCACTACAAAACACATTCACGCACTTCACACTGGGGAACACTTGGGTTTTTATTGTCTAATGATGGTTTCTAATAAGTTGATTAGCTATGGAATCCACAAGTTCACAACAGCAAGAGCTTCAGGATTCATCTCCCTTTGTCCTAGAGATTCCGGCCACCGCGGCCGAAGTTATAGACCCAGCTCCGGATGAGTTTCCAGGAGCAACTTTCATTGCAAACCCGCAAGATTCAGTACCATCCAACATCTCGGAAGACATGTTGGGACGTATATGTCTAAGGTACGGTTTGTCATTGGACGATGTTCTATTACCGGGACCAAATGATAGACCGCACACTCCCCCAGAGGGGTTTACTGCCTTCAACCGCCATGCGTGCGCAGCAGGAACACTTCCACCTTTCAACCAATACATTAGGGAAGTGTTGTCTTACCTCGGAATTGCCCCATCGCGACTACATCCCAATGGATATGCTCTGCTGAACAGTTTATTTATTGTATTCATAGAGCATCTCTTTCGGCCACCGGCTCCTACAGAGATTAGATATCTTTTTAACATCAAGAGTAGAGGAGACAGCCTATCTTTTACATTCCTGGAGGCGGTCAGGAATTGTCAAGTAGTAACTGAATCCTGGACAAGGCTGAGTTACTTTAAAACAGAATGGTTCTACGTCCGATGCCCCCTAGGATTTGCCAACCGATGGTTAGTCAGACGTAAGTGTTACAGTCTTCTTCAAGAGTTATCCATATAATAGTAGTTGATGTAAACTAATATTTTCCTTTCATTACATCCGCAATTTCGCGACCTGAAGGCGGATACTTCAAAGAAATAGTAAGAGTCCTTCAAGAAGTTTCAAGTGAAACGAGGGACATCGATTCGGTTCTAACCGATAGAAATTTGAGAATCGTCGGACTGATTGAGAGGAATCAAAGCATAAGGCTTGAAGGGACACTGAGGGCGGCCCCGAAGAAGCGGTTGAAACGCAAAACACCCGGGGTCGTAATAACTGAAGGGGTTGACGAAGAGAGAACGCCCACGGATGATGAACTTGTAGCTGGGCCTTCGATCGGATTTGAGGAGAAAGAAGGAAGAAGAAAGGGCAAGGCCGTTGCTTACAAACGTCCTAAGTCTTCGAGGTGGAAATCAGTTGTGGTTTCCTTGCCGGTCCCGACATTGGAATCTCGGAGGCTCCTTCCTTGCCAACAGAGAGTCCTTTCGAAGGGCTTGCCGATATTTCGATTCTGGATTTCGTGTCACTTCAACACGACACCGGGTTGGAGGAGCTTGATAGTGCTCTTAACCTAAGCGAGTCGCTTTCTATAAGTGCGGCCGATATTTCCGGTTGGTCGGGGGGTTGCACATACATACACACTTCACGGCACTACACGATTTTCAATCATAAGTTGTTCAATTCAAGAAACCACTAAGTCTGCTTCTCTTTCTTTTTACAGGTGTGATGTCCGAACGAGGGTCGATGTTAGGAAGTCTTCACTCTGCTCACCGATCTTCTTCATATTATTAGTCACGTAGGAGGGAAGAAGATAGAAACCGCGATCACGGGTACTCTAACCAAGAACGTCAAGAGAGAGACATGGATAGGGAGTACAGACATCGATCCCGATCCCGCTCTCCTCCTCCTAGAATTCCTACGCAACCTTCGGGCCAAGGAAGACAGCCAGTGGAGCCCCCTCGTTACAAACCATCTTCGCATGCTCCTCGGTCCGAGTCGCAGCGCCATAGAACTGAGGTTGAGCCTCCCGTCGTTGTTGAGCAAGCTATCACTGAGCCCACCGGGGAAGGGGCTTTTAAAATTGCTCAGCTAAGGAAAGAGTTTCCAAACATATGCTTTGACGGCTATGTTTTTCCCCCTCATCTAAAGAGAATTCCATCGGAAGCGGAGAACACAATGCATGATTACATTTATGGCATTTACTCCCAGTACAAAGAGTGGGTGAAGGCGGTAGAGAATGCATCGAAGGTGGCCTTTGAGCGGGCTAAAATAATCGAAAAGTTAGAATCTGATCTCACTCAGAAGGACCACATCGTCCAAGTGCTTACTGATGAAGCCGAGTCCTCTCGGAAATCAGAGATAGAGGCAACCAAAAAAGCCGATGAGGCGAACTTGGCTATGGAGAGGATGAGGCAGACACACTATGCCTTGGTGGAGCAGATGGGTCACCGAAACACCACTGTCACAGCTGAACGGGACGCCGCTCTAAAAGAACTTGTTGAACTTAAAGCTAAATATTCCGAAATCATCAAGGAAAAGGATGACGCAAACAAAGCCGCCCAGGAGGCGTGTGAACAGGCTGTCATGCTTCAAGGTGAACGGGACGCGGCCACGGCTAAGGTCCGAGTGGTGGAGACTGAGGTCGAGGAGAAGGTTCGAATGGCTGAGTCTAGGCTAGAAGCTGATATCGAAGATCTCCTCATTGTTTATAATGCCAATGTTTTGAGGCACAAAGAGCTAGCCTGGCACGACAACTACCTGACTCATTTATACAACGCTTGGGGCCGATTGGTTGAGGAGGAGAAGGTGGTGTGTCTGGGTGAATCAATCGACGAGTTTGAGCTTGAGAATCGTATGTTAAATGAAGATGAACGAAAGATTCTCCACGATTCGATGACTTTGGATGAAAAAGAAAGGCTTGGCACCCAACACTTGGAGGTCGGAGAAGGTTCGGGTATTAAGCATCACGAAGTGAGTGCTGAAGTTCCTGCATCAACCCAACCTGAATCTGCACATGTAGTTGATCCCCAGCCCATTCCTGCCTATAATCCGGATCAGCCGCAGCTATCTCCGGCCAGAGAACAAGTTTCTGAGGTTGTTTAGCCGTCCACAAGCCAAATTGAGGAAGGTATTCTGAACATTCTATATGCTTATCTGAAGTCGGAGTCGTCATTTGAATTAAGTACTAACAGTTCTTCTTTTGTTTTTGTCCAGTGATTGATGCTGCACCGGTCATGCCTCCTGCCACTCAAGAATCACATCATATGCAGGAGGCAATAATAACTGAAGCAACCACCACAACGACCACGGCATCGACTGACGGAACGCAGGGGTGCACTCTGGTTTTCGATGAACAGATGATGGAGGAACTCCTCGGTCATCACAGCGATCCTTTTGCGGACCTGCCATTTGTTACGGGTGGAAGCACACCTGCTACTCGCTCTTCAATGCTAACCACTGATGCTCCCAACGAGGCCCAAGCAATTCGTGAAGAAGAAATATTGGCCGAAATCGACTATGAAATGGAGGCAGCGGCCCATGGTGGTAGTTTTGGAGGTGGGATGGCGGCACCTGGTATGGCTCCGTTAAGGATGATATCACCTGGTGGTACAGTTATTAACACCAGCACGCCTATCCCGCCCTCTATAGTCGATCCGGTTCCTCCGACTCCGCCTTCAGGGAACATTCCCGTTCATTTGAGCTCGGATGAGGAAGTTGATATCATGCACCTACTGGAGATAGGCCGCCGAAGGGAAAAGGCTCAAAAAGAAAAATAAGTGGCAGCTCCAGTGGGACCACACCGAAGGGAAAGCCGAAAAAGAAGAGAGAGTAGACGTGCTTCTTCGGTTTATATTTGGTAGACATATAGAAATCTATCTTCGTTTTTCTTTTATAGGCCGTGTATAGATGCGGGTTCGGCCCCTGCTAGTAGGAATTTTGGAATCAACCTGTACATAATTTCTTTTCACAAATAGTTGAAATGAAACTTTATTTTGTTTTGATCTTGATGTGAGTTTATTTTCTTAAGTGTTCCAGCATTTGAATTTTTCGTTCAGTACACTGGTGAAGTTTCAACTTTTGAATCTCGTTTGAGTTCATCTGTCAAGTCCTACAATCACGGCTAAAAGTCACGACCGGATATTAAGTTGAACTCTGATACTGTACTGCTTCAGCCAGTGATGGACACTTTAGTTCTACCCCTAGTTTTAGGGATGAAGTTTAAAGATCGGCTAGCGGTCGTATTTCGCTTTCAATGCAGCGTGCTTAGCATTGTTGGATTGATGTTGAAACAAGGAGATTTTGAGTGGTTGAATCGCACTCGCTCTTTTATTGATGATTGTATCCACGCTTCGGGGACTTAAGTTATTTTCACGGGCGATCAGCCACGTTTGTTTGACACTTATCATTTCGTCCGCACTCTGGGGACTTAAAAAAATTCGCGGGCGCTCAATTACACCCGACTTGAGTTTATACTCCGGTACACGGTCTGGGGACTTATAGTTGATTAACATTTTACAATCCAGTCCACGCTCTAGGGACTTGGAGTTGGTTGATGTTTACTTCCCGGTTTGCACTTTGGGAATCCAGATCGTCTAGATGTCTATACTTCGGTTCGTACTCTGGGAATCCGAAGTTAGGTGATGTTTTATACTCCGGTTCATATTTTGGGAATCTGGAGTTGGTAAACAAACGGTCAGTCACATCTGTTGTATGTTTTTGAATTTCGCTCGCACTCTGGGAACGAAAGGTGTATCGGGATCGTGGATGGTCGGATCACATCCACCCTGAGTTAACAAGTGAGGTCGTTAGATGGACGGGTCCACCCTCCTCAAACTTGGTTCAAATACGGGCGAAGTCGTTAGGTGGACGGATCTACCCTCTTCGAAACCATATTTGTAAGTTTATACTCCAGTTCGCACTTTGGGAATCTGGAGTTAGGTGAAGGATTGTCGTGTATCAATCCATTTTTGACTTTAGTGTGATGGCTTGTCCCCGAGCTTGGGTTTCACTTAGCGAGTGACCGGTCGTATCATAGTCACTCCCTATTTGAATAAATTTCACCATATGATGGAACTTAGCTCTCCGTGCATAGTGATGATCATATGAAGTATTTCAAGTAAATCACAGCTCTGGCTCGAAGAGATTGCATTTTATTGCTGAAATAAGAAAATACGGCAAAGTCAGTTGCCTTATTACAAATTCTAATTTCGAAATGCAGAAACAAATTGAAAATGAAAAATAGACTGAATAAATAAATAGAGCCTATTATGTGTAGTAGCGACGGAGACTCTCGCTGTTCCAGGCTCTCGGAAGAGTGAGACCGTCAAAGGTCGATAATTTGAATGTGCCATCTCCGAGATTTCGTTCAATAACATATGGTCCTTCCCAAGTTGGCTTCATATGCGAAGGGACCGGATAAATTCTTTTGAGTACGAGATCACCAAGTTCAAAGGTTCAGGGTCAGACCTTGGCATTGTATAATTGGGCGACTCGACTTCAATATGCGGTTGCCCTCAAATCAGCCTCTTCACGCTTCTCATCTAATAAATCGAGAAATTCAGCAAGTAATATAGTATTTGTCTTTGGATCATAGTATGTCACACGATGAGAAGGCACTTCTAATTCGACTGGAATAATAGCTTCTGAACCATAAGAGAGAGAGAATGGAGTGTGACCTGTCGTGGACTTGTGGGTGGTACGGTAGGCCCATAAGGCCATAGGAAGTTCATCGACCCATTTGCCCCCGGCTTTTTCCAATTGTTTCTTCAAAATGGATTTTATAAATTTATTAACAGCTTCAACCTGTCCATTCGCTTAAGGGTGTGCGACTGCGGAGAATTTCTTCTGAATGTGGAATCGTTGACAGAAATCCTTAAATTCGGCACTATCGAATTGGGTCTCGTTGTCAGTGATGATAGTACGTGGGAGACCAAATCGGCAGATGATGTTGCGCACTACAAAGTTGATCACCTTCTTTGTTGTGATTGTAGCAAGGGGTTCAGCTTCTGCCCACTTGGTAAAGTAATCAACTGCTACGATGGCATACTTCGCACCACCTTTGGCTAGAGGTAAAGAGCCAATAATATCAATGCCCCATACTGCAAACGGCCATGGGCTGACCATTTGAGTTATCTCAGTAGGTGGGACTCTAGGAATCCGAGCATGCTTTTGACATTTATCACATTTCTTAGCATAATCTACTGCATCACGGTTTACAGTCGGCCAATAGTATCCATACCGGAGTACTTTCTTAGCAAGTGCTAGCCCCCAGGTGTGATCGCCACATTCTCCTTCGTGTACTTAATGTAATACTCGTTTGATTTCATCGTGAGCGATACACCGGAGTAAAGGAAAAGAGTATCCTCTTCTATACATAACTCCGTTTTGAATGGTGAATTAAGAAGCTTTTCGAAGAATTTGTCTCTTTTCACTCCTACGCTCTGGTAGGGTTCCGTGCTCGAGATAATTTCTGAATGGAGTCATCCATGATTCCCTTTTGGAAACGACATCAAATATCCAATCAGATTCCATCTGATCAATGCTTGGCGAAGATAATATCTCTACAGGAACATGTCCCATTTGTTGTGCCTCGTCTGTACTGGCTAACTTTGCTAATGAATCAGCTTTCTAGTTGTGTTCTCATGGTATGTAATAAATAGCATAATAGTCAAACTGATTCAATGTCTCCTGAACCTAAGCAAGGTAAGCGGCCAGTCTTCGATCTCTGGCTTGGTACTCCCCTCGAACTTGACACACGACCAATTGCGAATCACGGTAAATTTCCACCGCGATGATCCTTAAATCTCTAGCAAGTTTCAATCCGGCCAGTAGGGCTTCATACTCAGCTTCGTTATTAGTTGCATGGAAGTTGAACTTTAGAGCATAACATATAGGTCGACCTTCAGGAGTTTCAAGTACAACCCCTGCACCTGAGCAACAGTCATTCAATGCACCATCTGTATGTAGCTTCCAGATATACTTGGGAGATTCACTGGTTTCAGGCAAGTCCTCTGGGATGGTAAATTTGGCAATGAAATCTGCTAGGACTTGTCCTTAAATGGCTCGCCTTGGAGTGTAAGTAAGGTCAAACTAACTTAGCTCGATATTCCATTTGAGTAACCTACCAGACGTCTCAGGACGCGTAAGGACCTGTCGTAACGGCTGGTCGGTGTAAATGGTGATTAGGTGAGCTTGGAAATACATACAGAGCTTCCTTGAGGCAATAACAAGACAATAAGCCAATTTCTCTAGCTTAGGATAATTTCTCTCAGCTCCGGTAAGCCGCTTGCTTATGTAGTAGACCGGCTTTTGTATTCGGTCCTCCTCCCGAACTAGGGCAGCACTGATTGTGTTTTCTGATACCGCCAAGTAAATGTACAATTTCTCGTGATCGATTGGCTTTGACAAGATTGGCAGTATGGAGAGATGTTGAATTAGTGCTCGGAATGCGTCCTCACATTCTGTAGTCCATTCAAAGTTTCGTTTACCTTTTCGGATCAGATCGAAGAAGGGAATGCATTTGTCAGTGGACTTTGAAATGAACCTTCTCAATGCTGCTGCTTTCCCGTTAAGACTCTGGACTTGCTTTATAGTTCTCTGGGTTTCAAGATTTCTGATCGCCCAGATCTTTTCGGGATTGGCTTTGATTCCTCGAGCATTGACGATAAACCCAAGGAATTTTCCGGATGCTACCCCAAAGTGACATTTCAATGAGTTGAGCTTCATTCTGTATCCTCGGAGGATATTAAACATTGACTCCAGGTCTCTGATGTGATCGGTGGAAAATCGCGACTTGACTATCATGTCGTCTACATACACCTCCATGGTTTTTCCAATCTGGTTAGCGAACATTCGATTAACTAACCGTTGATAAGTTGCCCCAGCATTCTTGAGTCCAAAAGACATAACTTTATAGCAATAGAGTCTCATATTGGTTACGAAGCTGGTATGCTCCTGGTCGGGTAAGTGCATGGGTATTTGATTATAGCTAGAGTACGCATCCTTGAAGGATAAAAGTTCATGTCCGGCCGTTGAGTCTACAAGTTGATCAATTCGTGGAAGTGGAAAACTATCTTTGGGGCAAGCTTTATTCAAGTCTGAGTAGTCAACACATGTTTTCCATTTCCCATTTGGCTTTCGAACAAGTACAGGATTGGATACCCATTCCGGGTATAATGCATCTCGAATGAATCCATTCGTCTTAAGCTTATCTACCTCTTCTTTAAGGGTGGCAGATCTCTCTGGATCCATACCACGCCTTTTTTGCTTGACCGTGACGTACCGTGGGTCAATATTCAGCGTGTGGCTTGGATGTCCGGCGAGATCCCACACATATCAGAGTGCATCCAGGCAAACACATCAAGGTTTACCCGGAGAAATTCAACCAATTCCTCTTGCATTTGTTGGCTTAGATGAGATCCAATCTTTATCATCTTCGAGTCATCATTATCGTTGATTGGAACATCGATCGTCAGTTCGGCCGGAGAAGCTTGACTGTCTTTACTTTCATCTTCACTTTCGGTATCTCTCGGGTCAAGATCTCTTTGGAATGGTTGGGGTGCCCGGGCCCAGGCGCTAATTGTCAATTATCCGCAAAGCGGACGCAGAGAGATTCCTCTACGCCCTTTCCTTTTTCTTTCCGCTGCGCCTCGCGCAGCTCAGCAACGTAACAGGCTTGCCCTACGGCCTGATCCCCTTGAACAACTCCGACACCATTGTCGGTAGGGAATTTCAAAGTCAAACACCATGGGGCGATGGCAGCCCTGAATTCAGCTAGGGCTGGTCGTCCCAAGAAAGCATTGTATGGGGAGTTTATATCCAAAACAAAAAACTGTAGTATCCAGACTCTCTGGCGCTCACCAATTCCCAGCTCCACTGGCAATTCCACCACTCCAGTGGGTATAGTTGCACTCCCATTGAAAGGTGAATGCGAGACTGACATGGCCTCAAGTCTTTAGTCTCCATTCTCATCTGGTCGTAAGCTCGTTTAAACAAAATATTCACAGAGCTTCCGCTATCTACCAAGATCCTCTTCATCCAAGCAGGACCTACTTGAGCTGATATGACTAGCGGATCAATAGTGGGGGCTTCGACCCTGTCGGCATCCCGACCTCGAAATACGATGCCATCTGCCATCGTTCTTTGCTGTTTGGCCGGAGCCCCATCTTCAGGATTACTACAACATTCAAAGTCTGCATGCCTGATAGAGCTGGCATACGACTCCATTTCCTTCCAGCTTCGGTCTACTGGATGACGACCACCACAAACAGTGTTTATCACCAACCTCCCGCCAGTACGAGCGGGTTCCTCCTGTCTAGCCGGATTCGGCACATGATTTTGATTCGATGGGCCCGCACCTCCAAACTAAGGTGCCCGAACAAACTGTTCTAACTTCCTTTCTCTTATCAACTTTTTGATGAGATCCTACAAGTGACGGCATTCATTTGTGTTATGGCCATAGCTTTCGTGGAATCTACAAAATTTTCCCGTCTGAATTTGCTTTTCCGATGACTGTTTCGGAGCAGGCTTTTTGTACTGAACAGTATTGCAGGTTTGTAGATTTATGTTCTCCAGCGACGTATTCAGAGGAGTATAATTATCAAACATTGGAGCTCTACGCCCTGGACCACGGTTCTGATCCCGTTTTCTATTTTGGTTACCACTGCCTTTTTGCTGATCTTGTTTATTCTGAATATTCAATTGCACTTTTCCGGAACTCTCCCCGGATTATTTAACAGCAATATTACTTTGAACTCCTTCCACACTAGGCCCCGCATCATCCTTCTTCCTAGACTGTTTTGCATCCTCCATTCTCAAGAATTGGGCTGCCTTGGAATAGAAACGGTCCAATGATGTGGGGGGTTTTCCGGCCAACCAGTTACCGAAGTCAGAATCGGGTTCAATCCCCTTAGTCACTGCCATGAGAATACAGTTATCATTTGGGTTGCTGATCTTAGCACATGCAGCATGAAATCTCTCTAAATAACGCCTGAGTGTCTCTCCAGGAACTTGAGTGACACTAGATAAAGTATTAACATCCTTCGGTCTCGCGACATGCATACGAAATTGCTCAATAAATTTTGTTTCCAACTGATCAAAGCATGAGATAGATCGAGGTGGCAGTCGGGTAAACCACATAGTCGCTATGCCCCTAGTGAAATCAAGAAGCTTCGGCACTTGACTGCATCATCAATTCGTGCAGCATTCATCAACCATTCATACTTCAGAATATGTTGATTAGGGTCAGAGTTCCCTTCATAAACGGGTAAAGTCGGCATCCTGAATCATCGAGGTGGTTCAGCATAAAGTATCTCATCAGTAAAAGGAGTATGACTCCGAGAGATTCCCCAGCCGTCATTGCTAAGCCCTTGACTTTCACGGATCATTTGACGGATCATTGCTGACAGATCGGGCATCTGGGCATTTTGAGCAGGCTGGGCCAAGGTGTGGTCGGGTTCCATAATGCGAGGAGGGGCCGGTCGCTGTCGACGGTCTGTGTCTCGCCTCCTTGGCTCTATGTCTTCGGGGACGTAAGGCTCAGGGTGGTATTCACGCTGGTGATGGTTCAGATCTGTCCGATTTTGGACCTCAGCATCTAAATCAGTGGCTGTTGTGGTATGGTTATCAGTAAAATGATGTGGGGTAGCGCCTCCTCAGGAGAAGGGTCTAGTTTGACGGCTGGTTGACGGGCCAGCTCTCAGTTGCCCAACATTCAAGGTGTGTTGATGCCCAGTGGCCTGTGTGTAACTTCCGTCTAGCCTTGGGCATGTAGACCTGTGATGAAAGTCAGAAGAGGCTGAACTCTCGGTGGAAGAATAGGAAGCTTGATCCCTCTTAGATCTCCTTCGTCGCTGACGGTTCAGTTGGTTGGTTAGTTCTACATTAGCACGGAGCTGCTGAGTGAGCTGTTGGCGGCTCTGAGTCAATTCTTGCATCAATATCTGAAATTCTTCTCTGGTGATAGGGTCGTATGGATCTGACGGTCCGGTAGCATTCTGATCAGTTGGAGGCAGTTGTACGGGATTCTGTCTGTCCCGTCCTTCAGGATCTGCAGCTGTGGAAGTGGTCCTTGTGTTAACCATGGTGGATGATGAAGCTCTCTCCTAGACTTGTAGCAAATCTGAATAGGATGGAAGAACTTCTGAAATTGAGATCTGGATCTTCTCCTTGGATGTTTGCAATCCGGTATAGGCAGTAGATCCAACGAGTAGAAGGAAAAAACTGGGTTTTTTTCTCGGTGAAAGCACCAAAGTGTTTGTACCAAAATTGGGCACAACACTCTTCGGAAGAGTTTGAAGAGATAAAAATGAAGAAATTAAATGGAAAAGGAGGATTATTTAACAAACACTTCAAAAGAAAATAAGAAATACGCAGAAACACAGAAATTTAGAGTGGTTCGGTGTGTTGCCTATGTCCACTATGAAATTGATGATTTTATTGATGTTTTCTTGATGATTACAACTGATTACAGCGGATTACAGTGATGAAATTCAAGTACAACAGCAGCCTTGTAGCGCAAAAATGTTTTCAGTAGAGTCTGGACGTCAAAGAGCCAAAAGATCCCTTTTATGTAGGCTCTGGGGTGCTATTTATAGGCGTAGGATGCAAATATCTCGCTCAGATCTCGCGAGACCTCTTCTGGCACATAGGTGGGCCCATGCGATCAATTCCAGGCGATTTGCACTCGGTCCGTGATCAATACGAACGAATTTCGTATCGATCAAGATTTGGTCTAATCGAGTCGAAATTTGGCATGGACGTTCTTTGAGTTGTACGTAAGCTCCTGTGAAAATTTCATAGCATTTGGACTTGTGGATTGCAAGTTATGATCGATGCAAGTTTGGGCTTTTTAGTTGTCGTTCTCTTCGCATCGATGCTCTTCGAATCGATCACTTCGTATCGATGACCACGCACGTGATGCCAGTTGATGTGGCGCTTGCTTTCAGGATCGATCCGAAGTTCATGCCGAATCGATCGAGTCTTCCCAATGTTTTCGCCTTGTTCGTATCAATTTGACTGGGTTTTGTTCGTATCGATCGTAGTCGCTCTGTTCGTATCGATGGAAACGGCTCAGTTCGTATCGATCCAAGTTGCACTGTTCGTATCGATCGTGTGGTCTTGCCCGTATCGATCGAAGTTGTTCCAACTTGATGGATACGAACAATGGATAGTGTGATGGATACGAACAGATGGGCGCGAGATGACATCGATGGATGGATACGAAGAGTCGATGTCTTATGGATACGAAGAAAGCCTTACCTTTGGTGGATACGAAGTGTGTCTGTCTCTTGATGGATACGAAGAAGACCATCTTCGATGGATACGAACAAGACAGTTGCTAATCGATACGAAGTGGACTCATTTACTGATGGATTCGAACTGATCGATACGAATAAAGCCACCTTGGATCGATTCGAACATGATGGATACGAAGTGAAGCTGATTCTTTTGATTTGCGTCGATCATATCTTGAGCATACGAACTCCGATTGACTTGAAATTTTGAACGTCGGCTTTCATAGCTTCGCTTGTCATGTCTTGTCAATTGTAGCTCGATTCGGACTCAGGCAAAATTCATCGATATCTATAGCGAACCTGCGTGTAACGGATCTTCGGGATGTACCCTCCTTAGTTTCCAGTCAAGTTCTTAGTATCACGGCCTTGCCAAAAGGCGGGATAACAATGAATATCTGTTATGGTAATAAAACTGTTTTTTGGTACTCCGAGTAATGACATTTATATACTAATATTAATCATATATTTTTGAAAATAATGTCATGCCTAAAAAATGAAAACTATCTTTAGCATTATAGATTAGACTATATAAGTAAGAAATGATTAAGTGAGTTAAGAAACTAAGAGTTTCTACCATCGTTTAATTATGATACATTTGGTACTTGTACATTATGTATTAAAGAAAAATGGCCAAGCACCCATTTTGTGGGAGCCATCAAACAACTAATGAACTCTTAGGACTAATACATATAGATGTATGTTGTTCTATGTCTAAAACTACCAAAGGTGGAACCTCTAACTGTGAGTCCCTAAATGTGATCCTCTTCACAAGGAATTTTACACAATGTGGGATATGTATGTTACCTTAAGACACTGATGCAGAATGGATCTTAACGCTATTAATACACTAAAGGGGGTGGAAAGTCTAACAACTATTTAAAATTTAACTTGCGATATTAAAGTTTATCTACTCAGATTGGTAATCAAATCATAAAAAAAGCTGATAATCAGAGATTAAATATAAAGTAAAGTAAAAGAAATAAAATAAATGACACCAGGATTTATTATACTGATTCGGATATCCAATCCTATATCCAGCCCTGTATTCCTCGTATAGAATTCCCACTATAATAACTTGTTTTCCGTGAGTGTAAAGTACACCTTTACAATCCTGCAATTCAATGGTTGGCATGATACACCCTTGCTCTTGACTTTTCTCGGGTGGCAAGAACATATTTCTCTTTTCAATCAACCGTAGATTATGGCAAGTAGTTGTATCTTTAATGCATATTCTTGCAGGTTCAATACAATGATCATATGAGCCTCCAATAGCAATATATTTTTAAAATCAATAAGGAATAAGATAAGATCAGAGAGAGGATGATTGAGTATTCAAGTACAAATTCTATGATCTTGTGTAAGTCCTTGAAGAATAAAAGTGAAAGAGTATGAATTTGCAAAGAGAGTGGAAGAATATCAATAGATATTTCTAAAAAAGATATAGAGATGGATGAGTAAGAAAATGAGAGAATTGTATATAGAAATTTGATTTTCAAAACCTTTACACAGAGAATGAAGAGACATGAATTTTGGAAAAAAGATATATGGAAGTGACAATTCATTTAAATTTGAAAACCTATCCACACTACAACAAAAATACTCTATTACAACGCCCTATTTACAACGGGCATTGGATGCCCGTTGTAATAGTAGGCTATTACAATGGTCCATTCAGGCCCATTGTAATAGATGCCCTATACAACATCTTTTACAATGGGCAATGACTGCCCGTTGTAAAATTGGTATCTATTACGACGGTCCTTTTATGCCCATTGTAATAGATACCAATTTTACAACGTCCCCCCAAAAATTTCACAGCCCGCCTTTTGTTCCCCCGAAAATTAAAATAACAAATTACTCCTTGCCTCTCACGCTCCCAAATCCAGACCCTCGTTCTCAAAATAATTCTTAAATCGACAAAGCCAAGACCACTTCTGTAAGCTCCTCCGCTGCAAGCTCCTCCAGCTACAAGCTCTGTCTCTACAACCCTAATTCTTCGTTTTTGAGGGTGCCGCGACAATTTGAAGAGGTTGAGGTCGCTACAGTAAGGTGATTCAATGTTTTGAAGTACGAAGAGGCGATTCGATTTTGGGTGTGGTTTGCTTGACTAGGCGATGGGTTTGGGCATTGGAAGGCACAGTTCGAGGTGATGGTTCGTGAGGAGTTGCGATTGTTGTGTTTTTGAAGTTCGTAGTTGCTGGTGGTGGTTGAATTAGAGAGGAAGTTCCCAATATTCCTTGAATTGTTTGATAAAATGCTTGAGACACTTACAATGTTATTTATTTTTCTACTTCTACAGATCACTCTCCAGTTAATAATACCTTTTGCGATAATTCCAAGAAAGTTCACCATGATTCTACCTCTAGTCACAAGGATGGTAAATATATGAATACAATATCATATTTCATTTCTTGTAAACTATACAGAATAACAGAATCTTGAGTAAACTATTTGAGTGAACTTTGAATAAGATTTTAGTGTTCTAGTGTTTTATGCTTATTAAATTTGTAGTGCTTTTGCATATCACTTTATTTACTTAATTATTTGTTTACATATGAAAATATCACCATGAATTACTTAAGTTCCATTAATTCAGTTATAAGTTGTTCTTCGAAATTCTTTCACAGTCAACCCTCTAGGTGCACCACTGTCTCCATATAGGTGAATAAACATTCCATGAACGTAAAATTTTATTCTCATTTTGTAGTGTCACAATAATGCTTATTGCAACTCTACTTTAGACATTATGATGACAAACCTACCGAGGTAGGGTGGGGATTTCTGAATTGTCCGTATGTGCCAATGTGAGAAAGGTATGTTAATTGTTTCAAATATTATATGGTTATTTCTTTGCTAATAGTATGAATGATCTGTATTAAAAGCATCTCAGTCACATTATAACTTCAATATAAAAAACGCTTCATCTGTAAACCTTTGTGTGTGCGCCTATGCAAGCTTTTCCTGTATTGAAAACATCTTTGTCATTACTTTAATTTATATAAACATTTCATGTTTATTTTTGATTAGCAACACAAAGGATAGTTGATGGTCCATTAATGAAAGACCGGAGAGGTGGACGAGGTGGTGGTCAAAATATCATCCCCAGCTCAATCTGTGCTGCTACGATGAGAGTAGATAAAACAGAGGAGCGTCTGTTTTTAAGAAGGACGTAAACAACATCTTCCTTTTTTTATACAACTCTGCCATCGTTTAAACTATACAGAATAACAGAATGATGAAGGGAGACATGACACATGGTGCTATTGCTAAGTGGAAGGCTAGGCTTCTATATATACAAAATACACAAGACCCAACTGTTTCAATCAACGGGTAAAAAAATCAACTATTTCAATCAATGGGGTATTACAGCTAGTATTGATATATTAATCGTCGATTTGTCATTCGTTCTTTTCGGTGTAATCAGTCTTATACTCTCCATGAACCACTTGGGTGAAATGTTGCATCTTTTGTTTCATTTGTTCAGTAAGCATTGTATTTTGTTTATTTTAACTATTTAACAATGTTTTATGGCCTGGACAGATGGTATATACAGAGCATTGGATGTTATTGAAGGCATATAACCAAGGATGTAGAAGAACAAACAAAAACGAAGTTTTTTCTACTTGCCTTTAGTTTAATATTTCTCCATTCAACTTCTACTTGCCTTTTGCAAATATACCTTTCTCAATTGTAGGCACTGTGGTTAGAGGAAGTGATGCACAGTGTGACAGATGTGTGCACTGTTGTGGCAGTCTGGTGTTGATAGGATGGTGGTCGAGGCTTTGATGTTTGAATGGTATGATGGTTGTCGAAGTAATGATGGTTGAAAGATATTTGCTTGTTGTTGTATCGGTTTGGGATGAAGAGTGGCAAATGACAGTGGTTAACTGTTGGATGTCGATGCAGTTTGAAGTTGGATGAATTTGTAGAAGGAAATGTGGTGGTAGAAGGAGCAGTTTTGTTGAGGAAGGATTTGGGGAGTAGTCAGATTTTTGGACAGCAGCTATGTGGATATGTTGATATGATTCAGAGGTCGATATGTATCAGTTTGATGATGGAGTGACCACTGTTGACAGTGTAGTGCAAGGCGGATATGGAAATGTATAGGTGATGTAGGCTGTTGATGATATTTGGAAGGGAGATGGTTGTGATAGTATGGAAGGTGTACTGCTGTGATAGTTGTGTCGAAGCAGGGGATTGTGAAATTATGGAGTTAGCAGGGGGCAGTGAAAGGCGATTATGTTGGTCTGTGTGTCTTGGTGGTTGGGTATGCACAGAGAAGTGCAAGTATGTAGGTCGGTTGTTCATCGACTGTGTGACAGTGAACTGGCGGTTGATTGTGAGGGAATGGGAGATGGCAGTTACGGTTGCAGGTCGGTGAAGAAGTAGAGTGTTGTATGAATAAAAAGAGGAGTGTTGCTTGTGAGGGATTGGGAGATGTCTTATTGTGTTTTTCCCTTTTCTTTTCCTTAATATTTGTAGCGGACTGTTATGTGTTAATGCTTTATGTATTTGGCATGTAAACTTATCTAACTTTTTGGAGTGTTAGAATTCTATGACTCTAGCTTTTAGTCTTTTCGTATGTGATTTTAATTATTTTACGACAATATTTAGTATTAGTATGGATGTATTGCATGGATGCTGTTGTCATTTTTTTTAAATTTGCATTTATTTTGCAACGGGCAATGTGCGTTGTTATATGAGCCCATTACAATGGTCACTGCACGTTGTTATATAAGATTTTTACAACGGTCACTACATGTTGTTATATAAGATTTTTACAACGTGCTTTGCCCGTTGTAAAATGTGGTGGATCTATTACAATGAGGCCTATTACAACGGGCACATGCCCGTTGTGAAAACCATATTACAACGGGCATTGCCCGTTGTAAAAGGACTGTTTTGTTGTAGTGCCAATGATTACTATGTTGATGTATGGTTCATGGGTATGTCGACATATTCTCTCTCTGTCGACATATGGTCCAAGGATATGTCGACGTGCACTTGTTTATTTTTGAAATACACTTTATAAAAGTAGTTTTGATCTTTATAAATTTAAAAAATAATATTGTACTTCTATAAAAAAAGATATTAAAGATGAAAATAGTAGTAAAAAAGAAATATCAGTGAAATTTCCTACGGGGCCTTTAACAAAATATAAGACTTGAATAGACTTACTAACACTTCAAATATCTCTACTGGTAAGCACTTGTATTCCATTCATCTTGAGTAAGTTTACTCTTCTATTTTCTTTGATTAATCTTCATAAATACAATTCATTTGCTTCTACTGAGTTCTTGTTTATCTCTATAAAATGTGTTCATAATATATTTGAAAATACTACACAACCTAGAGAACCATTAATAATAACATTTATATGGTTGTTATCGTTAAAATCAATACTAAGGTTCTTACCAATCTCCTTTTTTTGATGATGACAACCATATAAATATTTAAGAGATAAAATATAATATTTTATACCTGACTCCCCCTAACTCTATGCACTCCCCCTGTCATTTTTCATAGTATATTTATACATTTTCTCCCCCTTTGTCATCAATAGAAATGAGAAAAAAGAATCAATTTAGCATAACTAGACAATATGTATAAGTTTTGTTTATATAGTAGTATATTAAATATATAAATAAAACTCATGAGGGGAATCAAAATCAATACTTTAAAAGCATTAGAAAAAAAAGATTTTTAGAATTGCCGACCTTATTGATGCCAATAACATATCCTTTTGAATTATCTTCGAAGTTCACGATTGCACCATCTTTGTACATAATATCGCTTGGTATTTGTGGATGTCCCTTCATATACTTTGAACATCTATTGTCTAGTATCCATTTTTTCTTCTTTATAATTATTGCATTGTTTGATACCTGAAAATACGAAATATTCATACTGGTACCCTGATTTATTTTAGAGTCCATGAGGTTAAGTTTTGGAAGGCCAAACCCAAGAAAAATTTGAACACCCTTTAAAAATATAATTATGAGATGAATTAGCATCATTAATAAAATCATCAATATATTTTTCTTGGTTTTTCTAATTAATAGGAACCTGAATACTTAAATAATATTTGTTCATGTGTCTTGTTAAAGGTTTTTTCTTTCATAGATTTTGAAACATTATAAATTATAGAAGTACTTGAATTTCTATAAAAAGTGGATTTAGATTTTACTTGAAATCTTGTACAAACATTAACATTTTTACTACACACGAAAGCATATCTAGTGCTATTTCCACAATTAGTTTTATTGTATCTTAAACCAAAGGTCTTGAATTTGATGAAATTGAATTTAAACCATTTTGACCTTTGTTAAATTTTATGGATTTTTTATCAAGCTCATCGAATTTGATTTTAAAATCAAAATTTCTTTCTAGAAAATTCATTGCTATTTTTCAAAGTTTCTATTTCTATAATTAATTCAAATTTATCATATTTTAAAGTATAATTCTCATTTTTAAGAGACAAAAATTATTTACCTTAATTATTAAACGAAATTAGCAATTATCATTTAAAATTTCAAATGACCAACGTCTAAATCATTTTCATTTGAAAAATCGGTTAGTATCAAGATGTTATTCTTCATTTTAGAATTTTCATTTTCCAGTTCTACAATCTTCTATTCACAAGCTTTTAATTTTTCTAATATAATATAATTTAGTTTTCATACTTTATCAAATTTATTTGATAATATATCATATTGACTAGATAATTGACCATATGAATCACGAAGTACTTTATAGTTTGTAGTTGCTTTGGTAATAGCAGCGCTCTTTTCCATGCTTACAATTTCCTGACCGGATCCTGTTTTGGCCACTATTCTAGGATGTTGTTACGAGTATAACACCAGGCTCTGACACCAAGTATGAGTCCCTAAATGTGATTTCCTATATAAGGGATTTAACACACACCAAATGTGAAATATGTGGGTTACCTTAGTACATAATGCAGAATCGATCTTAAGACTATTAATACAAAAGAGGGAGGTGAATAGTTTGTCTCAACCATTTAAAAGTTAACCTATGAAATTAAAGTTTATCTACTCAGACGGTAATCAAATCACAAACAAAGCACATATTCTGAGAACAAATATAAAGTAAAGTAAAAGAAATAAAGTAAATGATACCAGGAACTTTTATATTGGTTCAGATATCCAATCCTACATCCAGTCATATACTCTCCATATAGAATTACACTACAGCAACTTGCTTTCCACGGGTGGAAAATAACCTTTACAATCCTGCAATTCCACAGAAGGAAAGTTACACCTTTCCCCTTGACTTTCCTCGGGTGGTAAGAATACCTTTCTCTTTACTATCAACCATAGATTATGGCAAGTATTGTATCTTCAATACAGATTTTACAGATTGAATACGATAATCCTATAGACCTCCAATAGCAATATATCTTTGAAATCAGTTAGGAATACGATGAGACCAGAGAGAGAATGGTTGAGGATTCTGATACAAATTTTATGATCTTGTGTGGTTTACCAATCCTTGAAGAATATATGTGAAAGAGTATTGATTTGCGAAGAGAGTGGAAGAATATTAATAGTTCTTTATCACAAAAGTATAGAAATGAAAGAGAAAGAGAAAATGAGGGAATTGTATATAAAAAATTGTTTTTCAAAGCGTTTATATAGAGAATGAAGAGATATGACTTTTGGTGGAAGGATAAGGGAAGTGTCCATTCATTCAAATTTAAAGATATGTCAAACAGACACTAAGTCAACGTACAGTCCATGGGTATGTCGACATATCCATCCCTATTTAACATATGGTCTAAGGATCTATTAATGTATTCTTTTTATTTTTGACAAATGCTTTATAAAAATTATTTTAATCTTTATTACTTTAAAAACTAATATTTTACTTTTATAGAAAGAAATTATAGATGAAAATGTAGTCTAGTAAAAGAGAAATCAAAGATATTTTCTACGTGGTCTTTATAAAAAGTTTAAGACTCGAACAAATCTACCGCACTTCAAATATCTCTGTCAATAGAGCATTTGTGTTCCATTCATCTTGAGTCGGTTTTGGTCTTTCATTTCCTCTGATTATTCTTCATATGTATAATTTATTCGCTTTCACTGAGTTCTTATTTATCTTCATAAAATTTCTCCATAATATACCTAAAAATACTACATGACTTGAAGAAACGTTAGTAGTGATTTTTATATGGTTGTTGTTATCAAAATCAATATAGGGTATTAATAATCTTTCCCATTTTGATGATGACAACTGTTGCTCGAATTTCATGCAAGGGTGAAATGGGTCAGCCCGTATGGTTCCAAAAGCCGATGCCTCAGCTAGTATTCCAACTTGCATCTCGACCCACATGATTCAAGAAGCCTGCACCGAACTCGAACTACTTAGTTCCCATAATAAAGCAGCCCATCATACGTCAATGCTCACCTAAGCTGTACAGAGCACATTCGGTCATCAATGAACGATGACAATTGTAGCGATTCAACATGCAAAATGGTCCTCAACAACCGAGCGGTCCAGGCAATGACCTCGCCCGTACCCCGAACGAACTTGTTAACGTCTTCCCTTTTCCTTGACAATGTCCAATGCTTACCTTCCACCTTAACTGCCTGCAACTTCTAAAGCCCTCTTGGCTTGACTCTACACTCTATGACCACAAGCGCCTAACCACCCATGCAAAAAGAAGCAACCATTGCATTGTTTCTCTAAAATCTGGCACGTACTACACTATTCATCTAACAAAAGCAACACTATGTGGTAACCACTCTTGGTTCTTTGTTGCTATGCTGGCATAGCATCTTTGCACAATCACACCCTAATGTTATGTTGCTTGACCCTAATCAAGGCATGCTTCACTACTGACTGCCAACTGGAGATCATCTGAGTCATACAATCCAGTTGGCATCCTAGCTTGCACACAATCAGCCAAACAACCTAATCAATGGCCAAGAGCGAATTTTGGACCTTAGCAGCGCAATCACGGCTATCCTATGCATTTTCCAGTAGTTATAAATACAACATATCGTGCATGTGTTAAAAGATCAGATTTTTTAAAGCTCTTAAGCATTTTAAATTTTCTTGTCATTGTCTCTTTAATTCAGGCTATTGTAAGAGAAACAAAGTAATAAGAATATACTCATATTAGACGTAGATCAACTTAGACTAAACCACTTTACACCTTATGCCTCGCTGCTTATTGCATATTTATTTCATCATTTTTAGTTTTCAAATCAAGATATTAGTGAGTTATCTTCGCTAATATCAACTCTCGACTATAATTGCGAGGGTGGCTAAATTTTTAATCAATATTTTGGCGTTAGAAGGAGGGCTTTCCCTAAAAATACTCATTTTTATTCACTTTCTTCCCTACAATCTCTTTTCACATTCACACCATGCAAAACCATGGTGAGAATGTAGATGACATCTCCAATGGTCACAACACCGACGAAGCCATTGGCGCTAGTGCTATATGTCCTATCCCAAGGTTGAGCAACGACATGTTGCTCAGCATGATAAATGGCTTGACTAGTATTAGCCATGCTCGTGACTTGAACTGTAACATCCCGCCGTTTTGGACGTTTTAAGCAGACACACATGCCGACTCAAACCATACAAAAGGGCGGATTGTTATTTGGGGTAAATAAGAGAAAAGAGAAAGAAATAAAAACAAAACAGAATCTCACAGCGGAATGACAAAATATAATAATCAAATAACAGTTCATGAAGCTGTATATAAAACATTTGATTATACTTATACAATACAAAATCAGAGTTACGCATATCAGAGATAAACAAATAATGCAGCGAAACAGTATGAATGCAGTGGAATAAATATGGTAAATAATAGTAGTACAAATCTTCGTCTTCGTCCTTCAGAAATAAGGTCTTCAAATTCTGAAATGCTCAGGCTGACCTGAGCGAATTGAAAAAACAAAACACTCGAGTCAGAACTAAAAGATCTTATGTAAGTCAAATCAACGGTAAATAAATATGCATGTAAACGGCGTCGGAGATGTTTACAGGGTTTGACATCTCTTATCCAGTGTCTAACGTGAGTGCAGTAACTTAAGAGATGTTCGGGATTCACATCTCTTAAGGATCCGTTAAACTATCTACTATGTAGTACAATACGCTATTATAATATGTCTACAGTAAGATAAACTATTAAATAGCGTTAAGGCGTTACATTTTCCCCCTTAACACATTTTTATATATTCTCATAGTCTATACAATACCGTAATCCCGCCCGTACTGGACGCCGTCAGAGGGCACTCCATAGGTATGGTACAAAACAAACTCGTAGAAGGCACGCTAGGATAGGTGACACGGCACAACTAGGCAATGCCAGGGTAGATATACCAATTACACTTCCGGACTGGTGGTAACGCATAGCAGCTACTACCACCCACCTCGGAACACACTCCCAAATCAAAAATCGAGGGTGGCCATCAAATCAATCGCAAAGTCGGAATATAGTATCGAAGGAGTGTGCCCGATCGGAGGAATGACCTCACTTGGCCCGTCGATTGCTCATGTTTTAGCCACCTTAAGCTAACTCATGGGAGTCAGGTCCAAGTATATACCTCATATAGGATCGTCGCCAACCATCCTACTTCATTCTGGAATCTCCACCGCGTACACAGTTGTCAAAGCGGTTTTCGGTATTGGCAGAGAGTATGACAATATCCGATCACGGTCTCTTTAACAACCAATCGCTTATTACACACTGGATGGTTCTTTTACATTACAAAATCATTTCATAATTGATATCAAAATATCATATTCAATTCAAAACATATCATTTTCGAAATCATTACTTACTTCCGAAATCATATTCACCTTTGAAATCATATCACATTTGAGATCATAGTTCAAAATTATACTTCCTTTCAAAAGTCATATTTCCAAAATAGGCTAAACTCTCACTTCAAAATAGCATATTAAACCAAATATGTTATTTAAATCCCAACTTAGGTTATAACATCATTAACCATATTCACTTAAAAATCGAGAATTTGAATATAAACCCATCCATTTTACTTAGTTTGGAATTTAGAAGAAAATAGTTTTAAATAGTTATAAATAGTTAATATAGATTTAAAATAGATTAAATAGCTTTAAAATAGATTAATTAGATTTAAAATAAGTTAAAACAGGTTAATTAGTTTAAATAAATTAAATGGTTTAAAATAGGTTAAAAATGATTTAATATAATTAATACAGGTTAAAATAGTTTAATACTTTGAAATCTTAATAATTAGAAATTTTGAAATAATATATTTTTAAAACGGTTTATATTAAAACATGAATTTGGAATTAATATCAAATTAAACTGTTCATATCATTTCAACACATTTGGACCATTTTAAATTTCCAAGTCAACAAACCAAATTCCAAACCTTTCAATAAACTATTGAATTTCATATCATTTCAATCTATGTTCAAATATCAATTCGGATTACTCCAATTTCAAAATATTTCAAAGTTATTTTCAAACAACTTCAATAACTTAATTTCGATAGAATTTCATTTATACTTACAAGTTTAACTTTAAACTTCCAATTTAATTTCTTAAAGCAATTCCTTTTAAACCATTTCACATTTCATCATAAACTTGATTTTCTAATAATACTTTAATTTACATAAATCAAAATTTATTTCAAAATATCATTTAATTAAATTCGAAAATTAAGGATTTTAAAATCATTTAATTTAACCAATCCGGTGTCCGTATATAATTTTCTACCCTAGGGTCAAGTGATACAGATATTTATCATTTCAATCCGCAATTTAAAATTTTACGGTTATATATCATTTCAAACCGCAATCCCGAATTAATAATAAAATCCATAAAATCGCTCGAGTTTATCATTTCAACCCATAACGATTTTTCCTTAATCTATTGATCATTCAGGTATGTATCATTTCAACCCATAGTGAACTTGCAGTTTATAACGATATAAAATAAAACATCCATTCATCCAATATCAACCATCAACATCCATCGCAAACATCATCCAAATCAATCAATAAATATCAATATAGAACTGATAATCAATAACAGGTATTTAACTAGCAATTTATATTGAATAATAAATTAAATAACGATTTAATTCAAATAAATTCAAATTAACGGAGATGATGATTTAAAATATACCAAACAGTCATAAATAAATTTCTAATCACATCATAATTTAAATTTAACAAACATAAGAAATTTTAGAAGTTGTGAGTGGGTTAAAACACTCACCTTTGAATTTAAATCGAATTTGAATTCAATTTAAGCCCAAAATTTGAACGGTCTCAAAATTCGTCCAAACCAGCGTCAAAATGTCCGCAATTTTGATACAATCCCAATGAAACAAACCGCACGTGAATCCGAGCTTGTATGAAAAAGTTATGATAATTAGAATATTGAAAAATTCTAGTCCTAGGTCGACTTCGGGTTCAACTTCGGTCCGCCGCCTCAAATCCCCGGTGCTTGCTCTGAGTTTTTGCCAAAACGACCCGAGACCCGAGTCATTTTCTTCCTGACCCGAAGTTGTTGCAGGGTTTTTGCCTCTGAAACCCGAAGCGCGACCCGAAGTTGCTACAGATCCGCATTTTTTTTCTTTTCTTTTTTTGAAATTGAAATTAGGTTTTGGAATTTGGGAATTAGGTTTGATGAAGGAGGAAGAAGATGTACGTACAGAAATAATGATATGAGAAACAACTAGGATTTATAACAGCCTATATATAGGCAGGGTTGGATCGAAACGATTACGCGACCCAAAAAGCCCGTTCTGACCCCGAAACGAAAATAGGTCATCGCATATATTAAAATAGATGTTTTCGATGGTTTTAAACTCAATGGAACAGGTTTCAGGTCCTAATTCCATCGTATGAAGAAGTTAGCTTAAAATCAGCTTATTTCAAATTGATTTCAATTAAATTTATTTCTAGGCGTTTCGAGCCCGTACGATCAAACGACAAGTCCGATAGCTTCGAAACTTGAAATCCTATAATAATTTACCATTACGGATCCGATGAAACTAGTTTCGTAGAAATCGGAGACAGTTGCCAAAATGACTATTTTTACATTAATTAAATAAATTAATATTAAATTAATTAATCACCTTTTAATTCAAAATTTATAAATTAACCTATTTCATCATTTTTAATCACTTGGACATTTACAATGACTTAATTCAGGTTTATATGACAATTCAATGTTGGTTATTACATTAATTACAGTGTTCAATTTCACTGCAATTAAATCCCATTTATTATAATTTAATTTCAATAAATTGCTTTAACTCAATTTCAACCTTTATATTCAATCAATTATAAATCAAATAACATTTGTTTTATACTTCATTTGGATTATCCAATTTCCATCTTTAGTTCGTATTAACTATTATATTTCCATTTTATTGAAATTTTTCAATTTCACACATTAATTATAATCTAAAATCCAAATTAATTTATTCATATTGGTTTCATTCTTTTATTAAATCAATTAATACCCTATGATTAAAATTAACATTTCTATTCATTTTGTTAAATTCACAAATTTCAGTTATTGTCTTAATCTTATAAATGTAACATTAATGTTCATTTAATTCTGATTGAATTCCCATTTTAATTTAATAGACCAAATAAACAAGTAACTTATAACAATCGTTACCATAACTTTTAATTACACTTATGAATTCATTATTCACAAACAAATGTTACAATTCTTATATAATACTGATTATATTCAATTACTATTAACTATCTATTTCATACAATAATTAAATATTTACATTTGTTTCTTATATTCAAATTTATAACCAAGTATAACATTTACATTATTTCAATTAATTGAACTTTCATAAAAGGTTATCCTTTTCTCAATTTAACCTTATTCCATTTCATTCTGTTTGTAATTTCCATTAATAAATCACAAATTTCTATTTTTCCAATGTTAAATAACAAAATTTAATTAAATTAACAATTTTTAATTATCGAAAATTTATGGGTCGTTACATGAACGACCTCAAGGCTATGGTGGACACTTAAACAACCATAAATCTAGGCTCCGTAGTCCTACCAACGACTAATCGGACACTGTCCATCATGTCATTCCCAACATATACAATATCATGCATGACACCCGTTAGAGGGTTATGCTAGAGACTACCACTGGAGGCACTCCTACCTATAATAGAAATCTGCATGCCACACATCAGCAAGGGTATGCTCGCAACATCGCGAACCCAATCTAATTATGTACTGAGAGGTGAAAGCAGATCATTGTTCCCTCTCTACAGAAAGACTGTCTACATTTGATCACCTTCAGGTAGTGGATGTGGCATGCGACCTACATTTAGAAATCCTGATCAGTGGAGGGCATGGTAGAAATCCCAAAACAGAGAACAATTAGTGCACTCCCTATTCAAAGAGCGTGGCACCCCGACCTAGATCTCGTGGGAGAGGGGCACATCAGTCCAAATCACCCTCAATCAACAGAAATAGATCCCCTAGCTTGGTTCACCATCGTCGTTCCCCCTTTCCTTACCATTGTCGTAGATCACCGTCACCTTACAAACACCAGGGGAGTCCATCCCTTACTATGGGCCAGAGCCACCCGTGGAATGCAGAGACCGGCCTCTAAGTAGAAATGGTAGCCTTGCGACAATAAATGCATAAAATCCAAGCCAAAAAAGGCAACCACGGGTGTTTTTCGGATGATGAAAATGGAGAGCCCATCTTAAAAGAAATTTGAATACGCACATTCATCAGATGTATGCTTTGCCTCCCATTAAGAAGTATGATAGGAGCATATCCCATCCAATAATATTACAGCTTTCACTCGAAATCCTACGTCGGTCGGCTCTCCGACAACGCCAATTGTCTTTTGTTTCCTTCCACCCTAACCTGATCAGCCTCCCGCCAGTTCTTTCACCTTCAGACCGACAGTATACATTCATGGGCTCATCTATGCATCAAATTCAAAACTCGCTTCTTCGCATTGAAAACCAAGATCACGATGGAAAGCAAGCTAGGCAACATCACACAAGGTCCGAATGAGTCCCTCTGCTCGTATGTGAATCACTAGTAAAGAATCTACCATACAAGAGGAGTGAAAAAAGTAGCCTTATAGTCGCCCTGTGCTCAGAGGAGAGGTACCTGCCTCGAATGTGGAAAGAGTTGCAGAAGCAAAGAGCATTTCCCATGACCAACTTCCTCCAGAAAGCGGATGACGTTATAAGGGTAGAAGAGGTCGACCTTTATGAGTGATGAGGAGAGTCATCGAAACAAGAAAGGTGGCTAAAGGGAAGTCAACAATCATCGAAGGAATGTTCAGTAGGATAACAACAAGAAGCATTCTAAAGGCGGCTCATGCTTCAAACCCAGGTACACAAATTATGCCACTTTGAATCGTGACTTAGAAACCATCTATCTTACCACATGAGATCAAGTACCTTAATAATGGCCTCCCACTCCTATTTTGGGTGGAGGGATGGTCCTAGAAGGCAACGGAAGTACTGCAGGTTCCATTAGTTAAACGACCACTTCACCAATAAGTGCCGACATCTTAAGGATGAGATAAAGCAGTGGGACCACGAAGGCATACTAGTATAATATGTAAGACAGTGGGTCAAGCAAAAAGAAGCCCGAGTTAACCAACCTACCTAGCCACAACGGACGGATGACAACAACAAAGCTGCCCTCAACACTAAAATATTATCCATTTTCGGAGGCTCACACGTAGTCGAAAGTAGTAGAGGGGCCCAAGCCTGCTATAGGAGAGAACTTGGGCCAAGCCACTAGATATACTCGATCAAGCTCTAAGCACCAAAGTCTTCCAATGTTGAAGCGGAAGAAATGGACATCACCTTCACCATCGAGAACAAGAAGGGGGTAGATTCCCCCATCACAACATCATGTCATCTCTGTCAACGTGGCTAGCACAAATGTGCACCAGGTCTTCATTGATGGGGACAAATTGGTTAATGTAATGTTCAGGAAGGTATTCGACAAAATAAAGGTCCTTGCCTCCAGCCTAACTCCTAGCGCGCACTTCCCATTTATGAGTTCAGGGTTTATTGACATCGTACCCCTGAGGACCACCTTACTCGTAGGTTACCTTCAACCAAGAACCTCTTGCGGAAAAATTCAGGTAAACTTTGTGGTAGTGGACTGTCCGTCCACTTATAATTTCAAAATAGTAGACCAGCATTGGCAGACCTAGATGCTAACGGCTCACGATGAAGTTCCTATTTATGGAAGGCATAGGATGTGTTCGCAGCAATCCAAGCCGCCAGAGGCTACTATAGCATATCACTACAACAAGAGAAGAAAGGGGTTCTCATGTTACAACAAGAACTAGCCACACTCGGTACTAGTTAACTCGAGAAAACATGAGAGCCAAGCAATGCTCTTGTTCATATCGAGGCCGTCCACACATTAAAATCATCAAAGAGACATCTACCTCCCTAGAGAGAACATGTGAGCCATTCAATGCTCTGGTTCATGATAGGCCCTAAAAGACAATGAGGTTGGCGAGGATTATCTTTCCCTGTCCGCCCGCTCAAGATGAAGGAGCTTATAACAACATCGAATGAGCAGGTTCACCTCCGTTGGAAAGCAGGAATGGTGGACATTACAACCCCTTCCTTCTCAATGTCAATGGAATCGTCCATGAGAGCTAGAGCAACCATAGCTCCCAACTCGAACATGGACATCCAATCTGGTGAGGAAGTCATAGAGTGCATGATACATAAGCTCGACCAATGTGATCTGCAAACAAATATGGAAGAAAACGATGACAACCCACTCGACCACCATATGTGAGGCTTAGACCCTAATAGTGGGCCAGTAACTCCACTCAAAGTAGTACTAATTGACAACGATGTCCTAGCAAGGTCGTCCCAATAGGCATGGAATTGAGCTAGAAATAAGGGATGAGCTAATATGCTTCCTAATGTAGAGCAGGGACACGTGTACTTAGCGAACTCCGACATGATTGTCATAGACCCCTCTATCATCTGTCATGCCCTTAACCTTAACCCAACAACTCACCCCATCCGACAAAAGAGGAGCCTTCCCAACTCAAAATTACATAGAGCGCTCAAGGAAGAGGTAGAAAATCTCCTTGCCAATGGGTTCATTCATGAAGCAGAGTACTCGGTTTGGTTAGCCGACCTAGTATTACTTCGTAAACAAAGTGGGGCATGGAAAACATGCATTGATTTTCACATCTCAACAAGGTCTTCCTAGAAGATAGTTTCCTGCTACCACGCATCGATAAACTTGTGGATGGAACCAGCGGGCATGAGCTCTTCACGTTTATGGATGTTTATTCTGGATACAAGGCATGGTCCAAATTAAGATCACACTTCTTTCATCACAAATCACTACAATAAACTAGACATTTTAGAGCATTTTATGAAGACTATAATAGCTTACCATAAAGTTTCGGAGAACACTCTGGAACGACATGCAATGGTGAACCGCTGACTTTTAATAGGGAATGATAAAAACTATAGAAAGTCTGTTTCTATATTTTAAAAATGCTATGAAATATAAAATACCATTTCCACGGCGTTTAATAAGTGCTACGTTGAACGCTACAGTACACCAAGGTTTCTCTTAGGGTTTTTAAAGCACTATAGTACACCTTGGCTTTTTATAGCAGTTTAAAAACGCTCAGAATCTCATGTATATAATACATCCTTTTACTCTTTTCATCATTGCATATAAATATAGCAAACTTTCACATATATTATATCATACAAAAACAATATGTATATTAACCCACATAATATTTCATACGTATTGTTGAAACTCAAAAATGGTCAGATAATACACGGTATGCATGATTCGGAATCTTATACAAGTCAACTGAAAAAATAAAACATGTAAAAGTTCTTCTATCAATATTCTACAGCATGAACTTTAAAAATAGGACTAAAGTTTAGCCTGTAACGCCACTTCTTCATTTTATATTCAATAGCCAACAATCAGAAAATGAATGTGAGGAAGTGCTTGCTTACATGCTTAGTTGATTATACTGAAAAAGTAAGGAAGCGTTACCGGAAAATGACTCAACTGAGATGAAGGCATGGCAAAAATAGCTTGCTTTAGACCATAACCAACAATGGACTTGTTCACTCCTCTTTTCTCTTTTCCTTTTGCATTGAATGAACCAGTTACGCACCATCCAGATAATCCCAAAATCAACCATCAAACTAGTTTAAAAAAATTACAAAAAAATAAAAAGACAAAGACTTTGCCGTTTTATTTAATTTGTAAAATAAAATGGCAAAGTCTTTGTTGTTTTATTCAATTTCCTTACAAATATAGGTTTGCAATAAAACGGTAAAATCTTTACTATTTAAAAAACCGGTCTTCTATTCAGTGAACCAGCCACGAAATCATCTAAAACTAGTCATAGTCAAGTGATCAAATCACATCCGATTACATGGTATCTAGTTTTTCAACTGAACAAGTCATTGTTGATTGTGGTTTTACTATTTGTCAGTACAAATGACATTCCTCATCATGAAAGGAAAGTGGACGCTGCATCAAAAGGAAAAAAAAGAATAAGCAAATTAGCACAGTTTATTTTTCATGATGCTTAAGATATATCTATAAGTTCGCAATACTGTACAAAAAAAAGTAGAGGAAAAAAACAATTGTAAAGTGCATTTTATTTCGAACATCACCTAACAGTTCATTTTAATTCTTTATTTTATCAGAGAAGAAAAGAAGTTTGTTATGTATGCAAATGACTAGTTATTGAACATAACGTAATCATATTAGGAGGCATCAAATAATAAATATTATCAGAATTCATCATTAATTAGTAAATATACATCTGAAATTTAATAAAAATGTTGGGTTGAGGTTTTCGGAACAGATGGGTACACTGAAATTTAATTAATGTACTGTGTCAAGCAGTGGCGGAGCCAGGGATCAAGACTAGTGGGGGCCAAAATATACAAACATATTAATAAAGCAATAGTTTATAACCAAAAGTACTTGACTTCATATAATTTTGCAATTTTAAATTAACATTCTTCTACTCTTCATATCTTGGAATCTTTGCATAATTGCTTCATTGTTTATGTTCTCAAAAATATCCCTTTCAATATATGTCACAAGACAATCTGTGGCAACCCGGAGTTTTATAACGATTTATTTTCGTCCAATGACGATAAAAATTGTTGTTAATTGCTATTTGGAGTTTTAATTCGAGTTGAAATTCTATTCAAAAATTTGGTTAAGAGTTTATGGGCTTTAAATTTAATCTCGGCCCATGGTGTTTCTTTGTTTTGATGCCGTGATAATCCAAGACCCGACCCCCATTTTCACTTTGATTCGCAAACCCTAAACCTAAACCTAAACTAACGAACGAAAATGGCGGCCTCCTTTCGTTCGTTCCTCTTTTCGAAATTTAGGCTTTGCAATCCGCAGTCGCCACTTTCAGAGTTTGTCGATCGTTCGTCTTGAGCTCAGCTCGGTTGCTCCTTCTTCGTGGAAAAGGTGAGTGAATTATCACTCACATCTCTTTCAATCTTAGGTCGCTCGACTTCGTTAAGATGTTAATGCTTTTCTTGCTGCCTTGGTTCGATTTCTGTATACCACGACACTTATTTTGTTTGAAATCTGCAAACATGAGTTTGGGAAATTATAATTTTGATGAGTATTCAATTTGATTTTGTGTTTGATGATTTTCACTTCACTCTCTGGCTTCATGAGTTTGCTGGCTTCGGCTTTGGCTTGAGATTCCATTTAACTGTACTTCGGTACTCGATTTTAATTCGAGAATGATGTTTTCTCTTATTTTAACAAAATTTGAAGAAAAAAATTTGATACTTGATGTTCTCGGTTTTGATTTTGAGCTGGTTGATATCCTTGGCTATCACAGTATTGATTCTCAGTGACTACGGCATTGAATTTGACCTACAGTTGTCTTCGACTACAAACGTGATTTTGTGATGTCGATCCTGTTCGAATTTTGCCATACTATTCTCTGCCTTTGGTAGCACTTTCGACCTTGTTAATTTGACTCTACATTTATGTAACATTTGCTGTTCATGTTGTATATCAATTTGATTGCATTATGTGGTCTGTTTTTCATGTTGTCTGCCGTCTCATGTGCAGTTTGTACTTGGGTATACAGGCGCATTTTTGATGTTAGTGTTGAATTGCTTCACTGCTCGTTCCAGTATCAACATTTGGTTTGTAGTTACACATGTTTATATGGGCACTGCATATGTATGTTTCACTGTGTTCATTTGTCAGCGCTTGCATTGTTAACTTTGGGCTTTGACTTTACCATTACCTGACTTCAGCACTACCTTCATGTAAATGCAACGAAGTATGGGGTAGATATACTGGCCACTATGTACATAGTTGGTTTTATATCCATGTAAGTTAATTTTATACATATGTGATTATACATTAATTTTACCCTGACCTGTAGTATGCATTGCCACTCTGGTTATCCACTTGATTTGGTGGAGCTAGCACATGTTGTCACGCTAATCTGATCTGTCCATCATGTAGTTGCACTATATAGAGTTCATGTTGTGCCATACACTTGAATTCAGTTGCATTTGTAATTGTTTGGTCTCTGCCTGAACTTCACTTGACACCATACATGTGATATTTGTTGAGTCTGGGCATTCGCGACCGTTGCATCACTTGTAGTTCATGTATATGTTGATTCATCATTGTTGCCAGATCTTTGCATTACCCTGTGCATTTTCACCGTTACTTTGTTCATGTAGTTGTAGTTGAGGTTGTATTGTATCAAGTCTGATGTTCACTAGTGTATTTACTAGTAGCTATGCATTCATGTACACTGATAGTCCATCCATGAGTTCTTGATCATTAAACTTGATGCACTTGGACCCCTGTAGCTTAACTTCAGTCATTTGAACTTGAGTTGTTAGACTTCAGTCACTTGAACTTGTTCATGTTGTTCATTCTGACATCACCTCTATTTTACTTGTCCTGTCCACTGTTTCCTTTAGTTGTTGTTGCATACTACTGGTCTTCATTTGCATTTCTCTGGTTCCTTTGTTTGTTGATTGGTTTCACTTGCATCTGCTCATCCCTGTCGTACCTGTTGCCATGGTGGCTGCACCTGTTGTAGGTGCAGTCCCACCTGAGCCATGTTGTCTGGTCTTTACTCTTGACAGTTGTATTTGGGTGCAGTTTTACCCTTGCAGTTTCTGGCCACTGTCTTGCATTCACTCCAAATATTGTTGATACTGGGTTTATACTCCATTGTTCCTTTGCATATTTGAAATGAGATGCATCATGGTTTCTCTGACCAGTCTTGAACACTTTGCATTTTGTTTGTTGTTTGGTGCCTCCTTGAATTTGTGTAGACTATTTTGACCACTTGATTGTATTCAAATTTGATTTTCGAATTACACCTAAGTTGAATCTGATCTGGATTTGACCTTGTGACATTATTTTATTGATCTTGAGTGAACCTGATTTCGGGGTTTGACCTGGTGATCATTTGTGACTTTCGCTGAGCTTTTGTGTATCTCCTGCGATAGTGGCGAGGCAGTACACGCGTGCGTGTACTGCAGCCCTATCAGATTTGACAGTTTTAAATTGATGTTTCGAATTGTTGAATTGTTTCGTTGGTTAATTTCAATATTTTGGAGTTGTATTCTGATTTGGATTGTTGATTGTCGTTTAACACTGCTTAGTGTTATTTCTGCCGTTATCCAATTCTCGTATCGAGAGTTGGATATACGAGATTTCTGTGACTGTCATCTATTTGAGATTGATTATTATTGCTTCTGTGCGCTAATAACTGAGTTTGAATTAGACTGACCCGTGTATTATTTTCTTTTGAATGTAATACTCGGGTCAGACCCGAGTTATTTCAGGTTGTAGATTTCCTTCTTTGAGTTGCTGTTCGGGCTATGAAAACTTTTTATATCTTATGGAGTAGTTTTCATCGTTTTGTAGAAGTAGTGTCTTTGTATAGGAAGATATGTATTCATGTATATTAGTTGATAATGTACTTGTATATATAACTCCCAAAGTCGACGGTTGTAGTTGTATCATATGTATTGTGTCAACTGTATTGTAACTGACATCAGTTATATATATGAGACTTTTTGTTTAATCTGTGTTCCGCATTTATATTATCCGAGTTATTATTATATTCATTGTCCTAAACTATTATGAACCGTCGTAGTTCGTTTTGTACTAGAATTGGGTATGTCGATGGGAGTAAATAAATAAGAGATGAAAAACAAAAAGTATATACCACTCCTATCGAGGTAACCAATATTAGTGTAAGGCTAACTACGGACGGCCGCTCCTATCCAGCCTTATTCTTCGTAATAATAGACAGTATTTCTTTTAATACTCTTTGTTATTATGAGCATAGAGGTGGGGCGTCACAGTTGGTATCAGAGCTTGGGGTTTAAGGATATAATATAAAACATAACTTAGATGGAACATGTGTTACAACTATTTGTCGATGTTTTCTTTGTGTTTTGGGTCAAAACTAAAATTTTGAAATTATGATGAAATTTTGAAATATCTTTATAAAAAATAAAAAAAAAGTGAAACCGTGTTTTGTTGATTTGATTAAATTGTGTTCTGTTTATCAGAGTGCGCAGCGGAAACAGTGAAACTGTCTTCGCTGAGTACAACTGATAATCTTTTTTTGATTTAAACTTCAAAATATGAAATTGAAATAAAATTCGTTTGCTGTTTACATAGCTGTGTTTATTTTGTTTCTTTGAGAATTTCAAATCCGAATTGAGGATTCGAAACGATTGCAGTTATGTGATTCTTGTTGAGATTTTTGCTGATTTTCTTTTATGCTAATCACATGTTGATTAGATTTTTGCTGTTTTGAATTATCTTCATTGAAGATATAATCGAAAGATTTCTTTGTTCATTTTGTAGTACGTGCAAATTTGAGTTGCACGTTACCGCATTAAATTTACGTTGAACCGATGCTTGGTTATGAAACGTATTTTGTTGCCGTTACATTTATAATGGGATTTTTACACTAGTGCTATATTTTGAAGCACGGTGTTTAGTTGAAAATTTTAATGAATGAAAATTCACCGGTGTTACATTGTGGTGTAAATTATTTTGATGAGATTTTGATGTTTAAAAAAAAATTATTACTGTCGCTTTGGCTTCAGTAACCGTCAAATTTTAAAAGTGGATTTTCAAGCGGTAATACCGCAATGCTGATTTGTGACCCGTTTTTACGGTATTTTGAGAAGTACAATTTCCTTATCAAAATTGTTACTAATATTGCTGCTTTAATCACGTGATTGAAAATCGTTTTAAAAATGAAAATTGTTTTACAAAATTTTACAGTTTGCACTTTCAAAAGAAGAGGAAGGTGAGTGATAATCACTTATGAGATTTATGGCATTAAGACCCAAGTAAGGGCAGCCAATTATTTTATATGAAAATCATATTATGATTTCTGTTAATCTTTATTTCTCTGAATAAATATATGATGATCATGAATGACATTTTGGTTGAATTTTTGGTTGCTGTTTTGATTTGTTTTTGGCTAATTTTGTTTTGAAAATTGTTTAATCAATCATATAACATGATTACAGAAATGAGTTTATGACTCAGTTTTTATAAAAAAATAATTTGATTAATTTACTGAGAAATATGGTATTGAATAATAATAATGGATTAGGCAGTATGAACAAAGAGGTTTATGCTCATGTCTAGTTCATTTAAAAATTGATATGAACAAAGCAATATTGAAAAAAAAAATGTGCGATCAAGCAGAAATGACTTTGAAATGGGTTGTGAAATTTGGCATGAATGTTGGTATGTTTAGATATGATTTTTAAGGAAATTAAATTCCCTACTTATGAAATGAAGAAAGGATTACAAGAGTATTTCCGGAGTTAAAAAGGAAAATTCCTTAAATGAATAAATATGTATGGTCTCTAAATTACCAAGTAATTTAGGAGAGGTGCCTTGATCTACTCATCATCAGGTGGATGATGGGTATGTGCATGACTTGTTCAAATCCTGAAGGCCTCTGTGCAAAGGTTAACAGAATTGAGTCCTTTGCAATGCACACTTTGTGTTCAAAGGCAAGAGTTTAGACCATATAAAAATGTAAGATGGAACTGGAAAATAAGCTAGGCAGTGTGAACAAAGGAGGTTCATGCTTATGTCTGATTGTTTTAAATTGGAAATGAACAATGCAATAAATTATTTATGTGCTGATTTGTTCAGATCTAAAGCTAAAATGTTTTATGGGTTTTTCTCTAAAACCTTACCCTATGTTCACAATAGAATTGAGTATAAGAATTTTTATAGAGTTCTACTGGATTTGTTTAAGAGATCATGACATTCTTGAATATAGGAGATATGCAAGTGATAAAACAAATTTTGAATGAGACAACTGGAAAAATGAAATAAAGCATTATTTTCATGAATGAAAGTATGGATAGTTGAAATTTTCTGAAATAAGAAATGAGACTGGTCACTAGATTATAAAACTAATCGAGGAGAGAAGCCTTGATCTATTCATCATAAGGAGTATGATGGGTATGTGCATGACTTGTTTAAGTCCTATAGGCCTTTGTGCAGGGGTTAACAGAATTGAGTCCCTTGCAATGCACACATGGTGTTCAATGGCAAAGAGATATGACCAAATTAAATTGATAAATCGAGATTTAGAGCTGAACTATGGAATTAAAATGAGTTAATTCCATAAGAGTATGTGTACATGTATACTGTATTGAATATTTGTTGATTTGAGATTCGATTATCGTTTTTGATAATTGAATATTTGTTGATTTGAGATTCGATTATCGTTTTTGATAATTGAATATTTGTTGATTTGAGATTCGATTATCGTTTTTGATAATTGAATATTTGTTGATTTGAGATTCGATTATCGTTTTTGATAATTGAATATTTGTTGATTTGAGATTCGATTATCGTTTTTGATAATTGAATATTTGTTGATTTGAGATTCGATTATCGCTTTTGATAATTGAATATTTGTTGATTTGAGATTCGATTATCGTTTTTGATGATTGAATATTTGTTGATTTGAGATTCGATTATCGTTTTTGATAATTGAATAATTGTTGATTTGGGAATTCTGATTATCGTTTTGATAATTAGGCAATTGCTAATTTTGCTGATTGTAAGATTTTCTAGTCTCTGATTGATTCTAGATTATGTTGATTATATTAAACTGCTGTTTTCTATCTATCTGTATTGATAGTTATAGTTTGTTGATTATGAAGTTCGTGTTTTCTATTTATCTGTTGGATAACTAGATATTTGCAGTTTTGCGATTTGCGAATTTTGTTTTCTAATTATCCTTGTTGATAATTAGATATTGCTGTTTTGTGATTTCTGTATTCTAATTATCTAATTGATAATTGAATATTGTTGATAATTGCATTTATTCAGTTTTGTTGTTTTCTGATTATCTATTAGATGATTAGATTTTGTGAGAATTTGTGAACTTCTTTTATGGAATTAAAAGTTTTCTTCGGTGTTGGTGTTCTCGATCTTTATTTTTCTAGCTTAACCAGTTTATGTTAGAAAAATAATTGTTATTGACAACCTTAATTATGAAAATTGCGGGGACGCAATTTATATAAGGAGGGGAGTTTGTGGCAACCCGGAGTTTTATAACGATTTATTTTCGTCCAATGACGATAAAAATTGTTGTTAATTGCTACTTGGAGTTTTAATTCGAGTTGAAATACTTTTCAAAAATTTGGTTAAGAGTTTATGGGCTTTAAATTTAATCTCGGCCCATGGTGTTTCTTTATTTTGATGCCGTGATAATCCAAGACCCGACCCCCATTTTCACTTTGATTCGCAAACCCTAAACCTAAACCTAAACTAACGAACGAAAATGGCGGCCTCCTTTCGTTCGTTCCTCTTTTCGAAATTTAGGCTTTGCAATCCGCAGTCGCCGCTTTCAGAGTTTGTCGATCGTTCGTCTTGAGCTCATCTCGGTTGCTCCTTCTTCGTGGAAAAGGTGAGTGAATTATCACTCACATCTCTTTCAATCTTAGGTCGCTCGACTTCGTTAAGATGTTAATGCTTTTCTTGCTGTCTTGGTTCGATTTCTATATACCACGACACTTATTTTGTTTGAAATCTGCAAACATGATTTTGGGAAATTATAATTTTGATGAGTATTCAATTTGATTTTGTGTTTGATGATTTTCACTTCACTCTCTGGCTTCATGAGTTTGCTGGCTTCGGCTTTGGCTTGAGATTTCGTTTAACTGTTCTTCGGTACTCGATTTTAATTCGAGAATGATGTTTTCTCTTATTTTAACAAAATTTGAAGAAAAAAATTTGATACTTGATGTTCTCGGTTTTGATTTTGAGCTGGTTGATATCCTTGGCTATCACAGTATTGATTCTCAGTGACTTCGGCATTGAATTTGACCTACAGTTGTCTTCGACTACAAACGTGATTTTGTGATGTCGATCCTGTTCGACTTTTGCCATACTATTCTCTGCCTTTGGTAGCACTTTCGACCTTGTTAATTTGACTCTACATTTATGTAACATTTGCCGTTCATGTTGTATATCAATTTGATTGCATTATGTGGTCTGTTTTTCATGTTGTCTGCTGTCTCATGTGCAGTTTGTACTTGGGTATACAGGCGCATTTTTGATGTTAGTGTTGAATTGCTTCACTGCTCGTTCCTGTATCACCATTTGGTTTGTAGTTACACATGTTTATATGGGCACTGCATATGTATGTTTCACTGTGTTCATTTGTCAGCGCTTGCATTGTTCACTTTGGGCTTTGACTTTACCATTACCTGACTTCAACACTACCTTCATGTAAATGCAACGAAGTCTGGGGTAGATATACTGGCCACTATGTACATAGTTGGTTTTATATCCATGTAAGTTACTTTTATACATATGTGATTACACATTAATTTTACCATGACCTGTAGTATGCATTGCCACTCTGGTTATCCACTTGATTTGGTGGAGCTAGCACATGTTGTCACGCTAATCTGATCTGGCCATCATGTAGTTGCACTGTATAGAGTTCATGTTGTGCCATACACTTGAATTCAGTTGCATTTGTAATTGTTTGGTCTCTGCCTGAACTTCACTTGACACCATACATGTGATATTTGTTGAGTCTGGGCATTCGCGACCGTTGCATCACTTGTAGTTCATGTATATGTTGATTCATCATTGTTGCCAGATCTTTGCATTACCCTGTGCATTTTCACCGTTACTTTGTTCATGTAGTTGTAGTTGAGGTTGTATTGTATCAAGTCTGATGTTCACTAGTGTATTTACTAGTAGTTGTGCATTCATGTACACTGATAGTCCATCCATGAGTTCTTGATCATTAAACTTGATGCACTTGGACCCCTATAGCTTAACTTCAGTCATTTGAACTTGAGTTGTTAGACTTCAGTCACTTGAACTTGTTCATGTTGTTCATTCTGACATCACCTCTGTTTTACTTGTCCTGTCCACTGTTTCCTTTAGTTGTTGTTGCACACTACTGGTCTTCATTTGCATTTCTCTGGTTCCTTTGTTTGTTGATTGGGTTCACTTGCATCTGCTCATCCTTGTCGTACCTGTTGCCATGGTGGCTGCACCTGTTGTAGGTGCAGTCCCACCTGAGCCATGTTGTCTGGTCTTTACTCTTGACAGTTGTATTTGGGTGCAGTTTTACCCTTGCAGTTTCTGGCCACTGTCTTGCATTCACTCCAAATATTGTTGATACTGGGTTTATACTCCATTGTTCCTTTGCATATTTGAAATGAGATGCATCATGGTTTCTCTGACCAGTCTTGAACACTTTGCATTTTGTTTGTTGTTTGGTGCCTCCTTGAATTTGTGTAGACTGTTTTGACCACTTGATTGTATTCGAATTTGATTTTCGAATTACACCTGAGTTGAATCCGATCTGGATTTGACCTTGTGACATTATTTTATTGATCTTGAGTGAACCTGATTTCGGGGTTTGACCTGGTGATCATTTGTGACTTTCACTGAGCTTTTGTGTATCTCCTGCGAGTGGCGAGGCAGTACACGCGTGTGTGTACTGCATCCCTATCAGATTTGACAGTTTTAAATTGATGTTTCGAATTGTTGAATTGTTTCGTTGGTTAATTTCAATATTTTGGAGTTGTATTCTGATTTGGATTGTTGATTGTCGTTTAACACTGCTTAGTGTTATTTCTGCCGTTATCCAATTCTCGTATCGAGAGTTGGATATACGAGATTTCTGTGACTGTCATCTATTTGAGATTGATTATTATTGCTTTTGTGCGCTAATAACTGAATTTGAATTAGACTGACCTGTGTATTATTTTCTTTTGAATGTAATACTCGGGTCAGACCCGAGTTTTTTCAGGTTGTAGATTTCCTTCTTTGAGTTGCTGTTCGGGCTATGAAGACTTTTTATATCTTATGGAGTAGTTTTCATCGTTTTGTAGAAGTAGTGTCTTTGTATAGGAAGATATGTATTCATGTATATTAGTTGATAATGTACTTGTATATATAACTCCCAGAGTCGACAGTTGTAGTTGTATCATATGTATTGTGTCAACTGTATTGTAACTGACATCAGTTATATATATGAGACATTTTGTTTAATCTGTGTTCCGCATTTATATTATCTGAGTTATTATTATATTCATTGTCCTAAACTATTATGAACCGTCGTAGTTCGTTTTGTACTAGAATTGGGTATGTCGATGGGAGTAAATAAATAAGAGATGAAAAACAAAAAGTATATACCACTCCTATCGAGGTAACTAATATTAGTGTAAGGCTAACTACGGACGGCCGCTCCTATCCAGCCTTATTCTTTGTAATAATAGACGGTATTTCTTTTAATACTCTTTGTTATTATGAGCATAGAGGTGGGGCGTCACACAATCATTCAGCCAAGTATCTCCCATTGTAATACGAAGTACACCTTTTATAAGATTCATAGCAGAAAAAGCTCTTTCAACGGTAGCTGTTGCAACTGGCAAGATCAACGCTAACTTAACTAACATATAAACCAAAGGAAATCCGATATCCTTTTGTTTTTGAACCATTCTTTGACCAAGTTCTCCAACCCCCTTTAGATCTCTAAAATCTTCGTTACTTCTCATATCTTGAATATAGTTTTCAAGTTGATCCTCAAGTACTAAGAGATGTGTTTCATCAAATTCGAAAGGATAAAACTTAGCAAGTTGAATCAACTTTTGTTTGTCAAAAGCTACGAAAGAATGACGCGGATCAAGACATGATATACACGTAAGTAGTTCGATATTCACATTATCAAAACGCTCATTCATCTCTTTAAGTTGAAAATCAACCACAGCAACAAGTATTTGAGTCTTGAAATGATGATGATTTGTAACTTTATGAACGTTATGCTTTGATCTTCCACGAGGAACATAAGGTTCATCCATGTTTAGAATATCAATCTCATTCTTTTCCCAAAAACTATTCACCTCTACTAACAAATTATCCCAACCATCTTCTCTTAGTTCTTGTAACCTTCTTTTAGCTACTTTAACCAAACCCATAGCATTTGGAAGGTCTTGATCCTTTCTTTGTAATGCTTGTGATAAATCATTGGTAATTCCCAACACTTTCTTCATAAAAAATAATAGGAATACAAATTCAAACTCACACATTACTTCAATTAGTCGGCGTATTTCACCTTTGTGGTTAGAAAATGATGACAATTTTTTCATTTCCTCAAGCACTTCAAGTGTAGAAGAGAATAAAGCAATCACACTAATAATAGTATTATAGTGTGAACTCCAACGTGTTTCTCCTGGACGTTTTAGAGTAACTACTTGATTCATGTCTTGTCCCGAATCTAAAGTGCCTTGAGAAATTCCTTCCACTACTTTCTCAATTTGTTTCACTCGAAGTAATTCTTTTCTTTTACATGAAGCACCAATAAAATTGGCCAAAGATGCCAAATAATCAAAGAATGAAGAAAGCTTATCATTCTTTCTTGCAACCGCAACAAGTGTTAATTGTAGTTGATGAGCAAAACAATGAACATAGTAAGCACTTTGATTATCTTCTAGTATCAAACTTTTAAGTCCACCAATATTGCCACTCATGTTACTTGCGCCATCATAACCTTGTCCACGAATTCTTGACATGCTTAATCCATGTGTAGCAAAAAGCGACTCAATAGCAATTTTGAGAACTCGAGAAGTGGTTTCTTGAACATGTACGATGCCAAGAATACGCTCCACTATACACCCTTGTTTGTTTACATACCTCAAACACACGACCATTTGTTCCTTAATTGCAGAATCACGAGCTTCATCAACTAACAAAGAGAAAAAATCACCTCCAATATCTTCAATGATAGCTTTTGTAGTAAGAAATGATGCAGCATTACAAATGTCCTTTTGAATTGTAGGTGAACTCAATTTGTTGTTCTCTGGAGCATTGTTTAAAGAAACTCTATTTACTTCATCATTATGCTTGCAAAGAAATTTTAATAATGCAAGAAAATTGCCTTGATTTTTTGAATGCTCCGACTCATCATGACCACGAAAAGCCAATGCTTGCATTAAAAGCATCCTAACACATTCAATCGTTGCATTAAGTCGAATTCGGTACTCAAGTTTAGCTTGAGTTGATATTCCAGCTATCATGATATCAACGTGTTGTTTTTGTTTCAACAAATCCTCACAAGCTTTTAAGCATTTATTGTGACTACTACTATGATCACCCACGTGCGTGTTTAGCCTATCTTTCTTTTTCCAACTTCGAAAACCTTCACCAACAAATGACTCATGATTAAATCTATGATCCCCTAATTCGGTGTTGAAAAGGTAACAACATAGGCAGAAGACCGCATCTTTGCTTTCACTATACTCCAACCAATAATGATATTCTTTATACCAACTAGGATTAAACTTGCGTGGCTTTCCTGAAAACATAGTAACAGAGAACTTGGTGAGTATTGGTTGACAGGGGCCTTTAGTTAAATATGCCCTTCGAATTCTTTCACGTTCCATAGAATTAAAACCAATTGAAGACAAAGGAGGTCGTAATCCAGGATCAGCTATCATTTGTTCAACATTAATCACATTATTAAGAATTGGAATATCTTCTTCCATTGGAGAATTTGCAGTAGTTTGATTTTGATTAGGTAAAGATTCAACCTGAATAGCTTCCTGATTCTGACTTTGTTCAACTTCAGCTCGAGGACGTTTAGTTCTTATAATATACTTATCCATGCCTAACAATTTAAGTGAATTAACAAATAATAAATCAGTCAACAATCAAGAAGTTTAGTGCTTCAAAAATCAAAACTGAATAGAATTGATCAAATTAAGCAGTATTCAGATTTTATCAAAAGTCGGTACCAATTTGGAACCCTAGAATCGCAATTTCAGTTTAAAGAAGAGGGATAAAAAGAAGAGCAGCATACCTGAATAGAATAAGCAAAGAAGCAGCAGTAGAATGCGGTTGCCATTTTGTTTTTGGTAGAAAAGTAGTAGTACAAACGAAAATCACAAATCAAAGCAGCAGCAAAAAAGAGATAAAAAGGAAATAAAGAAGCAACAGCGCAAAAAAAAGGAAGATGAATAGAAAAGCAGCAGCAGAAATAAATTTGATAAAAAGCCGCAGTACTAAAAAGTAAAATATATAAAGTCTAGTGGGATCCGGTGACCCCACATGCCCCTTCTAAATCCGCCACTGGTGTCAAGAGTGATCGGTTTTCCTACTTATCAAGATGCTTCTAGAACATTTACAATTGTGGCCATGCAAATACATATCTAGCCTTTTAATCTTTTATTTTTTTGAAAAAGAAGAGAAGCATAAGCTGGACAGCACTAGCATGTATAATTTGTTACATTGAATTTGTACTTTGCGCCCGAAGGAAATTTTTTGGGAGGAAAACGTTTGTCAATTTGCCTAAAAAAACGTTCGATGGGGAACAACGCTACAATAGGTGGTGAAAGGATGAGCTTTTATTTTCCAAAATGGAAAACGTGGACCAAGTTTAAAGTTAAATCTAAGATCATGCTTTCTAAAAAATGCACTAATAATTGCTGCACATATGATAAGAAGCGAGGTGAAAAATGCACTGCTAACATGTTTTCACACCACATATGTAATGACTCCATTAGCCAAATATTATAGTGGCCACAACATGTCCTTAAATATTTAAGATACGTTTATATTAGTTTAAGACAAAATGTTTTTAAATATATTATATATAAAATGAAAAATAGTTGGGATGTGGGTTTTTTCAGTTTTCAAATATATAATCAAAATATGCAATTTTGATCTACGTTCCTATCATGACTAAAGTGGCTAACTATATCCCTTCATGACATTGCTAATATTAAAAGAAATGTTTGTAACCACAAAACTATGAACTCGTGGTAACTATCTGATACTAAATAGGTAGCTACACACCTTAAACTTGCAGTAGGTAATTGATATTAAAATGCAGTAGTTACGCAGTTTAAACCTGCGGAAGCTACCTTATATTTTTATTTTATTTTAAGATGCATAAAAGGGCCCAGCCCAAGTACTTACAAAATCGGGTGAAAAATAAGCAAACCCGAAGCCAAATACAAAACAAAACCCTCATAAGGGTTGCCGACATAACTCTCACACAACACCGAATCTCAGAAAAAACTTCATAAATGGCGGAGGCGATTCATGAAATCTAAGCCAAATCATCGTCTTTCTTCGTTCCACTAGCTTCCCCACGTTCCCAATATGATAAGCTCATTGAAATCTTCTCTCATACCCCTACGGCTTCCAGATCTAATCGAATCTGTGAAGCTGTTGAATAGAAAAGGGGGATTGTTAGAGCTGGCGTCATCGCGACCCAGATCTGACAATACCTTCTTCAAATCGCTGCTGCCATCCAAATGAGATCTAAGATTCAACTTGTTAACTTCATAGGCTTGCTGGAAGTGAAATTTACTACTAACGGCCATATTCGAACTCTTACTATCGGTGTTAGTAACAAAGTTTTGCTGATTATGGAAGCTAGACTTTATACCTGAGAAAGTGGAATTAAAGGTGAGTAGATTTTTCCTTTTCCTGTGGATTTCTGGCCTTGAAGAGCACTGCCTTTTTTGGAAGAATCTTACTTTGAATGATCAGTTATGTCAGCAGTTTCTGCGTCCTGGGCAGTTGAGTCTGGGTTAGCATCACCAGATCCATCCTTATCATCCGACTGTCCAAGTGGACTCATTCTACCGCCTTCACTGTCACCATCGCTAACATCATCATTGTGACCATCATCATTGTGGTCATCACCACCCTGGCCACCGTCGTCTTTATTTCCATCATTGTCCTCCTCCTCCAAATCCGACTCCGTCTCTTGCTCAACCGGGGGATCATCGAAAGTTAACAGCTTTGCAGCATCAATTTCCACCTCTTTCTCAAAGGAACCTTCTCCAGTGTTTGAGATTTATTCGACGTCGCTTCAAATTTACTCATAAACTTTTTGTTCCATGCTAAAGGGAGAGAAGAAAAGCCAAAATCCGAGCATTTATGGGCGTTGTCAGCATACGCGATGAAGAGCGCTTTCTCATGAGAACTCTCAGTAGTGGTATCGAGGGGCTTGCCAAGAAAATGGGACGCCTTCTGTTTCACATCTTTAATCACATCGGTTGACTTATCTAAAAGATCGTTTTTTTTTTCATTTTTAGCCTTTTCTTGAGAGATGCGTTTTTTGCTACAAGCTTGGTTTCCTCCATTTTAGCCTCCTCAAGCGCTAATTCTAAGGCCTTAACCCTATCATCTGAAATATGTTTATCATTTCTTTTTTTAAGGAGTAAAGCTTCTGTTTCCTTAAGAGAGGTAGATAGCTTTTCTTTTACTTTCGCAGCCTCGTCTCTCACTGTGAAGATGTCAATTATATCATTGTTTAGCGAAGAGACCTGCTCTTTAAGCTGAAGACAATTCACTAGAAGATCCCAAGGTATCCTCCTGAAACATAAACACATGTTTAGCAGCTTGGAATAAGTAATAAACATAAATTAGAATGTTTTAAGAAAAGGACTGAGAACTTAAAAACCAAGAAAGTGCATACCGACATAAATTGCTTAAGGATCGCAAATCGATAATCCTGAACATAAGATGAAGGCTGCGGAGGCTAGAGCAGCAAAAGAGGGAGATTGAATGACCACCTGGAGAAAGTCATTAAACTTACTACCAGGAGTCAGAGATTGTGATTTGAAAGGAAGTGGATCTTCTGAAGAAATATACAATCCAAGCTCCCCACACATACGATTTAAAGCTTCGGGAGAACCGGGAAAAGTGATATTAAGGAGTGGATCTCGAGACTGCTTTATTTCAGTCAGTTGCTGGGCTTTTCTCCCAGAAATGTTAGGGTTTGAAGCCTCAGGGCTCTGGTCAATGTCCACAAATAGAGCTTCCTCTATAATAACGGGGGTGTGCATGTCCCCAACTTTAGGTTTCTTACTAGGGACTGCAGCAGCAACAGAACAATCACGAAGTTTTCTTTTCACAAACATGAATGAGCTGGCAATGGCATACTTAAGAGATTAAGATTCAAGAGCCAATGCTAAGGAATAAGTACCATCTTCACTTTTCTTTTTTTTAAAAGCAACATCTACAGCTTCCTTCTCCATAGGAATAATTGCTAGGGCAGACGAGCATGAATCAAGAAAATAAGCTTATGAGATAATCATATGAGAGATTCCGTATAGAAAACAATGATGTCTTCCAATCATTCCAGGCTGAATGGGTGAATTAGAAGAAAAAGAGTCTGACTTGCCCATTACCGATGAGCTTTTACCTCGAGCATTAAATTTAACCATGGGGGCTCTCACAAAATCCTGTGGTGACTTAGAATGATAAAATATTGAATAAGTTTTGCCGGGATTAAAAGTTTGAGTCTATTCCCCATTTTCTCTGCTACCTGAGTTAGGGACAGCACGGTTTCTTGATCAGTAGGATTTAACCTCTTAAGAGCAGGATCTGAAAGAAAGCACCTATCAGTAAAGGATAATAAATGGATATGGAAAACAAAAAACGAGAAACTTACCAACGGTAGAAAATGTTTCTCTGATATTAGAAAAGCATTTGGCAAAGAAGAATTGAGTTTCTCATCCTCTCATTTTATTAACGCTCTAGAAATCAAGCTTTTTAAATGGAGATGGATTCAATACAATTGATGACCTGTTTGTTCACTAACCTTAGTAGGACCAGCTATATAATGGAGAATTTCAGCACTAAGAAATGGGAGTTCTGCCTCCTGGGCTAAGACTTCCAAGCAAGTCAAATATGTATAAGCATTTGGCAAGAACTGGATCGGCGCAACATTCAGATGCTCCAAATATCTTAAGAGAAAACCGAGGAAAGGAAGATATTCTATGCGTCAGATATGTATGAGAGTGAAAGAAAAGTACCCTTCTGGTAGGATGTAAATGTTGTATGTGGTGCCAGTAGGGATGGCTTCAACTCCAGTGATTCCGAATTGCTCAAGAATAGAGTCCACCTCAACTTGAGTTGTTATGTATGATGGATTTAAAATAATATCTCCCTTCTTGCTAGCTGAAGTTGAAGGTTTGGGCCCTGCTAGGCTTCTTAGTGGACTTCTTGCTGCACTGTTGACTTTCCATTTTCCTGCCAGGTGATATTATTCCAAGCTTAAGAAATTACCATGATTCATATTATTTTTAATAATAGTTGTAATACCTTTAGTGTCACACTTATTTGGTATCAACGTGAACTACCAAAAATACCCTCTACAAATATTATTAAATATTAATATCCCTTAACAATAGGATCTAATAGATAAAAAAAAATTACCAATTCAAAACGCTCCTATCTTATTATCACTTAAAAATAGGATCTAACAAATAAACATTTTTCAAAGTCTTTTTTTATTAATTAATAACAGAAATAAAAATGGAAACTAATAAAAAAAATTAATTCATTTTTTAGTAATTAATAATATGAATAAAAATTCAAACTAACAAAAAATTAGATGGTACAATTGATAAAGAAAAATTAAGATTAACTGCATATCATTTCAACGCAAAAATATGATTAAATTTTTATGCAAATCTTATTTTTTGAACGAGTTAAACATATACAATTTATAAAAAAACAATTCACGTACGAAGTACGATTCATCATCACGCGCAAAGCGCGTGGCGTAACGTTCGTTTAAAAAAAATTAGTACATTTTAAGTCTAAAATTGTTGCTCAAATAATCTATTGCTAAAGTGATGAGGAATATGTTAGTCGCAGGGTAACAACTCCTAAATGACAAACGCCAAGTTCATATGTAAACTAAAATTTCAATCTTAATAAGAGAAAACCATAGAGAAGATATACATGGAAGATAAATGAGAATATATATGCAGCACCAATAAATCCACATCGACTACAATGAGTAACTTGTATTATAAAACATTAATGAACTACATGACCGTAACTAACGTCGAAGTAGTAAGATCATCAGCATTAGTAAGTAGCAGCAACGTGAATTGAAAACATAACAATTGGTTAAACAATTTAATATGTTAAAAGCAGTGGTGTTGAGAGTGTCGATGTCATGCAGAACTCTGTTTGCAATGTTAAAAATGACCGTAGAAAAGTAAGAAGAACAATAAGGCAATTACCATCAAAACCATGTTTATAAGCAAGCATCGAAGATGAGCGGCTTCCTCCTTGATTAATACCAAGTTTATTAACATCGCGTCCCATTAGAACACATATTGTCGATTCTCGACTAAGAGTTGCCGCACTTAAACTTAATTGATAAGATGTGAAATGACTTTGGCTCTATTGATGTTAGTTAAACAATAAGGAACCCTATTAGTGTCGACTGTCACGACAGAAAGGGATTGTCGTGTCTCGTCAAAATTAAAGTTTAATGTTGTCGAGGAAGTAAGAATTTTATTAGCACCAAGCTTATTAGTGTCACATTTAATTCACCCTTATTTTTCACAATATGAGAATTTTTGGCCGATAAAAGAATAATATGAGGTATTATTAACTTCGAGAATCATAACAACGTCGGTAGCGATCAATGCCGATAAGATGAAAGACGAAGTCGAAGTCATCTTTATCGATAATGAATCAAGAACATATCAATTTTTACATCAATACCAATTGATATCAAAATCAATTTAGGCAATACGAAGTCCTTACATTGCCGATTAGTTGATGCTAAATCTTTTAGTAGTGTCGAGAGTGAAGATACCAATTCGGGTCAAAATGGCAATGGGTTCGAGTTTAACAAACAACCCGCTTCATCATTAAACTAAAAACCCCAAAACATTCAGGTCGACATCAGTGAATAACTAATTAATTTAAAAGATAATACAGATATGAAACATCCAGCAATAACAAATTCGCAACCTCAATCCTTAATACGTTGATAATCAAACTAAAAACGATGGAACCCACCAATTAAGCCCTAATATAGAGTCTAAAGCCTAATTATGTGAATCGGCTCCTTAATTAAATCGATCTGAAGTAAGAGTTGTACCTGAACGAGAATTGGATGCTTGAAAATTAAAGAAGTTTTAATTTGCTGATTTCTTGCTTGAGCTTTTGATTATAGGTAAAGGAGGAAAAAGAAGAGATCTGGGTATTTATAGGAAAAGTAGACACATCGAAGCCGTTAGATTGGTTTTAAATGAACGCTTGGATTGGTGCAAGAATACTTATAGGCGAGAAAGGTGACTTCGACAATATTGGCTTGAAAAGTCAATGTTCCTCTATACGCCGGGGGGGCCAAATGTTATCATCAATGTTGACTTCGAAGATGTACAAAATGAAACACGAACATGACGTCGCCTTTCATGATGAAGAATTGTTCCTTGATCACGTCACATGTCATTAATACACTCGAGGACATATGACCAGCGAATACATTCATAGCACTAGTAATCAACGTTAAGAATATGAAGATGGTTTGATATCGAAGGGATAGGATGTCATTCTTCGTAATGAAAGTATGCAATAGTATCGATTACAATCAAACATCCTAAGCCATCAATGAGTGTAAAGACCCATAGCACACTTCATTGACGCTGGATTCTGTCAGTGCCGATATTCACCTATTGAAACCAAAGCAAGCTCATCGACAACCAGGAAGGGAGTTAGCATTGTATTAAAGTAGCGCTGCACTTTGTAGCACTTCGAAGATATTGCCCTACGATGACAGCAATACCGAAAGGAATGCAAAGCGACATCGCTCTTTGCTAATGATCAATATTGTACTTCGTCTTTTATACAGCGAATCTCATCAACATTTGAGTACGCCGTGTGTCTAAGCAAAGCGGTGTTGACGGTAAACACCATCGATATCCACAAAGCCATTAATACTACCTTATGATTACCATAGTTTCATGCTTGCGCCGAAGTCATCACCCACTCATAAAGGATGTCGACCATCATGCCAGAAGCCGCCGATGCCATAGTTCGTTGATGCTGCATATCTCCACTAAAGGAATAAAGAGAAAGTCTAGCGCATAACAACATTGAAGTCGCCCATGCCAACACTGTCGTCGAGACTGATACTGAAGCTTATTGACGCCGTAGCCAAGAGCATCGAAGACAGTTACCAGGCCGCATTTCTTCCTCTATAAATATGGACCTATGGGTGTCATTTGGAGGACGAATTCACTCTTCCCACTTCTTACATGTTGTCAACTTTGTAAACCCTAAGTCGATTTGAGGATTTTTGCCGATTGTAACACTTGAACTTTGTACACATAAGAAATCGAAAATCAAACAATTGCATAACATATGTACTATGGTTTGTGACTAGCTTATTCGGATTTGGCTATAATTTGACTTCGACTTTGGACTTTCATAGCATAATTTGACTTCGTCCTTGAACCCGCATAGCATATTTGACTACTCAACTCTTAAATTGAGACTTGCACATTGACTTCAACCATATATGACATTTCACATGACTTTGACTTTGATGACTAAAATTAGGATTATTATGGACGCATTCTTCGACTTGATGACTTCGACTAGCTTAAACAGAGCCTCTCTCTGAATCAACTCTGTTTTCTACACACTTTTGGGGTTAGTAAATTTATTCGTTAACACCATCAACAACCGACTCTATATTTGTTTTACATTGAAACCCATGATCAGGTGCTACTTCATGAAAAATTGTTTCAGGTAGTGTGTCCCAGCTTATTGGGACAACAAGATACCCCTCAAGCATTTCAGCCTTGCAAAGTTGTAAATAATATTTGTTGAAAAAAGATACCATGGTCTCAGCAGACTGTATAACAACAAATAGTTACATTGGAACAAAATGACGCTATACACCCGAGTCATCATGTATTATCTCAGTACAGTAACGAGTATTTTGGTCTCTGATCTCAATTCTCTAATCTCAATCAGACAAAAGTGGCCTAACAGTAGTAGCCTAACTTTGTTTTTATCTAATGTTACCAATAAACAACGATCTACTGAACTAGAGCACTGAAGTGGGCAATACAATAAACACTTAACTTATCAAGTGCTATAAAATGCCAAGAAAATGAGAAAAAAATGATATAATTTGGCTTTGCAACCAGCTGCTAAAATTAACTATAGAAGCTTCTATTCTTATATAAACGTCAAAGTGTGTTCTTAAGTTAATCGCTGTTGATGAAAAGCAGTAAGTTCAAATTACAGTAGCTAGTAAAAATAGCCATAAACTATATGTTTATACAACTACTGAAGTATACAATTTAATATAAAAATGAAATACGGAATGCAAGTGGTTTGGTTAAAGGGTGTTTTCTATAAGCGTTTTGGGCTATAATAAATTTTCAGTCAATTTGGATATTTGTTGTCAACAAGGAACAAATAAGTTTGGTATCTAAAACACTACAAGACACTGACCAAAATATGTGTATTGATAGTGATATGATGGAAGAAGATTAGCTCCTCCTTTTACTTATCTACTGAGCAAAGTGCAAAATTAAAAAATATAACTCTGCCAATTGACCAAGAGATGAAAGCTCTACATTGACTTTAGCAAGAGCTTCTTCATCTATATGAACAACAGTACACAGCCTAGGCAGAGAATATTCGCACATATCTGATTTGGCATCAGCTTCTTGTTTATGTTGATCACTAACCTTACTCTCAGGACTCGATATGTTTTTCTTCAACTCCAAACAAATTTTCATATCATCCTCGGTTCAAGCTTTACTTAGCTTTTCAATAAGATGACTAAACTTTGCAATCCTCTCAGCCACCAAGTCTTGTTTTAAACTTTCAGACCCATTGTAAAATGCCTACATGATCAGAAACAGTATTTGATTCATGTAATTTCTTTAAAAGTCAATCAATAAGAAGTTGTGTTCTCTGTCTCTGGTTATTAGCTATCTCGTGTTAGAATCCATACACCTAAACAATGATTGATTATTCAGACTTATAGTGTGTCGATGGGCTTCATTCACAGAGAGCACACCCATATAGTTACTCGTTCAACTAAAATATGTACTCTCTTTGGGTGCATGACTTTGTAAGAAATAAGTTACACCAATTTTATATAATCCATTTCATCAAAAGCAAGTTTTTGTTGTTTTACCTACTCAAAACTATACGGTTGGAAACAAAATATAGAAGAAAAATCAATCTCAATTTTTATTCCGTTGGATTAAAATATACTAATCAAATAATATGAAGTAAATTATCCAATAAAATGAAAATGATAGTTAAGCTATATGTTCTGGTCTCTGGAGTTAATTTTCTTATTGTATCATAGTATTATTGGATAAACATACATCTCCAATTCAAATTTTGTAGACATCTGTTTTTTTTTTTCATTTTTTAGTTTTTACTCTTGAGTAGATGTCAAGATTTTTCAGGCTTGTACATTACATGCCTATGAAGCAGTGGAAAGTTAGCACAGGCTATTAGGAGGTAACACTAGCAAACATCAGTTTTGTGATGCTTTATTGGTACTTATATGCAGTTGTATTTTAGTAGGTAGGATATGAAGAAAAAATAGACTTTAGAGTAAATTTGTACCATGCTACTACATGTGAATTATGAGTTGATTGTCGTTCAGTCAGGCTATTAAGGGAAATCCCTACATTTGACTAAAGACATACCCATGTTTAGAACAAATACATTTGACTCTTCACAAAGGTAAATAAATCCCTACATTGCATCAAAACTGACTGGCTAATGCATGAATAAGGTTTAAAAAGGACGATCAATGTGTAAATGCTTCAGTTTTTAATTATTTAATCGATAAACTTCATCCACCAATACTTGTAGGGAGGGTGGGTACAGTATACCACCTCAACAGTGAATGTGTGACTAATACCAAGCACATATGAACTCACGCATAGATAAAATTTATGAAAGTAAGCAAAGTCTGCTATTGACAGTAAATTCAACCAACACTTGACTTGTGCAATTGAAACATATAATGAACAATTAAAATTTCATATACACCATCACACAAGTTACAATATAGATGATAAAACAAACTTAGAATGTACAAAAAAGTATACACAAAGGACATTGTTACTGACACTACATTTTTGAATATGAGTATGTCATTTTTTTTTTAAAACAAAATTTCAGTACGAGGGGTACTAATAAAAATAGCCTCCTTATAAACTTATAATTTACATTGACCAATTTGGCCTTTTTTTACACTAATTCATTTAATCTTCATTAATCTCCTTCTTTAGTCTTTAAACGAAATCAATAATTAATGGACAAATCAATGCAGATGAAATTCCAAACGAGAAAGAAACAATGTTATTTCTTACTCAAGAAAGCATTTCTATCATAGATTTTGTTCAATAAAACAATCAGGTAAAAAAAAAATCTAGGGGTTTGTAGATAGGTTTTAACGTGTTTGTCGACCAGAAAAATCAATATATATCCGATATTTGAAATAAAGTTCGGAAGGGGACGACTGAAATGAATAATTTAAATCAACAGCCTCTGTCGTTTAACTTTTTTTATTTCGGTACTCTATTGTCGATTTTCTGGTTTTAGTCAGGCATACACCCATCGAATTTCATATATTCTTTTAAATTAAAATTTAGTTTAAATTCAGTTTTTCCTTAGAATTTTTTGTTTTCATCATTTTTTTAATTTGTATAAAAACAAGGGAGAAAGAGTTACTTTGGATGTTTATTTTTTACTGTAGAGTTATGAAGCTTTAACAAAGGGTAAAATAGAAAAAGATGCTAACTTTAATTAAAAGTTGTGTGCCCCTCATATCAATCTTATTAAACATGGAGTGCTCATATAATTTGGTCCTCTCATGTACAAAAATGGAGTACCAATGGAGTATCGGTAACAATACCCTACACAAATACACAATTGTTGGTGATAATACAATATGCACAGAAGTAGTAATGTCACTACCCTCAAATATGCAATTATATTCGATGTGGAAACAAATAATATTATTACTACTAAAGATTTTATTGAAGAACAAAGGGTAGATCAATATTTTTATGATTTATTAGTATACCTTCTCTTTGAAATATCAAAATGGTTCTTAAACAGTACACTGTACACTGAAATTATTGAGAATTAAAACTGAAATGAAAAATACAGGTAAAACATCAAATTTAAAACAAAACTTTTGTGTTTGCTTATTGGTTGATAAATTTAATCAAACACCTACAGCTCGAAACTACAGGAACGATTTTAACTGAACAATGCATGGTTTCAGTTTGCTCTGCAATAAGCTACTAATATTATTTGTAAGCTTTGAAAAACAGATAAAAACTGGAGTTTACAACTTGAAAATTAACTCTTTTTCAACACTAAAAAAATAGAAGTCTTAAATACGACCAAAGCTTCCATATTTTTATTATAATCTGAATGTTCAGATAAATTACACTTAATTCGCCAAAATGTAGGATTTTTCTTTGGTTGCAAAAGCACCGTCAACATTTTGGCCCGAAAAGAAAACAAACAGAACAAAGACAATCCTTAGAATTGAGTCAAGCAATTGTTCACTAATGGTTACCTGATTACTGAAATGTTGAATTGGCTAGAGGTGAACCAGAGCAGCAACTTTTGTTATTCTATACATCATTCAGTGAATCCGTAAATCATGTAGAAATCAAATGATTCGAATAAAATAAAAAATAGGAAAAAATCAATCAAAATAGTAAAGACAGCAGAAAAATATATCGGTAAGAAAACGTAGGAAGGGGAGGAAAAAAAAAAAAGAGGGAGACTCAGGGTAACAGCACGTCTTTTTACCGTGTTTTATTGAATTTTATCGATATAATGTTTACGACTCATTGGAACATTGAATTTAAAAGTCAATAAATTAAATTAAACTGTGTAGAAGCATAACTAGTACACCGAGTTAAGCAAACGTGTAATGTTGTTTTTGCTAACACTCTTGGTTTTCGATGTTGCAAACGGAGATTGAAAATTGGAAAGTTACACGATGACCACGGTACCTTTTGACACGGACAGCTCTGCCATAGGGTCGATTTTGGATGTTTTGGTACCTAAAATCAGTTTTTATAAGCAAATGTCCTTATACAAGTACTAATTTTATTAAAAAAAGCATCAAAATAAGTTATGTGGATTATCAATAATAAATAAAGGAACTCAAAGTAACAACTCTCTTCAAAATAAATAATAACTCAAAAATTGATAGGTTATTATAAAATAAATAAATAAACTTTTTAACATTTAATTTATTTTGACATTAAAAAATTGGGACAGTTTGGCTAAAGTCCTCATTAAGTTTCAAAATACACCAAAATTCTTGCTAAAAAAAGTATGTAAATTAGGTTTCTAGAATTAAGTTACTGAATAATCAGTGAATAACTGCAAACATTTATGCAATTATATCCAAAAATTGCAAATATTTTCGCACTTATTCATTGAAAAATTGCAGAAATTTCCGCAATTATTCACAAAAAAAATTGTGGAAATTTCCGCAATTATTCACTGAATAATTGCATACATTTATACAATTTTTGGATATAATTGCATAAATGTCTTCAGTTATTCAGTGAATAATTTCATAAATGTATGCAATTATTTGGTAACTTAATTATAGAGACCTAATTTACAATCTTTTTTTGGGGAGGAGTTTTCGTGTATTAAGTTTGATTTTAAGGACCTAAGCCTAATATTCACTAAAAAATTCCCAAATTGAGAAATTATTATTTACAAGTTCTAATCCAACTATTGTATATGTGTATTAGTATATTGCCTAGTTGCCTACTTAGGACGGTAATTGTAAAAATTCAGAATGTATGTTACCATATGTTAACTTAGCTATTTTCAAGTATATTAGATTTGAAAAATGGATAATGTGCATTCTTTTTTATATTATTATATGGAATAGAAAATTTGGGACCGGAATGTGATGAGTCGACCTACTTTATTTGAGTTTGAAGAGTAAATTATTTTCCAATGAATTCAACCAAGCATCAAACTCAAATTTCCAACATCAAACACTATATTTCATAATTAGCAACTAACTACACTTCATATTCAAGTAGCAAACCACCAAAACTCTAACATAAAACCCTAAAAATATCTTGTTTCTTATTTCAGCGAAATTGAACTCAGTTAATGCAACAAACTCAAAGTAACTTAACAAATTTTGAACTCAATTCAAACAACAACCTCAAATAATATTTGCCCAATCCAATTCAAACTGGAAGCGCAAAAGAAAATTGATTTTCAATTTACCAATTAAGAGCTAGAGGTGCGAGGTAGAGGATGGAGTCGTCGTGTGAGGCAGAGTTGAGGTGCTAGGGCTTTAGGGAGGAACTGAGGGGAAGTTAAACTTCGCGAGCTAGAGTTTTCAACGATATGTGCATTTTTAGGCATTGGGCGATTTGATCTGGAGTGGAGCGACATTGGGAGAAGAAGTGTGCAGCATTGGATTGGAGCAACAGTGATTTGGTTTAGGGTTTTCAAAAAAGGGGCCAAGTGATTTGATTCGACTCTTAATGAGGAGAAAAGAGGGAGAGGATGAAGTGAGCAATTCTTTTTAACGAAATGATGTGAAAAAGAGAGTGTGTGGATAGCATTGAAGAGTGAACCGACTAAAAAATTTGTTTCTGCCTAGCATAGCATTTGAAATCTAAGGTTTTTATTCCTATGCTTTTAAAAGCATACAAAGTGGAAACACTATGGATTAGTGCCATAGATAGTGCTTTTTGTTGTAGTGAATGCATGGCTTTACTGCTATAGAGCTATGCCATTTGGGCTCTGCAACGCAGGTGCGACCTACTAAAGGTTCGTTAAAAGAATGTTTGTAGAATAGATCGAGCAATCCATGGAGGTATGCATGGATATGAACCTTGTCGAGACTTTCGATATCCTTCGCCGGTATAATATAAAACTCAACCCCAAGAAGTGTTCCTTCGTCGTTCGATAAAGGAAGTTCCTTGGGCTTATGGTGAGCGCTAAAGGAATCGAAGCCAACCCCGACAAGATTCAAGCGATCCAAGATATGAAAATCCCTTGCATAGCCAAACAAATGCAGAGCCAGAACAGAATGGTCGCAGCACTTAGCCGCTTTGTATCCAAAGAAACCGATAAGTGAGTACTCTTCTTTGACCATGTCAAGAAGGGAATTCGTTCGCTTGGAGCAATGAGTAAACCAACGCATTTGAAGACTTGAAGCGATATCTGGCAACACCCCTCATACTTTGCAAACCAGTAGATAGGGAAGATCGATACTTATACCTCGTAGTCACTTACCATGCGATTAGCACTGTCTTGGTTTGGGATGAAGAAAACTTTAGTGGCCAATAAATTATGTTAGAAAGAGATTATCCGGGCCGAAAACGGGGAATACTAGGTTGGAGAAGCTAGCTTTATGACTTCTAACTATGGCTGATGACTTCAATCGTACTTCCAGGCCACCCCATCAAAGTTCTCACCAACCAATCGCCAAAGAAAGTGCTGAGCTGGCCTGATGCACCAGGCTAACTCTTGAAGTGGTCCGTAGAACTCAAACAAAACCACATCACCTTTCATCCTCGCACTTCCATCAAAGGCCAGGCGGTGGCCAACTTCATAGTGGAGTGCTCAAGCCCAGACCGTGGGAAGGAAGGAACAATAATCAGTTGGAGAACATGAAAACTGTACGTAGACGGCGCATTCAATGAGAAAGGGTCTGGGGCCGACATGGTCCTAATCACACCCAAATGGAAGAACTTTTCTTCTTCGTCTACCTTAGCTTCAAGGCCACCACCAACATAGCCTAATATAAAGCCTTCCTAGCTGGTCTCATGATGGCTAAAGAATAGCAAATAGATTCTCTCCACATGTTCAACCACTCATCGCCGATGGTCAACCAAATCAGTGAGCAATTCTATAGGGCAAGACACTGGCTATATACATTGTAGAAGCCAAGAAACCCATCAGTATGTTCTCAAATTTCAAGTTGAAACATATACCACATGAAATGAACACCAAGGATGACCAGCTGGCTAAGGCAGCAAGCAACCCCGAAGAGAGTATCCATTAGGTCCCATTGGAGATGTGTACCCCCTTGCTTTGTGGTGGGGGAAACCACCATGGAAATTGATAAAGCCTAGACCAATACCTCGATGACCCCATTGCTAAAATATCTTGCGGGCAGTGACTTACCTATGGACATGAAAGAGGCTCGGAAAGTTGTTTGTCAACCACTCCACTACATAATACTGGATGAGAAGCTGTATCGGTGGAGGTACTCTATTCCCCTTTAATGATGCGTAACAAATGAGGAAGTCGTACATATACTAGAAGAGCTAAATGAGGGCTTTTGTGGAGGTCACACCAGGGATAAAGCCAAGCAAAAAGGCTGTATAACCATATTACTATTGGTCGACTACGATCAAGGATGCGATGAACTATGTCAAGAAGTGCAACCAATGTCAACGATTTATTAAAATCCTTAAAGCTTCCTCAAACCTATTAACCACCATGACATCCCCTTGGTCATTTGACACTGAGGAATTGAATTGATCGGGAAGCCCCCCAATGCTAAAGGAGGATATAGTCATGCCTTGTCGCAATCAACTACTTCACAAAGTAGGTCGAGGCCGAGCCTCTCATTGGGGTCAGCATGCCCAAAATCCTGAAATTTGTAATCAGAAACATCGTTTGCCACTTCAGACTCCCAAAGAAGATCATCTTAAACAACAACACACAATTCGATTGTGGCTTGTTTTAGGGTTCCTGGGAAAGGAATGGGATTAATAAATGTTTCTCCTTAGTTTCCCATCGATAAGCGAATGGGCACTGTGCAGCCATGAACAAGACCATCAAGTCAACATTGAAGAAGCTCCTCACAAAGGTGAAGGGAAACTGGGCCGAAGACCTCCCACTCATGCTTTGGTCATACCGAACCTCTAACTGAACTTCTACTGGACATTCCCCTTTTTCCTGGGTATGAAGCCATGTTGCATGTCGAAGTAAACGTCCCATCTCCTTGGCTCCTCACATTGACCTCGAGAAAAATGAAGAACTAATTAGGCTTGGGATCGATGCCTTAGAAGAAAGAATAATGGAGGCAGAACTCTACACCGAAGCCTATAAGAGAAAGATAGCCAAGCACTATAACGCAAGGGTGAAATTCCACCAATTCATTATCGATGACTATTTTTGCAAAGGGTAACCTGACTGAGGGAGTATTTGGACTAAATTTTGAAGGCCCATATGTAATCAACGCCACCTAACCAGCGGGGCATACCGCCTCTCACATCTAGATGACACTTATGTGTCGTGTACTTGGAACCTAAAGCACCTTAGAGCCTGCTATATCTAATAAATATTGTGAGCCGCAATTATAAGACTTGAAACATTTGTAATATTTTGTCATATGAAATGAAAACGAAACATTCCCAAGCAATCATCGCGCAATGTCAATAACAGCAGCAAGGCTATCCAGCAACAGCGATCCACACAATGCTCTCATTGTCAAGGAATGCCATCACTCAAGGCTATCCAATGGGGTCAAGCCAAAAATGCTACTTACCCTTCCAAGGGATGCCAAGGCTATTCGGTAATGAAAAACCAATAAAGGCTCTCTTCTGCACTAGGGAACGTTGAAATAGCCCCATGAGGATGCACTAGTTATTCAAGGCTCCCTTTTATGCCATGGACACATTACATGGATAGTGCGACCACCCACGTCATGGTCCCTAATTTTTGGATCCATAGTGTACTACTCTGAGAGGATGCACGAGTCTATTAATGCTCTATTCCGCGTCGAAGGCAATGAAAAATATATGGCATGACAACCTACGTCGTGATCCTGATTCATTTTCTCATGATGTTACTCATCCCTCTAGTGGGCCAGGGCACTAGTGCCAAGATAGGCAGGATTAAACATGAAGTAGCCCTAAATATGGCATCTGTAGTGATGCTCCATAAGGATGTGCAAGCCGATCAACGCTCCCTTTTATGGCAAGGACACCGTCGAATGGATGACACAACCACCCATGTTATGGTCCTAATTCCTATGTCCATGGTGTACTGCTCTGAGAGGATGCGCGAGCTAATCCATCTACTTTGTGCCAAAGGCAACAATAAACATATGGTGTGACCATCCACATTGGTCCCGACTCGTCCGCCTATGATGCTTCCCTTCCCTCTAGTGGCCCATGGCACTGGTGCCAAGATGGGCACGATTACCAATGAAGTAATCCCGATTGTAGCATTTTTAATGCTACCCGCCTCAAATAACCGGGGCAGCCTAATAATAATAAGGGAGGGTTGTCATTGGCTCACTACTAACCACCCAAAGAGCGGGTCGAGAATGTGAAGGCCCAGTGCCCCAAACTAGGAAGCCTCATGGCAACTCATGTCTGCCCATGTGTACTAGCGAGGAGCAGACCATGCCATCAATGGATAAGCATGTTTGTTTACTTGCTCTTTGTTCTATTTTGCTCATTTTCAATGTTATGCATAAATGCCTAAGTCTACATTTTTGCTTGACAAAGTGTAACAACCCGCACCTCCGGACACACCAAAACCAAAACCTAGGGTGACTTTCAGCCTTGCGTCATGCCAAGAAGTACGAGCTATCAGTTTTTAAAACATTACACGTTATGATTACAGGGGTAAAGTCTAAGATGTGCAGTAAATGCCCCGCTATATCCCATAGCGGATTTCTACCGCTATGGTTTTCCCAATAGCCTCAAAAATAACATTTCCGCTTTAAACCCCACTATTTCCGCAATATCCCGTTATTCAAGCTATATGTCGTTATTCCCGCTATATCTGCTTTAAACAAAATGAATTGAAAAATGAAATTTATACATTATAAAAATTATGAAATTACTATTTTTAACCGAACTTTTTTAACATATTTTCATAAACAAAAGTATTCTAATATTCTATTAAATTTAATTATGTTAAATATCAGTTTATGTTTATTTACAATATATTTACACATGTTTTTATTTAAAATAAAATATGTATTAATTATAATTAAATTGAATGTTGATTATGCATTTAATTAACATTATATATTTGTAAAAACATTAAGTACAAGTTTTATATGTTATTTTATAGTCATCTGTTATATCCCCACTATATTCTCGTTGTATCCCCACTATGACTTTTCGCACCTCTGCTGCAATGAATTTGATGAGCGCTTTAACTGCACAGTGTTGAAGACATTCTACACTTTTAGATCCCACAACAGAGGGAATTAAAATAAAAGTACTGAAAATAACAATCTCAAAAATTCATAGTTCATACACAAAGTTTCCCAAAGTATCATATAAAGTCTGATAGGTAATAAATACAATAAATAGTTACACGGAGAATAACAAAGAATAATAGGACTCCAACGCTTAGCTGCTTTCTTCGAGTGCCAAGTCTGGCCAAATCAACTATTACTCTGTCTTCTTGTGGTGGGGAAAAAAATGAAAGGAGTGGATCGAACAAAAGTTTGGTGAATGAGTTGCATTACTAATATATGGTGATCACATGCAATTGGCTTAATTTATAACCTATATGACCTAAGGGTCCTGCTTGTTTTTGTGAGTTGCTTTCTAGAGTTGATCATACTAATATAAGGAATATAGCTCCAAATACACCTATACCCAAACATCTGGTGAAGGTTTATACTTAATGTCAAACAACTAATCGACCCACAAAACAATGACGGATCGGACCAATAACCTCTGGGACGACTACTAACATAAGGTCGCATACAACATTACTCTTGGGGCTGCATTACCCAAACTGCAACGTATCATACTTACACATTGAAAGGAGCCCGCATGCAACTCTCACCAAAGATGACCTAAGATTTGCTGCATCCATGTCCAAGCTCAATGGTAACGCCATTTATTGCACTGCATTAGGTATACACCAATAATGTCATGTCTTAATTGCCGTATGCACCGAGGAACCTCCCTTTTGTGCTGGGCCATGCACCTCTCCAAGCATCCATCAACAATGTTGCACATCTACCGAGGAACCTCCTATGAGTGCCGCTTGTGATCGAACCGCCTTTGTCAAATATTGAATTCGCTAAATGGATAACGTCTAAGCCTAATTGTCCGCGTAAACATCTAACAAGTCACGTGCATCTCTAACAAGAATTAGGGAACTACTTCCCTTACTAATATATTGTTATATAAAAAATAATATATATAAATTTATAAACCTGAGCCTTAGGCCGAGGTTCAATTTGCGTAGAACAATCGTCAATCGGTCGATAGTCGGCACTATAGCGGTCGACTGGCTACAGTGGGCCTATCGACTGGTTGGTTTTTATTACCGTAAATTTCTAATTGTTTTGCTTTGTTTATTTAATAGTTAATTACACTTTTAACTATAGATTTTCAATAGTAAACCCTATTCCTGACTAGATTTCACCTATTTGTTTAAAACTACAATTTCAATAACTATATTTCATTTACACGATTAAAGTATTATCAACTTCGTAATTATTTTTGTATATTTGCATCTCGAATTAGTTTAGGGTAAAATCAACATCAATAGGATATAGATATGTGCACATGAAATTATATATTCAATTCAAGGTGTACAAAAGGGTGAATTTATATTTCAAAATCAATTCTAAGCATATTTCAAAACCTACTTCATATCCAAATCAAAGTTAAATATACGAGAAGTTATACCCATGCGATCTATACTTTTATCCCGAATTAAATTCTCATCTTTAGATTTAAAACCAAATAATTCCTAAATCAAGTAGATATATGAGTGAATTAGACTATATGTAAATCATCATAATTAATAATAAATCCACTCACCTCTTATAAGCTTTTTCCTTAGATTTGTTAATCCCCTCTTTTAGCCTGACTTCGATCTCCACTTTTTAGTTGACTGCTCTTCTTCTTTGATTTATTGATCTCTCTCTTTTCCGTTTACTTCTGTCCTCAATTTGATTATCTTCTCTTCTTTCTAATCTTTGATTTTAATTTTTAAATTTTGTTTTTATTTATTTCTAAGAGTAGAGTGTTTTGGGAGAGAAAGAGTTTCGTTATAGTTTAGGGTTTTCAGGCAATGAACGAACATTTTACACTCTTTTATAAGTGCATAAAACTCTCCTGGTTGTTGATTTTTAATTTAATTAATCCAGACTGTTTATCTTAGGTTTTTCCTAGTCGACGGTGCCCAAGAGGTCGACCCCTCAGTTTGGAGCTGTCGGCCCTTAAGGGTCGACAAGTCCCAGTCAAGGTGTTGACTGGTAAAACTTACCTAATTTAAATTACTTCCTTTTTATATTTTGACTATTTTCTATTTCAAATATTTAAACTTTAATAACTTTTTCATATGAACTCCAATTACAAAACTTTATGTATGAAAGTTGTCCAGAAAATTTCCATGAACGCAACGGTGCAAGTTTCGTAGTCAAATGAAGACGTTTGCTCAAAATTCATTATTATCTTTAATATTAATAAAATTAATTTTTTTAATAAAGTTTCGATTAATTTTGCGGGGCGTTACATCCCCCCCCCCCCAAAAGATTTCGTCCTCGAAATCTCTAAGGATGGAAAAATGCAACTTGTATATACAGAAAACAATATCTATAACCATCTACTCAACCATCAACCACTAGCAACCATTGTCCTTGGTTTAAAAATTCTAATGCAATATGTATGTATAGGCATGGACTATAAATGAACCTATAGCTAATGCAAAAATCAGGCGGCTTCCTGCAGTAGTCGACCTCTTGAAATGCTCGTGCTTATGTCATGCATCCAACATGTAGGCAACTTCCTATGCTTGCAATTTTATATGAATGAGCAACCATTCAATACATATGAAACAACCACATGAATATAACTCAATAAAGTAGAACAAGTGATGGTGTGAGTGCATGCTAACCTGAATATATTAGCCTAGATGTGCAAAGATTTACTTAACAAATACATCCATTAGCAATCATCATCCAAAACATGTCTTAGTGACACGTTCACAACCATTCCTAGCATCCAAAATCCCTACCTATGAGGTATACTAAGCTAAAATCTAAGTGCATAAGTAATTAGCTATTCTAAATAGAGACTCACTAGAAAAGAGCCCTAAATGGGTAGCTTGAATTTTCTCCTCAAGCTCTCAAGTACTCTCAACTGGATCATCTTCTAACTGGATTGTAACCAGTCTAATTTCCTTATTGTAGGATCGCTTTGTCCCATCCTCAACAATACGGGTAGGTGCATGGCGTACAAGTGACTCACCTTCTACTTTAATTTCTTCTAACTGACTCGGCTCAACCATGGTAGCTGAATTGTGTAAGCACTTCCATAAGTATGACACATGGAAAACATTGTAAACTCCCACCAGCCTTTCAAGAAGCTCCACTCTATAGGTTAACTTTCCTACTCTATCCAAAATCCAAAAAGGCCCTACAACCCTTGGTGCTAACTTTTCCAAACTACCATGCTATAACATATCTAAGTGGCGAGATCCTCACACCGACCATGTCGTTCATCGTAGACTTTAAATCCATATGTCCCCTTTCAACATATGATCTTTGCCTATTTCTTCCAGTATCTCTCCATCTACGGAAAGTCTTTCAGCAAAGAGTCAAGATGAAAATATCACATTCTCTCTTCCACTTTCCAAGTATTCTCTAGTGGATAATCCTTTCGACCTCCCTTATCATCTTTGCTAGTGGCATGCGACTTCAACCTAAATGTACATGCATAGGCAACCCTCTACAATCCTCGCTCCCAACTCAAATAAAATGATGTCAACATGCACCATACTAGGTAACTTGAGCATAAGTATGCTCCAACAGAACTGTAGCCTTATGCAATCCTCAATGCACATACACAATGCCTTAAATTATCCAGTAGTATACCTGATCACTTCATCTTCTACATACTAAGGTAAGACAATCCGAAAGTGGACGGTGTCTCCTCCCCTAGTATTTTCTACATAGATATTTTGCTATTTCTCATTTCCACCTATTATTTGTTTCTCCAATCCTTCAACAATTGTGGTACCTAGGTATGACATTTATAATCTATAGGGATTTATCCTACATTCTTCAATATACAAGCAAGTAAATACTCTGGCATTCAAGTAGGGTAAACCTGACTTATTTTCCTATTCAAACTTAACAATTAAAATCCTAAGTCTAAGTGAAGTCCTAGATTAAAATGAAATTATAACTTAAAATTATTTTAGCATCAAAGGTAATCGACTAGGTGATACATCGTTCACGTGCAACTATTATGCAACACAAACTATGTATCCTAAGTCAATATTTCATGAACTTCCTTGAATAAACAGCCTTCTTCCAATCCAAGGGATGATAGGAAAGAATCCTATTATCCTTTCCTCCAATTCTTACTAAAAATTTCCAAGTCTTATTTTCTATGAAAATCGCCTCCACATTCTCAATGCGTGCAAATAGAAATACCTTTTTCTTAAAGGGGAACCTAAATCTTTGAATTAACCATCACTTGCACAATCTTAACTCCAACTTCATCTAGGATACCTTTTGTAGTTTGAGCTTCCAAAATTTACCATTCCTCAATGCAATCCCATCAATTGGATTTTTCCCTAAACATAACTTCTCACCATTTTATTCCAATTGTTTTATGGTCAAGAAAACTCAAGATGGAATAGTGCATTGCCATTTTATTCCAATAGACATAATGATCGACACTTAAATAGCGTTGTACCCAAAAACTCATCTAGGAACATCTAAAATGGACGATGTCCTAGCCCAGTGAACATCTTATGAAACTCATGTCACCTTAGCCCCAACAACATACTTGCAGTTGCGACGACAACTCAAGTATCAATTACTTTATAAATATCGTCATATAACATATACTATAAGATGACAACCTACTTGCTTGGTTGCCTATAATTCACCAAGTCAAAAACAACATGCCTGGTACCTATAACTTCCCAAGCCAAAACCAACATGCCTATACCTATAACTTCCCAAGCTAAAAGCAACATGTGTGGCGTAATGTTACCCGAAATGTTGAATCAACGACACTCATCAACAAATAATCCAAATCATCTTCCTCTTCAGGCGATGTTCAACCAACTAATACTTTAGCAGCTTATCATTTATAAACAACTTAAATCACCTCCAAAACTTAAGAGAAAAACAATAGTTGCCAACTCAAGATCATGTGTTGGATAACTCTTCTCGTCTACCTTCAAATGTGGACTGGTATAACAAACAACTCTACGCTCCTACATCAAAACAGCGCCCCGTCCTGTACCCCAAGCACCGGTATATAACAACAAACGCCTTCGAACTATTAGTGAGTACTAAAATAGGAGTACTAGTCAATAACTCTTTTAGATAACTAAAAGCATTCTCACATTCAAAGTTCCATGAAAAATTTCTTATAGCAGCCAGCCAAATCGAGAAAAATTCTTGCGCAAAGATTCTACTCTTTAAACCACACTTGGGTAGAAAAACACAAAGTGGCGTTCACTCTTCACTATTACAAGAAGTTTGATCTAGTACTCTACTCTTCCAAATCAAACGTTCATTGAAAAAGTCACTATATCTCCATGTTACTTTCTATTTCTACCCCCAACATTTTAATGCTTATGAAATCCTTAGTCAATTCAGTCCTTGAAGGCTGTGTAACCCTATTTATCTAACTCCAATTTAATTCTTCCCTTTTAAAATTTAAGTGATAATCATAATAATATTTCCACCTTACTTTTTAAATCAAAATATTTGATTTTAACATAATTTCCACAAAACTATTAAGTTTCTAAAACTGTAAAATCCACTGTTAATTCTTTTGCCCAAAACGGTTCAGCTTAACTTAGAAAAGTGGACATATAAACATATCTTTCTAAATTATCCCTTTATAAAATAGAAAGTTGCACAAAGTGCACTTTAAAAAGCAAAAGTGATATTTTAACTTATTATTATTATTACTACTACTGCATTAAAATGTAACTGAAATACTTATAAAAGACATTTTCAATAGTTGGGTTTTTACATACATCTCAGTTTTCCTTTCAAAAGTTTCTTTGTCAAAAACACAGTACACATCAAAGATAAGTGCAACAATGTGACTTGTACTAAACTTTTTACAAAAACAAAAGCTTTAAAGGAGTTATTGAAAATTTCTTCTTATCAAATTCTTTTAATTCTACTTTTTAAATAAATTTCATAAAGTATGTCCGATCATTTCGTAGAAAATCATAAACCGCTTATTTTCTTTTAAAAATATCATATATATACCATTTCTAACATTTAGAAAACATTTTCACTGGCTTATCACTTAAATTGGAGTGGATAAAAGCAACCTAATTTACAGAAGCCCAATTACACCTAATAATGCCTATAAGGTTTCTATCCCTCTTCTTCAAAGATGGTTAACTAAAGTTTATCTTTCAATACAGTGTCCAACTCCAATATAGGAACAATCTAGCTATAAATTTAAATTAAAAGGAGTCTTTGCAACTGCTACCAATATAAGAATAGGATTTCCACTTTAACTTGGGAGATTTACTCTTAGTTTTTGAAGTCCTTTCATGTTCTCACTACGCCTTAACACATCACACTTTAATTATACGAGTCCGATGGTACTAATCTTCTTCCACTCACCCTTAAACCCATAATTTAATTTAACTCATGATTATTTGCTTGTATAAGGGAACAAATACCCTATGAGTCAAATTGTATAGGGTGGTGTGTATTAATAAATATATGTATTAGAAAATTACAAAAACGCTTCCTCGTTGGGTTAGGATTAGCTTGTCCCCTCGCTTGTAGATACCGGCTGAACCATATAGGGATGTTCATGGCTAGAATCTTAGCTGCCCCACCTGAGCCATTCTCAGCAAAATGGCTCATTCTCACTGTCTATGATTAAGAATTATAAGCAACTTTCCCATAGATAGTATTAAATAAGAATAGAGCAAATACGTTTTTCATGTTATACCTTTACATGTTGTTAGCCCAAAAAATGAATCAAGACCCAAAAATCAGATGAAAGCATCAGTTCTTTATAATAAATGTAAATCACGGATTGAGCAAGTAAGAATAGCAGAAAGGTAAAGAACTTACAAGAATTTTTATAGTGGTTCGGCGTAATCTTCGGTCTACGTTCACTTCAATCTCTTTTGGTAGCTGTTCTCTATCCAGATTACAACTAGTTACATCAGATCTGACCATTATCTGATGGATCTCATATTAAAGTTTCTAGAGAGTTTGAGAGGTAAAGGATAGGAGTGAAGAAGAGGAAGGGTCTCCATTGGCAGAGAGATCAAATCCCGGAGTTAGAGTGCTGGAGGAGATGAAGCAAAAAGATCCCTTCTTGGTTGCAGTAAGGCTTATATTTATAGGGGAAATATTTGTGTCGGGTTAAAAGTCCACTGGGAGCAAAGTCCATACATCGACCCAAAGTCATGTGCCAAGTTGTAGAGCTTCCCGAGTTAGCCAAACATATCAGTACTGACTTAAACATGTCGGTACCAACAAGTTTCCTTAGTTCGAAACACTTTGAACTTTCTTACATCCTTCTTCCTACTTCATTTTGCGACGTCCCATGTTGTTTCTATCGATTGTTGGTTGATTTTGATGATTGTTCCTTCATCTCTTAATTTATCCTGCCATTCTAGTTGTTAACACTTCACTCTTGAAGTAGGTCGTCGAAAACCCTTAGAAATCACCGGAACACATATGGGAGAGATAGATAATAACCCGTGTGGAGTTAGAGTGGAGGAATATGGGACAAAGACATGTCGTCTCCGAGATGAACAAGTTGGCACTGACTTGTGTGGTTAAGTGTATTTTGGGATGAAACTTCTCCGAACTATTCCTTTGCTCTATCTAAACATGCTTGCCAATTTTCAAGTCGTTTCGTCTTGGTTTTGATCTTCTAAGTTTGGTTGTAATGTGCTTTGGCTCAAAAACGGGTTAACATTTTCCCTCCAAAGTATGCCTTTCGAATGTAAGGTGTGCTTTGCTCAAGAAGAAGTTCCAGCAGTAATCATTCTTCAGTAGTTGAGCTCTCCGGCCTTCCATCGATCCCGATCTTGGTAAATCATCTGGTTCCTTTGGATTCTCTTGCAAATCAGATGTTGTTCTAAACCCGTTATAGCCAAAAACTCTAGTCTCTGCTTAAGTGTTGTTTATACATCATAATCATTACATATCAAAATCATCCTATGTTCATCCAGGATTTATCTGTTTTACTCTAATTATAAGGCGCTCAAATCCTTTTATCAAATCTGTTTCCGTTCCAAGGTTCGATCTCTTTGGATCATTTTACTTTTAATTTAATGTGCGATCTCTTCGAATCGTTCATGATCCAATCTAGGATTCGATCTCTCCAGACCATTTAATTTCCAATCTAGGATTCGATCTCTTCAGACCATTTATCGCCCAATCTAGGGTTTTGATCTCTCTAGATCCTTGACAAATCCGCTTACTCTCCACAAAGGAACTCAATGACTAAGCAAGCCTATCCGCTCACTCTTCGGTGAGGGGATTTAATTTTAATACAAGACTATCCACTAGCTTTCTGGTAAGGGGACTTGCACCCTACACTCCGGTCCTATCTCTTCAGACGGGACTTAAAGCGATCAATATCGTATAAGTCCATCTGCTCGCTCTCCGATGAGGGGACTTGCACCCTGCACTCTGGTCCCGTCTCTCTGGACGGGACTTAAAGTGATTAATATTGGTCATCGCATTCAATATGGATTATTCAAAATTCGAATATTTGAATCAAAGTAAACAAGCAGAAATCCTAATTATTCATCCCAGACATCCGACTCAAAACATGCCTAAGGACGAATCTAGGTCCATACGTGTAAGTTGTCTGAGGTCATTATTATCCTAAATAGCCATCCTAGACATCTGACTTAGAGCATGCCTAGAGACCAATCAGGGCCTTGTACATGTTTAAACGATCTGAGGTTATTATTGTCCTAATTATTTAAAGTAAGAAAAAGTGAAGCAAGGGAGTCAAACTGACTAACAACGATCTCGATTATGGGATCTCGAGTCTCGAACCAGATCCTTGGTTGTTCCTTGATGCATTTTCTGCAGATGGTGGTTGCTCTAGCCACACCATTGCAGTTCAGTTCCTTACATACTATTCTAGCTGGTTGCTTCGAACTAGTTCTTCTATCAGATCACGAAGGCGTCGGCACTCGTTCGTTTCATGTCCCTCCAGCTCACGGAAGATGCAAAACATTCCAGATCTTTTCTCCCGATAAGTAGGCTCTCTCCTAGCTGGCTTTCGATAGGGGATCTACCCCATAGTGTCCAGATATATCCTCTCCGAGGTCTTGGTTGAATCAGTATAGAGGGAGAATTTCGGTTCCCTACTTTGTCGTTTCGGTTCCCTAAAGTTATCATCAGCTCTTATCTTTCCTTTGTCCTTTTCATTTCCTACTCCAGACAGTCCTCTAGCATCCACAGCATTAATTTTAGCATCCTCTACTTCGGCGTATTCTTGATGCAAATATCTCTCGGCTTCGTGATAGATATCCACAAGATCCATCAGTGGATCCCTTTCCAGTGCTACTTTGAAGTCGGTCTTGCCTGAAACTCCAGATACCACCGCCGTTAAGATTATAGATGGATCTGGTTTATCGACGGCTATAGCTACCACATTGAATCTTGTCAAATAGCTTCTCAAGGTCTCTCTAAGCCTTTGTTTCACACTCGATGGCGTCATCACATTCTTTGGTCATGAGACATGAATTCTGAACTGTCTTAAGAACTTATTCACCAAATTGGTCCACGTGTTTATGGACCCATTCTCCAGTTGTCAGAACCACATCGCCGCCAAGTCCGTTAAATATAATGGGAAGCACCGCCCCATTAACTCCTCAGAAGCACCCAACACCTCATTTATCAGATGTATCTCATCAGAGGAACCGTTGGATCTGATTTTTCGTCGTACATTTCCAACGTCGAAAGCTTGAAATCAGGAGGATTTCTCGCATTTCGAATATTAAACGTGAATGGATTCCTTTTCACATCCTTCAAACTCTAGTCTAAGGGTCCACTTCTAACTATTTTCCTAACCAATTCAATGATTCGGTTTTCATCGTCCAATGAAGGTCTTCAGCCAAAAGCGATGTTCTGCTCCCGACTCTTGTGGGGGAACTCCAGCACATACTCTGGCACGTACTCCCTTGTCCACGTTAGTGTTCTAACCTACTCCTCTGGTTTCATTCTATCCTTTGGCCTATGGGGAAGTTCTGGCACATATTCTTCCATTCGTTGCCCGTTCACATTCTGATTTGCGTTTCTAGCTCCAACATAACTTGCTCCTAGCATTCTAGCACGTTCCAAGTTCACACTGTTAGTCCTTGAGTTGATGGTTTTAATGACAACAACCTTAGAATAAGATTATAAAATATAAATACTAACATTATAGTTTAGATATATATGTATATGCAGGATTTAACCATGCAGGTACCAAGAATGAAGACTGTACAGTATAGAGATTCAAGATATCAAGATTGAAGACTCATGAGTATCAAGATAATCAAGAGTTCAAGATTTCAAGATAAGTGTCGAGTCTAGAATTTTGTTAAAACTTCACAATAGCACTGAAATCTTCACTCCATTTTTCTTTTGGGATGGAACCCATTTCTACCTTTTTAGTGGCTTACAAACCCACGACAAGTAGCTTACAAACCTACGACAAGTGGCTTACAAACCCACGAACATCCTGGTTTTATACAAGTTCTCGAGTCCTGTCATGATGAGATATTCTGTAGGAAGAAGCTTGCAAAACTACTTCAAAATGATTTTCAAAAACTACTTCGGAATGATTTTCAAAATTGTTTTTCAAAATGTTTTAGCCTTAAAAATTATCTTTTTAAATGATTTTCAAAAAGATGTTTTAGCCTTAAATATTCTTGTTTTTAAACTTCGGTTATTTTTAACTATCTTTTAATTATAATATATTTATACTTTGATTTAAATATAAAATTATAGTAAAATATTATATATATTATTCTTTATATTCATCTATGTATTTTATCTATAATCAAGTATATTTACAAAGTTTAAAATAGTTTTAATATAAGATAAAGGTTATTTTCAAAGAAAATCAAAACATCAAAAATTGCTTTGGGATGTCGACATGCCTATGGTGACCATGTCGGCATGGTGACAGTTGAGTTCAAAATTTAAATTTCAAATGAAGTGTCTATTCGCCATAACTCTTCACGAATGGACATGACTGTTGTTCTTCTATAAATAGGGGTTAGTTTCAACGAATTTTTAATCAGTTTTTATGATTTTTTCACTCCTCTTCTTCTTCCATATTTTCTTAATCAAAATTCTATCATTACTCTGCCGAAATCAACACTGAATCTAACTAGATTATCTCTGGTTTGATTCTCTATCACTATCTCAACAAGATCTAAGTAGTTATAGGCTTCTTTGTAATCTATCTAGCGAGAAAAGGTGTGATTGTAGCCTTGGAAATCAATCAAGCGAGAAAAGGTGTGATTGTAGCCTTGGAAATCAATTGGGTGAACTTGTTGCCCCGGAAATCAAGTATCTCTACCCAGAGGATTGTTATTCTGGAGGGTGTACCTCGTAGCCTTGAAACCGAGGGTTGTAATTGTTGAATTGCTTTTGAAAGGAAATCCGTACTTGATTGTGCAGGACTGGATGTAGGGTAACCCCGAACCAGTATAAAATCCGGTGTGTTCTTTCCTTTACTGCAATTACTTTATTTCTGCATCTGTGTTTGTTTCTGTGATTATACCTGTGTCTGAATATTGCATACATTTGTGTTCAAATTAACATAAACTCAAAAAGATTTAGTAATTTCTTAAAAACACTATTCACCCCCCCTCTAGTGTTATTCCTAGCCTTAAGATCCGTAATCCGCATTCCTCACATTTGGTATCAGAGCAAGGTTTTCAAAAGTTTCATAATCTGATTTTTTGAAAACGTTTTTTTAAATGAAGAAATTTGTTAATGCATGTTTAAAAATATTCAGATCATCATTGTCTCTTGAGTCTGCATATAATCAATATTCAAATACAAGTTGTCTACTAAGATTGTTTGATGTACATGAATCATGCTTTATGGGAGTTGAGGAATCAATCCAGAACAAACAAACTGTGGACATCAAAAAGGACTAATGGATACTTGATAGTGGATGTTCTAGACACATGACTGGGAATCCAGATATACTGAATGATATAATATACAAAGACGGAGGACTGGTTAACTTTGGATACAATTCAAAAGGTTTTGTGATCGGCATTGGCAAAGTCGGTAACTCTGAAACTCCTATTATTACTAATGTTTTGCTAGTTAAGAATCTGAAACACAACCTGCTAAGTATATGTCAACTATGCGATAAAGGATATAAAATTAAATTTGAAAAAGATAAGTGTCACATTGAAGATAATAATTCAACCTTAATATTTGAGGGAATTAGGAAAAAGAATATTTATATTCTTAGTATGAAAATTTCAAATGATAAATTGTCTCTTTTGGCAAATGCAAGTGACCCTTGGATTTGGCATAAGAGATTTGGGCATTTGAATTTCAAACTCTTATCTAGACTGCCAAAACATGATATAGTAAGAGGCCTCCCTAAAATGAATTTTAAAGTAGATAGTATATGTGATGCGTGTCAACTAGGAAAACTTAGAAAAAGTTCCTTTAAATTAAAAGATTTGATTTCAACTTCAAAACCTCTTGAATTACTTCATCTTGATTTATTTGGTCCATCTCAAATTCAATCAATAAATCACAGTAAATATGTTTTTGTAATTGTAGATGATTATTCTAGATTTACATGGACAATATTATTGAAACATAAAAGTGATACTTTTGAATGTTTTAAGAATTTTTCAAAAAGGGTTCAAAATCAATTTTCTCAAAAAATTATAACTATCCGTAGTGATCACGGTGGTGAATTTGAAAATGAAAAGTTTGAAGAATTCTGCAATAAAAAGGGAATAATTCACAATTTTTCATTTCCAAGAACTCCACAACAAAACAGAGTAGTAGAACGTAAAAATAGGACGATTCAAGAGTGTGCGAGAACTATGCTTTCTGATAGTAATTTACCAAAGTATTTTTGGGCAGAAGCAGTTGCTACCGCCTGTTACATTTTAAATAGAATTTTAATTAGACCTTTAACTGATAAGACATCTTATGAACTTATTTTCTCAAAGAAGCCTAAGGTATCTTATTTTAGAATTTTTGGAAGTAAATGTTTTATTTTAAATACAAAAGATAACTTAGATAAATTTGATCCTAAATCCGACAAAGGTATCTTTATCGGATACTCTAATAGAAGTAAAGCATACAGAGTATTTAATTTAAGAACTAATACCATCGAAGAAACAATGCATGTTTCATTTGATGAAAATTTCAAAAATTTTGAAGAAATAAATGATGAAGAGGATTTAATCATTCAAAACCAAGAATCAACTGAAACTAATAATGAATTAAATCATTCTAATAAAAGGATTAAACTTTTAAAAGATCACCCTATAGAAAATATACTTGGAGATATGCAATCTGTTGTTAAAACTAGAAACCAACTAAGTCAAATGAGTAATGTAGCTTTTATATCAACTATTGAACCAAAAAATCCAGAAGAAGCATCAACTGATGATTCATGGATTTTGGCTATGCAAGAAGAATTAAACCAATTCACTAGAAATGATGTTTGGGAACTTGTTCCTAGACCTGAAAATAAAACAATAATTGGAACTAAATGGGTTTATAAAAATAAAATGAATGAACAAGGAGAGGTTGTTAGAAATAAAGCCCGGTTAGTCGCTCAAGGTTATTGTCAAGAAGAAGGAATAGATTTTGATGAAACCTTTGCCCCCGTAGCAAGATTAGAAGCTATTAGGATTCTACTTGCTTTCGCAAATCATAATAATTTCAAATTATTTCAAATGGATGTTAAAAGTGCATTTTTAAATGGTTTTGTAAAAGAAGAAGTATTTGTTAAACAACCACCCCTTTTTGAAAATGATAAATTTCCAAATCATGTTTACAAACTTAAGAAAGCTCTATATGGTCTAAAGCAAGCTCCTAGAGCCTGGTATGATAGACTAAGATCTTACTTGTTACAATCTAATTTTGAAATAGGTAAAGTAGATAATACTCTTTTTATTAAAAGAAATAAAAATGATATTCAATTAGTACAAGTCTACGTAGATGATATCATTTTTGGATCAACTAATTTTGAAATGAATAAAGAATTCTCTGAAATAATGACAAAAGAGTTTGAGATGAGTCATATGGGTGAATTAAACTTCTTTTTAGGATTACAAATAAAACAATTAGATAATGGTATCTTTATTAGTCAAGAAAAATATGCTAAAGACCTAGTTAGTAAATTTGGTTTGACTACTGCGAGTGGAAAACCCACTCCCATGGCAACCAATGAGTACCTTAGTAAAGAAGATCTCTCGAAAGATGTAGATCAAAAATTATATAGAGGAATGATTGGATCACTACTCTATATCACTGCGAGTAGATCTGATATCATGCATAGTGTCTGTCTCTGTGCAAGGTATCAATCTCAACCTAAAGAAACTCACTTAAAAGCTGTAAAACGTATTATAAGATATGTTAAACACACCTTTGATTATGGCTTATTTTATCCTAAAAATGATTCGTTTGACTTAATATCTTACTGTGATGCTGGTTGTAAATCAGACCGAAAAAGTACAAGTGGAACTTGTCACTTTTTAGGGCATTCTCTGATTTCCTGGTTTAGTAAAAAGCAAAACACAGTTTCTCTATCAACAACTGAAGCAGAGTATATTTCTGCTGCTTTGGCTTGTTCTCAAGTAATATATATGCAACAAACTTTAAAAGATTTTGGTTTAAATATCTCAAAATCACCAATTTATTGTAATAATACTAGTGCAATAAATTTATCCAAAAATACTACTCAACATGCTCGAACTAAACATATTGATATCAGACACCATTTTCTCAGAGATAATATAAGTAGAGAAATTATTCTCGACTATATCAATTCTGAAAATCAAATTGCTGATATCTTAACAAAACCCTTAAATGAATCTACATTTACTAAATTAAGAAGAGAATTAGGTATTTGTTCATTAACTAAAATATAAAATATAAATAACAAGTATAATTAATTCAAAATAAATTAAATAGGCAAAATTTCAAGGACCATGTCGACATCCCCCTAGACCCATGTCGACATATAACGTTTTTATTTTTAAATTTCTTTTCCCACCAAAATTTAAATAAGTGGTTATAAATTTCTCTTATTTCGAAATTTTTCTTCATTCTCTCTGTTTTCTCTCTGTCCTATCTTCTGAGTTCAATTTATCAATGGCCTCCTCTTCCAAATCAAACTTAAAATCATCCTTTTTGTTTCCATCGCCTACTTCTGGTCCGTGTCAACAATCAACACTCGCTCGTGTAACGAAAATAGAGGATTCTCTGAAAGATATCCTTCAGTTAATGATTGAAATCCAAGTGATGCAACTTCGAATGGCCAAAGAACAAGAGAGGCAAGGCAAAATCCTTAGGAATTTGCAAAAATTTCTTATGGATAATCATGCCAACCCAATCTTGATTGACGAGGACACATCAGAAGATCATGTACAAGAGGCCAGTGAAGAAGAAGTAGACCCCATGGAAGAAGCGCACGCGGAAGACAACGACAAAGTCGTTTGCGTTGGCGAAGTGTGCTTTGACAAAGATGGAAATCTTGTCGAACAACGTGGAAATTTCTGTTTCCACTATCCAAATTGTTCGGTTCATAGATCTCCTATGTTCAAAGACACACATTATTTTCTTCTCTTTCTTTTCTATTTGTTGTTTGTTTTGTTTCGATCTCTACGAGAAATGTAAATATAAACAAATATATAATAAATAATGTGTGTTCTTATATATATGTTCTATTAAAAGTATTATTATATAGATTCTTAGTTAGGAGAGTTTGTAATTTAGGACTAAGTTTTAGGTTTATAAGTAAGTATTGATGATAACACTATCATCATATATTAGACTAAGAGTTATATAGTTTAGAGTTAGTTTGATTTTTTTTATGACAAAGGGGGAGAAATATAAAATAGGGTAGTTAGCATAGATTAAGGGGGAGTTATTAGATTTAGGGGGAGTCAATAGGATAGAAGTAATATTTTATAAACAAAGGTTGTCATCATCAAAAAGGGGGAGATTGTTAGTCCTTGAGTTGATGGTTTTGATGACAACAACCTTAGAATAAGATTATAAAATATAAATACTAACATTATAGTTTAGATATATATGTATATGCAGGATTTAACCATGCATGTACCAAGAATGAAGACTGTACAGTATAGAGATTCAAGATATCAAGATTGAAGACTCATGAGTATCAAGATAATCAAGAGTTCAAGATTTCAAGATAAGTGTCGAGTCTAGAATTTTGTTAAAACTTCACAATAGCACTGAAATCTTCACTCCATTTTTCTTTTGGGATGGAACCCATTTCTACCTTTTTAGTGGCTTACAAACCCACGACAAGTAGCTTACAAACCTACGACAAGTGGCTTACAAACCCACGAACATCCTGGTTTTGTACAAGTTCTCGAGTCCTGTCATGATGAGATATTCTGCAGGAAGAAGCTTGCAAAACTACTTCAAAATGATTTTCAAAAACTACTTCGGAATGATTTTCAAAATTGTTTTTCAAAATGTTTTAGCCTTAAAAATTATCTTTTTAAATGATTTTCAAAAAGATGTTTTAGCCTTAAATTTTCTTGTTTTTAAACTTCGGTTATTTTTAACTATCTTTTAATTATAATATATTTATACTTTGATTTAAATATAAAATTATAGTAAAATATTATATATATTATTCTTTATATTCATCTATGTATTTTATCTATAATCAAGTATATTTACAAAGTTTAAAATATTTTTAATATAAGATAAAGGTTATTTTCAAAGAAAATCAAAACATCAAAAATTGCTTTGGGATGTCAACATGCCTATGGTGACCATGTTGACATGGTGACAGTTGAGTTCAAAATTTAAATTTCAAAAGAAGTGTCTATTCTCCATAACTCTTCACGAATGGAGATGACTGTTGTTCTTCTATAAATAGAGGTTAGTTTCAACGAATTTTTAATCAGTTTTTCTGTTTTTTTCACTCCTCTTCTTCTTCCACATTTTCTTAATCAAAATTCTATCATTACTCTGCCGAAATCAACATTGAATCTAACTAGATTATCTCTGGTTTGATTCTCTATCACTATCTCAACAAGATCTAAGTAGTTATAGGCTTCTCTGTAATCTATCTAGCGAGAAAAGGTGTGATTGTAGCCTTGGAAATCAATCAAGCGAGAAAAGGTGTGATTGTAGCCTTGGAAATCAATTGGGTGAACTTGTTGCCCCAGAAATCAAGTATCTCTACCCAGAGGATTGTTATTCTGGAGGGTGTACCTCGTAGCCTTGAAACCGAGGGTTGTAATTGTTGAATTGCTTTTGAAAGGAAATCCGTACTTGATTGTGCGGGACTGGATGTAGGGTAACCCCGAACCAGTATAAAATCCGGTGTGTTCTTTCCTTTACTGCATTTACTTTATTTCTACATTTGTGTATGTTTCTGTGATTATACATGTGTCTGAATATTGCATACATTTGTGTTCAAATTAACATAAACTCAAAAAGATTTAGTAATTTCTTAAAAACACTATTCACCCTCCTCTAGTGTTATTCCTAGCCTTAAGATCCGTAATCCGCATTCCTCACACACACCAGCGTTGCCTCCAAGTATAATTGTCTCGGTATCGAGATGACTCGGGTCAGTATCGAGTTGTACTATTGGTGGGGGCATTGTTCCAGTTTTCTCCACTCCAACTCTAGATGTTCCTACATTAGCTCCTAGCACTTGGTTCTGAATTCATGTAGCTCTAGTTATTCCTTGTTGTCCCATTCTTTAGAAAAATCCTTCAAGCATTTCATGTTGTCGAGTTATTAATCCATCTTGCGCCTCTTTCATCATTTTCTCCATCTCTTCTCTGGTTACGTAGATGGATTGATGAGAATTTAAGGATATTTTCTGGCCGTCCCCATGCTTTGTTTGGCTTGCTCTAGCCATAGATCTAGTGTTAGGCCTCTACATCTTCTTAAAATATCATATTCAAGCTTCAAATCTTCAGACCTAATTCTTTTATTCTAAGTTAAAGCACCAAAATGTTAACCCAAAAAATGGACCAACACCTGGAAATCAGATAAAGGCACCAATTCTTTTATAATAAATGCAAATCACAGATCAAGTAAGTAAGAATAGCAGAAAAGTAAATAACACACAAGAATTTTTATAGTGGTTCGGCATAATCTCCAACCTACGTCCACTTTAATCCATTTTATTAGTTGTTCTCTTTAGATTACAACTAATTATATCGGATCTGACCACTATCTAGTAGATCTTAGATTTACAATGGAGTTTTTAGAGATTTTGAGAGGTAGAGGATAGGAGTGAAGAAGAGGAAGAAGTCTCCATTGGTAGAGAGATCGGATCCTAGAGTTAGAGTGTTGGAGGAGATGAAGCAGAAATATCTTCCTACTTCATTTTACGGGGTCCCATGTTGTTTCCATCGATTGTTGGTTTATTTTGATGATCATTCCTTCATAACTTGATTTATTTTGCTATTCTAGCTGTTAACTCTTCAACTCTTGAAATAGGTCATCGAAAACCCTTGGAAATCACCTGAACATATATGGGAGAGATAGATAATAACTCATGTAGAGTCAGAGTAGAGGAATATGAGGCAAAAACATGCCGTCACGGACATGAACAAGTCATCACCGACTTATGTAGTTAGTGTATTTTGGGTTGAAACTTCTTCGAGCTATTCCTTTTCTCCATTTAAACGTGCTTGTCAATTTTCAAGTTGTTTTGTTTTCGTTTTGATCTTTTAAGTTTGGTTGTAATCTGCTTTGGCTCAAAAGCGGGTTAACACATGTAAAGCCTTTGAAAAACTTTTCATATATATATAAACCTTTTGAAAAAACTTTTCTAAAATATATAAGTACGTTCTCTCAATACGTACCTAATCCCTAGGGAATCCTGAACCTCACTCTGCCACATGCAACAACCCGCACCTTCGGACACACCAATACCAAAGCCTATGGTGACTTTCGGTCTTGCGTCGTGCTAAGAAGTACGAGTTGTCGGTTTTTAAAACATTACCGGATATGATTATAAGGGTAAAGTCTAAGACATTCTACACTTTCAGATCTCACAACGGAAGGAAATAAAATATAAGCACTGGAAATAACAGTCTAAAAAATTCATAGTTCATACATAAAGTTCCCCAAAGTATCATATAAAGTCTGATATGTAATAAGTATAATAAATAGTTACATGGAGAAGTATAATGAATAATAGAACTCCAGTGCTTAACTCCTTTCTCCATGCACCATGCCTGGCCAAATCAACTACTACCCTGTCTTCTTGTGGTGGGGAAAAAATGAAAGTAGCGGGTCCGACAAAAGTCTGGTGAATGAGTTGCATTACTAATATATGGGGATCACATGCAATTGACTTAACTTATAACCTATATGACCTAGAGGTCCTACTTGTTTTTGTGAGTTGCTTTCTAGAGTTGGTCATACTAATATAAGGAATATAGCTCCAAATATATCTATACCCAAATATCTGGTGAAGGTTTATACTTAAGATCGAAAAACTAATCGACCAACAAAACAACGACAAATCAGACTAATAACCTCTAGGACTACTGCTAACATAAGATCACATACAACATTACTCTTGGGACTGCATTACCCAAAATATGACTACAACTTATCGGACTTACGCATTGAGAGGAGCTTGTAATGCTGACTCACGCTAAAGACGACATAAGGTCTGTTGTGTCCCTGTCTAAGCTCAATGGTAACACCACTTATTGCACCGTGATGAATATCCACCAACAAGGCATCCACCAACAATGTCACGTCTTAATTGTCGTATACACTAAGGAACCTCACGTTAGTGCCAAACCATGCACCTCTCTATGCATCCACCAACAGTGTTTTGAATCCAACGAAGAACCTCTTGTGAGTGTTATTTGTAATCAAACCTCCTTTGTTGAATATCGAATTCGCTAATGGATTGTGTCCAGGCCTAACTTCCCACGTACACATCTAACTAGTCCAATACATCTCTAACAAGAATTAGGGAACTACTTTCCCTACTAATACACTATTATATATATAGTAATATGTATAAATCTATAAACCTGGGCCTTAGGCCGAGGTTTAACTTGCGTAGAAAAATCGTCTACTGATCAACCGCCGGCTACAATAGCAGTCGATCGCTTGCTGTCGACCAGCTATAGTGGGCATGTCGACTAGCTGGTTTTTATTACTATAAATTTCTAATTTGTTTTGATTTTTTTATTTAATAGTTAATTATAATTTTAACTATACATTTTTAATAATGAACCCTATTCCCGACTATGTTTCACCTATTTGTTTAAAACTACAATTTCAATAACTATATTCCATTTACACGACTATTGTATTATCAACTTCGTAATTATTTTGGTATATTTGCATATCGAATTAGATTAGGGTAAAATCAACGTCAATAGGGTATAGATATGTATGCATGAAATTCTACGTTCAATTCAAGGTGTATTTATATTTCAAAATCAATTCTAACCATATTTCAGAACCTACTTCATATCCAAATCAAAGTTAAATATACTAGAAGTTATACCCATATGATATATACTTTTACCTCAAAATAAATTCTCATCTTTAGATTTAAAACCAATTAATTCCAAAATCAAGTAGATATATGAATGAATTAGTCTACATGTAAATCATCATAATTAATAACAAACCCACTCACCTCTTATAAGTTTTTTCCCTAGATTTGTTAACCCCCTCTTTTAGCCTGACTTCGAGCTCCATTTTTTAGTTGACTACTCTTCTTCTTTGATTTATTGATCTCTCTCCTTTCATTTTCTTCTGTCCTCAATTTTATCATCTTCTCTTCTTTCTAATAATAAACCCACTCACCTCTTATAAGCTTTTTCTATAGATTTGTTAATCCCCTCTTTTAGCCTGACTTCAATCTCCACTTTTTAGTTGACTGCTCTTCTTCTTTGATTTGTTGATCTCTCTCCTTTTTGTTTGCCTTTGTCCTCAATTTGATTATCTTATCTTCTTTCTAATCTTTGATTTTAATTTTTAAATTTTGTTTTTATTTTATTTTTTAAGAACGGGCTGATTTGAAGAGAAGTAAAGAGTTTTGGCTGAGAAAGAGTTTCATTACAGTTTAGGGTTTTCAAGAAATAAACGAACACTGTACACTCTATTATAAGTGCACGAAACTATGATGACCATTGATTTTTAATTTAATTAAATTCGGATCGTTCGACATAGGTTTTTCCTAGCCAGTAATGCCCTAGCGGTTGAACCCTTGGTTTGGAGCGATCAACCCTTAGGCGTCAACTAGTCCCAGTCAAGGTGTCAACCGGTAAAACCTACCTAATTTAGATTACTTCCTTTTATATATTTTAATTGTTTTTTATTTCAAATCTTTAAACTTAAATAACTTTTTCATATTAACTCGGATTATGAAACATTATATATTAAAGTTATCCAAAAAATCACCACGAATGCAACTGTACAATTTTCGTAACTAAATTCGGACATTTGCTCAAAATTCATTTTTATCTTTAATATTAATAAAATTAATTTCTTTTAATAAAATTTAGGTTAATTTTGCGGGGTGTTACACAAAGTCAGAGTGTGCTTGAGCCTCTTGATACAGAATAAAAGGTAATTATAAACAAATAAAAGTAAACAAAGAAGACAAACATGTAAGTGGAACACTAGAAGAAAATAAGAAATAAACACAGAGCATAGTAATAAAAGATAGTCAAATCAATTTACATCAATATCGTTCATTACAAAAACTTATGGCATTGCCTGACCTATAAGCTATTACAGAAAACAAAAGAAGCAAAGACATACATTCACCCTATGGCTCAAAAAGGTGGTAAGGCTCCGATGACTTGGTAGTCATCATCTTGTGTCATTTCCTTATCCATCTATAGGACGCCATCTATGAGCGCTAGTCAAGGAAGCAATCTACTCTGGGGTCAAAAATGGTGGGGGATTCTGGCTAGTAGCTTCCATCTCCGCCGCCACCTCTCGGTGATTTTTAACATAGTCCTAAAGGGAGGAAACTAACAACCAAGGGGAGCTGGTGTTGGCATCAAATATCAACTTAAGCATGGTCATTAGCTTATAATTCCATGCCTTGTCCTCGGCCTCGCTTGATGCCACTTGTTCCTTCTGGGTCATGCAGGTCAGATGTTGTTGAGAGATCCTCTCAACTCATTGGCCTCCTTACGGCTGGCTTCCAAATCCACCCGAGCTCCACTCGAGCCTCCCTTTCTCCTCTGTCCGCTCCTTGATGGTGGTGTCTTTGGCCATCTTTTCTATATGCCTTCGCCCCACGACCTCAAGGGCCTGCCTCCGTAGCTCTACCACTCTTTTCTCTACCAACCGATGAGTAGTGGATTCGTTCTCAATCTACTTCCATAAAGCTTGTAGGCCCGTGTGAATACAGAGGGCATGGGGTTCGGCCTAAACTGTAGATCAAACAGTAGAATTTGCAAAAGAAGGAAATTTTTTGCTAAATTTGAAAACCCTTACTATATATCCCTCCTTTAACTCAGCTTTTACCGCTGCTTGAAAAGAATAAGGGCCACATCCCGACTGGGGCTGGCCCACCTAAGCAATGACCATTGAGGCTAACCTTCCAGTGAAGGAAAAAGCATCAGCATGCTACCCTCATCCCTCTCCTCTACCGCCCTTTGAGTGGTGGAACCCACTACCTCAAACCGATTTCCCCCATCAAGGGCCCAATCATGTCCCCCTCTCTCGAAAATCTAAATAGACTACCATCGGAGCTCACTAAACCTTCTACTTGGAATCTTTTGAATGACACCCTCTCTAAATGGTCCGGCTAGTGCTATGATGAAAGGCCTTTCAATGGAACCATGTCGCCCTTTGAATGTCCCGATTGAGAAGTTACGGTCATTTGTTGATGGGCAATGGCAATGGCTTAAGGTTGTTATGTTGCTTTCTATTGGGACGTCCCCCTAGAATCAGCTATGATCATCAATTGCGCAAAGTTCAGGAGAACCACTGAAAAAAAACAATAAAAGGTTAGCAATATTTCAACAATGACAACGCGACGCAAGTTAAAGCTAGCATCATTAGATTGGGCCCCCTTACCCTCCTAGTCAAAGGCAGACAAGGGGACCCAGTGCTTCTACTGCTAAATCATGCCCCATCTGAAGTTTGTGTTCCGGGGGGCACGATGTGTGTAACTTGGGCTAGAGACCCCGAGGCGAGAGGGGTGTTGGAGGAGGAGCCTATGCTCGTCGGTGTATTTTTCTCATGCATCCACCTACCCGTCCTCTTTACCTTGAGCGTCTTAAAAGTGCTAAAGTAACATGAAGACCATGCAAAATTATGATCGGTGACCACCACGTCCTCCAAAAAAAGTAGATAGTAAGCCTCCCACTCGCCCTTATAGTGGACCAGGTCAGACTTTGTAGCCTCCTCATCTTCAATAACCACTACCGGCCCTAGGACTGACTCTTTAATAATCATCCCTGCTGACCTAATACGATAATTGGCTAGGATCGAGCCATAGCTTCCCCTCCCTTATAGACCGGTTCAGGCTGAATAACCCCATATGGTAGAGGTTTTCTTTCGTCAACCACTACCAAATACTTGGTCCCTTTAGGTGTCTCCATGATCCTTCAGAGATATTTCTCACATATAGTTATGCCTAAGCCGATATTGGTAGGAGTTACTACAGTAAAAAAGAAGAGTTAGTATCAATAATTGGAAAGTTCAAGCTAAAGGAAAGAGATCTACGAATGGAACATACTTGGAATGTGGTAGGCCTGAGTTGTAAGCATTGGATTGATGGTGGATGGTATGTTGAAAAAGTAATCTTAACAGTCGACACGTGGCTCGAGAGACCAAAAATTAGAGGAGATTTGTCGACCCCCTGAAGATGATAGTAGTAGCTCAATGGGGTTTTTGCCTGCTTTTAGATCCTATAAACCAACATGATGAGGGTTGGGCCTGGATCTTGGATGCCATGGTCATAGTAAACAATGAATAGCTCGTCAAAGAGGTTGTAGCTATTTAGGGAGAGTTTCATGTGCACCATCTGGTGAGTATTGAGGAATCCGACAAAGAAAGGATGGATAGGAAGCGTCATCCAATGCAAAGTACCCTGCCAGAGGCTGGTTGGCTCTATCAGCAGGTAAGGGGTAAAAGGGCTCTATCCCATAGATTCATAACACGTTAGGGAGCTAGTAAGGTTAATCCGGTCTTCATGGACATTTGACACGCCTAAACGGGAAGTCCTCTCGCTTGTAGACATGGCTTTAATCATTTGCAATCATCAAACAACCTAATTGCTGAACCAATCCAACTGACTCAAGGATTAATTAAACTCAGGAGCGAACCTTCCCCCGACATAGAAACATGCAACCCAGAATCGCCTGACTCAAATACACTTAAGTCCTAGCCCTAATCCTAAGCGAACCATGTGCCCCGTGCACACACAAATTTCTGGCTTAAATTTTAGCTGTGGGCTAGCGCCAAATGTAAAACTTTCCTAATCTAAGGGAAGGGGTAGTTTGGTAATATTAACACGACATTTTAAGATTTTAAGTTGGTCAATAAAGTGTTCAATGTCGATGGATCAACATTGGTTCCACAACAGCCAATCGACACCATTGTTATCCCGCCTTTTGGCAAGGTTGTGACACCAAGGACTTGACAAGAGACTGAAGGCAATCCGCTCCGGGAATTAGTTATCTACAGGTTCACGATGGATACAAGCAAACTTGGTCCAAGTCCAGATTGAGCCACAATTATCATGGTATGACAAGCAAAGCTGTGAAAGGCAACATTCCAAATTTCGGGTCAATCGGAGTTCGTACGCTCAAGTTATGGATCGATCAAGATCCATGTGGAACATGTTCATTTCGTATCCATCCATTGGCATCCATCATTTCGTATCCATTATCATCGACACAAAATGAGCATATCCTCATCACTCAGCACCCATCATTCGTATCCATCAAGTTCGAACCTATTTCGGTGGACTTCAACACCCCCTAGATCGATCACGTTTCATTCAACCAACAGTTGCATGTTTCGTATCGATCACTTATTTGATCGGTACGAAGAGTAGGGTCAGAGATCGATACGAAGGAAAGAGTAAAGCATCGATGCAAAAAGCATAGCCTTGGATGGATACGAAAGAAGAGGTCAAACCATTAGAAGCGGTCCTTACGCATGAATTTTAGATCTCCATAAAACACGCACGCCACGTCATTGGTACGAAAAGATCAATACGAAAATATCGATACGAAGTCTTCAGCCTCCCTAGGAAACTCAACCTTGGATCGATTGTATCTCTCAAACTACAAGTCCAAATGCCATGAAATTTTCACAGAAGCTTGCAAATCAACTCAAGAATAACCATGATCGATCATAGCTCGATTGGACCATTTCTTGATCGATACGAAGACAACATGGATCGATCATGGATCAATCCCAAACGACCCAGATCGATTATGTGGGCCCACCTATGCATGAGAAAGGGTATTCCGAGATTCAAGGCAGATCTTTCCAACTCTGCGCCTATAAATAGCACCTCCACTACAACTAAAAAAGGACTTTTATGTCGCTGCTCTGCTTAAACTCCATTGTAACTCGAGTGTTAGCCATTGTACTATTGTAGTTCAGTTTATAATCAGCAATAAACAGCAGATCCTTCAAAATGGACGTAGGCCATAGCGCTGAACCACTATAAATTCTTGTCTTCTTTTACTACTGCTTATTTTCTTGGTGTGATTGTTAGATTAGCCTCATTTTCCATTTTATTTCTTCATTCTAATCTCTTCAATTACATCCGTAGAGTGTTGTGCCCATTTTTGGTATAAACACTTTGGTGCTTTCATTGAGAAAACTCTGCTTTTCTCCGACTCTGTGGATCCCCTGCCGTTATCAGATTGCTAAAATCTAAGGAGGAGATCCAGATCTATCTTCCACTGGTTCCTTCTATCATATTCAGATTGTTCCAGATCTAAGAAGAACTACATCCAACATGGTGCACAATACCAGAACTGCTTCTAATGCTGCTAATCCAAAAGGAAGGGATAGGCAAAGTCCCGCTCAACTGACTACTACATGCCAAACGTCAGCTGGAGTTCCAGATCTACCCGGTCCAGTGACTAGAGAGGAATTCCAGACCCTTATCCAGGAGCTCACTCAAAGCCGTCAAGAGCTCACTCAATAGATCCGTGCCAACACGGAACTTGTGAACCAGCTGAATGAAGAAAGGCAAGGGAGATCTAGAAGGGAGCATGCCTCTTATTCCTTGTCTAAAAGATCGGCGTCATTTGACTTCAATCACAGATCCACACGCCGCCGATTAGATGGAAACTACGCGGAAGCCTCTGGACACCCATATACTATAAATCTCGGACAGGCCGGGGTAGTCCCTCCATGGGGCATCAAGCTACGCCCTCCTCCCGAGGAGGGACACTTCCTTACCACAATACACATGACCACGCAGCTGCTGCTGCTATAAATCTAGATGCCGAGATCCAGAACCAACCAGATCCAGCCCCTCATCACTGCATTCATGCTCAGGATCCTCACTTCCATGAAGATCGGGAGCCAAGGAGGCATGGAACAGACCGTAGACAGCGACCGGACCGTCCTCGTGACATGGAACCCGACCATGCCTTGGACCCAAATATCCAGATGCCTGATATTCCAACTATGATACGCCAAATGATAAGAGAAAGTCAAGGCCTCACTAATGATGACTGGGGGATTTCTAGAAGTCACACCCGTTCACCAACGATATCTTACATGCGAAGCCGCCCCGCTTATTTCGAATGTCGACCTTGCTTGTATATGAAGAAAATTCGGATCCCAACCAACACATTCTGAAATATGAATGGCTCATGAATGCCGCTCGAGCTGACGACGCGGTTAAGTGTGGAAGCTTCCCTATCTCCTTGGGAGGCATTGCGACTATGTGGTTCACTCATCTACCACCAAGATCTATTTCATATTTCGACCAATTGGCTACTAAGTTTGTCGAGCAGTTCTGTATGCATGCTACAAGACCGAAGGACGTTAATACCTTATCCAATGTTACTCAAGCCCCAGGAGAGACTTTAAGGCATTGTCTGGAAAGGTTCCACGCTGCTTGTGCCGAAGTCAGTAATCCCAACGACAACTCTATTCTGATGGCATTGACTAAAGGGATCGATCCCGATTCCGAGTTTGGTGATTGGTTGGCTAGAAAAACCCCCTTTATTGGACCGTTTCTATGCAAAGGCAGCCCAATATTTGAGGAGGGAAGACGCTAGACGGTCTAGGAAGTAGGACGTCGCGTGACCCAGTAGTGAAGGAATCCACAGTAATGTTGCAATGAAGCAGACCGGCGTGAGCTCCGGAAAAGTACAGTTGAATATTCATAATAAGTAAAGTCAGCAGAAGGGTGATGGAGTCAAGGAAAGCAGAGAGACCCTCATCGTGGGAGACCCAGAGCTCCCATGTTCGATCAATATACCCCTTTGAACACGTCGCTAGAGAATGTTTATCTTCAAACCTGCAATACAGGGAAGTACAAGAAGCTAGCTCCGAAACCATCATCAGAGAAGCAGATTCAGACCGGAAAATTCTGTAGATTCTATGACTGTTACGGCCATAACACTAATGAATGCCGTCATCTGCATGATATTATTGAAAAGTTGATTAGAGAAAGGAAGTTAGAGCAGTTCATCCGGGATCTGCAGGATGGCAGAGCGGGCCCATCTAATCCCAATCAGGGACAAGGCCAGGCTTGGCCTGAAGAACCCGCACGTACTGGCGGAAGACTGGTTATTAATACTGTGAGTAGTGGTCCTCATCCAGCTAATAGGAGCTGGAAGGAAATGGAGTCATATGCTAGTTCGATTAGGCATGTGGACTTTGAATGTTGTAGTGGTACTGACGAAGGGGCCCCGGCAAAACAACAAAGGACGATGACAGAGGACATCATTTTCAGAAACCGTGATGCCGACAGAGTCGAGGCCCCCACTATTGATCCATTGGTTATTTCTGCCTAGATAGGTCCTACTTGGATGAAGAGGATCTTAGTTGATAGTGGAAGTTCTATGAACATACTTTTCAAACGTGCTTACGACCAAATGATGATGGAAGTGAAGGATCTGAAACCATGTCAATCATGTATATATGGTTTCAATGGCAGTGCAACCATACCAGCTAGGATAGTCGAATTACCTGTTGAATTGGGTATCGGTGATTGCTGGAGAGTCCGAACGTTTCAGTTTGTTGTGTTGGATATTCATTCTCCTTATAATGCTTTCCTAGGCCGACCGACGCTTGTGGAGTTCAGGGCAACAATTACCCCTTGGTGTTTGACTCTGAAATTCACCACTGATAATGGAGTCGAGGTAGTACATGGTGATCAGGCTGCTGGACGCGCCTGTTATGTTGCAGAACTGTGAGATGGGCAACAAAAGGAGAAAGGTAAGGGCGTGGAGGAATCTCTCTGCGTCCGCTCTATAGAGAATTGACAACTAATGCCTGAGCCAAGTCTCAGGTGCCACGACCAGTTTCCTAAAGATCTTGATCCCAAAGACAACGATGATGAAGAGGAAGTCAGAGAATACCATGCTTCCCCGGAAGAGTTGACAATTGATGTCCCGATCAATAATGATGATGATCCTAGAGTGGTAAAGATTGGATCTCACCTCAGCCCCCAAATGGGATAGGAACTGGTTGATTTTCTCCAGGCGAACCTCGATGTGTTTGCCTGGACTCATTCAAACATGTGTGGGATCTCGCCGAATATCGCGAGCCAAGCATTAAATATCGACCCGCAGCACGTCCCGGTGAAACAAAAAAGGCGTGGTATGGATCCAGAGAGATCTGCCGCTCTGAAGGAAGAAGTGGATAAACTCAAGGCTAATGGGTTTATTCGTGATGCTTTTATACCCGAAATGGGTATCAAATCCAGTGCTTGTTAGAAAGTCGAATGGAAAGTGGCGGACATATGTAGACTACTCTGATCTGAACAAAGCCTGCCCCAAAGATAGTTTCCTGCTTTCCAGAATCGATCCATTGGTGGATTCAACAGCCAGACATGAGCTCTTATCTTTCATGGACGCATACTCTGGCTATAATCAAATCTCGATGCACCTCCTGACCAGGAGCACACTGGCTTTATCACTGATCTGGGACTTTATTGCTACAAGGTGATGCCGTTTGGACTCAAAAATGCTGAAGCAACCTACCAAAGGCTCGTAAACTGGATGTTTGCAAACCAGATCGGGAAGACTATGGAGGTGTACGTAGATGACATGCTCATGAAATCGCGGTTATCCAGCAACCACATCAGTGATTTGGAGGCGATGTTCGACGTACTCCAACAGTACAGAATGAAGCTAAATCCGTTGAAGTGTCATTTCGGATTCGCATCTGGAAAGTTCCTTGGGTTTATTGTCAACGCTAGAGGAATTAAAGCCAATCCTGAAAAGATCTGGGCGATTCGGAATATCGAAACTTCCATAACCATAAAGTAGGTGCAAAGTCTTAATGAGAAGGTGGCAGCTTTGAGCAGGTTCATTTCCCGATCCACGGACAAGTGCATTCCCTTCTTCGATCTGATTAGAAAAGGAAAACGGAATTTCGAGTGGATAGAGGAGTGCGAGGGCGCATTCTGGGCACTAGTACAACATCATGCAACACCTCCCATCTTTTCGAAGCCGGTTGATCATGAGAAGTTGTATGTCTATCTGGAGGTTTTGACAAACGCAATCAGTGTCGCGCTAGTTCAAGAAGAGGATTGGATCCAACAACCATCTATTATATCAGCAAAAGATTGATGGAGGCAGAAAGAAACTACCCGAAGATAGAGAGACTGGCTTATTGTCTTGTTATAGCCTCGAGAAAGCTCCGCCGATATTTCCAAACTCATCCGATCATTGTTTACACCGATCAACCGTTACGATAGATCCTGACATGACCTAAGATGTCTGGTAGGCTGCTTAAGTGGAACATCGAGCTGAGTCAATTTTATATCACTTACGCCCCAAGGCAAGCTATTCAAGGACAAGTTCTGGCAGATTTCATAGCTGAGTTCACCATACTGGAGGACTTGCCCGAAACCAGTGAACCTCCCAACCATATATGGAAGCTATACACCGATGGCGCATCAAACGACGGGTGCTCAGGTGCTGGAGTGGTGCTCGAAACCCCAGAAGGGCGATCTGTATGCTATGCTTTGAAATACGACTTCCATGCAACTAACAGAAAAGCTGAGTACAAAGCCCTACTTGCTAGACTAAGGCTTGCCAAAGATTCGGGAGTCAACGCTATGGAAATTTACTACGATTCACAACTGGTGGTGTGCCAGGTCCAAGGAGAGTATCAAGCCAGAGATCAAAGGTTGTCCTCCTACCTTATGCGGGTCCAGGAAGTGTTGAACCAGTTTGACTATTACACTATTTGCTGTATGCCCCGAGAGCAAAATCAGAAGGCCGATTCTTTAGCAAAACTGTCCAGCACTGGCGAAGCAGAACGGATGGGACTCGTCCTCGTGGAGACACTTACTGCTCCAAGTATTGATCAGGTGGACACAAATTGGGTTCATGAGGCAACACCCGAGAGGGAGTCATGGATGACTCCAATCAGAAACTATCTTGAGCACGGAACATTACCTGAGCGCAGGAGCGAGAAAAGACAAGTTCTCCGAAAGGCTTCGGGATTTGTCATCCAGGATGGAGACCTATACAGAAGGGGATATTCTGTTCCTTTACTCCAGTATATCGCCCACGATGAGATCAAATGAGTGTTGCATGATGTGAACGAGGGAGAGTGTGGCGATCACACTGAGGGGCAAGCCCTTGCGAAAAAGATACTCGGGTATGGGTATTTCTGGCCAATCGTAAACCGAGATGCATCGGATTATGCTAAAAGATGTGACATGTGCCAGAAACATGCCACAATTCCAAGAGCCCAGCCAACCGAAATTACTCAGATGGTCAGCCTATGGCCGTTTGCCACATGGGGCATTGATATAATAGGATCTTTGCCTCTAGCCAGAGGTGGTGCGAAGTATGCCATTGTTGTAGTTGACTACTTTACTAAATGGGCGGAAGTTGAGTCCCTTGCTACTACCACGACGAAGAAAGTAATCAATTTTGTTGTGTGCAACATCATCAGTCGTTTCTGCCTTCCACAAACAATTGTAACTGACAACGGGGCCCAATTTGATAGTGCCGAGTTTAAGAATTTCTGCCAACGCTGTCGCATCCAGAAGAAATTCTCGGTACTATCTCACCCTCAGGCAAATGGGCAAGTCGAAGCTGTCAACAAAGTCATCAAGTCCATTTTGAAGATACGACTGGAGAAGGCTGGAGGTAAGTGGGTCGATGAGCTCCCCATGGCCTTATGGGCGTATCGAACTACCCACAAGTCCACGACTGGCCATACTCCATTCGCACTTTCCTACGGCTCTGAAGCCGTTATTCTAGTTGAGATAGAGGTACCTTCTCACCGTGTGAATTATTATGATCCAAAGACAAACGACATCCTGCTTGTAGAATCTCTGGATTTGTTAGATGAGAAACGTGAAGAGGCTGATTTGAGGACAGCCGCACATCGCAACCGAGTCTCCCGATTATACAATGCTAAGGTCCGACCTAGAACCTTTGAAGTGGGCGATCTCGTACTCAAGCGGGTCTATTCGGTCCCTTCGCACATGAAACCGACATTGGAAGAACCGTATGTCATCGAACGGACACAAACAAGAAAATGAGGTCTTTACCTACCAATTGTAAGTGTAGGTAAAACTAGCTTAATGGTGGGTAATCTATTTTAGCTACCGATATTGAATTGGTAGACACTGGTAGGTAAAGGTTAGTAGGAAAAGAGTCTTTACCTACACTTATTAATACTGGTAGGCAAAAGAATCAGTGGACCCCACAAAGTTGTGAATCAAATGACGAGTTATCGGCTGATGTGTTTGATGACGTGTCATCCTATATGGCTGCTGACATGGTTGCCACAGTAGAATACACATGGCATACATCAATGCCACCACTTGGCATCTTATGGTTGGTCCATGTGTAAAACAACGATTTGTCCACGTGTCATCATTTTGTTAGGCCACGTGGCATCATTTGATTAGTCCATGTGGCATTATCTGATTTTCCACGTGGCATCATTTTATTGGGCTGCGTTGCATGATATTATTGGACCACGTGGTGTTATTTTATTGGCCCATGTGGCATCATTTTATTGGTATGTTACACAATTCATATTTTTGTCAAATTTAATGGTTATGCGTAGGTAAAAGATAATAATAGTTATTTATAAGTGTTCTATATTAGAAATAAACTAGAAAAAACATACAATAATAAAAAAAATTAATGCTTAAATTTTTCATAATGTTCAATACTAGAATAAGTCATAAAGTTAACCTTTTAAGGTTACCCCTACCAAAATAAAACAACTTCATAAAGGTCAATACTTAGCAAATTAATGTAAATAAACTAAGAATCATCTTATGACTCTCGAACTGAACAAGATGGCGACTCTCTCAAATTTGCGTCTGAAGCTTGGTCTGTTGGAGGTGGTGCCATCAAATTGTTATGACGAAGTATATCCACAACCACGCTAAGTTGTTCGTTACTAGCATTAAGGCGGGAAGTTGTATCATTAAGTCATTCAACTAACTCTTCATAAGTTGGTTGATTACGCACAATATTCTCACGATGTGAAGTAGAAGTTGTGACACTAGAAGACCGCCCCCACCCTCACATGTATACCGAATCACGTCCAAGCACACGCTCCAGAATCTCTTTATCAGACAATTCTTCCAGAGGGTGTTGACCCCTTAACTCCATTTTATCCTAATAATATATTTAATTAATTATTAGTAAGAATTATAATAACTATAACAACTTTTAAAATAAATTTTTTAATTACTTACATATAATGGCCCGAGCTCTGTTCCAGTCCATCCCTTCCTAGCATCATAATGCTTTAGAAACCATGTCTCAATTTGACCGATCGAAGAAGTTAACACCATTCCACGTCGAATGTCATGTCGTGGTGTAGAGACTGTACTGCCATTTCCTCTTTGATCGATTAGTAGTATTCTTTAACGCTTTTTCCTGAAGAAATAAATCCAAATAAAATTTATTAGAAAAAATCTTACACGGCATTTTCTTTTGAACAGCATAACTGCCTTTTCATCACAAACTTTATTGAACATTCTAACACTTAAATCTGTAAACCAAAGACAAAACAAAATATCAAAAAGAGTAGATGTTCTTTTTGTCATATGACTTATGTATTTATGAAAGCCATAATTCATGTCTCTTGTTAGCCAGTGTTGTCTTATACGCCCTTCAATGAAATCATATCATGTCACTGAATAATGAAAACTTCCTTAGTTTCGGAAATCTACAATAATATTTAACATGTTGTTATTCATGGATTTCAGATGGTCTTTGAAATAGCTAGTTTTTATTTAAAAGATAATCAAATCATCAATCATTTTGTTCCTTGGTTGTGTTACAAGGTGATATGAAAAATGGCTACATTAGACATTAGTGGACCAAGACAGTCACATCAGGAATCACAAGTCCTGCAGGTTTTCTCATGAAATAATGTGGTAGTTGGTAAGTTAAACAGAAAGAATGGGATCCATAATATGAAGTATAAGAACTATAACTATTTAACATCTACAAAGCTATTTGCCATCCAATATGTAAAAGAGGTCGAGTCACTACATTTACAGTTAATACTGTAGTAACCCCTACTATTATCACTACTTCTTCCACGAAGTAAAATACAACTTAACAATGTAAGTGTAAGAGGCTAAGGTCCTCACAATATTCAATCTTAATGACAATTAGCGCAAGACACTTTGATTTAGTTTGGAAAAAGCTTACGTTTTATTAAGTTAAGGGATGGTATTTAACAGTTATCACATAGCTTATGCAATAATCTAAATGTAGCTTGAAAACTTTACTGGCTAAGGACAAATGTGTGTGTGTGTGTGTGTGTGTGTATGCATTTATAAACTTATTTTACAGCATTTAGTAGAACTTCGTATTAGTCAAACAAAAATACTCTATGCAAATAGGATATATATATATGTATGTATATAAATTGAATAAAACAAAAAATAACAAAAGGATAGATGTCAAGAAGAATAGCAATATGTAAATAGTATGTCAGGCCTTCCGTTCCTATCATGTTACCTTAAATTCAGAAGAGCACCGGCGATGACACAAAATCATCCAATCTTCTTGTTGTTCTTCTTTTAAGTCTGGATGACGTTTTCTCTTGACCATCTCAACATCATTTTCTCCTCCAATTTCTTTGAAGTATAACTGTAGCTTGTACTTATGACCCTTTCAAGCTTTTCTCATTTGCTCATCAATGCATTTTTTGGTTGTCTCATCATTCAAGTTGATGTCAAAATGTTCCTTTAAAACAAAATACTATTCATTACAAATCTATTCTATTATATATGAAATAGAATATTAATATAATATTTTCCTTTCCATGTCTTCCATACCTAATCTCAAATCCTAACTTCATAACCATTATTAAGTTGTATTTGTGGATTTTAATTCTCTATGTAGATCTTAAATTGATGATTAGCTTCCTATTGATTCTTTAAGCTACTAAGAACCGTCTGAAAAGGCGGGTGAGATTTGTTGGCAGTGCATTTTTCTCTAACACTAAACATTTAATAATTGGGTTTTGGTATGGAGTTTTTAACTAAAAGTACATATTTATAAGTTGGAATTTCTGATGCTGTCTTACAATTGTTCTTATAGTATAGTGGATGCGCTTGCTTTAATGCATAGAGGAGTCACCGAGCTTTATGATGTTGTCAGGTTTAGGCTAACATATTTGATTGATTTTTAATAGTTGGGTCCTGTGTTTATGTTACTACAGATTTCATAATTTATGATGCATAGAGTGTTCATACCTGATAATTTATATTCTACCGCTAATTCCAATTACTACAGATTTGAAAGAAAAAACATATGTTTAATTATTTTGTAAATCAAAAGTAAATGGAAGAATACTTTAAATGTTTATGAATAATAGTCTATTCTGTATAGGTTCTGCAAATCCGATGTTACTTAATCAACTTCAATTTGGTACGCTTTTTGGCCAACGCTTATATGAGAAAATTAACATCATTACTTTTTTATAAAATAATTGACCTAAGTAGTAGTACTTAATATATAAATTTTGCATTGCCTAGCTACTTAATGTATTATTATTCATTTCATTTGGATTAAATATTGATGTATAGAATCCAAATGGATCGGTTTAAAAGTGACAGCAGCCTACAATAGTTTGATTGTAAAATTTGGATTACAAAACTTAGAGCACTTGGACTAGATTGGTTTGTTTGTACAAAGGTCAGATAAGTTTCATATTTTGACAAAATCATCCACCATGTATACAGCGACTAGCTTTTTAAATGAGTGAAAACTTTTTTATGCTTTTTGTCAATATGCAATGCAAACATCAGCTAAAAATTTATTTTTGGATTTATACACAATGCATTTAAGTTTTCAGAATAAAATGAATTACACTAAATATAAAAAAATTGTTCTAAAATATAGATTTCATCCTATAATGTAATTTGATCGTGTTATTTTTTTTGGATATTTCCTTTCAAATCTATAACAGTTATGATACTTGACAACACCGTGTGCGAAGCACGGGTTCAAACTAGTATTACAAATATAAATGTAATATTGTGAAATTACTTACCAAAAGATAGTGTCGCAATGGAGCTCTCACATCTTCAGGGACCATTCTCCACTCTTTATAATGAAATGTACCATGATTTCGAATGATGAATCCAATCTCATTATTAAATTTCTCAGCATTAGTACAAATTGGTTGATGACACTCAGCATCAAAAGTCACTGACAACTTTCCAGTTGATGATGCCTTAGCTATAGTTGTAGTTGTCAAGCCGCGAGTAGCTCCACGTAGCTTGAAGGAAGATGTTTGTCCTACAATACAATCTTAATTAATACAAATAAATGAAAAAAATCTCCATATAGTATATACGTTGCGTTCTGTAGTGCTGATGCATATTGCAGCAGCACCCTTCTTGCCGCTGCTGCCTTGTAGGCAGCACTTTTTTTTAAGTACAGATCTTTTCCTTTTTTTCTTTTATGTTATTGCTGCTGCCGCCTCTATTTTTACTGAAATTTAATAATGTTTTTACGTTTACATTTTATTACTTCATGTTTTGTATACAGTCAACTAAAAATAAAGCTCCGAAAATTTCTAATCTTTCATAGTAATAATTGGTTAGGATTGTCAATAATTAAAATGTGCTTGTCTAATTTGCTTCCTAAAGACATATTTTGAATTCATAGGCGACTGCATTTAATTATTGATAACTTGTACTTACAACTTGTGAAATATTTCCTTTTAGTGCGTACTATCAACTTAGAACATTACATGAACTGAACAAATGATTTTTTTTAATGTCAGTCTGTTCCTTAATATTATATTAAAGCATCATGCTTACGATAAACACTTACTAACAGAAGTAGAAATATGTAGGTTAACATATTACTTACTAACACGAATGAAGTACAACTTGTTTTAAATGTCCTAAAATGGAAATTTTCATGGCCTTAACAGCTCTGAGCATCCATAAAATACAAAACCCAGAACGCATAATGAGCTTGAACAATCATAAATCACACCAAGAAAAGCAGAAACAAAGAACAAATCGATCAAAAAGGAAAGTGACTATTATAATAATAATAACTTACAAGAGCAAGAAGTATTGCACAGAAACTGTCGTACCCACATCTGAACTTTGTCCTAAAATATATTAAAAGCCTATACATATTCATGAAAACTGTCATATGCAAATCACCTTACAAAAGTAACTGTTTTATTTATACCACACATTTTTCTCTTTTGTTAATCAGGTACAACATTTGCTAACACATTTTTCTCTTCTATTAATGTAAGAGCATTTACAAAATAATAAATCGAGTTTTAGATCAGCTAATTTCAAAAAGTTATATAAGAATTTGGAAAATTGTAAATCCTTTCTTTTTAAATTGGAGTTTTTGAAGTATGCACATTATATGAAACAAACATAACAGTTGTTTAATAAATAAATGAATCATAATTTCACCAATATAATTTTTCATCCAATGGTATATGTACCCTTAATTCATTGTGTTCAAAACTACAATCTACCCATATACCTATTTACAAAACAGACAAAAACTGATTTCAAAATCTCATATGTTCTACACGTTGATCAATAATCAATTATGGGAGGTCAACACCAAATTTGGAATTAAAACCCAGAAATAAAATAATTAGACAGAGAAAGAATCAAGCACCGAATTAAAAATTAATAAGTAAATAAATTAAGATGAGAATGGTGGAAGAGACCTTGATTGTTGGGGCTTGTTCGGAGGTGAGGGAGGCTTTGGCAAAGGTTTCTTCGTCAACGAAAACGGCTTGATTATTGGAAGTCAACACCTCTTTTCTTGATTAAGGAAGAGCTGGAGTAGTTTTTTTGTTTTTGGGTTCCCTTACTACCAAAAGGAAGAACTCATAAATCAGAAAAACGTGAAGAGTGAGTTGCAGCGAGCAATCTAAGGCCTTTACAGAGAGAAGTTATATATGGAGTAAGTAAGCCCTTTACTTAGTAACTTACAGATCGTGATGAACGCGATTAGCTCTAAGAATGAGCCACCTGGTTCCGAGGAGGCGGAGAGATGACTGGTTCCGAAGAGCTAGAGAAGGAGAAGATGAACAAAAAAAGAAATCTACAGGCGAAAAGGACAGTGACTTCGGCAGAAGAAGCCGCTCCTGGTTCGTCTGCTGGATTTCTACAAGGGAGGTGACACAAAGGCAGAAGGAGAAATTAGGGTTTAATTTTCTATGAGGGTTGGGGGATGAGACACAAATGGCAGAAGGAAACTAATTTAATTTTTGTTTTTTGTGTAATGTTTCTTTTTAAGATGTGTAAAGATTTCATATAACATGTTAGAAATATGATGACGAGTAAGGAAATTAATTTAATTTTAGTTTTTTTTGTGCAATATTTTTAATGACGTATGTAGGATAAGTAAGATGACATGTATGATATTTTTGACACATCATCACACAACTCAGCATTGTTTTTAATGGAAAGTTAAAATGATAGGAGAGAAATATAGGCGCCAATTGCAAAAAACTTTCCCTCCAGTATATGCCTAGGTAACACTTTTTACTTACTAATATTTATTGGTAGATGATCATCCTTTTGAATTGTTATAATATTGGCAATATTTACCTACCAATAATTCTTACCATTAAATATTAGTAAATAAAGGTTACCTTTACCTACCCATATATATTGGTAGGTAAAATATTTGTAGGTAAAGGCAGATTTCTTGTAGTGGGAGGCTTGGAGATGGCACATTCAAGCTATCAATCGTTGATGGTCTCATGCTACCAAGAGCATGGAACAGCGAAAGTCTCCGTCACTATTACATATGATTGGCTTTCATTCATTTAGTATGCTTTCCTTTTCAAATTTGTTTATGCAATTCGAGAATTTGTATTTGTAATAAGGCAACTGATTTTGCCATGATTTTTTATTTCAGCAATAAAACACAGACTCATAATGCCAAATTAATGATTCCTAAATGTATCATGCGACCACCATGATGTATGAAGAGCTGAGTTCCATCTTATGATGGGACTCATTCAAATAGAGAGTGATCGTGATCCGACCGGTCACTCGTTAGATGAAACCCCGAGCTCGGGGGGCAGACAACAACCAATTAAAAGAGAATTGAAATACGACAATTCTCCAACCAACTCCAGCTCCCAGAGTGCGAGCTGAAGTGCAAACTCCAAAATTAAGACGTTAATCGACCGTCCAGCTTGAGTATGGATCCATCCATCCACGACCTCGCTTATTTTCAAAAGCTCGAGGAGGATGGATCCATCCATCCACGACCTGCCTATTTCCAAAGCTCGAGGAGGATGGATCCATCCATCCACGACCTCGCCTATTTTCAAAGCCCTAAGAGGATGGATCCGTCCATCCACGACCTCGCCTATTTCCAAGGCCCGAGGAGGATGGATCCATCCATCCACGACCTTGCTACTTTCCAAGCTCGAAGAGGATGGGTCCACCCATCCACGACTTTGCTTACTGTATCAAGGAGGATGTGATCCGACCATCTATGACCTTGACCAACTCCTTATTCCCAGAGTGCGAATAAGATCCTACTACTTAAACAGATGTGATCGACCGTCTATCAACTGACTCTAGATTCTCGGAGTGTGAACTAGAGTATAAACACTAAATGGATGTGACCGACCGCCTATAAAATAACTTATGTCCCTGGAGTATGGATATGATTCTAAACAATAACCAAGCATGACCGACCACCGGCATACAAGTTTAAATCCCTATAGTGTGGATGCAAATAGTAGCGAGCGAGAGAGTGTGATCCGACCACTCAAACTCATGTCACTTTAACTTTATTATGACTAAGTTAAATCAAAGTTGGTGAAGGCGGAGGACAACTGCCAACTAACTACTTCAATTCTCCCCGAAACTGGGGGCATAACTCAAGTTCCAACCACCGACTAAGACAACACAATGTTGGAACTCGGCTCAACGTTTGGTTATGACCTGAGGCCATGACCTCAAGACTTAAAGATCGGACTCAAGTTCAACTCGGAGACTAAAGCTCGATGAGTACATTGAATGGAAATGTGAGTGCTAAAATACTTAGACAAATAAACACAGAGTTATGCTAAAAACAAAGGAGAAATTTTATTTACACTATTCTTTGAGAAAGGAAGTACAAAATTTGTTCAAAGAATTCCTATAAGTGGGGAGTCAAGCCCGCATCTATACATGGCCTACGAAAAGCAAAAGAGAAGCTTATTCTAGCCATCTACAAAAGAGGAAGCAAAAATGCAAATCTACGCCTTCGGTTTCTTCTTTACTTTCTTTGGCGTAGATCTACTCGAGCTACCATCCGGAGCTCTCATTGAACCCTTGCCTCCCCGGCTTATTCGAGCTGGCTTGTCTCCGACCGAGGGAATCGATGCGGTCTCCTCTTGAGAGCCTATAGGGACTGAAGTATCCTCTGTGTGTAGAACCGGGGGAATAGTGGTGCTTTCGATACTAGAAGAATGAGGTACTCCAGTTTCAACTATGGTGCCACTAGGAGAGAGCACGAGGATCGGGGTAGGACCAGGGCCCACCATACCTCCGCCGGCTCTACGAACCTGCTCGGCCTGCTCAATCTCGGCTTTGATTTCTTCCATTATTTGTTCCTCCCGGTCCACGCACTTACCCATCGGAATGCTACAGGTCGGACCCGAGGAGCCCATGATAATAACATCTTCATCTACATTGAAGGGCACTTCAATACTCGGATCGCTTTGATGGCTGAGGAGTGCTTCCATTAATTGATCATTAAGCACATAGCTTCCATCATGTATCTCCCCAGCCGAAGAAGTAATTGTCACAGTTGTGGCCTCTATAGTTAATGCCTCCTACTCGTGGTGGATTTCTTGGATTGCAGGAGGGTTGGTCGGTGTAGAATCTAAAGCTGAATAAAGATAGGAGAATATATTAGTAATGTCCTCTGATAATGTTCCCGCATTTTGAAGAGTAGGAGAAGTGTCCAGAATACCTTCCTTGGTTTGGCTCCCGGGTTGGGCAAACATGCCTTTTGAGCTATGCTCGATGACCGGAGAGAGATGTGGCCTGTCGGGGTCATACTCTGGGACGACTGAAGGGTCAACAAAAGATATGGGCGCAGTTTGAGAGGCTGGGTTCATTTCATAAGCAACGATATGGTTTTCACCCCCAGATCCTTCCTCGACTTTCGGGTATTCAACAGCCAATTTTTCTTTTTGAAGTGCGATCATTGTGTCATGGAGGACTTTAGGCTCATCTCCGATCAACACTTGAGTTTCCAAGTCAAACTCATCGACAGTTGTAACTCAACGAGTCACCTTTTCATCCTCGATCAGGCGGTTCTAGGCCTTATATAACTGAAAGGGATAGTCCTCGCCAAGCTAGTTCAGGTTGCGATTTCTCAAGACATTTAAGTTATAGGTGACCAAAAGATCCTCAAATTTGCTTTCCATCTTGGCCTCAACAGCTTTTATTTCCCCATCAACCCTGGCGTAGGCTTCTTCGACCTTCCAAATTGCAGTATCCCTTCCTCCCTAAGCTTCACCGCCTCCTCACACGCTTCCTGGGCGACTTTGTTGGCTTCATCTTTTTCCTTGATGGACTTAGCTAGTTTTGCCTTTAGCTCCCCTTTCTCGCATAATAACAGTGTTGCGATGCCCCATTTCCTGCACCAGGTCCATGTGCGTTTTCCTTATCTCCTTCATAGGATTCCTGGCTTCTTCGGCTCTTTGGCTGGTCTCAATCTCGGCATTTCTTGAAGACTCAATTTCATTGATAAGCACTTTTATTATTTTGCCCTTATGAAAGAGATCGCCTTCTAGTTTCTCGATAGCCTTGGCCCGGTCAAAAGACACAGCCGAAACCCGTTCTGCCGTCTTAACCCATTTGCGATATTGACTGTACGCATCATGCACATAGCCCTGCACTAATTTCTCTATGTCATTTGGGATTCTCTTCAAGTTGGGAGGAAAGTGGAAGCCATCGAAACATATGTTCGGAAAGTCTTTCTTCAGTTTGGCAATGCGAATGGCCCCATCCCCCATTGGCTCTATGGCAGTTTGTTCTACGACGGCGGGAGTTTCTGTTTCAATTCTACGGCGCTGATCGCCAGTTTTTAGAGCATGAGGCAGCGCTAATTGATGTGAAGATTCAGAAGAAGGCCTATTAGAGCCAGAGGGTTTAGAGGGTCCTTTCGGTGGTGGATATCACGACCTAGAACGACGCCTACTTTGATATGATCTTTCTCTCTTTGTCATAGCGCTCGCGTTCTTGGCTAGAATGGTAGCCATAACCGTACTCCCTTTCGCTTTCATGGCGATGTGACTCGGAATGCGATTCGAATGAATGGCGCGAAGAGCGGAGCTTGCTAAGCATGGATCCTTGCTTCACCATTGTATCAGCAAAAATGAAAAGAGGAATAAATTAGTCATCGCCAGAGGTGAAGAATCATGTGATGAAATGTCATGTGGTGCCCTGAAGTATGTGTTTGCACAAAAAATGGACAAACACCTCAAAGTTGTATGATTTAGTAGATCGTATGTTATTCTTAGTAATTTGAGCGATTTATGCAAATACGTAAAAAACAGGGGCTAAACTGTAAAAAGACACGCAGATTTAAAGTGGTTCAGCCAGAATGTGCCTACATCCACTTTATATGTTATTTCTCTTTTTTTTTATGATTACAAGTACAAAGCTTTGATACAAGTAAAAGGAAGTTGTTTGAAGAGTTCCTTCCGTGCTTGAGCTCTCAAACTTGTCTGCCATTGTTGTACCCCTGCCCCTCTATTTATAGAGTGAGGTTGGGGGCAGGGGTCTTGGATGTATATAGCTGCTGGTGGGCCTGGGCTGAAGCAATCTGGCCTGGCACATCTGGTTCGGCGGAGCTTGGTTCGGCCGTGCTTGGAGTGGTTGGTTCGGTAGAGGTTGGATCGGTGGTTGCTAAGCGGAGTTTGGTCCGGTGATGGATGGTTCGGCAGCGAGTGGGCATTTGGCTCGGTAGCTTGTGGTGTGGTGTTGTTGATCCGGTCATGGTGGAATGGTGATGAGGGAGGATAGTTGGTTCGGCAGTGGGTTGTTGGAGTCGTGGTTCGGCATGGTTCGGTCCGGGAGTAAGTTGGTTCGGTATGGAGACGTGGTGATTGGACCGGTAGTGAGGCCGAACCGGTGCTTGAATGGTGGTGTTCTGGATCGGTGGCAATGGCTTTGCCCTTGGTTCGGCATCGAGGAGGAGAGGCTTGGCTCCCTCTTTTCTTTTGGTTCGATGGGGTTGGAAACACACCCAACATTTGCCCCCCAAAGTGGGGCATATGCCGGCGTATGTCGCGCTTTGTTTTTTCTTTGATTGGGTATAGCTTCATTCGGTTTCGGGTGCTGAACCGGTTGGTCCGGCTATCTTGTGCACGTCTATAAATAGGGGCTATACTCCCTTCGTTATCCCTTACTGAATCAGTTTGAGTGCCGAATCAACCTTGTACCGAATCAACCCCTTGCCGAATCAATCTTGTGCCGAATCAGGTATGTCTTCTCTTGTCGAATGAACCCGAAAGGTTTTTAATGCCGAATGTTTCCTCATATTCGGCGTGCCGAACGACTCTATGTTGGGCTACCGAATGAAATAGAGGGTTCGAATACCGAATGAACCTGAATGCCAAATGGAGCTTTGCACCTTTAATACCGAATGGGCATTTATTTTTGAATCATGAGAGAAATTTCTGGCTTGTACATGCTTGATCGCTTTACACACTTGCTTGCTTATATTTCTGTACCTCTCGTTCTAATAGTGTGCTTTTCTTGTGCCGCAGATAAATGTCTCGAAGAGTCGAAACCAGGTCAGATAAGAAGAAGTCTGGGGGCGAAGGAGGTTCTTCTGCCGTGCCCCCAGCTCAGCCAGGACCGGAGCACCATGGGCCCACCCCACGGTCATTAGTGGACGGATATGGTCCGTAGGAGCTTCTGATTTCTCCCCCGGACTGCTATCCCAGCTCTCTCAAAGAGGAGCAGCTCGACGTTATCTCTCGTTCCTTTGGGATCGATAGAGCCCTCATGCTGTTGCCGGGCCCAGGAGTCATGCCATACAATCCTCCCGAAGGGTACTTTGCTTATAGTAGGTACCACTGCATGTGTGGTGCCATTCCGCCTCTTAATGCTTGGGTAGCCAGCTTCCTCACATATCTCAAGGTGGCCCCATTCCAGCTTCAACCCAACTCCTATGCTATACTAGTGAGCCTCTTCGTTATTTTCCAGAGGAAGTATGGTCGTGCTCCTTCCAACCGGGAGATCCGGTACTTGTATAATTTAAGGGGCTATAAGAAGGGGTCCCCATACATTAGCTTGGAGTCAGCTGTGACCTTCAAGCCGGTCTTGGACCTGTACTCTAAATTCAGCATGTTCAAGAAAGAGTGGTTCTTTGTTAGGGATGACTCCGTTTCAATCCGGCGCTTTACCTCTGGATGTAAGTTGATGCTTTTACTTATAATTTCTATTCCGATTGCGATGCTTCTTCTCATACTTTCTCATTTTTGCTAGCGACAGGTGGCTTTCCGGTTGTGGAGACTGACCGCCTGGTTCAGACGGCGGCTGAGATAGAAGCCATTCTTGGGAAATATAGATCATCTGCCTTCTTGATTAGAAATGCGATTCTTCTGGAATATAACTTAATCCTTCCGCAGCAGTCTGTAGTTAAGCTGAGGGAAACGGCGGAGGAGAGGGCGGCTGCTCAGACCAAGGAAGGTGTTACGGCAGAGAGTAGCAAGAGGAAACCTTTCACAAAACCTCCGGCTGTCGGAGGTAAGAAACTCAAGAAATCGGACGGTCCCTCCCCCAGCAATTGTCCACTTACCCGGGAGGAGGAAGACATAGAGGAGGAAAGAGGCGAGGGTGGAGATGGTCGGGATGGTGACAAAGGTGGCGATGGCATCGGGGCCCTACTTCCTGGGCAAGCGGGCGAGATTCAGGAGTGGACGGATGATGCGTTCCACCAGGCTTTTGAGGGGTTGGATGAGGATCCGGCTTTGGCAGAGAAGACCGGGAAGGCGGACAAAGCCGGGACTGGTGCAAGTGAGTCTTCTCCGACCATTCCAGCCAAGGTGGCTTCGACGACTCAAGGTGAACTCTTGACTCCTGCATGCTTCATTAATGATAGGGACTTAGGAATATTTTATGACCCGCTCCCATCCTGGAATGAAATCCAGGACTTATTGCAGTATCCCACTCCTCCCCAGGGTTTGTACAACCACAGCTGTGTTTCTTTTCCTTTTTTTTAACTTGTAATTTACCGCGTTTCTCGAATCGTATAGTAATGTAAGTTTGTGACACTTGTTCTTTATATCAGGAGCAGGCAAGACGTCCAAAGCTTCAGACCTTCGACACAGGCTTGAGCAATATAAACTTTCCAAAACTTCTGCTAAGCCGAAGCCCTCAACCCAACGCTCCGGGGATGTAGTCGGCTACCGTCCTCTTCTTAGGGTCATCGAAGAGGGTATTCAGCAGAGGAAGAGGAGTCATCCTTTATCCGAAACTTCGCCCGGTCCTCAGCCTCCGGCTCAGCCTCTTCATGATATTACTGAGGAGGGTAGCGAGTTTGCACCTTCTCCGCACCCGTCCGGAAACCCTTCTGTTATTCATACCGACCGTCCCGACTTGGCTCGTAATCCATTTGCGGGTCATCCTGATCTGGATCCAAGCTCTCATGATATTACTTTTGACGAAGTCACTGGTGAACACCTTCTCCCCCGTAACCCCATGGTACGAGTACTTGATGAAGCCAAGTCCTTAGATCTCGATTTACTCACTACTCGTATAGTCACTATGGGAGATGAGGCCAAGGCTAATATTGATCGGGTGGCAGAGGAGACCAAGAGGCTGATGGGGCATCATGCTCGGCTGGTTAAGGCCGGAGAGGAGATTGGGAGCGCCAATATCCGACTTCGATTGGTGGTTTCGGATCAGGCCAAACAGCCTGCGGATCAGGCTATTCAGATTTCTCAGCATGAGGCTGCTACTGGGCGACTAAGGAAAACCATGGAAGAGGCCAGTCGGGCCGAATTGCGGAAAATGGAAGCTACTTGCAAAGAGCGGATTGACATGGCTATTGCCACGGTGGATGAGGTTCAGAAAGCGGATCTCGAGCAGGTGGAGGAATTGTCCGAGAAACTTGAGGCTGCAGAGCTTGCTCAAGCTAAGTTGAGGGAAGAGATGGAGGTGATGCGGAGGTCCCTTCAGGCTGATTGCTCGAGATACAGATTGGAGAGAGATGCTGCCGTCGAAAGGTTGTCGGCTTCCGAGGCCCGGATGAGGGAGTTTGAGGAGAATGAGGGAATGATGGATGACATGCTCCAGGACATGTATTTCCGAACTTGGAAGCAGGGCAATCTCTCTTGGATGGATGATTATCCCAGGGTCATGGCTAAGATCTATCTTCGGGCTTTGTAAGAGGCCAAGGCCGACGTGGATAAAGATGGTGGCGTGGCCTTCAGCATGGATGCGGTCACTGCCCAGTTTGCCAAGGAGGAGAAGGCGGCAGTGAAGGAGGGTATGCGGTTGCTCGCTGTTGAGGAGGCAGGGGTGCAAGTGGATGATGACGACTAGAGTGGCCAGTAAGCTTATGCTGGTAAGTTTTCCTTTTCAGCTTCCCGATTAACTTGGTTGCTTATTACTAATGAATCCCTTTTATGACCGAACAGGCGGGCAACAGAGCAAGGACAAGACTCCGACGCAACCGGCTCCCTGATTAGACCTGGAAAATTCTTTTTGTAGGCTTGGCATGGTTGTATATGTTAGTCTTAAGACAGTAGAGTAACTTCTAAGTTGTAATTCTTGCTACTTGTGACAATCAACATTATTCTTGACGTGTAATTTTTTTTTAACTTAAGCTGATTTTGTCGTTTCTTGAATATTTGTTGTTATTTCGACATATCGTATGAGAAATGTTAGCTATGTATATTCTTGTAATTAAACTGTGTTTGATGTTAGACTCTGGTTCTAAACCATAATTTTATGACTTGCAATATTAGCGTGTGGTGTGAACAAATTATAGTCATGTATTTGTACATAAAAGAAGAAAATACCGCCTTTCATGTTTTAATCGTAGATGGCAGTCTTGAATATCTTGTAGAACCGAGCATGGAATGTAGCCGAATGTCCTGCCACTGTGAGTCCCTACACCCATTGGCGAGTATCTCCTACTCTGTATCATGTACTTTAGGGATTGTTATAGGGGATAGGAAAAAAGCTTTTTAAGTAAAATTGAAATACGTAAAAAAGGTAAAACTTCCAATCACAGAAGGCCTTCGATGTGCTTAAGTTCGTGGCAAACGGGTTTTGTAGTCACTTTCCCTAGCCGTGGGTCTTGGAGACATTCGTCACCCATCTTACGCCTCCGCGGGGAGTTAATTCTTTTTTACCACAGCCGCACTTAAGACACATCGGAGCCGAGATCGCGCACAGTAACTACCCGGGCCATTATGGCCCGTAATCGTGGGTATTATTCGATTTACTGTGGCCGGCTAGTGTGGGTGCCGATCGTCAACTGTGAACTGCCCCTGGCTGGCCACACCTTATGTTGGGGCTTATAGTCGGTTCACAGTTGCCGGCGAGCCTAATGCCGTAATGAGCTGCCTCGGCTATAGTCGGCCTTCTCGGTGGCTTATAATCGGCTCATTACAGTTGGCTTTAAGGGCCGTCGTGAGCAATGAGTTAACCCGCAGCAGAGGGATGCTGGAGCGAAAGTGTCTCATTGGCGAGGGCATAGATTCGCATAGTACCTGTTGGGTCTTGTCCACGTGAAGTTGCATTGTGGAGTGCTTTGAATAGATATGCTATATACTCAGGATTTTGTTCAACAGAAAAGGATAAAGTTAACAAGCAGCCAAGATACAAAGGAACAAGTTAAAAAAGAGACAAGGTTTTTTAAAGTGGTTCGGCATGAAAATGCCTACGTCCACTGATTCTCTTTGTTAATTCACCTCATATGGGCAATACAAGTTAAGAAAAGTATCGACGGAGGTGTTGGATGTTCCATGCCCTCTGGAACACCTCTCCGTCCACTGTTGACAAAATATAGGCTCCGTTGTGGAGATCTTTATGAATTACATATGGTCCATCCCAGATTGGGTCTAGTGCTCCGGGGCGAGGGAAGATTCGCTTGAGGACAAGATCCCCTTCCTGCAAGGTACGATGCTTGACTTTGGAGTTGTATTGTGCTGCCACTTTTTGCTTGTGGGCTGCTGTTTTGAGGATTGCATCGTTTCTTCTCTCCTCGATTAGATCCAAAGACATGTGAAGGAGTTCTTCGTTCTCTTCTGGGTTATAGTGGATCCGACGATGGGAAGGCACAATAGTTTCAACTGGGAGCATAGCCTCCGATCCGTATGCCAAAGAGAAAGGAGTGTGCCCTGTCGATGTTCTGAAAGATGTGCGATAGGCCCATGGTGCCGTAGGAAGTTCATCCACCCAAGCGCCCTTTGACTTTTCGAGCTTCTTTTTTATTAGAGTTTTCAGAATTTTGTTGACTGCTTCGACTTGTCCGTTTGCCTGGGGATATGCTATGGATGAGAAGCTTTTATGAATTCTGTGTTCTTGGCACCAGTTGGCGAATTCCTCGCTGTCAAATTGAAGTCCATTGTCTGATATGATTTTGAGTGGGACTCCGTACCTGCATAGAACATTTTTGATCAAGAAGTTAATAACTTTTGCTGAAGATACTTTATTTAGAGGTTCCGCTTCCACCCATTTGGTGAAATAATCAACTGCCACTATAGCATATTTGGCCCCGCCTCGGCCCATTGGTAGCTCGCCGATTAAGTCAATTCCCCATATCGCGAAGGGCCAAGGGCTGGTCATCTGAGTAATCTCGGTTGTTGGTAGCCGAGGGATCTTAGCAAATTTTTGGCATCTGTCACACTTCTTGACGAAATCTAAGGCGTCCTTGCTTAAGGTGGGCCAGAAATATCCGTATCGGAGTATCTTTTTTGCTAATGTTTGCCCCCCGGTGTGATCTCCACAGCTCCCCTGATGGATGTTGGATAAGATTTCCTTGGCTTCCCTTCCGGCGACACACCTTAATAATGGGTTTGAGAAACCGCGCCGATAGAGGATGTCTTCTTGTATTGTATAGCGGGACGCTTTCCTCAAGATTTTCTTGACTTCATTACGCCCGTTGGGTAGTGTGCCACTTTGTAGGTAGTCTCGGATGGGAGTCATCCAAGTTGTGGCGGAGAAAATCAATGAGTTGTTCCTTCAATTCAGCTTTCAGCTGGGACCCAATTTTCAGTAGCCTACTTGAGTCGTGCCTGTCTACAGATATAAACTCCATAGCTTCTACAGGCTCGGCGGTGGCCTCCTCCTCTTTGTCCCTAGGGTCTAATTCATTGAAAGGGTCGCTGGTGTATCGAAGAGGAGGGGCTTTCTTTAGTTGCTATGCTTCAAGGCTTTTTGTGCAGAGGGCAATCTCTACACTTTTCCCTTTATCTTTCCTGTGGTTGTTGCGAAGTTCGGTTACATAGCAGTCTCGTGCAATATCCTGGTCTCCTTCCACTTCCCCTACCCCATTGTTTGTTGGAAATTTCATTTTCAGGCACCATGGGGCTAGGACAATCTGGAAGTCAGATAAGGCTGGTCTTCCTAAGAAGGCGTTGTAGGCCGAATGGTTTTCTATCAGCACAAACGTCTGTTTCCTTACAACGGAGCGGGGATGGCTTCCAATCTCAACAAAGAGGTCCAGCTGCCCGAGGGGCATCTTCGCATCTCCAGTGAAACCGTGTAGTGGTTTATCGCAGGGAGATACATCCTTCATTGATAGCTTCATTTTGTCGAATGCGTGTTTGAAAAGGATATTTACAGAGCTTCCAGTGTCTACCAGGATTCGGTAAACTTCGGCGGGACCGAGTCGGGCAGAGATAACCATAGGATCCATGTGAGGGTACTGTCTTCCTTCTAGGTCGCGTTTACTGAATATGATGTCATCGCTTTCTTTCCGCTTTGGGTGGCGCTCTTCTATAACCGTATTGACACAATCTTTATTGTCTCTAAGCGACTTCCCATATCTTTCCATCTCTCTCCAACTTCTGTCTGCGATGTGCGGACCTCCTGAGATGGTATGGACCACTATCTTCTCTTGACTAGAGCTGCTAGCGTTGTGGTTTCCTCTGTCGGTCCCTGGTGAGGGTAGCCTTGGGTTTTCATTGGCAGGGGCTGGAGTCCTGTCTTGACTTTTTACATAACGTTCCAGTTTCTTCCTTCTGATGTGTTCCTCAATCAGATCTCGGAGATGATGGCATTCGTTGGTATCATGTCCGTGAGATTCGTGGAAGCGGTAGAATTTTCCAGACTTCTGTGCGTTATCTGATTCCTTCTTGTATGGTGGGCGTTTGTATCTAACTTCGCCTTGGGTGGCAAGGAAGATATTTTCGACGGTCTCGTTCAAAGGGGTGTAAGTGTCGAATCTTGGTCCTGGCCGATATAGGCGTTTTTCTACCTTCTTGCCCCCAGCATTGTCTCTGGAATCATTTCTTCGAACGTCCCTCGCCACAGCAGGGATGTTGCCATGGGTCGTCTTACTTTGCTTTCCTGACTGTCCCTCAATGGCAGCATCCTCAAGCCTCATGTATTTCCCGGCTTCATGGAAGAAATCGGGTAAAGTAGCTGGTTTTTCTTTTGTCAATCTTCTAGCAAATTTAGTGTCTGGATGCACCCTACTGCAGAGGGCCATTAGGATAAGCTTCTCATCGGCATCTTGAACTGCGGCTGCTGCGGCGTTGAATCTGGTTAGGTATTGCTGCAGCTTTTCTCCAGGTTTCTGTTTGACGCTGGATAATGAATAAGCGTCCTTAGGTTGCTCCACATGAATGCGGAACTGACTGATAAATTTTTCTTTCAACATTTCCCATGAGCTGATGGATCCTTGGGGTAGATGACAGAACCAGGAGGTAGCAAGATCTGCTAAGAAGAGCGGAAAGCATTTGCACAGTACTCCCTCTGTTGCTCCACTCATGAGCATATGCTGCGTGTACCTCTGCAAGTGTACAACGGGATCGGAGGTTCCTTTGTAGGGTTCCATTGTTGGCATCTTCCATTCTCGGGGGGTGATAGCAATTTCGATATTGCGGGCAAAAGGGCTGGTTACCCTAGCGCCTATCCCTCGATCTCTTTGCTCCCGTTGGACACACTCTCTGAATAAGCGTGCCATCCTTTCATCAGAACTTGGAGCAGATAGAAATGAGCTTGGTTCTGTTCTGTGGGATTGATTCCGCCCAGACGACCTGTAGGGATGGTATCGTCTATCATTCCTCATATTTTCCAGTGGCTGCCTTTGATCTTCTGGGAGCATGCTTGGGTCAGCCACAGTCGGCCCTTGCCTTGATCTTCCCTTGTTGGGTTCTGATCTAAGCACTTCCTCGGGTCCAACTTCGGGCTGAACTCTAGCTCGGCCCCGTTCACTGGTGTTTCTGTGGTTAGGCAGCATGACAGGCTCAGCTACAGTTGACCTTCGCCCGGTACCTTCCCCGTTGGGTTCGGTACCAAACGTTTCCCTCAGGCCTAACTTCGGGCTGTGCTCGGTCTCGGCTCCTACCACGGCTACTTCTGCCGTTAGCTCCTTCGAAGAAGGAAGACCTTTGCTGTCTCTGAGATCCTCCAGACTGGGACTCACCCCATGATTCAATGTTGCGGTTGGATTCTTCAGCGTCCCTCAAGCGTGACATGAGATGGTCCACCAAGGCTTCCTGCTGGGACGTGAAGCGGTTAGTTACTTCAACAACAACTCTGTCCAAATCTGCCCTAGTAATTGCTGCAGGCTGTTCTGTGGTAGGAGTGGTTGGGTTAGCCTGTCCTTCATTTGTTACCGTTACTGGAGGAGGACGATTTACTTGATTCGTGGCAGCTGGATCTGGAAGACTGCTGGATGCGATGTTTTTTCCTTTGTTAACATCTTTTCTCTGTTTGGGAGGCATGTTTTCCAAGTGGCGGACGAGGCTGTTAGGAAAACTTGTTAAGTAGATGAAGCTGAAGCTTCGAGTTTCTAGTTCTCAGTGAAAGCACCAAAAATGTTTGCACAAAAAATGGACAAACACCTCAAAGTTGTATGATTTAGTAGATCGTATGTTATTCTTAGTAATTTGAGCGATTTATGCAAATACGTAAAAAACAGGGGCTAAACTGTAAAAAGACACGCAGATATAAGAGAAACACGGCAATAAATTCAGCATCGATTTATATTACCCGGTTAATTGACAAACAAGTGAAAGTACTTACGTCTGACCAACCATCGTCTGGCAAACCCCGGTGGGCATCTCACGTAGAACCACTCTGTTTTGAAGTAGCTCAACTTACTCCATGCACCTGCCACCACTTGGTAGTTCCTGACAGCTTCCAGGAAAGTAAACGATGGATTATCCCCCTGACTCTTAACATTGAATAAAAATCTGATCTCATCGACAGTCGAGGGATGGAGGAGATGCTCCATAAATATAATGTATAGGCTGTTGAGAAGCGCGTATCTTTTAGGATGAAGCTGAGAAGGCGCGATCCTCAGAAAAAATAGCATGTCCTGAATAAACTAATTGAGTGGAGGCAATGTTCCAGCCACGCACATGAATCTATTGCATGCGGTGAACCCTTCCGGATGATTATGCACTCTATCTTCTGGTCCTGGTAATCGAACTTCCTCCAAGAACAGTCCGTGCCTAAGACAAATTCTACCCAACATTTCTTTTGAAATCTTGGACCGGATAGAATCTTCCGTATTCATAATCACCACTGCATCCGGCAGTTCATCCGGAGCAGGATACACTATATCTGCCGCGACATCCGGCACTTCGATTCTAGGAAACAGAGGACTTTCAACTTCTTGTTGCTCTGAGCTTTCAGGATCCATAGCTATTAAACTCAGTACAAACCATTATTAGATGGAAAGAAATCCATGTTCCCCCCGGTGCAAAGTAAGTGATTGTGTTGTGTGGTGGAGTGTTACACAATACTCTAAATTTCTACAGGTTTTAAAGATGGTAAAAAGACAAGACTTTGAGATTCGACCGGAGTGACCGTCATCGCTGACCGTCTCAACCGTGCCATCCTGACTTTGAAGAAAGATCTGTATTAAAATTTGTTATGATTATCAAGTTACAGTTCCATCGACAAGCTTTGCAGGATAGTCATATATGCAGTTTTACGATTGAGTCCAAATATGCCAGGCTAAAGCTCGTCGGAGTTAAATGTTCGAATATGCAAAAAGCGATGGAGTTCGTATCCATCATAGTTCACTTTGGATCGTTTTTCTAAAGCCATCATTTCGTATTTGTCAGATATGTAGATCGATAACTGTTTCGTATCGATAAAATTTTTGTATTGATCACATGCTTGTATCGATCACTCCAAATATCGACCCGCTTCGTATCGATCCAAAGACTTTGGTTTCAGATCGATCACACCGCCTCTCATCCACATCGATACGAACTGCTCCATCTCAGATCGATCAATAAACCACTACCCTTCGCCTCGATCACGAGGATTGCCTTCAATCATCTCCAAAGCAATTTGATCGATCCCATCTCGCATCGATACGAGTTCGAGGCAGACTCAAGGTCAATAACTTCATCAACTCCTTCCAGTGTTCTCCTTCTTCTCAAAACCTTCAAGTCGCCATTAACCACGCCCTCGACCTCACCTTAGCTACACTCTGGCGCCAACGACGCCGGAGACGGCCGTTGCCATGAACGGAATAGCACGAAGCTCGAGTCTTATCAATTTAGATGTATTTTTAATCAATTGGTTACCTAGCTCGAAGAATCTAATTTAGAGATTGATGGGTTGGTGTTTGAAGACGAAAGATTTGCAGCTTCTTTCTCTTTTTCAATGGATAGGAAACAACAATAGGAGCAAAGTGAGAAAATATTCTAAGTCCAAAACATATTTATACTCCTTCATATCGACCACAAAGATGATTCGTATCCCAGTCACATTACCTATAGAAGTGGTCAACATCCACGTCGATATGAAGAGCACTACTCATTTGTGCCTAGATCTTTCGTATCCATCGATATAAAGCACGACTTTCGTATCTATCAACACAAGGCAATCCAGAACCCAATATTTCGTATTCATCGATATGAAGCTGTCCCATGAGTTAACACTTGTAAATTTCGTATCCATCGATACGAAGCACACCTTATGTAAGTCCATCTCGTATTGATAGCCATCGATACGAAGTCTACCTTAATGTGCCCCAGATCGATCCAGGAGAGGGTCGATACGAAGAAAGGGGTCCAAACAACCATCGATCGATGTTGCAACTCGGATTTTACATCAATCCAAGAGAGGTTCGATACGAAATTCGATTCTTAAAAGAAACTTGACCACGACCCGTGAATGTACAAGCATGAATGGGAGTCAGGTTGAAATACGTGCATGTATGCTATACTAACATTCGATTTTCAAAGTTAACAGGAATTAAATGCTTACCTGGTGATATCCAGAACAATAAACAACAAATTGCTAGCACTTGACCTTTAGTTACAACAAAAACTGCGTGATCATTGGCAATCTACTACTCAACATTTATACTACTGGAACTCTACCAAAGGTCATATCACATGATGAAAGGACAACAACTGTTCAGCAAATCGGATAGAACCTGATCAAAATGAAGATTGCAGCTTTTTAAAGGACGTCATGTTCAAACAAGACGTACTTTGGAGGGCAAATGTTATCCCGCCTTTCGGCAAGGCCGTGACACCAAGGACTTGACTAGAGACTGAAGGCAATCCGCTCCAGGAATCTGTTATCTACAGGTTCACGATGGATATAGGTAAACTTGATCCAAGTCTGGATCGAGCCACAATTAGCATGGTATGACAAGCAAAGCTGTGAAAGGCAACATTCCAAATTTCGGGTCAATCAGAGTTTGTATGCTTAAGTCATGGATCGATCAAGATCCATGTGGAACATGTTCATTTCGTATCCATCCATTGGCATCCATCATTTCGTATCCATCACCATCGATATGAAATGAGTATATCCTCATCACTCAGCACCCATCATTCGTATCCATCAAGTTCGAACTTGTATCGATGGAATTCAACACCCCCTAGATTGATCATGTTTCATTTAACCAACAGTTGCATGTTTCGTATCGATCACTTATTTGATCGATGCGAAGAGTTGGGCAGGAGACCAATACGAAGGAAAGAGTAGAGCATCGATGCAAAAAGCATAGCCTTGGATGGATACGAAAGAAGAGGTCAAACCAATAGAAGCGGTCCTTATGCATGAATTTTGGATCTCCATAAAACACGCATGCCACGTCATCGGTACGAAAAGATCGATATGAAGTCTTCAGCCTCCCTAGCAAACTTAACCTTGGATCGATCGTATCTCTCAAACTACAAGTCCAAATGCCATGAAATTTTCACAGAAGCTTGCAAATCAACTCTAGAACAACCATGATCGATCGCAGCTCGATTGGACCATTTCTTGATTTATATGAAGACAACATGGATCGATCGGGGATCGATCCCAAACGACCCTAGATCGATTGTGTGGGCCCACCTACACATGAGAAAGGTTATTCCGAGATTCAAGGTAGATATTTCCCGCTCTACGCCTATAAATAGCACCTCCACTGCAATTAAAAAAGGACTTTTATGCTGCTGCTCTATTTAAACTCCATTGTAACTCGAGTGTTAGCCATTGTACTTTTGTAATTAAGTTTATAATCAGCAATAAACAACAAATTGCTTATTTTTACTATTGCTTATTGTACTTTTGTAATTCACTTTATAATCAGCAATAAACAGCAAATTGCATTGTACTTGTCTTCTTTTACTATTGCTTATTTTTCTTGGTGTGATTGTTAGATTAGCATCATTTTTCATTTTATTTCTTCATTCTAATCTCTTCAATTGCATCCGAAGAGTATTGTGCCCATTTTTGGTACAGACAACAGTGTTCAGGGGAAGTTCATCATTGCAACGGTAACACTTAGATCCTCAAAGCATTGGCAAAAATGAAAATGAAAATGCAACATCTGAATCTGGTTAACACTCAAACTGACTACAACATTAAAGAAAAATCAAAGCATAAACAAAATTGATTTAAGAGAAGAATAACTCACTAGTTAAGGTCGAAGTTTGGAGACGTTGATCGAAGATGAAGAAATCAAAAGCTTCAGAGTCTCTTTAATGGTGAAAATTGGAAAATGCTCGGTAAAGGTTGAAAAGGATAATAAGGTGAGATTATATAGAGGATGGTGTTAGATATAAGGTATTAGGTCAAATAGGTGGGATACAATCTGGACCACCTAGGTTTCATCGTTTACTCTATCAAATCACAATGAACTATCCTTGCAACGTCCCAAGAGACCAAACGCCATTACCAATAGCATAGAGACATGTGTTGGAAGCATTAAAGGCATAAGTCTGCCCCTAAAAATAGGCACAAACTTAGGTGGCAAATTATTTCTTGATTTTCTCGCAAGGGTGAAATGTGTCGGTTGCATGGTTCCAACAGCCGGTGACTTAGCCTACATCCCAGCTTGCATCTCAGCCCACATGGTTCCAAAAGCCCACACCCAGCTTGAAATACTTAGTTCCTACAAAAAATTGACCCACCGTGTTTCAATGCACACACGAGCCATACAAAGCATATGCGATCATCAACAGGCGATGGCAACAGTAGCGGCCTGACATGCAAAATAGTCCTCAATAGCCGAGCGGCTTGGAAAATGAACTAGCCCATACCCTCGAATGAGCCAAATAATGTCCTCACCTTTCCCTGACCAGGTCCCCTGCTTGCCTTCTAGCTCGGATGTCTGCACCTTCTAAGCCCTCTTTTCTTGACTACTTTAGCCGTAGGTGCCCGATCGCCCCTGCAAAAAGAAGCAATCACTGCACTGTTTCTTTGAAAAGACGAGCACATACGACATTTTTTATCTAACAAAATCAATATTGTGTGGTAACCACTCTTGGTCCTTTACAACCATGCTGGCAAAGCTTCTCTATCAACCACTCTCTGATTACATGCTGCCTGACCCTAGCCAAGGCATATTCTAGTATGGACTACCAACTGATGATCATCTGAGCCATACAATCCAATTGTCATCCTAGTTGGCACACATATCAGCCGAACAACCTAATCGATGGTCAAGAGTGAATTTTGGACTATGTAGAGCAATCATGGCCGTCCTACACATTTTCTAGCAGCTATAAATACAAAATATCATGCATGTATACAAGGATTTGATTTTCTAAATCTCTCAAGCATTATTATTTTTCTTATCGTTGTCTCTTGTAATCTAGGCTATTGTAGGAGAAGTAAATTGATAAGAAAATACTCATAGTGGACGTACATTAACTTAGATCGAACCTCTCTACACCTTACGTCTCTTTACTTATTGCATATTATTTCCTCATTTTCATTTTAAATCAAGTATTAGTGAGTAACCTTTACTAATATAAACTCTCAACTACTGTTCTGAGGTTGGATAAAAAAAAATTTTGAAAGGCAAGCGAGGTTGGCTGGACCCCTACCAGAGTTTATTAAAAGGAAAAGAGAGAGCGACAAAAACAAGCTTTTGTTGCAAACCCCTCAGGAAAAAAAGAAAAATGAAAGACTCACTAAACAAAACAGGAAAGAAAAAACAAGAGAACACAACAAGCACAGGAGAAGGCACATGAACAACATACACAAGAACACAGGAAAGTCCAGAAGAAGACCAGATCAGTTCCAAAACCCATAACTATGGGGTGAAAAGCCATGACATGAAAAACGAAGACCATAATCTATTTTCTTCAGCACTTTGATCCAAAACTGGTTAGCTTCAGTGACTTCACCTCTGAAGCACCGCAAATTTCTTTCATGCCACACCATTTTGATGTATACCTTAAGAACGAAAAAAATAATATCTCTTTTGTTGTGTCTCCACCTCGTAGTCCTCTTCAGCTCATTCCATTTTGACTCAGTGTTGCCATCAAAGCTCAACATTCCAACTTTTATCATCAGTGTACAGATCATATTAGATAAGAAATCGCAATTAAAGAAAATATGATCAACAGTTTCAGGGAGCTCATTACAGAACAGACACAGTTGTTCAATTTCCATACCAGCTGATATAAGTTTATCCCTCGTCAAAACAGCTTTGTGTAATATTCTCCATAACATCATGTTTTCATTCGCTGGTGAGTGCAAAGACCAGCAAACCTTAGCCCATGGAAAGGTAGGTAAAGCAGCAGTTCGTTGTAAAAGGTTGTACACCCAACCAATACTGTGAGACTTACCCTTCCAGCATAAAGTTGTCTCATTGTTTATAAGCACCAAATTATCACGCATACTCCTCCATAACGAGTTGACAGTTTGATTACTTGAGGAAGGAGTGCTCAATTTCCCATTAAAAATGTACTCAACAACACACGCATTGTAACCTATCAGAGATTGCATTCTTTCTTGAGCACTCAGCATTGTTTCCAACAACATCCCATCTCCCATCCATGGTTCCTTCCAGAACTTCACCTGGCATCTAGGAGACAAACTGTATTTGAGATAAGGAAGGAAAATACCTCTCATGAACAAAATTTTGCGCCATATCCAACTCGAGCTTTGAGAGACATTCATTGTCCAGAAATTATCATTCTTAATACGATAAAACCACACCCACTTCACCCAAAGTCTATCTTCTTTCAGCAGTAAAGCATGCACATGGGTACTAACTGCTGCCTTATTCCATAATGAGACATTAATTATGCCAAGCCCACCTTTGACAATAGGCTTTTCCAAACTGGAGAAAGACAGAGGAATTATCTTCCCGTTATGGATAGAACCTGTCCAAAGGAATCGTAACATAGCTGCTCTGATTGACTTGAGCAGTTGAGTGGGCAGGACGTAGGTTCTAGCCCAATACACAGTCATAGAAAAGCAAACTGACTTGACAAGAACCATTCTACCAGCCATGGTAAGAAATCTGGTAGTCCATGAATTAAGCTTAGAGATGATCCTGTCATATAGGATAGAGCAATCTGCCCTAGTAACTCTGGAAGTGCACAGAGGCAGACCAAGGTAAGTCATCTTGCTTTCCATTGGTTGAAGACCAGATAGTGTTTCCATCCTATCTTTATCAGATAAGCTAATTCCAGAGTTAAGAATATGAGACTTAGAATAGTTTATCTTCAGACCAGTAGCAAGATAAAAAGAATGGAGGCTATCCGGAATGCAGGCGATAGAATGTTCATTAGGCTTAGTGAAGATCATTATGTCGTCCGCGAAGAATAGCGAGGATATTTTCAGCCGTTTACACTTTGGATGGTAAGTTATAGAGTTATCTTCAAATTTCAGAGACAACATACAAGTCAGAGCTTCCATAACGATAATGAAGATATAGGACGATATTGGATCCCCCTGGCGAACCCCTTGCTTCCCTTTAAAGTATCCCATTGTCATCCCATTATAACAGAGAGAGTATGAGGCAGTAGAGATGCAAACATATATCAATGCAACAAAGGCTTTGGGAAATCCCATACGTGACATAATACGAACAATGGAGGACCATTGCAGGCTGTCATAAGCTTTACATATGTCAAGCTTGATAGTAGTCCTTGGAGAATTGTGGCATCTACCATACCTATTCATTAGTTCGTGAGCCATCATAGTATTATCAAGAATATTCCTATTTGGAAGAAAAGCAGACTGGTTGGGGGAGATGATAGATGGGAGAACTAAGAGAAGACGTGAGGCAAGAATCTTGGAGATACACTTGTAAACTACATTACAGCAAGATATAGGACGAAAGGAGGAGGCATTCTGAACGGGCTTCACCTTTGGAATAAGAACAAGATTGGTAGCATTAATTTCACCAAGTAAATGGAAGTTATTGAATAAATTATGAACAGCAGCAATAAAATCTTTGCTAACTACAAACCAGCTGGCCTCGAAGAAGACAACATTAAAACCATCAAGCCCACCAGTCGAAGCGGCATTCATGGAAAAGAGCACTTCTTTAATTTCATTATCCGTAACCTTTTGAACAAGCATCTCTTCCATTGAGGTGTTTAACATGGGGAGGGGAAGGCTGCTAAGTCTGTCAAGCTCAGATTGAAAACAATCAAAGTTCCCTAAGAGCTTGGAGAAATGTTGAGTCAGGTGTTGCTCAATCTCATGAGCCTTGGTAAGGTGAGAACCATCATCATCCCAAAGCGAATGGATATAGTCAGTAGCTTGTTTATTTTTGATTGTAGCATGAAAGTAAGCAGTGTTCCTATCTCCCTTGTTATACCACTTTTGCCGCATCTTTTGCTTCAACATACTAGATTCAGTAGATAATCATTGAGTTGCTGGAAGAGGATGGTCTCATTCCGGGCTAAAGTTGGATTGGTGGGATCAGCATCAAGCAGGCATTGAGCATTCTTTAGCTGAATCTTTAGGTTGCTGGAGATGAAGGAGCCATTTCCAAATTTGTGAAAGGCCCATTGTCTTAGCGCAAGCTTAGTTACCTTTAATTTCCCGCACAAGATAAACATAGGATTACCATGGTAAGTGTCAGACCAGGCAGTTGTAATTAGAGGAATGTATTCTGGGTGCTTGACCCAATCATTAAAAAATTTAAAAGCTTTTTTCCCTCTACTAGGCAGAGAGTTAGGAGATAGGATAATAGGAGAATGGTCAGATAAGATTGGGTGAGGCAAAAAAGCAGTGATGGTTGGCCATAATGCTAATGCAGATGCATTACAATATGATTGATCAATGTTGGTGTAAGTTCTAATTCCAGACCTACTTCTGTTATTCCACGAGAAGGGAACACCAGTGCGAACAATGGGGAGGAGTTCCGAGTCAGAAATCGAAATATTAAGAGGGGCGATGTCCCGAGGCATAAGGGGATGCCCACCAATTTTATCATTCAGGTTGAAGCAACAGTTGAAGTCGCCCAGCGCGAGTCAGGGATGAGAATTTTGTCTAAGAGACGGAAGGAGATTGAGAAGGATTTGCCTAGCAGCACAAGCATTGTGAGCATAAACAAAAGTTAGATAGAAAGGGAGATTCAGAGGAAGAAATGTTGCATAAAAATGTATCAGTTGGGAAGTAGAGAGAACAGGGGAGAGAGAAAAAAAATTAGGATCATGGATAGTAAGAATTCTGCCATAGGCAGGTTCATCAAGATTGTGATGAACATGCCATGAAGGGTTGATATACTTAGCAGCTTTAAGGGTTAAAGGAAAGGATAGTTTTGTCTCCAAGATTGCAAAAATCTTTAGGTTGTGCTCTTTAATTAGAGTTTTAATAAGGTCTAACTTGGCAGGATTGTGGGCTCCTCTGATGTTCCAAGAAGCAATTTTATTCATCAGGAAACTGAGTTAAGAGGTGAGGTAAACTTGCCCTACTCCTAGTTGTAGGAGGTTCAGAACGCACTGACTTTAGTTTAGCAGCTAGCAAGGAGGACTTGATAGCACTGGACAAGGGTGAATTAGTTCGAGGAGGTGGAGAGGCCCAACCAGGAACAGAACCGAGAAAGATATAGGGAGAGGGATTAGGGCGTGGCGGATTAGTTTTTAGAGAAGAGGAAGAAGGAGCATTAAAAGGGACAGTTGGCTTAAAAAGATCAAAAATGAAGTTTTCAATTTCATTACAGAAGGTTAGATCAAGGGTGATTGGGTCGAGATCGTTAGTGGACACCTTTGCATGGGAATTTAATGAGATTGAAGAAGTTTGGCATGTGGTAGGGGAGGAAAAAGAACTAAGGATAGAAAGATTATTTGACTTCATTTGAACATTTTCAGCTTCAAGCATTGATTGAGCAAATAGAGACTGAAGAGCATATTTTGGATCTAAAATATCAGTGACCTTCACTGATGCTAAACGTGAACATCCTTTCTCAGCAGCGTTCAAGTTTACATCATTGTTGTTGTTTTCTACTGCACTGTGCACGTGCACAGTAGATGGGCTAGCAATCAGCATGTCTTCAGGGATTTTCAAAACTTCTTGCATATTAACTTCGGGGTTGTTGACTACTGCACTGTTATCCTCAACAGCTACAGTTGGCATAGAGATTACTTCATGCACAGCAGCCCTACCTTCAAAACCAACTTCAGGGCGCAGAGACAAATCAGATGACCGATCAAAGGGTTGAACTTCACTAATTTCAGATTGTATTTCATTTATTTTCAGTCCCGAGGAGCAAATTTCTCCTTCCTCAGAAGCAATATCAATCACTTCATTATCTTTGGTATATGTTTCCCCATGCACAAGGACAGAAAAAGGATTTGTTTGCAGTAATACTTCGGGATACAATATTACTTCTTGCATGTTCACATCGGGTTTGTTAGCTACCAAATAATTGGCACCTACAATAACAGGGTTCACAGATCTAACAACATGGGAAATTGATGCTTCATCAGAATGAGTGAACAAAAATGACTCCATCTGACTCTATGCAACAACAACCATATAAATAATTAAGAGATAAATTATAAAATTGACTCCCTCTGACTCTATGCACCCAACCTATCATTTTGCCTAGTATATTTATATATTTTCTCCCCTTTTTTCATCAACAAAAATGAGTAGAAAAGAATCGTTTAAGCACAACTAGACAATATGTATAGAGTTTGTATATAGAGTACTATATATAATATATAAATAAAACTCATAAAAGGAATCATAATCAATTCTTTAAAACATTAAAATAAAAGGAGTTTTAGGATTATCAATGTTGTTAATGCCAATAACATATCCTTTTGAATTATTTCCAAAGTTCATAGTTCACCATCATTATACATAATATCATTCTGCATTTGTGGATTTCCTATCATATGCTTTGAACATCCACTATCCAGTATTCATTTTTCCTTCTTTATATTTATTGCATTTTATTGTACCTGAAAAATATGAAATATGCATACCAGTGCCCATGGGGTCCGTGGGTTTAAGCTTTGGGAAGCCAAACCCATAAAGATTTTGAAAAACCTTTAAAAATATATTTATTAGGTAAATGAACTTCTTTAATAAAATCATCAAATATATTATTCTTGGTATTTTCGATTAATAAGAACTAAAATACTTAGATAATTTCTACTCATGTTTCATGTTAATTACTTCTATAGATATTAGAAATACTATAGCTTATAGAAGTACTTGAATTTCTATAAAAATTGGGTTTATATTTTACCTGAAATCTTGTATTAACATTAACATTTTTACTATACATGAAAGCGTATCTAGTACTATTTCTACAATTAGTTTTATTATATCTGAAACCACTTTTATTATTTAAAGCTGCAGAATTTGGTAAAATTGAATTTAAACCATTTTGAAATTTATTAAATTTTGTTACTTTTTCTTTAAGCTCATCAAAATCAATTTTATAATCACAATTTCCCTTTTTAAAAGATTCGCTGCTATTTTTCAAAGTATTGGTTTCTTTAATTAATTCGGATTTCTCATCTTTTAAAACACGGTTCTCCTTTTTAGGTAATAAAATTTTGGTAATTGAATTATTTAAGTAAATTTGCAATTTATCATTTTGGTTTTCCAAATCCCAACTTCTAAAAGCTTTTTTAATTTAAAAAATCATTAAGTATCAAAGTGTCATCTTTTACATTTATATTTTTTATTTTCTAGTTCTCCAATATTATTTTCACAAGATTTTCATTTTTCTAATATAAAAAAATTCAGCTTTGATACTATTCAAATTTATTAGATAATCTATCATATTTACTAGACAATCGATCATATGAATCATGAAGTACCTTATTGTCATTTTTTTGGGAAGTTAAGCAGGGTTCTATAGAGGACCCTTACATCTTTTATTAAAATAAAAGAAAGAAACCCAAACAAACCCTAGAAGCAGCAGCAAAACAAAAGGCACTAAATACAAAAACTAGCTCATCTATCAAAAAGATTCTTATCACTCGAAGTAATAAGATGATTAAGGCCCCAAGCTAAAATTTTCCTCCTAGTCCTTTTAGAACATGCCATAATTAACACGTTGGCATTTCTTTCTACCTTATCAAATAACCTTAAATTCCTTTCTCTTTAGATTTCAGACAAGCAAACTTTAAGGCAAGAAGCATCACCCTTGCTTTATATTTACTCCATTTCGTAGCTAGGAAAACTAAGTACCAATCATCTCTACCGAGATTATCAGGCATATTCATCAAGTTCAAAAGATGGACTTCCTTCCAAATTTCAAAAGAATAGTAGCACTAAAAATACATATGAGTGTTAGATTCATTAAACCGCTTGCACAAAACATGGTAAGAACTAGTTGGCATGCCAAAATGTACCTTATTGTAGTTTACAGTTTCTTTGGTAATAGCAATGTTCTTTTCCTTGCTAATAGTGTCGGATCTTGTTTTGGTCATTGTTCTCAAATATTGTTATGATCAGTAAAACATCGGGCTCTGATATCAAGTGTGAGTCCCTAAATGTGAGTTCTTTCATGAGGAAGTTTACATACATACATGCCCCAAATGTGGGATATGTAAGTTACCTTAACTTACTCATGTGGAATAGATCTTAAGACACTAGAGGGGGTGAATATTTTATATCAACTATTTAAAAGTTATCTTGTGAAATTAGAGTTTGTCTACTTAGATCAGTAATCAAATCACAAACAAAGTAGATGATTAGAGAATAAATATAAAGTGAAGTAAAAGTAATAAAGTAAATAACACTAGGAAATTTTATATTGGTTTGGATATTCAATCCTACATCCAATCCTATACTCCTATACGGAATTTCCATTATAATAACTCTCTTTTCACGAGTGGCAAGTACACCTTTACAATGCTGCAATTCCATGGGTAGCAAGAAACAACTTTCCTCTTGACTTTCCATGGGTGGAAAGAACACCTTTCCCTTTATAATCAACCATAGACTATGACAAGTAGTTGTGTCTTCAATATAAATTCTTGAATATTTAGTACAATGGTCCTATAAACCTCCAGTAGCAATATATCGTTGAAATCAATAAGGAATATGATGAGACTAGAGAGAGAATGATTGAGAATTCAAATACAAATACTCTGATCTTGTGTGGTTTGCAAATTATTGAAGAATAAAGTGAAAGAGTATGGATTTACAAAGATAGTGAAAGAATTGTAATAGATCTTTCTCACAAAAGTATAAAAATGAAAGAGTAAGGAATATAAAAGAATCGTACATAAAAATTCTATTCTAGAGCCTTTATATAGAGAATGAAGAGACATGACTTTTGGTGAAAGGATGAAGGGAAGTGTCCATTTGTTTAAATTTGAAAATCTATCCCACAGTCACCATGTCGAAATATATTCAATGGAATGTTGATATATTCATTTATATGTCGATATATGGTCCAAGGGTATGACGACATACTCTTGTTGATTTTTAAAGAACCTTTATAAAAATTGTTTTGATATTTATAACTATAAAAACTAATAGTTTACTTTTGTAAAAAGATATTGGAGTTGAAAATATAGTAAAAGAGAAATATCAAAGATATTTTCTACGGGGTCTTTAACTAAATTCTAAGACTCAGACAGACTCACTACACACTTCAAATATCTCTACTGATAAAGAACATGTGTTCCATTCATCTTGAGTTGATTTTTCTCTTCCATTTTTTATGATTAATCTCCATATATATAATTAATTTTCTTCCACCGAGTTCTTTTTTAACTCTGTAAAATGTACCCATAATATATCTGAAAATACTGCACAACTCAGAGAAACGTTAGTCATAATATTTATAAGATTGTTGTTGTCAAAATCAATACTTAAGGTTTTAACAAACTCGCCTTTTTTATGATGACAACAATATAAATATTTAAGAGATAAAATATCATATTTTATGTTTTACTCCCTCTAACTCTATGCACTCCTCTTATCATTTTGCCTATTATATTTATACATTTTCTCCACATTTGTCATCAACAAAAACAAGCAGAAAAGAAACATTTAATCACAACTAGACAATATGTATAGAGTTTTTATATGGAGTAGTATATAAAATTCATGACTATAAAATCAATACTTTAAAAATATTAGAAATAAAAAGAGTTTTAGAATTATCGATGTTGTTGACACCAATAACATATCCTTTTGAATTATCTCCAAAGTTCGTGGTTCCACCATTTTATACATAATATCGCTCAATATTTGTGGATTTCTCGTCATATGCTTTTAACGATCGTTGTCCACTATCCATTTTTCCTTCTTTATATTTATGTCATTGTTTCGTACCTAAAAAATATGAAATATGCGTGCTAGTACCCTATTATATTTTAAGGTTTACGGGGTTAAGTTTTGGGAAGCCAATCCTATGAAGAGTTTGAATACCCTTTAAAAATATAATTATCAGATAAATGAACTTCATTAACAAAATCATCAAAGTAGTTTTCTTGCTTATTCCAATTAACAGAAACCCGAATACTTAGATAATTTTTGTTTGTGTTTTATGTTAATGGTTTTGTACTTCTACAGATATTAGAAACATTATAGCTTATAAAAGTACTTGGATTTCCATAAAAACTGGGTTTTGATTTTCCTCAAATAGTATTGAAATATCATTTTTACTATTCATGAAAGCGTATCCAATACTATTTCTACAATTAGTTTTATTATCTCCTAAACCACTTTTATTATATAAAGGTCTAGGATAAATTGAATTTAAACCATTTTAAACTGTTAAATTTTATGACTTTTTTCATTAAGCTTAACGAATTTAATTTTATAATCATAATTTTCCTTTTTAAGAGATTTGGTGCAATTTTTCAAAGTATCAAGTTCTTTAATAAATTTGGATTTCCCATCTTTTTAAGCACAATTCTCCTTTTAAGAGGCAAAATTTTAGTACCTAATTATTTAAAGATTATCATTTTGATTTATTAAATCATCAACTTCTAAAATCTTTTCACATAAAAAACCATTAAGTATCAAGGCATTATTTTTTAATTTAGAATTTTCATTTTGTGAAAGGTAATCAGTTTTGGAGTGGTCCGTCCACTTTTTATTAATACTATTAAAATAGGTTCTTGGTTGAGATACCAGAGCAACTATAACTCACGCAAACAAGGATGACCATAACCCAAAGTGACATACCATAGAAGCTAGACCTCACATTGCTAGCACCAAAATTGGTCACTAACACCCAAGAGTAGGTTTATGTAGAGAGATTAATGAAGATAGTAATTTTAAATAGAGGAATATATGCAACAGTAACTACAGGAACAAGAACACCAGAATTATAGTGGTTCGGCGTAACTGCCTACATCCACTGTTAATATAATCTTTATTGCTTTTCTTGAAGACTTGAATACAAATTCAATCCGTGAACAAACAACTCATATACAAGTTTGAACTAAAAGAAATGAGTATGAAAAATGGCAGAGTGTCTCCGGAGTTCCCAAAAAAAGGTCCCCTTAAACTGTGCCCCTGCCTCTCTATTTATAGACGAAGATAGGTGGGATCCCCTACGTAAGCCCAAGAATAAGGTAGCTCGGCCCATAGTTGTAAGTGAAGTTGATCGAACAAGTCAGGCCGAGCCACCTTCACCGAGCCGATAACTCTCGAGCCTCTCTGGCCAAACCACGAGTTCCCTGTGTATGACACGAAGCGAAGTCCTCCATAACTCGGAGCGGTTAGCGATGCACCCCAAAGTAGAGAAAAACTGACCACACTGTCCTGTTGAAAATCTGCTAACTCCATTGGTCGAACGACGTATGACCGACCAGTGGTCATTTAGCAAGTGATTCGAAGTAAAGTCTTAAAGGACTCAGAGCGACTCGTAATGGATCTCGAAGCGAAGCAATGCCAAACCCCTCACTTCGATGTTAACTTCCAAGAATAAGCTAACTCCATTATCGCGCACTGAAACAGATATACCGAACACCTATGCCAAACCAGCCCCGACCGAATGACAAAGGCTTCCCAAACTTGACCGAACGATACATGTTGGACCATTCTGATCGAACGAGTTGCTCTCTGGCCGAACGATACTTACCGGACCATCCTGACCGAACAACTTGCTCTCCCCAATCTAGCCGAATGATATTTGAACAGAACTTCCCGAGACCGAACGGGGCATGCCGAACCATAATGACCGAATGAGGCATTCCCTCCTTTTGACCGAGCCATACAGAAATGCCGCAATACATCGAATGCACCGAACCCTTTATACCTCCAGCCTTTCCTCGGTCAGAATCTTATATGGTGCGAACTACCACATCTGCAACTATCATCTTATAGCCAGGCCAAGGTGTCGGGTAACATTTGCCCCCCAAAGTGTGTCGTGTGAAACAACACGACACTGTTTGAATCGGTTATCAGTTCCTGCTTTCAAAAGTCGAACGTATATAACTTCACGAAGGCCAAAACACGACGGACCTTCCAAACACCTTGTACATTCTTGATTTTATTTTCTTCTCTTCTCTTTCTTCTCTTTTTTTTTCTTTTTTTTATATATGACATTAGGCGGATCGGCAAACAGAGGCCGAGCCATACGATCGGTTTACTTGAATAGGAGCAAGTATGTTTAGCAGCCAACTTTCCAAAGCACAATGACTGGTTCTTCGGGAAATAGCTTGTTCACCTCCCCCCTATCATTTATAAGAGCATTTTATTTCCTCTTCTTTCCACTTTTACTTTACTCCTTCGAGACCTACTAACATACCTTCCTCCGAACCTCGGTTATTACCCCAACTTTCCTTCCTCCTCCCGACTTCAGGACATTTGCTTTGCAATTCCTTCTGTTAATAAACTTAGACGAGTTTCGACCTCAAATCCACGAATCCTACAATCTTCAATTCATTCCTATAGGTATGAATCTCTTGTTTCGACCCATCTTCCCAAATTAAGGGTTTTTCATGAAGCTCAAGTTCACGAGTATCCTTCAGATTATGATCAGTAGAAGTTGTTGTAGATGAGTGAGGTCGAGTTGGAGATAAGAACATGTATTAGGCTAGCTTGGTAAGGTTTTAATAGATGTGAGGTGGGGAGAGAAAAAAGAAAAGGATATTGACAGTCACTTGGATGTAGGTTTTTTGGTTAGGCCACCAAGTGAGGGGGAGTGGTTGTCAGGTTATTGAAATAGGGTAAATTGGTGACTGAAGTTGTTCGGTGATCAGGGAACGAGAGAGAGGGGGGTGTGAACGGGTCGGTATATTGGGTGGAAGTCTGTTGTTTGATAGACCTCTTATGGGAGTAGTGCTAGGGAGGTAGAGGAAGTGAATGTCGTTCGGTCTAAAGAGAGGGAATGAGTGCCGTTCAGTCTAGAGAAAGGGAGTGAGTGTCGTTCGGTCTAGAGCGAGGGAGTGAATGTGTGGGTCGGCGCTGGTAATCCGAAGTGTCTTAACCCGAACATAGGGCACATTTGAGTGACTTATCTCCATAACCAACCTTAAGCAAATTGGATAAACCATGACAAACCAGAAAGCATACGAGCCCAAGCACTTGACTTAAACCACCTCCCTCGCAACGCGAACGATCTCATATGCAAACTTAACTTAACAAACGAGAACGACAGTCTTCACACTTTGTAATGCCATTTTCCGACTCCAAAACCACTACTGTCAATCACAGAACAAACTGTAGGAGACAACCAGCGATGATAGTTTTTGAAGACAATAACTTAAAATTCTATCAAAACACACTTGTGCCTTAAACTTTAATTTTTTTCTGCACTCGCACTTCAGTTGTAGCACTAGTGCACACACAACACGGGGGGACATATTATCATTGTTATATCTGATATCGATTGTCTTTCAAGTATAGTTCAAACAGGTATCTACTCATATTCTACGCTCGTTGAAGATGTCCAAGAGATCGAGCTCTGCTACAATTTCAGACAAGCCTGGGGCAAGTTCTCAGCAGGAAGTAATAAGAACTTCGAGTCCACCGATAATCCTATGCAAGGTATTCTGGATCCATCAGCTATAGCTATTTGCCCAACCCTTGACGTTGTAGACGGGCCAGTCATTCTGGAGAATCCAATAGATTCACAAGCTTCAAAAATCGGCAAAACCGCTCTTTGTCGGTTATGTACAATTCACGGGATCCCTTTCGACAATGTCCTAGTTCCGTCGGGGCAAGATCGGCCTCACCTGCCCCTAGCTGGATATACAGTATGCAATAAATTCATGTGCTGGGTCGGTAGCGTGCCACCTTTCAACTCCTTTCTTCGTGAAGTGTTGCAGTATATCGGGATCGCCCCGACATAGCTACATCCCAATAGTCATGCATTCATCCATGGCACTTGTATTCTTTTCATGAGCATTTGTTCATGCTTCCCACTCCTGGCAATATCCGCTACATCTATCGTTTCAAAAGATGGTCTGATAGTCCATCCTTCGTATTTCTTGAGCCACACTACAAGTGTCAGATCCTGACGGGGGCATGGAGTAAATTCTCCCAGTATAAGCAGGAATGGTTTTATGTACGCTGCCCCCCTGGCTTTGCGAGAAGATGGCTAGAAGGGAGTAAGTTCCATTCCCTGAACAATACTCGTCTAAGGCACGAAGTGTATTCTTTCTAAACTTCTTTCAACTCTTACAGGTATCAGCCCACGTCCCGAAGGTACTGGGTATTCTGAGGCCGTCGAGGCCATCCGAGCTATTCTTGTGGAAGACCGGGAGATCAAGTCCATTATTTCCAATGAATCGCTTTCAAAGTTTGGATTGTTAGCGGAAAGTCGTCGAAATAATCTCCCATCTGGCATCGCTACAACCGAACCCGCCACGGATAAGGGCAAAGGGCAAACTGGGCCTTCGATGCCCTCTACAGGAGGAACTCCCGATATATCCGAGGAAGGTGAAATAAAGGAAGCCGAGGAGCCAAAAACGACCGATGAGAACTTAGGCTCCGACACAGCACCAAATACGGACACATCTGGCATCGCCAAATCGCTTCCCCTTCGAAGAGGAAAAAAATCTTAGCCTATAAATTGAAAAAGAAAATAGTAGGGGGTACTTCTAAAGTTACAATCACTCCGGTTGAGAAAGTAGTGTCTCCTCAACATCTAGAGGGTTCATTGAAAGGTCTTTCAGACCTGACCATCCCTGATGACCTACTGAATTACGGTTTCAACGACCCAGGGGATATGGGACTTAATTCGCCCGCGAGAGGCGATGGAGGCGATCAAATTCATCATCAGGGAGATAAAACTCCAATAAGTAAAGCAAAAGAAACAAGTCCGTTGGGGGGAAACACTAGGACACACACAAACACTTATACTCCACTCCACACTTAAGTTTCAACCATCATATTATTCTCGCTAACTTGTCTTCACTTGGTTTCCGTGCAGGTGATATGGGACGTTCACATGGCTTTGACCGCCTTCGTAGGTCTTCTATCTTCCACCATTCCAGTCGAGATTCATATTCTGGCAGGCGTCGAGGTAGAGATGATAGTGGCGATAGAGACTATCGTCCTAGAGATTCGTCGTCTTCTCGAAGGAAATCTTATAGCCACTCTTCATGCCCCAACGATCCTCCTCCTCACTCAGAGCACAGCAAGGATAAATCCGCTCAGAGGGGATCTCAATCTGAAGCTCCCTGCGACCAACACTCCGGCTCGTCCAGCACAAAGCACTCTCATGAGCCTCATAAAAAGTCGGTGGCTCCGGCCAGGCATACTCCTCCAACTCCTGCACACGACCCGTCGATTGCCAAAATATTAGCCGAACTTAAATCCACATTCCCAAAGATATGCTTCGACGGACTGAAATTTCTTCCTATGGTTCACCCAATTCCATGGCATGTCAAACAAAGCGCCATCGCATGCAATAGCGATGTCTATGTTCAACACGATGCGTTTGTCCATTTGGTAGAAAAAGTTTTAGAAGTTTCTATGGAACGTCAGCATAAAATCGATCGCCTGAAACTTGAAGCCATTCATGATAAAGAGATTATCAGAGTCCAGGACGAAGAACTTTCCTCGTACAAATCCCAACTTGAGGCCGCTCAACAAAGCGCCAAAGATACAGCCGAGGCAGTCAGCCGTCTAGAAGTCACTCATAAAAAGAAAATCGATGAGGCAGTTCAACGTAGCGGCGCTCTAGCCTTAGAAAAAGATTCCATTTAGAAAGAAAAGGATGCTCTCAGTCGGCGAGTCAAAGAACTGGATGAGCCGCTGCTTAAAGAAAAAGAAGAGAAAACAGTTGCACAAGAAGAGTCGCAATGGTATTGTGAGGAAATTGTCACAACACGGCTCTTAAAAATGAAGCTTGACGAGGAACTTTCTAAAGCCGAAGCGTTAAAGGATGCGGCCCGTGAAGAGGGTAAAAGAATGGCATTGACAAAGATTGATTCTCGCCTTGAGGCGGCTGCTGAAGCCGGGAGGGAAGAAATCAAATGCTTATTCGATCCGCTTATTGCTGAATACAACGCTCAAGTTCTCATGCATCGAGATTTATCATTTCTGGGTGAAGGCTACCTCAAATCGTTAGCTGAAGCATGGGATACTCTAGTAAAAATTAAGCGAGTGAAGCTGGGCACCGAAGAAATTGATGAGGAGTCTCTTGTGAAGGATTCTTCGAGGAAATGAGCCTTCTGACTTATCTGCAGCCAAAGCCCTCTACGGAAGAGATTCCTCCTCATCAAAAAGGAAGGACGGCGTTGCTGGATCATCTGGAACCAAGTCTCCAGTTCCTCCTTCCGCTCTACCTGCTGGTTGCTCATCACTCGATCCTTTTGATCAACACATTGGATATGACCCAGAGAAACCCAGGCTTGATGTTCATGTTCTCTCTCCTATTCTCGAGGGTGAGACTCCTAAAATAGCCTAGAGTCATCCAGAAGCCGGTGTGTAATGTTTATTTTTTTTCTAAGGTTGAAAAGCACGTTGCTTTTGATGAACAATAGACATATTCTAACACATCCTTTATGACTCCATGCAGGTCATTCTAATCCTGAACCCACTCCAAGGAGCGATGCTGCCACAGAGAAGGGAGAACAAATAGCGGAAGAGCTTCACACTGGGGATGCTCCCGGACCCGATGCTCAAGTAATCGGAGCACTCGATGAGGACAAGGTTGAGGATCCCTCACCCTCGGAGGAACATGAAGAGGTTGAAATCACTGGCGCTTCCGGATCTACTTCAAAACTCAGCATGAAGGAGCGGGTCGTGGAAGAGGAGAAAGAGAAGGCCAAAGTTAAAGTTGAACCTCAAGTGATGGAACTTGACGATCCTTTAAATAGGCCCTTGAAGATAATTCTTCCCAGGGGGACCACACCACTGGAAGTTCCTCCTCCTTCCCCGGGAACCATATCGCTAGGAAGCAAGGTGTCTAAGAGAAAGCGCTTGGGTGAGGAGCCTTCGGAGAAGCCGAAGAAGGAGAAAAAAAATCAAAAAAGTAGCTATCCGGTCGCGCCACACCCGATCCGAAAAAATCCGAATTAGGCAGTTATTTCTATTTATTTTCATAGTCATTGTAAATAGACTTTTTGCTCCAAACTCGAGAAAAGTTGTAATGGAACTTTATTTTTGATTAGTAAATAAATTTTTTTTCTTTGCCTTCGATGATTTTCGCTGTTTAACTTACTGCCTAACTTGTAATCGAAATTTGGAGTCTTGTGGGCTACATAAGCTTCGGTCCGTTTCCACATAACTTGGAAATTTCTTGAATTGTAAATCTTCTAGTCTGTGCTCTGCGGACTCGGAGTACTCTAGTTCGCACTACAGGGGCTCAGAGATTTTTTAAATCATTTATACTCTAGTCCGCACTCTGGGGACTCAGAGTACTCTAGTCCGCACTCCGAGGACTTAGAGAGTTTTTGAATCGTCTATACTCTAGTCCGCACTCTGGGGACTCAGAGTACTCTAGTCTGCACTTCGAGGATTTAGAGATTTTTTGAATCGTTTATACTCTAGTCTTTACTTTGGGGACTCAGAGTACTCTAGTCCGCACTCCGGGGACTTAGAGATTTTTTGAATCGTTTATACTCCAGTCCGCACTCTGGGGACTTAGAGTACTCTAGTCCGCACTTTGGGGACTTAGAGATTTTTTGAATCGTTTATACTCTAGTCCGCACTCTAGGGACTCAGAGTACTCTAGTCCGCACTCCGAGGACTTAGAGATTTTTTGAATCGTTTACACTCTAGTCCGCACTCTGGGGACTCAGAGTACTCTAGTCCGCACTCCGGGGACATAGAGATTTTCTATTTTATCAATTGACTTTTAATTTAGGGGTGCGCGTTCAAATGCCGGGCATAATGGTGTAATTTAATTTTTTGCCATAGAATTATAACACGGAACATCAACAGTTCATAGAAAAGTGGGTTCAAGCCTTTATTGATCATAACAAATAGGAACAAACCGAATTGCCTCATTACATGCCAAAAACAAAGAACAACTAAAGAAAAACATACCGGAAACAATTGCTGCTAAAATGCGAAAGAAGTGGGCTAAGTGTAATAACTGCGCAAATGCTCGCTATTCCATGCTCGGGGGAGTGTCACGCCATCGACGGTTGCTAGCTTGAAAATTCCTTCTCCAAGCTTCCGTTCAATGACGTATGGACCTTCCCATGTGGGGGATTCATGTGTGATGGAATCGAAAAAACTCGCTTCAAAACGAGATCGCCCACATCAAAGATTCTCGGTCAAACTTTCTCATTGTAATATCGAGCGACTCGGTGCCTATATGTGGCCACTCTCAAATCAGCTTCATCACGTTTTTCATCCACAAAGTCCAGTGATTCCAGTAAAAGATTCTGATTCGTCTTAGGATCATAGTGAGTCACCCGATGAGAAGGAACTTCAAGTTCCACGGGTATAACAGCTTCAGTGCCATATGCCAATGTGAATGGAGTGTAGCCAGTCGCGGACTTGTTGGTGGTTCTATAAGCCCAGAGTGCTATCGGAAGTTCATCCACCCACTTGCCTCTAGCCTTCTCCAAACGTTTTTTCAATATGGATTTGATTATTTTGTTTACGGCTTCAACTTGTCCATTGGCTTTTGGGTGAGCGGCTGCTGCAAATCTTTTCTCAATGCAATATTTTTGGCAGAATTCGTTGAACTCCCTACTCTCAAACTGAGTTCCGTTGTCCGTAATGATAGTTTGCGGGAGGCCAAAACGGCATATGATATTTTGTACAACGAAATTAATGACCTTTTTCGCGGTGATCGTAGCGAAGGGTTTTGCTTCTGCCCACTTAGTAAAGTAATCGACCGCAACAATTGCATATTTTGCACCACCTTTGGAGATTGGCAAGGAGCCGATTATATCAATCCCCCATATTGCAAATGGTCAGGGACTAACAATTTGTGTGAGTTCCGTCGGCGGAGCTCTCGGAATCTTCGCATACTTTTGACATTTGTTGCATCTTCTCACATAGTATGCGGCGTCTTGATTAATAGTTGGCCAATAGTATCCATATCAGAGGATCTTTTTAGCTAGCGTCTGCCCTCCAGTATGGTCACTACACTCTCCTTCATGAACTTCTCTCAAAACCCGCTTTATCTCATCGTGGGCGATGCACCGAAGTAAAGGAACCGAGAACCCTTTCCGATACATTACTCCCTCCTGCATTATATATTGTGAGGCTTTGCGAATGACTTGTCGTCTTTCGTCCTTTCTTTCGGGCAACGTCCCGTGTAGCAGGTATTGCTTGAACGAGGTTATCCATGACTCCCTCTCAATTTCTGTTTCTAACACATAGTCTATTTCCATCTCGTTTATACTTAGGGAATGTAAGGTTTCAATGGGGACCAAACCCATCTGTTGTGCGTCACCAGTACTTGCGAATTTTGCCAATGAATCGGCTTGCCCTTTTTGTTCATGAGGGATATGCGAGATATCGTAATATTCAAGGTCTGCCAACAGTTCTTGAACCCGAGCAAGGTAGGGGGCAAGTCTTTGCCCCTTTGTTTGGTAGTCTCCTCGTACTTGATACACCACCAACTGTGAGTCATAAAAGATTTCAATCGACTTCACCCCGAGTTCCCTAGTAAGTTTTAAGCCAACAATCAGTGCTTCATATTCGGCTTTGTTATTTGTAGCGGGGAAATTAAGCTTCAAAGCATAACAAATGGATCGGTTTTCGGGAGTTATTAGAATAACACCAGCCCCAGAACAACGGTCGTTGGATGCCCCATCGGTGTATAGTTTCCATCGAATGGGGGGAATCACATCATCACTACTCGACTCATCTGATACGGTGAATTCTGCAATGAAGTTTGCTAGCGCCTGCCCTTGGATAGCCCTCCATGGCAGGTAGGTGATATCAAATTGACTCAACTCAATATTCCATTTCAGTAACCTTCCTGAGGTCTCTGGTCATTGGAGCACCTGTCGCAAAGGTTGATCGGTATAAACACTGATCGGATGCGCCTGAAAATATGGATGAAGCTTGCGTGATGCAATCACCAAGCAGTAGGCTAGCTTCTCAATTTTAGGATAATTTCTTTCCGCCCTCATTAGACGTTTGCTAATATAGTACACTGGCTTTTGAATTCAGTCCTCCTCGCGAACCAGGGCCGTACTAATGGCATGCTGAGACACGGCCAAGTATACATACAACACCTCATGGTCTACAGGTTTTGACAAAATCGGGGGACTTTCTAAGTGTCTCACCAGAGCTCGGAACGCATCTTCACAGTTCGGCGTCCATTCAAATTTCTCTTCCCTTTCCTTATCACATCAAAGAAAGGGATGCATTTGTCAATTGCTCTGGATATGAATCGACTCAGCGCAACGACTTTTCCATTCAAGCTTTGCACTTGCTTTATAGTTATGGGTGCTTGTATATCTCGGATAGCCTGAATCTTTTCTGAGTTATCCTCAATTCCTCGCGCCTTGACAATAAAACCCAAAAATTTTCCTGATGCAACGCCAAAAGAACACTTCAGTGGATTGATTTTCATTCTGTAGTATCTAAGTATATCAAACATCTCTGCTAAGTCTCGAATGTGGTCGTCCGACTGTCGTGACTTCACGAGCATGTCATCCACATAGACTTCCATTGTTCTACCAATTTGATCTTTAAACATTCGATTTACCAAGCGCTGATAAGTTGCTCCGACATTCTTTAACCCAAAAGGCATCACCACATAACAATACAATCCGACGTCCGTGACAAAACTAGTGTGCTCCTGATCTGGGATGTGCATCGGGATTTGATTGTATCCCAAGTATGCATCCATGAATGACAAAGATTCATGCCCTACTGTTGAGTCAACCGGCTGGTCAATTCTAGGTAAAGGGAAACTATCCTTAGGGCATGCCTTGTTCAGGTCTGAGTAATCAACACAAGTTCTCCATTCCCATTCGCTTTTCTCACTAGCATGGGGTTAGAAACCCATTCAGGGTAGAGGGCATCACGGATGAACCAATTGGCTTTGAGTTTGTCCACCTCCTCTCTGAGAGCAGCAGACCTCTCTGGGTCCATACCTCTTCTTTTCTGTTTCACTAGTACGTATTTTGGGTCATTGTTCAATATATGACTTGCGATGGCGGGAGAAATCCCACACATATCTGAGTGGGTCTAAGCGAACACATCCAGGTTCGCTCGGAGGAAGTCAGTTAGATCCTCAGCCATCGAGGGAGTGAGTTGTGATCCAATCTTAAGTACCCGTGACGGGTCATCATGGTTGACTGAAATGTCAATCGTTAGTTCAGCCGATGCAGCCTTAGCCTCCTTAGGCTCTTCATCGTCGTCTCTCGGATCAACGTCTCTATAGATCCGTCCCTGCTGCCCAAGCCAAGGCTCGGGCGTTACTTGTCAATTTTGCGTTGCCTGGATGCAGACAGAGTTGTCCACAACCTTCCCCTTCTCTCTCTGATGGGCCTCTCTCAACTCAGCGACATAATATGCAAGACCAGTCGCTTGATCGCCACGTACTATACCAACTCCTCTATCGGTCGGAAATTTCAAGATCAAACACCATGGGGCCAAAGCTGCCCTAAACTCCGCCAGGGCCGTCCGACCCAGAAAAACATTATACGGGGAATCAACATCCAGAACAATGAACAGTAGGATCTCTACCCTCCTACGTTCACCTTCTCCTAACTCAACCGGTAATTCAACAAAACCTATTGCAGCAGTTGTTGCATCATTAAAAACATGAATGTGGGCTTTAGATAGCTTCAAATCCTTTGCCTCCATCTTCATTTGGTCGTACGCCTTTTTGAAAATGATGTTCACAGAACTCCCATAATCAATCAGTATCCTTCTCACAAATGTTGGCCCAATCATTGCTGAGATGACCATCGGGTCTATGGTAGGTGCCCCCACCTTATCGGCATCTCTACTCCTGAACACTTTATCATCCGTCATCATTCGTTGCTGTTTCGCTGGGGGCCATCTTCTGTGTTAGAATAGCATTCAAAATCCATGCGCTTTAGGGAACTAGCATAATGCTCCATTTCTTTCCAGTTCTTGTCTGCCGGGTGGGGCCCACCAACTATCGTGTTTATGATTAGTCTACCTACGGTCTGAGCGGGTTCCTCAGGTCGATGCGAACCCTGCCCACGATTGGGGTCGGATGCCCCCTGTCTGCCTTCCTGCGGATTCTTAACAAATTGTTGTAACTTTTTCTGTCAAATCGGTTTTTCTATAGCATTGTGAAGGTGTCTACATTCCTCAGTGTTGTGCCCATAGGTCTCGTGGAACCGGCAGTATTTCCTGGTCTGCTTTTGCTCCTCAGTGGATTCCTTTGGGCGCGGCTTTCGATATTGAAATGTATTACAAGTTGATAAGTAAATATTTTCGAGAGATGCATTTAGAGGAGTGTATTCACTGTATGTCGGGATCCTTGGTTTCCACTTTCCTGCCTCCCTCTTCTTACCGGAACTTCTTCCTCCGGATCCTTTAGACTGCTCGGGCTTGTTTTGAACATTAACCTGGACCTTTCCAGAATTGTCGCCAGATTGCTTTACTGCAATATTACTCTGCACCATCTCCTTTCCAGACCCTGACGCACTGCGTCACCTTGTCCACTTGGCTTCCTCCCATCTCATAAATTGGTGTGCCTTTGAATAAAAACGCTCCAAGGTGGTCGGAGGTTTTCCTGCCAGCCAATCACCAAATTTCGATTCCGGATCTACTCCTCGCATCACGGCCATAAGAATAGCGTGGTCATTCGGGTTGCTAACTTCGGTAGCAGCAATATGGAATCACTGCAAATACTCCTTTAACGACTCCCCTAGAGCCTGGATCACACTGGATAAAGACTCACATCCTTCGGGCGAGTGGTATGAATTCTGAACTGTTCATAAATTTCACCGCTAACTCATAAAACCTGGAGATCAATCGCGGATAAGGTTATTGGGAAACATCTACATTTAGTCGCATCATTCGCTCTAGCCAAGTCCATCATCCACTCGTATCTCATTACATGCTGTCGGGGATCAGTCTTCCCCTCATAGGCTGGAATAGTCGGCATGCTGAACTTCTGAGGGTACTCAGCTTGTAGGATAGCATCTGTGAATGGAGTATGACTCCTAGCTGTGCCCCAATCGTCGTTAGATAAGCCCTGATTTTCTCTCATCAGCTGTCTGACCATAGCTGATAAATCCGGGGTTTGGATGGGAGGTGGCAAGTTAGACTCCGTCCTACGGGACCGTTCTGGCCTGTGCCTCCTTGGTAAGTGATCTCCCAAATGCACGTCCTGAGGGCCTGCTTCGTTACGATCCTGGTGAGTTGGTCGGCCTGCCTCCACTCGTGCTCCAAATCCTAAGTTTCCCATTCCAGCTTGAGTGCGAATTTCCAGGTGCAAGCGAGGGGCCGCGGTTCCAGGTAGAGTGCCCGAACCATTTCTATTGGATTGTTCTGCTGCAGCTATTTATGTCGCTTCAATCCTACGGCGTCTACGCATGTGATGCTCATCTGATGAAGCGGAGGTGTCGGATGAGGAGTAGGAAGCAGGACTCCCTCTAGCATTCTTATGCTGTTGTTGAGCAATTTGAGTCATGAGATTGGCGTTAGCTTGAATCTGGTCGTTAAGCTGTCTCCTACTTTCCATGAGTTCTCTCATTAGCTCATTGAACTCTGTCCTGGTGACAACTTCTGCTTGGTTTAGGACAGCAGCGGTCGCTGCACCTGGGTCAGCTTGTTGATTGCTTGGTCCCAATTATTGGACGTTGGCGGTCTCATTGACATCCGCATTGTGGGAGGATGATCTAGTACGTGGTCTTCCCATTGTAGAGTTATCGATCGGAACTCTGAGTAGAATCTACGAACTTCTTGTAAATGAACTTTGATCTTCTTCGAGGGATTTCCTCAATCTAGTAGCAACAAAGGAGGTCCTAACAGTCTGAGAATGCGTTTCTCAGTGAAAGCACCAAAATGTTAGCACCAAAATTGGTCACTAACACCTAAGAGTAGGTTTATGTAGAGAGATTAATGAAGATAGTAAATTTAAACAGAGGAATATATGCAACAGTAACTGCAGGAACAAGAATACCAGAATTATAGTGGTTCGGCGTAACTGCCTACGTCCACTGTTAATATAATCTTTATTGCTTTTCTAAAATGTTACCGGGCACCTTGGCCAGGCTACAAGATGATAGTTTCAGATGTGGCAGTTCGCACCATATAAGATTCTGACCGAGGAAAGGCTGGAGGTATAAAGGGTTCGGTGCATTCGATGTATTGCGGCATTTCCGTATGGCTCGGTCAAAAGGAGGGAATTTCTCGTTCGGTCATTATGGTTCGGTATGCCTCGTTCGGTCTCGGGAAGTTCTATTCAAATATCATTCGGCCAGATTGGGGAGAGCAAGTTGTTCAGTCAGGATGGTCCGGCAAGTATCGTTCGGCCAGAGAGAAACTCATTCGGTCAGGATGGTCCAACATGTATCGTTCGGTCAAGTTTGGGAAGCCCTTGTCGTTCGGTCGGGGCTGGTTTGGCACAGGTGTTCGGTATATCTATTTCAGTGTGCGATAATGGAGTTAGCTTATTCTTGGAAGTTAACTTCGAGGTGAGGGGTTCGGCATTGGTTCGCTTCGAGATCCATTACGAGTCGCTCCGAGTCGTTTGAGACTTTACTTCGATTCACTTGCTAAATGACCACTGGTCGGTCATACGTCGTTCGGCTAATGGAGTTAGCAGATTTTCAACAGGACAGTGTGGTCAGTTTTTCTCTACTTTGGGGTGCATTGCTAACCGCTCCGAGTTATGGAGGACTTCGCTTCGGGTCATACACGGGGAACTCGTGGTTCGGCCAGATAGGCTTGGGAGTTATCGGCTCGGTGAAGGTGGCTCGGCCTGACTTGTTCGGTTGACTTGACTTACAACTATATGGCCGAGCTACCTTGTTCTTAGGCTTACGTAGGGGATCCCACCTATCTTCGTCTATAAATAGAGAGGAAGAGGCACGGTTTAAGAGGACCTTTTTTTGGGAACTCCGGGGACACTCTGCCATTTTTCATACTCATTTCTTTTAGTTCAAACTTGTATACGAGTTGTTTGTTCACGGATTGAATCTGTATTCAAGTCTTCGAGAAAAGCAATAAAGATTATATTAACAGTGGACGTAGGCAGTTACGCCGAACCACTATAATTATGGTGTTCTTGTTCCTGTAGTTACTGTTGCATATATTCCTCTGTTTAAATTTACTATCTTCATTAATCTCTCTACATAAACCTACTCTTGGGTGTTAGTGACAAATTTTGGTGCTAACGCACAGAATAAAATAATAAATAAAACCAAATTGCCATATAAAGTGCCATACAAGACAAAAGTCTAAGACAGGAAAATATCTGCTATACCATACTCAATTCCATCATCAAGATCATCCTGGTTGACTAGGTGCTTGTTCGGACCAGGACCAGTGTCATCAAAGGTCACTGGCCTATCCACAGAGAGCTTGACTTTAGGAGAAATGTCACAAGAGAAGGTAGTGATAAGGAAAGCATCAAACTTAGCTAGTTTATTAGTATAAGTCATACCGAGAGGTGACAGAGCAATAGGAGAAGGGACCTGAGATGGTGGCATTGACGAAGGCCACACAATGGGATGGGCTACCTTTTCTCATCATTTCCTAGGTATAGGTTTTTACTGCGGAACCTATTTAGGGATAATGGACACAATAAACTCTGGGTAGGACAAAATAGGAAGGTGAGTAAATAAGGTCTCAGAATGACCAAAAGAATGGCAGTGAGCACATATCGTAGGCTGTCATAAGTAAGAAGCTGAAATATGGGCGGTAGTATTGCCATAGACATCAATAGCTAACTATGAGGGAAGAGGCCTAGCAGGAGTGATCTCAAAAAGTACTCTAACATACTCAAGACGATCTCTACGCTTAGTATTTTTATCAAAATCAATTCTCCAATATTACTAGCCAACCAATCTAGGCCCTCAAGAGATTGGAGAAGGGAGGGGATATAAGTGAACTTGGCCTAGATTAGGATGTACATAACATTCTCTCAAGTAGAATCCATCGAAGGGCTCCAATAGGTGATTATAAACACTTTACCATCAGTAACACAAGGATTAGATTCTAAAAACCTACGTCGCTCCTCTTCAACTTCAAAATCAAAGAAGTACATATCCTTATCAAACCACACTTTTAAGGATTCCCTAAGTTTCCAACAATTTGATAAGAATTTCTTTACCACACTATAAAGTAGTCCATCTAAAAAGAAACCAACAAGAATGTTTTCTCAAAACTCGACCCCCGCATTAATGACTTCTTAGGGAGGAATAAGTATTTCATTAACATTACTAGATATTTTGAAGTGTTTAGCTGTGTATCTACCAGCATTCTTTGGCTTATTGGTGAATAATAAAGACCATGATTTTTTGTGACACGGAGCTCTCTCTTTAGCAATCGGCATGGCAAAGGACCCTTATGTCATTCACTAATTTGCATTAGGATATCGTTGTTAACAATTAACTCGGCAACAACATCCGACATGTAAGGTATTAGAGTTTGCTTAATGGGACTTGCTATTAAAAGAATAGAAGTAGCTTCACCTTTATTAGAAAGTACACTAGAATCTCCATTGCATGGACGACACATAGCACTATCAAAAGCAGGCGAATGGATGATGTCGAGAAGAAATTATGGTAGAGAGATGTGGTTGTAAGGGGAAGTTAGGTTCTGATCTATGGCAAGGAAGTTTTGCTTTCGCTTGGCCTGTGACTGCGCTTGAGCCAAAGGAGGGTAGGCGTCGGGATCGGCCAAAGAGGGAGGTTTGAATAATATTCTAGACCTCATCGTTGGGGTTCCAAAAGGTAGAGGGCACGACGATCAATTTGGGGATTCGATGAACCCCTACCTCATGGGTTTAATCGTAGTGAGAGAGAGGAGATAGTCGAAGAGAAGAAGAGGGAGAAGATAGGCGCAATGAGAAAGGTGGAGAGGATGAAACACGACAGTAGAAAACCCCTAAGCGAAGTCCCCTTCTATTCTCCCAAAAGTCACCATTCCGAAAATTATAATTAAAATGAGATTGATATATCTTAATTTTCCTAATATAATTAAATTAAGTTGTGAAACTTTATCAAATTTATTAGATAATATATCTATTGACTAGATAATTGATCATATGAATCATGAAGCATCTTGTTGTAGTTGTTAGTTGCTTTGGTACTAGTAGTGCTCTTTTTCTTGCTAACAGTGTTTCGACCAAATCTTGTTTTGGCTATTGTTCTAGGATGTTGCTACAATGAGTAGAACACCGGGCTCAAATACCAAGTGTGAGTTCCTAAATGTGAGTTTCTTCATGAGGAATTTTACATAAACCAAACAGAGATATGTGAATTAGCTTAACACACCGATACAGAATGGATCTTAAGGCTATTAATACGCTAGAGGGTGTAAATAGTTTATATCAACTATTTAAAAGTTAACTTGTGAAATTAAAGTTTACCTACTTAGATCAGTAATCAAATTATAAACAAAGTATATAATCAGATAATAAATATAAATTAAATTAAAAAATAATAAAGTAAATGACACCATAAACTTTTATACTAGTTCAAATATTCACATACATCTGGTCCTCTACTCCCCATATAGAATTTCCACTATAACAACTTACTTTCCACGGATGGCAAGTAAACCTTTACAATCCTACAATTCCATGGGTGGTAAGATAATCGTTTCTGCTTGACTTTCCTTGGAGAACACCTTTCTCTTTACAATCGACAATAGATTATGATAAGTAGTTGTCTCTGACAGAGTTAGGGGTATGCCCTACGGGCAACTATGTAAATTGTTACATATATCTAACTCGATAACCATTCGTATTCGAAATAATGTATTTTCTTTCTATCATATATACTTGATATAACATGTTATATTAATTAATTAATTTAATTTAAAGTATATTTAATAGAAAATCCATAAATGGTATGTTTTACGATAGTAGTTACAATGTATTGTAACCATGAGTGATTTATCACAATAAAATAAACATACTGTTTTAAATATTCCTAGTCAAGATAAATCAAGACTGGATATCGATGCATTCTTTGAGATTAGAGTACGTAACGCTCTCTAAATGTTGGGCATTGTATTACTCATGATTGCTAGGTGCACCAAAGTGTTGTGTAGTGATAGTTATTGGATAACTATGGAATGACTCACGCGATAGTTTACTGTTAGTTAATATAACTAAGGTTAAATAAAAAATATCGATGTGACAAAATTACACATTTCTCCTGACTTGAGAATGCTGTTGGTCTTCAACGTGGAAGCTCCACTTTGATTATAGTTAAATCATGGCACGACGTCCATTGAACGACTATAGTTGGGTCGAGTGAAAGCATTGAAAGTGAAACACTATTCAAGAGAGAATTCGCCTCCTCGGTTATATAAGGTTAGTATCACGGTCAACTGAAGTCAAAGTCTCTGGCCAGAGCATTTCGGTTAATAATAATTGTTATTATTGAACCAAGTCTTTGTATTTAGACTATAGAATTGAATTTAGATGATACTGAAATTTTTATCATTATTAAATTCCATAAGTCCAAAGTGATATAGTTTTGATGAAGAGAATTGATGTAAATAATTGTCATAATCGGGTAACGCTTAATAAAGTAAAATTGGACTTTATCGAAACCAAATAAGTGATAAATTTGGTCATAATATCACACCACCTGCTAGTGATGTGTGAACGTTAATATTCGAATCGTTCAGTATTAATCGTTGACCAAATTTACATCTAAGAGCCACACAACCAAAACGAATGTTCAATTTTAATATATTTTATATTTATTTATATTTAATTAATGATATAACTATTTATTTAACTAGAAATTGATTATACATACATACATACATACATATATATATATATATATTTAATATAGCCTGAAATTAATTATAAAATTTAACATAAAATTATTACAAAGTTTTCAATTCTCAGAAATGATTTTTTATAATTTTAATTAATTTAACTAAATTAGTTTTAAAATTATTTTATAACCGTTTAATTAAAAAATCATTTTAAAATCCAAAAAATTAATTTTATTCATGTTTGCTTAAAATCAGGAATTATTAAAAAGATTATGTGTATATATATATATATATATGTATTTATGTGCACATATGTGTATATATTTATAAATAATTAAAATTAAGTATTGAAAAAAAGTAAAAAAATATTTGTACACAGCTTTGCAGCAACAATTTGAATAAAAAAAGTAAATATTTTATTTTAATTATTAAATGATTTGTTATTAATCTAAATAAACATTTGTTCAAATATATTCCAAAATATTATATATAAATTATTTTATTTATTATTTCTACATAGTTATGTGTCCGTGTGTGAGTGTGTATATGATTATATTTTACATAAATATAATTTTACATATATATATATATATATATAATTTTTGATGCATGCACAAGCACGCACGCACAAATATATAAATAAATATATATATATATTCATTTAGACTGCTCATAGAATACTAGAGGGGCCAATATGTCTGTTATAGTGTAAATTCCAGCACCTATACACGAGTATGTCAAACCATGTACACTTTATTATGTTGCACGTGCATGTATACACATATATGTATATGATACACATATTTAAATATAATACAAAACAACATAAAGTAAAATTTTATTCATAAAATAAAATAAAATAATGATTTTATTTAAAAGAAATTTGGAAATTTTCTGTATGAATAAGATTTCATGGGCTCAATAAAGATCCAAAATGGTCAATTTTTTTGAAATTCACCCATTTCTTCTGTTGTGAGATGGCCCGGTTCCAATAATGGTATCAGAGCCAAATAGCCTATGTGGTCTAAACTAGTCATATTAGGACTAACTAATTAAGCTTATAACCCAGTTAGTAGGTGTCTAAGAAAGGTAGTGTCTAGGTTGAATTTTTGGGTAATTAAGTACCATGTACTACCTGGCTACCAACCTAGCCCGAACAATTATGTTAGCCCAAAGGTTGCCCCTAATAGAAGTGGCCCAATTTGAATTAGGCCGTGGGCTAACTTCAAATTTTTTTTGGAATTAAAATAAAATTTTTAATTTAAAAGTTAAATTTAAAATAATAAATATATTATAAATGTTATAATATAGATTTTCAAATTGTTTTGAAAATTAAATAAAAGTTTTAGATTTAAAGTTAAATTTAAAATAAAACACATATTATAAAAGTTATAATATAATTTTTTAAACTGTTTGAAAATATTATAAAATTAATTTCGAAAATATTATTTATTAATTATATTAATAAATATGTTAATTAAATACACACACGCATGTATAATATATACAATGATATATATTATGTTGTCTTGAATTGTTTAAGACAAAATATGCATACATGTGTGTCTGACACTTGAATCATGAGAGTATTTCATAAGAAATACATTATTTTATAATCGATATCATTTAAAATATATTGAAGATTATGAATCTATAATATAAGTGTTATCCTTTACCATTTATATATTAATAAATTACTTGCATACTCTTTGGTTGTTGGGCAAACTCAAGCTAGAGATGTTATGTGTAGTATTATTAATATATTGAATAGATGAGGTGAGATAACTGTATGTATTTGTTGAGCAAACTCAAGGTATATATTGTAATTAGGCCGTCGCAAAATGGTAGGCGCGAGTGAATAATTTCGTTTCGATTTGTTATGCAAAATCAAGGTCGAAGTGAAATTAGGACAATGTATCAAGGGTTAGGAGTTGTATATGAGACAACCGATAAAGAGTTATCCATCGTCCATGGAGCCATGACTTGTTGAGCAAACTCAAGGTCAGAATTCCAAGATGGACAAGTTGAAGTGAAAGACTTCTATGTAGTGTTTTAAAAATCTGACCCAATCTCGGTTCGACCACAATTAACCTTCAACCTAGGGACCGTTATGGCTCTGAAAGTGAAATAACTTTACGCATGCATGAACTCGTGGTCTAATCTCAAAACCCTAAAAAAACCTCTTTGAACCACACGGTTCTTCAAATTTGAGGAAAAACTATCATTTTCACTCTTCATATTTTTCACATAATCAATTTAACAAATAATTTTATAACCTTATTCACCAAATTGTTTGACTATCTTATCAATTTTGGATGACATGATACATTATTACTGTACATTTTACGAATCGTTTTTGAATTTATCTCTTTCATATTAAAAAATAAGAAAATATACAATTTTGTACTAAATAATTGCTATAGAATTTATTCCAATTAATATTTGTTATGAAATGTTCAAAAATAACTGTTTGAGTTCAATATATTAATTATAATTGGTTAAATTTTAATATTAATTTGAAATAATTTTACATTAAAATTAGAAAAATAGAAAATAACGATCAACGCGGTTTTCACAGTCTGACTGATTAAACCACTAGAACTTTGACCTTGCACCAACAAGGTTCGACTAATGGTTCGGTCTTCGAAACTATGCTTATATGTTTCAACTTAGGGTTTAGCAAAACATAAAAGACTAGTGGGTGCTTATTAGTAAAATGAAACGTAATGTTTAACCTTACTAACATTATAAGAACATCTATTATGATTTGTCCTAATAATCTACTACTTAAACTTGTAGAAAATGACAACTCCAAAACTGTTTTCTCAAAGCGACATGCTTACTAGAGCTAACTATACCAGTTGGCTAAACGTAATTAAAATAACGTTGACTTACGAGTGCATTTGGACGACTATTACATGCGAACCTGAAGAACAAACCACTTATGATGCGAACCCGAAACTAAGACTTGCTTATGATAAATGGGTGTCGGACCTAGAGATTGTGGGAAACGATGTAGTACTAATGTGAATGGATCTTAAGGCTACTTTTAACACTAGAGACGGGGTGAAGAGTGTTTTATAACTTATATGAAACTTTTCTAAATTATTCACAGATAATCAAAATAGATATATATTAACATATAACCACAAATATATATATATATATATATATATAAATGCATCAAAAGTAAAGTAAAAATAAGAGAGATGACACCGGGAGTTTTATATTGGTTCGGATTAACCAATCCTACATACAGTCCTATACAATGTATGTACAGATTTCCTTTTCAATGCCTACTTTAAACAGGTAGCAAGCAAACCAGAATACAGTCTTGATTTCAAGCAACGAGATACACCCTTTTGACTTTCCAAGCTTAGGGTAGACTCTATTGATTTAATTGGGCAACAAGATCACCCACTTGATTTAAATGCGCAACAAGCACACCCACTTAATTTGAACGGGCAATAAGCACACCCACTTGATTTGAACGGGCAACAAGTACATCCACACAAATAATAGTAGAAAGTTGTTGATTCTAAATACAAATAGTTGTACTTTGGATACAAAATATCCTATAGCCCTTTAATAGCACTTGTTCTTTGAATTAATGTAAGAATACTTTTAAATCAGCGAGTAGATTATAGTGAATGAATGTAGTAAAGTAGAGATTGAATTTGAGTGAATTTTAAGAGCATAGAAAGTGGATTTTTTGAAATATATAACTATAATTTGGAGTAAGAAGAATATGGAGAAAGTAGTTATTAAAATTCATTTTCTAGTCCCATTTATATAGTGTTTGAAGGTACGTCTTTATACATGAAGAGATGTAACCGAAAATCACAACTATTAAAAATTCAAAAGACACCTCTTCAATGGTAAATATGTCGACATACTTGTGTTTGTTTTGAAAAACAGAAACACTTTAAGGTGTTTCAAAATTTTGGACTCTTGTAAAATTATTTAAACATAGTTTCTAAATACTTTAATATATAAAACTCTTATAAAATATTTGTAGAAATATATTTTGGAAATAAAATATATTAAAATAAATAATTTGATAAGAGAGTATTCAAAGAAGAGAAAGTTGCTACTAAAGGACTTTAACAAGTTAAATTTATTGTCTATTAACTATAAACATAATCTTGAACTCTTCATGTCTTTATCTCTAAACTCACGATTCTTTAAATATCTTGATCATATCTAAATCTTGATCTCTAGCCTTTTTACCGATCAGTCTTCAAACTTGATTATCCTGTACTTATATAAATCTATATAATATCCTACAAATCATTCTATATAGCTTGAAAAAACATTAGTACCTATATTTATATAGTTATCATCAAAATCAATATATGTGGTATCAACAGAGATCAACCAAGTTTTCGTGTTGTTACATTAGACAAGCCATTGCAAAGGCAGCATGAAAATATGTTTGTCCATGAGATATTTAATAGTCTCAAGGCCCTATTTGGTGGACAGTCATGTTCCATAAGGTACGAGTTTACGAAGAAGCTATTCCATACCAAAATGACTAAAGGACAGAAAGTGGAGGATCACGTGATGACGATAAAGGGCTATATTGATAGGTTTTCATAGTTCGATGTACGGATAAGCAATCAATTGCAATTTGATTCTTGGTTCTCTTATTCCTTAGTATGAACCATTCATACCAGATTATAATATAAACCAGCTAAATGTGAATCTCGTGGAGCTCCTCTATATGTTGAGGTCGGCCGAATCTACATAAAAGGATTAAGGGGATGTACTTGCTGTTAAGGGTAGTGAATCATCTTCGAAGAGTCCGAATAAGCGGAAAAGAGAAGGTAAGAAAAACAAGAAAAGTAAAAAAGACCGATGATAAGGGTAAATATCACCATTTCCACCAGAAAAGGCCATTGGAAAAGGAAATTTCTCAACTACTTGAAGATTATTAGAGAAAGGAAGCAGAATGGTTCTACGGCTCCATCAGGTACATTTATGATTCAAAATTGTTTTGTAATCAATAAAATGTCTTAGGTCTTAGATACTGGATCTAGAACTCATATTTATAATTCGTTACAGGGGTTTAGGAACTGGTACCGCATGGCAAAAGGAGAGATGAGGCTCTAAGTTGTTGATGGATCTTTCGTAAATGCAACGGTAGTAGGAGACTACCATTTATGTTTGCCTAGTGGAATATTTTTGATATTAAATTAGTGCTATTTTGTAAAAGACTTTATTTGTGAGATTATTTCTGTTTCTAGATTGTTTAAGACTTTATATATATATATATATCATTGAGAAAATAAAATTATGAACATTAGTTTGAATGGAAATAAAGTCTGCGATGGTATTCTTGAAAATGCCATTTATGTGTGTTCTGTGAATAGTACATTGAACAATATAAATGATAGTTATCTTTGGCATTATAAGCTAGGTCATATTAGTGAGAAACGACTACACAAATTGAAAACCGAATATTTTCTCTCGTCACTTGATTCTGAATCATTTGTCATGTGTGAGTCATGTCTCAAAGGTAAAATGACCAAGCATCCCTTCAGTGGGAGTAATGAAAGAGTTGATGAACTCTTAGGGTTAGTACATAGCGATGTATGTGGTCCGATGCCTATAATTACCAAAGATAATAATTCTTACTTTGTTACCTTTGCCGATGATTTCTCGAGACTAGGATATGTGTATATTATGAAGAACAAATACGATGTCTGTGAGAAATTTATGGGATATAAAAATTTAGTAGAAAACAAAATGGGCCATAAAATAAAGATTCTTCGATCATATCGAGGAGGTGAGTACGTTGGACAAGAGCTCTAACAGTACTTAAAATATAATAGGATTATCTCCCAAATTACTCCACCCTATACTCCATAACACAATGGTGTGTTAGAGCGAAGGAACCGAACCTTATTAGATATGGTTCATTCCATGATAAGTAAGGCTGAGTTACCTTTGTCCTTTTGGGGATATGCACTAGAAACCACAACGCATATGTTGAACTTGTTGTCCACTAAATCTACGCCTAAAATGTCATATGAGATGTGGCATGGTAAGAAACTCCAACTCAAGTATTTGAAGATATGGGGTTGTTCGACATATGTTAAGAACATTGGTCCGAATAAACTAGAGGAAAGATCGATACCGCGAAACTTTATAGGATATCCAAAAAATTCAACGGGTTATATATTCTACAATACCCGGGACAAAAGGTTATAGTTTCTTGACACACTGCCTTTTTAGAAAAGGAATTTCTATTAAATGAAATTAACAGCGAGGTTGTATAATGGATGAGATCCAAGAAATTAACACTGAGGGCAAACCAGTGGGAGAACCAAATTCACTCATATACGAAAACATGCAACCTATTAGAAGTTCTAGTAAGGAATCTCACGCACCGGAGAGTTACTACGGTTTTCTCATGGATGGTGAGAAGGAGTTGTGTCTTAGATGACGATACACCTCTATCTTTCCAATAAGCATTATAGAATAAAGACTCTGCACTCTGGATTGGAGCAATGAAATCCAAGATGGATTCCATGTATGAAAAAAAAGTTTGGACTTTGTTTGACGTACCCGAAGGGATAAAACCCATCGACTGCAAATGGATTTTGATTCCATTTGGTAGAAAACGAATAGAAAAGTGTACGGTGCTATGAAAAGAACTGGGCTAATTGACGAATAGATCAATTAGACTTTTCAGTAGGTTACGGGGAAGGCTTATGGAAAAGCCGTACATGCCCTAACTAATAGGTTTTAGGTGACCGATCGTAGCTAACTACCGGCCGCGAGTTCGCTTGCATCCGATTCCATAGGTATCAAGTAGTTGGTCCATCTACTTGGAATAGTTTGGATAGGTGCTCGAGAGCTAAATGTAGATGGAGAAGTAGAGACTTATAAGTTAAGGTTAGTTGCAAAAGGATTTCGTCAAACTCAAGGTGTTGATTATGACGAGACCTTTTCGCCCATAGCCAAGCTTAAGTCCATTCGGATTATGCTAGTCAATTTTTCATTCTAAGACTATGAGATATGGAAAATGGATGTAAAGACGGCATTTCTAAATGGTGGTTTAGAAGAAACTGTCTATATATAGCAACCCGAGCATTTTATGGTCAGTAGAAGTGAGGGAAAGACCTGCAAGTTGTTGAAGTCCATTTATTGATTTAAACAAGCTTCAAGGAGTTAGAATAAGTGTTTTGATAAGGTAATCAAATAGTTGGTTTTTATTAGAACACAAAGGAAGCATGCGTATATAGAAAGGAATAGGGCAATGCTATCGTTTTCTTAGTGCTATATATCGATGATCTATTATTGATTAGCAATGACGCTTCGTTGTTGCAATCAGTGAAAGCTTGGTTTTCCAAGAATATCCCCATGAAGGATTTGAGAGAAGCGGCCTATATACTGGGTATAAAGATCTATAAAGATAGATCTAAGAGGCTATTTGGATTGTCCCAATCCCTATACATAGATACCATACTTAAATGGTTCAGTATGGATAATTCCAAGGATGGAAATGTTCCAACGCGGTCTGGAATTGTCCTTTCTAAGAAGGATTCTCCTCATACCGATAAGGAGAAAGAGCATATGAAGAGGATCCCCTATGCTTCAGCTATAGGATCCATAATGTATGTTATGTTATGTACTAGACTGGATCTGGCATACGCATTAGGATGCGTAAGTCGATACTAGTTTAATCTTAGAGAAAAACATTGGACGGACGTAAAAATGTATGCTGAAGTATTTAAGAAAACTTGAGACTTATTCCATATAAATGGGAATGGAGTCCTCCTTACGAAGGGGATTATAGAGTTGAGCTTTCAAAGTGATATAGTTGATAGGAATCAGTGTCTGGTTACATCTTTATGCTCAATGGTGGAGCCGTTTGTTGGAAAAGTTCCAAGCAAGAAACAATAGCTGATTCCACGATGGAGAGCAAGTACATCGCTCTCAATGAAGCAGCTAAATAGACAGTTTGGTTGCGCAATTTTTGAGTGAGTTTGGAGTGATTCCCGATACCTAGAATCCTATGGAATTGTTTAGTGATAATAATGCAACCATGCAGATTGCAAAGGATCCCAAAGTACATAAGAAGTCATGGCATATTCTTTGGAAGTTCCACCTTATTAGAAAATTCATTGAGAAGAAAGAGGTCATGATACATATGGTAGATACCAAGGATAACATAGTAGATCCATTCACAAAAGGTCTAGCTCGGTCGGCTCTCGAGAAGTTGATTGAAGGGATGAGATTGAGATTCCATAATTGGCCCCAAGTGCAAGTAGGAGATTGATAGAGTTAGGGGTATGCCTTAGGGGCAATTCTGTAATTTATTGTAAATTAATTAATTCTATAATCAATTCTCATTCGTAATAAAGGTGTTTTTTTCTATTATATATATTTGTTAAATGTGGTATAGATAATTCAATATTTAGTTAAAATATATTTAATGGAAAATCCATAATGATGTGTTTGTGATAGTAATTACAAATAGTTGTAATCATGAGTATTGTATCACGTTATAATAAACACTTCATTTTAAATGTTCCTAGTCAAAATGCATTGACACTGGATATCAATGTATCCATTGAGACTATAGTATGTAACGCTCTCCAAATGTTGGGCAGTATACTGTTCATGACTACTGGGGCACCAAGAGGTTACGCGGTGATAGTTATTGGATAACCGTGGAACGACTCACTCGATAGTTTTCTATTGGTTAATACAACTAAGGTCAAACAGAAAAAAAAATATGTGACTAATTTACACAGTTCTCTCGACTTAATAATACTGTTGATCTTCAGTATGAAAGCTCCACTTTGATTATAGTTAAATTATGGCAAAGTGTCCATCGAGTGACTATATTTGGGTCGATTGGAAGTATTGAAAATGAAACACTATTCTAGAGAGGATTCATCTCCTCGGTTATATGAGGTCAGTATCACGGTCAACTCAAAGTCAAAATCTCTGGCCAGAGTAGTTCGATTAATAATAATTGTTATTATTGAACCAAGGACTTTGGATTTGGACTATAAAATTGAATATGGACAATATTGGAATTTTGACCATTGCCAAATTCCATAAGTCCAAAGTGATATAGTTTTGATGAAGATAATTGGTGTAAATAATAGTCAAAACTGGGTAACGCTTAACAAAGTAAACTTGGATTTTACCGAAACCAAGTAAGCAATAAATTTGGCCAAAATGTCACACCAACTGCTAAGTGACATGCGAACGTTAATATTCGAACAGTTCGATATTAATCGCTGGCCAAATTTACACCTAACGAAACCGAAACGATGAATACTCCTTTGACCAAATGATTTAATTAATTTGTAACTGTTATAAATTAATTGAATTAAATTGTAACTGTTATAAATTAATTGAATTAACTAATATTTCCAAAATATTAATTATAAATTTTATTTTGATTTCATGAACAATATTATTGATAATATTTATAGTAGTTATAAATATATTGATCGATATACGATATCGATATGTGTTTAAATTGAATTTAAATGCAAAATATTTGTTCGGGTTTAAATGGTTTAGAAGCCCATATAAGGGGCTGAAATGTTTAGTCATAATGGAGGAAGAAAGGGGAAGCTATGTGTAAGGTAGAGGGGTTTGATTTGGAAGGCTAAGATAGAAGAGAATTGGTAAGAGAAAAAGGATGATCTAGATCCTAATTTGTCTCTAAACTCTCCTCTATATAAACATCTCTACCCACACTTGTCAGAGGACTTTTTGAAGCCTCCAAATCCTCTACATTACTGACCGAACCCAACCTCCTTCATCCTCCATTAATTCAAGTTCAAATCAAGTCAAATCAAGTACTATTCGATAGCTGGTGGTCATCGGTTCAGGGACTAGCACTCTTCTGGATTGCAAATATGTTCTAGGAGTAGATCTCATCGTTTCAAGTTGTACATACAAGCATTAGATATAAGGTAAGTCTCTAACTTATTTATAAATGTTAATGTGTGTATATATATATACTGTTTATATCATATATTTTATATTTCTAGTTAGGTGATGATTCCAATATATAAATATATTGTCACTATGAAATTGGTTGTATGTTTACATATACTTTTATATAAAGAAATTCAGTCATATATATACCTTCAAACAGCATGGCTAAAATAAAAAAACATTTTTTTATTTTAAATAAGTTAATGTATAATATATATATATAGTTTATAATTTAAATACTGCATCATACTTATATAAAATATAGTTATATAATTTTATATACAAAGTTTCATAGGTATATTATTTTCTTTAGAAATAAAAATAATATATATATATATATATAATTTAAATCATTTAATCATATAAATTAATTATATTAGTATATATAATATAAATTATGTTTTATATTTTATAAAATTAAATTATCACCTAACATACCATGGTAGAAAAATAAGAAAACATTTTCTTATAATTTATAAATATTTAATTATAACCCGAAAATTAAAAATAGATTTAAAAATTATTTTCTAAATTATAAAATTATATATCAACATCTAAAATTACAAAATCTCACTCAGGATTTTACTAAAAATTCAAAATTCAAAATTAAGTTTCAAAAATAGTTTTTATTAATTTTAATTAATATCCGTATGGATATTTGTTTAAAATTTATTTTAAAATTTTAAAATTAAAAAAAATCTTTGCCTTATGCATGACCTGGTGCATGTGTATATTTAAAATTTACATTTTGTATATTTTAAAGTATATATATTATTATATTATTTATACATATATATATATATAAGTATTTAATATATATGTATGTATGTTAAAAAAATTATATATATATATATATATTATGTTTTTTGAAAATGGGTTCTTTATTAGCGACGAAAAGAACATTAAGAAATCCGCCTTCTTAAAAAACCTTGCCAGAGTAGCAAGGAAAAAGAGAATGGCGAATTTTATACATTTTCGGTCCAAATAAATAAAAATAAACACCCCCGCTTCAAACACATTACATCCGGCCCAACCCATAAAACAACAACATAACACCAAAACCCTAAGCAGCCGCCTATCTAGGATTAAACCCGATATTCCATCTAGGCAAATTCTATTGCAACACGATTTTTTGCTTAGTAGCCCCCTGAAATCTACTAAAGTCTGTATACCCACAAAATTGCTTAGCAGCCCCCCGCACTTTCCAAAATTGCCCTTTCATTCAGATCGAAGGCACGTCATCAAATTACTTAGGAAATCTTCCTCCCGCATCAAATCTTCCTCCCGCATCAAATCTTCCACTTCATATCGAAGGCACGGCAACTCCAGCGGCGCATCATCTACTTCAGTGCACATCTCCAACTGCTGATTGAACCTCCATCGACGTAAGTATTTCGTCATCTTTAATAAATTTGCTCGAGATTGTTATGCATTGGTTTGAAAAGCGATCGAACTGGGTGGAAAAATTCGTTTCCACGCATGCTTCCTACGTGGTAATAAAGCATACCACGCACTCTCAGTGCGAGGTGAACTGAAGTAAAAGTGATGAGATCAGGTTACCACGTAGAAGATATGCGTGGAAAAATTAATAACCACGTAGGTTGTAGGCGTGGTTATTATTTTTTCCACGTTTAAGTCCTGCTTGATTTATATTTTTTCCACGCTTATTTCCTGCGTGGTTTTTATATTTTTCACGTATTCTCAGTGCGTGGTAGCCTGGAGCAGTAAAAAAAAAATAAGATTTGGCATTTACCATTCGCTAACTTTTCAAAAAAACCCCCAAAACTCCAATTACCTGCTGTGATTGCGATAACGATTGATTATCTTCTTCATTCTCCATTCGCTAGTACTGAAATATGAGTGATTTTTTTACTGATTTGTTAATTAGGGTTTTTGACTTAACTGGTTTGCACTGAGGAAGATTTCAGAGAGAAGGAGGAGAAGGTCGTACGTAGTTGATAAAGGGTATTTTTGTCTTCTTCATTTTATTAAAATTAAGGTGAGGCTACTCATCAATTTAGTGGGGTGCAGTAGAATTTGCCTTCCATCTATTAGCAAATTCGATGTCTTCCTCCTTAATCTCATCTCCGCATCCAAAAAACTGAGCTCTAATCTTGAGATCAATCAACTTTCCTCTCCGGTCTACTGAAAGCTCCTTCTGCTCAAATGTTCTCCTGTTTCTCTCAAGCCAAATATGGTGGATAACAGTACTAAAGCTGGTATAAGCAATACTTTGTCTGAGCTTTCTTCATCCAAAACAATGAATGAAGTCTCGAATCTCAGTGAGCAAGGTCAGATTATGAACAATCTGGAGCATGAGTTGGTTTCGAAATCGATTCTACAAATAAATGCTAAACTCACAAGTGAAAAATAAATGTGCATGACTTTCTTCTTCTTGTTTACACAAAATACATATTGTATTGTCTAATAGTCCTCATGAATGAAGTCGGTCTTTTGGTGGTAATCATTCCATGCATCCCTTATATGCTGTTAGACCAAAAAATTTGGTTGTTGTTTGATGCCAAATAAGTTTCCCCAAAACTGAGTAGGATAATTTACTCTAATATTATTCCAAACTGCTTTGAAATTGAAAGTTGCGAAGCCTACAATTTTTCAGTAGTCGGTATTATGATCAGTAGCCATCGAGATGTGATTGATTTCATTTTCTAATTCACGAGTGGATGATGATAATTGTGGATGTAAAGATCCTTCTTCCAAAATACCGTTGACCAATAAAGTAGCCTCTGAACATATATTGATTCTATGCCAGCCTAGTAAACCAACCATAGATTTGTGATTAATCCAGGGATCATACCACAGAGAAGTAGAATTGCCATCGACTATAATTCTTTGCATTACCTCATTAGCAGCATCTCTAGATCGAAGAATGTTTTTCATTGTGCATGAATAGTTATTATTGATAGCCATGTGCCAGAAATGTTGACTGAATAAATACTTATTTCTCATCCATGAGCTCCAGAGCCAATCTTTTGTAAGTAATATCCACAACAATTTCAACACACCTATTTTTTTAAGATCTTTAAAAAGCCTCAGGCCGATACCCCCTTCAGCTTTGGGTCTGCACAACATGTCCTATGTAATCTTTTGATATCGGCCCCCCTCCCCTCATAAAAAAAAGTCTGCACGTATATTTTCAATTTTATGAAGCACTGATTAGGCACTTGATAGATTAAAAGCCAGTATAACACTATCGGGGTGATGGTGCTTTGTATTAGTTTAGCTCTCCCTGCAGTTGATAGAAAAGAACTATTCCATCCCTCAAACTTATCAAACACCTTAGCAATAAGTGGTGCACAATTTAGTGCATGTATGTAATATGTAGACAGTGGCACACCAAGATACTTCACTGGAAGTATATCATCTGACATCCCCAAAGTATTCAGTAGTCGATCTTTATTTGTTTACATCTTTACTAAAATAGACTTTTGATTTCAACCGATTGATTTGAAGGCCAACGGTATTTAATGGTTGTTTGAAAATGTTGTTCATGGAATGTGCATTAGAAGTAGTAGCACGTAGAAAAATCATAACATCATCCGCATATAAGAGATGAGAAATCACTGGCTGGACTGGGGAGATAGGTTCTATTTGATGGAAGGTAACAACTTCCTTCATCTATAAAGAGAAAAAATTCCATTGCAATACAAAATAAATAAGGATACAAAGGATCACCTTGTCTCAATCCTCTTGTAGATGTAATGAAGCCATGCGGTATGCCATCTATAAGTATAGAGAAAGTAGGGGAGCTTATGCATTCGTAAATCAGATTCACAAAAGATAGAGAGAAATCCATGATATATAACATGTAGCACACAAATTCTCTGTTCACCGTATCCTAGGCTTTTTATGGATCAATTTTGATGCACGATTTTTCCTTTCCTCTTTTCTTGAAATCACGAACAAGTTCATCCGCCAATAAAATATTTTCTCCTATATTTCTATCAGGCACGAAAGCAGATGATTTTTTGCAATAAGAAAAGGAAATATATGTTTTAATCTGGAACAAATAAGCTTAGAAATTATCTTGTAAAGAACATTAATACATGATATTGGATGATAATCAGGAATACTCCATGGCTTATCTTTTTTAGGAACTAGAGTAATGAAGTTGTGATTTAGTCCGTAGGCAAGCTTCCCTGTCTGGAAAACAGATGTCACAGTTGAGAAAAGAGTATCCATGAGCTCCTTCCAATGAAATTTGTAAAATTTGGAAGAAAAATTGTCGGTGCCTGGACTTTTGGAATCCTTTCTGGAAAAAACATTTGCTTTTAGTTCTAAAATATCAACTACAACAGATAAGAACCTCTTTCCTTCTTTATTAATAAATGTTCTTCTCTAAACTGATGGAAAAGTTCCACCTATTTTACCATTGAACAAATTGCTGTAGTAAGACAATGGTTGTGCAATAAGTTATTGCTGATCATACACATAATTCCCGTCCGAGTCCAACAAAGCATGGATTCTATTTTTATGCTTCCTCATAGACATTTTAGCATTAAAAACTTTGAATTAGTATCAACACTTTGAAGCTAGGAAATTTTACTTCGTTGTTTGTTAAACTCGCGTTGGCTTTTTAGTTTATCCCTCAATTGTAAATGGATTCGTAGAATTTTATCATGTTGTTCAAAGTCCTCTGGATTAGCATCCAGTTGTATAAATGCTTTAGAATATTCTTCTTCAAGTTCCTGGACTGAATCTGATCTGACTCTGTTTTTGTTCCAAAACTTCAAATTTATCTTTACTGATTGTAACATATCATGAATTTATGCATACTTGATCCCCATGTTTGTGCTTGTAGTCCTTCTTGTATGCAAACAAAATAGCCTTCTAACTAATGCTAAGTGTTTACGTACTTACAAGGCTTACCCTTTAGTTGAACATGTTGTGCCAAGAGCTGCAATAACAGAGGTGTGTGGTCACTGTGCTGATCGGGCAATGCAATTGTCACTAAATTTGGACATTTGGTTAACAATGCATAATTGGCAAGAACTTTGTAAATACTTATAGCCATCCCTCTACCCCTACATGTGTATTTGCAGCCCTGTAAGACTATTTCAACCAAACCACACTGTAACATACAGTTTTTGGAGTTATAATATAGGATAAAGGGATAGGCAACCCCCTTCTAGTCCTTAGGACTAGAAGCATTATTAAAATCTCCCAATACTAACCACAACAATTCTGTTATTGTAACATTCATGATAAGATACTCCCAAAGTGTTTCTCTTTCTCTATAGAAATTGCTTGCATGCACAAAAGTGAACACACATTCAAAACCCCCACTGTTTTTCATTTGAACAGTCATGTGTTGTGTGCAAAATTTCATAAGTCCACACATCAGAATCCACAAGAATTAAAATACAGCCCTTACACCCTAAATCATTATTATGGAAATTTTCCCACTGCCTGGGTAGAAAAGATTGTAGTTTGAATATACTGCCAGTCTCCAATTTATTCTCCACCAAACTTAATATAGTGAGTTTGTGGATAGGCAGAAGGTCGAATACATGATACATTTTCGTATCAGTATTAAAGCCCTCTGACATTGTAGGACATAGGATTCATTTAATTGAGTTAGAGCTCCTTGTTCGTTAGGAGGAGCTACAACTTTGGAGTATTTTTTTGAGCTTAGCCTTATATGTAGGATTTCATGTCACGAAGTGGGAAACATTTGGTTTTGTTGATGTTTTTGGAAGTTCTTGAACTTGAGAGGCAACATTATCAACAAATTTTTGTGTACTATCAAATGCATCTATGAAGTCAGAATCATCTGATTTACAATCCTTAATGATTACTTCATCTAAATTGGTACTCTAATGAATGGCATTTGAATGTGCAAGTATAGATACAGGTGATTCATCATGGTGGATCGCTGCTGGGGAGGTTGAGAAGCTCTAATGTATATATGTCACTTGCCCTTGGAACTGATTCACTCTAGTGTATTTCCGCTATTGAGGTTGGTAAAGCAGATGCATTTGTTGATTGTTGTAACTCGGAAATTAAAGGACTCGATGCATTTGGAGATTGCTGCAATTCGGATAATGAAGGACCCAGCTCGTCATCAAGGCAAGCAAAGCTATTTGCAATGGAGATAGTAGGACAATATTCAACTGTATTCAGAACTTTCGACTTTCCTTTAACTTTATCAATAGCAGAAGTCTTATCTGTACAATGCTTAGTTATGTCTGCATTTTCATGTGTGTGTCTATATATGTGTGTGTAGTTTTCGGCTTTGCAAAAAAAATTAGTACTATTTATAAGCGACTTAAATATATTCATATAATTATGAATATATATATAATGTTAAAATTTCATACATATGTTTATAAATATATACATATATATACAATTATTCAAATAAAATATAATTTATTTATACATATATATATTGGACAATATATTGGTATACTGGATGAGCTAATGTGCCGGTTGCGGTGTAAATCCCAGCACCTATACATGGACATGTTATACCTTGCATGAATTGATATGTTAAACATGCACACACACATACATGTGTATGATACACGTGTGTGTGTGTGTGTGTGTATATATATATATATAATATCATTAATTTAATAATATAACATCATTTTATAAAGTTAAATAAAATAATGATTTTATTTAAATAGAAATTTAGAAATGTTCTAAATAAATTAGACTTCATAAGTCCAACAAAGATCCTATATGGTAAAAAAATTGAAATTCATCCATAACTTCCGCTATGGGCTGGCCCAGTTCCAATAATTTTTTATTTCAAATATTGTATTTGTTAAAACAAAATTATTAAATTTGCGTTAACCGTATATTTGCTTAAATAATTGAGTGATTTAACTTATATATTCGTTTAATTTACTGGGTGATTTAACTTATATATTGTTAAATTATATATGTGTATATATGATATTTAATTTATTGAGTGATTTAACATTTACAAACATACTCTAGTTTAATTTATTGAAATAAAATTTATAATTTAACTCAATTATATATACATTTGTTTAATTCATGAGTGATTTAATTTATATATTTGTTTAATATACTGTGTGATTTAACTTATATATTTATTTAATTTATCGTGTGTTTTAAAAAAATTCTATATTTTAACTCGAATAAACTCTTATTTAATTTAATGAAACAAATTATAATTTGACTTAATTATATATATGTATATATAAATATTTAATTTATTGAGTGGTTTAACTTTTACGAACATACTCTTATCTAATTTATTGAAATAAAGTGTATAGTTTAACTCAATTATATATACATTTGAATAATTTATTGAGTGATTTAACTAATATATTTGTTTAATTTATTTTGTATTTGAAAAAACTATATTATAGCATGAATAACCTCTTGTTTAATTTATTTACCATCGTTTTAACATCACAGGGTAGTGATTATACTAAGCATTCGTATAAAATACATATATACACGTGGTTCTTGGGATTTAAAACCTACACACACATGTAGTACACCGTATATATATGTATGTATGTACATGGTTTTGTGTGTGTATATACACTTAATATCATATATGTATATAATGAATGTTTAAGCTATTACTTACCCGAGGAATATTGTCGTAGGTGAGCTTACAAATCCGCCCTTTTTGCAGCAGCTCTAGTGAGTGTGTGGAATATAGCTTCACCCACTTCTTTGGTTATCTCCGCACCTTGACACTGAAGCTTGTCAATCCTAGCCTAGTATTTCGCCTATTTTGATTTTACATATTCATTAGAATTTTATACATGTATATATACGTAAATATTATATAAATGAATTAATTTTTATGGATAACGTACCGCCAACTCGGTGGAAGCATCATTTAGCTAGCTATTGGCGGTGGATCCATCCGATGACTCAATCTTGTGAGTCCTATAAAAGAGTTGCCAAGATGTAGGCTTACTATGCTGCTCTTCATGCTGAAATTTTAATTTGAATCAAGTACACTATCATACAAGTCTAGGAACAATTACAGTTAGAAACATGCATGGATACTTCATACACATCCAAGGAGGAAGATTGTAAGGTATTTCTTTAACCACATCGAGTAAGGCTTATCGAATGAAGAAAATGGGTCAAAACCATCCGTACATAAACCAAGTCGAGCATTATGTGATTCTTTAGTAAAATCATGATATGTCCTATCGAAATGTTTCCAAGCTTCATCGTCTGAAGGATGACATAAAACACCTTCATCTCATTATCGTTCACTATATCGTCGTAAGTGTTTTGCCATAGGAGCATATGCATATAACTTTTGCAATCTCAATGTAATCGAAAAATAATGCATTTTGGTGAAAGGTACGCCTTTATCGTTGGTTTTCATCGACTTATGTCTAGGTTATTTACAAAATTTACATGACATCAAATATTTATCTTCCTTCCAATAAATCATGTATCCACCTGGACACAAGTCAATTTCTTCATAATGCAATCTGAAGGTACAGATCTCTTTTTTAAGGGAGTACCACTTCTTCGCCAATACATTGTTAGGTGGAAGAATTTCTTTACACAAGCTAAGAATTGCATTCATTAGGTTTTCTGATGCATTATATTCTAATTTTATAGTGATTAACCTAGATTTGATTGATAAGTGTGTCATTTTACAACCTTTATAAAGTGGTCGTTTCGATGCTTCGAACAAGTTGAAAAAAATCGCTTTTGAGTCAAGATCTTCCTCTAAATCTAGTTCTTTAATCCACATACTTGGATCAGCATCATCACGAACCATTTCAGTCATTATATTTTCTAGATCTACATTTTCTTCAACATGGGGTTCATCGCAATCCACATCCATATTTACGATATCCTCTTGTACAATGTGATATTCTTCTCCATGGTATACCCACACAAGGTAGTCGAGCATAAAACCATATTGGTGTAAATGTAATGTCATGGTAATATACACTACATGTTTCAGGCAATGACATTTCGAACACGAACATTAGACTTCTTTCATATTTGTTTTATTACAAGATGCCACTTTTATGAATGCATCCACGCTATTTCTAAAGTGCAATGGAATCGTTCCTCTATTTTTACCTCTAATGTACATCTAAGTTCGATCTTTCATATAATCCATCTTTTATACTCTACATGTAAACAAAATTTACATTATCTTTCACACGATAGTAATATTAATTCAAATAATATTTTTAATTTTATTATTACTTTGAATAACACTAATAATTTTATCAATATTTGAAGTAACTTTTTTAAATTCATTTAACTAACATTATTAAGCTTATTAATATTTTAAATAACATTATAAATTTAAATAACATTATTGTTTTTATTATTAATTTAAATAACATTATTAATTTTATTATTACTTTAAATAACATTTTTATTTTTATTATTAATTTAAATAACATTATTGATTTTATTATAAATTTAAATAACATTATTGATTTAAGTATTACATGATTTCATTAATTTTATTAACACATTTAATAATATTATTAATTTTTGTTATTAATTTCAACAACATTATAAATTTTATTATAAAACAAAGGAATTCACAAATAATTTCAAAGCTATATAACCTAGGGATTTCTACTCTTTTAAATGGCTGGTCATCCTACTTCCCATTACAAATGCAATGATATTTACGTTTCATAAATCATTTCAAATCGAACGATTAACGAAATATCAGCAGGACTTCCCTGTATTCCCCATATCATATGCAAAAGCGCATACATAGGGAACAAGAAGGAAGTGCCATCGAAATTTCATTAACCACTTGATTCGAAATATTGATTTACGAAACATAAATGTCGTTGCATTTATAAGTTGTCCAATACAGGGATAAATTCGACAAATTGCATATCAAATTGATATCGATATCCATTTTATTTAAAGAATGAATATCTATATAACGATCATATATGGTACTTGTCAGAAGAGGCCAAATTAACCATCTATGAGGTTTCATTAATACCATCGTATCAAATGACAATGAGTTATTGAACAATTTATATCAATATACAATGCTAATCAAATACGAATATACACTAATGAATATAAACCAATGATAATGTTTTATAACAATTTATATCAATAAAAATGAATATAAACTAATGAATCTATATCATATATGAAGCTAATCAAATCATAGCATTGCGTAGGAAATGAATCAGAATAATAAATCATAGTGGAGCCTTGAGCGGCGACTAGGAGGAGGGATTTGCAGCTTGGGCTTGCGGTGATCGAAAAGGTGGGGGCTTGGAGAATAAGGCTGTAGTGCTATGATGTAGTGCTGTCAACTAGCATGGAGAATAAGGCTGTTGAGGAGCGACCATCCATGTAACTTCTTTAAGCGAGCACCGATATGTCAGATAGTATAGCATGAACTTCATTAAAGGAGGGAATCCGACATACCGATACAAACTCAAAGCTATCACATGGTGGCTATGTATAATCTTCGGAAATAAACATAGAAATGAACATAACATAAATCAGTCACAGACATCCATATCACAAAGGCGGAAAAAGATATGAATATATATATAACACAAGAAAGTGTACATCAGAGTAGTGGTCAGAAAGATCCACGATAATACAAAAGAATAACAACACGTGCTATACAAAAGAATTAGTACACAACATAGAGTCTATATCTCAAATGTGTACAACCAAAAACTACTAATCTAAGTAGTTAGCCAAAAGTCAGAATAATCCAGAAGAGAAGTCAAGCAGAAGCACCTGTAACATCTTGGTCTGACCCGAGTATTATTTATAAGAAAATAATAAACGGATCAATCTAATTATAAATATCAGATGACATGATATAGAATAAGGGGTATGGTATAAACATATAATAACCATAATGGCATACTACTATAAGTATGTAAATGATAATCAACAAGAGATTAATCAATATCACAAGAATCTTCTCAAAGATCCAAACCCATAAAAAGGTAATGACACACGAATTCACCAATACACAAAAATTGATAAAGCATATCAATGAAAACCACGAAAATTGGTGAAGCACTAAATCCAGAAATCAACACACGAAATCCAGAACAAATCCCAGAAATCAACACACGAAATGCAGAAATCACATAAAGGGGAAAGTCCGAGCACACGGACGAGAAGCTATCTCATGGAAGCTATCCATTTAATTTTTCGAACACACGAATGGCCCGAAGGCCTTTGACACACGAACGGCCCGAAGACCATGGGGTGCTACCCCACATATATGTGATGGTGAAACATCACAAAAGCGGGGTCTAGTCTCCCTCGCAGACAAAGAGACATCGCTCAATCGCTAGTCTAAATCACAAAAATGATCGTCATGATCATAAGGAAGCGTCGATCACACCAAGCTAGTAAATATATGAGTTTAGCTTCATGTCCCATAACCACTTGCTTAACTTAAATATTTACGAACAAGCTGTAAATCTTCACTAGAAAATTGTCACAAAAGGGTTCAATCGAACAAGTCCAAGAGCTAACCGATGAAGTGAACGCAAGCGTTTCATACCACTCGTTTTACTAAGTCGTTTAATTCAATTTCTCATCCGAGTGAAGTAAAGGCTTGTATATACTAGTAGATTGGAAATCGGTTTGAGGAAAAGAGCTTTGTAGTTAAAACAGTGTTGAAATTGCTTTGATGAAAGAGTTTTGATATTCACTACTAGTATTGAAGCCTTCACATTTTTAAAGTGACAAGTCACAAAACAATTGTTGAAACAAATCGAATCACATAAATTCACGTTCGAAGACGTGAGTAAAGTCCAAAGAAATCAATCCCAAAACCATCAAAGTAGGATTATACTTGCGACCTAACGCGGTCGAATTGAAGTGCAATGACCTTAAGACAAATAGGTCGAACGACCTAATGGATGTGACCTAGGGGTCTAAGGGGTCAAGCGACCTAGTGGTTGCGACCTAGAGGTGTTCACGAGTTAGCATTAAACAAGGCTAAACGACCTAGTAGAAAACAAGGTCTAACGACCTAACACAAAAGTGCCGAGCTAAAGTGCGCGACCTAAAAAGGTAGCGGCCTGAAGTAAAATAGGTCGAACGATGTAACGACCCCGGATTTTATATAAATTTAAAATGATAATTAAAATCTATTTTTGAATAAAACTGTGAAATTAATCGATTAAATGAATACATAAGAGAATTTTAACAACCTAATAATTATAGAAATTCATTTGAATTACAAAGTAAATAATTGCTAGGAATTTAGCAACATATAAAAAATAAAAAAAAATAAAAAAAAATAAAGCAAATAAAATAGATAAGTGTAGATTGTACAATGTAATTAATGCATGAAGCATTAGTACACCACATTTTATCATTTCAGCCGAAACAATATCACCTGCACAATATTAAGTAAAGAAATATATAGATGTAGGCTTGCAAAAGAAGAAAATAAGTATATATTTTGTACAAGCCAAATTGATGTTAGCCTCCTTAGTACACAACCAAAATCCTATCAGCCTCCAAAAGCAAAAGAATCTCTGGTATGTTGTACAAACTTAATTAATGCAAGACATCTTAGCATACAATATAGGTGCATATCAGCCCATCAAAACGAGAAGTATCTCTGGCCTAAAACTTTAAACAAATATTTTCAGTACAAATGAAGAAAAAAATCTCTGATTTCTTGTACAAATCATATTATCAGCTTGTACAAAATGAACACACCCTGTACAAAGTTTTATACCAGTAACTTCATTTTCCATATCTCCATCATTTCTTCAATTCCTTTTCATTCCATTAAAACTGAGAAAAAGAAACTAAGTATCATCATTCTATAAACTATAATCCAACTCAAACAAAACTTCAGTTCAAAACTTAAACAAAATTTAATCAAAACAAAGTAAACAAGCTTCTGTTCAAATTCAAACCTGGAAGTTCAAGTTCAAATTCGAAGCAAAGATTCCAGTTGCAGTTAAAAGCATTCTCAATTTTCAAATGCAGAGCATGTTCTCTGTCTTTCAAACTCAGGTGAGCAAACTCACTTGAACCATCTATATGTTTTGATATTTGTATTGATACTTGAAGTTTTTGTTGTGAAAAATGTTGTTAGTTGTTAATTATGTCTGCATGCTTGTAGATATATGTGCAAGTATATATTACTCTGTTGAATTACAGGTTTAAATCCCCTAAACTAAATTCAATATCTTCTCATATAATCAATGTTAGGTCTTGATCTCTAAACAAAAAATGGTTGTAATAGTGTAACATCATTTCTAGAAAAGATTTCAAGTAAAAATATTGAGTAAATATTTTGAAAAGAAAAAAATACAGTGAAATCTCAAAACCATGTTAAAATTCGACTTCAATGATTTCTTGTTTCAGGTATATAATCTGATTCGTTATAAATATCTAGGATTTTTAAAAGCAAAACCATGATTTTTAAGGTAGTAAATCACGAGAAATCGAGTGTTGAACGTTATATGGGTTTTGAGTATTTTCTGGTGATCCGCTTGATCTTGGAGGTTGAGTTTGCTCCTGTAGGTGGAGAAGTGATCTGTGAGGATGGGAAAATTATCAGTTTTAGGTAAATTGCATTTTGGTGATGATGATTTTGATTTGAATCTTTGGAACCCTAGTTTTACTGGGTTACAGTTTTTGCTTGGGTTCGATTTCCTCTGTTGATCGAGTTGCTTGTGGTTTTGGGTACTGGAAGATGTTGGGTTGATGAGGTCTTCGCCGGAGTTTCAAAGGCGACGGTGGTCAGAGCTTCGGGGGGGGGGGGGGGGGGAAGACGTTGACAAGTTTTGGTTGAGTAGGTGCTGCCTGTTCCAGTTTTGTTCCAGGTTTTGATTTATACTCGAATTCGAGTTCAAGTCGAATCGGAGGAGTTTGGATGGTCATTGTCAGATCGGGGGATGGTAGTCGACTCGCTGATGACGTCGGCGATGACTGGAGTTGGCCAGAGGGGCTGTGCACGTGCACGTTTGGGGTGGCGTATCTGTTGCGTTCGAAATTTTTGGGGAAGAAGAAGGAACTCGGGGATGGTCTCGAGAAAACGATCGCTGGATTCGAAGCAGGTGGAAACGCGAAAAACTCGAAGTAAAGCTCGTGTCTTTTGCAATTTGGCTCGGGTCTGGAAAGTTTGTGTTGAAAAACAGCTTTTAAATTTTTAAAATTTGAACAAGTTTCGAACTTCAGTTTTAAATCAAGATTTTTAAAGATTTGATCTTTAAGTTAAAGTATGTTTAAATTTGGTTTGAGTTTGAAAAAAAATGGTATTGGAATGATTATTTTTAAAAGTTTAAATAATAATTAAAGTAAGATAAATGGTTTATCTTAAGTTTATTAAGACCTTGAGTAATTAAAGATTAATTTATTATGTGATTAATTAAAGGTTAATTAAAGATTGATTAAGGTTAAGTTAATTACATGATTAAGGTTGATTGATAAATTAAGGTAATTAATTCAAGGACAATTAATTAAGAATTAATTAATTTATGTGATTTATTAAAGGTTGATTTATTAATTAAGATTAATTAATATAAGTAATTAAAGGTAATTAATTACGTGAAGATAATTACTTAATTAAAAGTAATTAAATAATTAAAATTGATTAATTAAATGATTAAAGGATAATTAATCAGAATGATTTGTAATTCATTAATGTTGATAAATCAGGATTAATAATTCATAAGAAATTAATCTGATCTGAATTAATCAGACAATTAACTGACCTTACCTATGGATGTTTAGATTCTATTGAATGTGAATTGTTTGATATCCCTGATATATGATGTTTTGTGATATACCCTGATTTGTGTTGTGATTTGTAATTTATTTATCTGGGATGAATGTAATTGATTATCTGCGATATATATATATATATATCTGTTTCTGTGATACATTACTATGTGAATATGAAACACTTGGCCCGTAAAACGACACTTGAATTTCGATGCGACAGGGAGTCGGATTCCAGTTGGTTATCCGAAACCCACATCGAATTGTAATGATGAATCTTTGTGACTGATAAATTTATTTTATCTATGAATCTGTGAATGAAGATAAGCGTTATTGATTATACCGCTTATCGATATATCTGTGATGATTGATGTTGTTGCACTATTGTGTGTGAAAACCCCTGGACTACACCTTTACACACACAAATATGGATTTCACGTGGAAATCGGTTAAGTCACAGATAATGTAAATTTAATATTTTTGAAATTGAAATTTTAATTTCAATTGATTTTGAAATTGGTAATTTGGGTTTAAAGTGAAAAGCTTTTGAAATGGGTTTCAAAGATAAAAGTTCTTTCGAATAACTTAATCGAGTTTTGAAATTTAAATAATTTGATTTAAATTTGAATTCAAGTTTGAAATTGAATTCTATGATTTGAAACTAGGGATTAAAAATGCTGTACAAGTTATATATGGGTTAAACCATTTTAAAGGTATTGATTTGGGAATTTTGAATTTAATTCAAGGGTTTTAACTCATGTAAATATAACTGGATTTTTCTGAAATGAAACTATTTGTTTTCAAATAGTAAAGGCTTTCACATAAGTAATGAACTTCCAATTTGTGTTGGAAGAATTTCAAGTTTGAAATAGAATTGAATTGTTTTGAAATTTATGAAATGAGTCTTTGATTCAAAGACCGAACGAGTTAATCTAACTTGAAATGGAATTGTTTTGAAAGCTATAAGTTAAATCTTGACTTAAAGATTTAACAAGTTAATCCAAGTGAAATGGAAATTGTTTTGAAATCCATAAATGAATCTTTGTGAATGGGGTAAACTTTGTGAATTGAATCTTTTTGTTTAAAAGATTAAAAGTGTGGAAATTGTTTAAACCATTGAAAGTTTTTGAAATGAATCTTTTTGTTTAAAAGATTGGAAATGGTAAATTGGTTTAACCATTCGAATGAAAAGTTTTGGGCTTTAAGCTGTGATTTAACTGAGACCCCAGTATCCATATGATTTTTAATTGCGCTCGTTATTCGGTTTAGCCGGGAGAGGACCTTTGTGTCATATAACCCATTCCGAATACTGTTACGACGATATGGATAGCATTTGAAGACCGGTGGTGAAGACCGGGTATTTGCGAGAGCGATAGGATGACCTATCGATTGTCTCTGCACTGAGTAGCTACGGTATAGAGATTCCCTAAGTGATGGGAAGTCCGATCAGGATTGTGAATACCCGGATTTGCAAGGGCTTCTTCGGAAGTGCCTTCGGTTCTGTTCGAACCCGGAACAGACTTGTATGGATGTGTGTCTGACGTTACACTTTGAGATGTAAAGCTGGTTTCTATCAAATACATTTCTGTTGGTGGCGGAGAATTTATTCTCTTAGCTTAACACCCTTCTCTGAGACGTACGAGCTCAGAGGTTATGTAGTTGATGGTTACTAGTGATACATTCCCAATTTGGTAATGTGGCATACGAAGTGCTGATGATCATTTGTTGGTCAAAGCGTGCTTTGTGAAAAAGCATGGCTTTGTGAAAAAGCGTGGCTTTGTGAAAAAGCGTAGCTTTGTGGACGAGACTTCGTCGAGCCTCATAACCCGGTAATGGTCGAAACAGGAATGTTGCGACAAAGGTTTGTAGGGCTAGCGCCCCTAGGATATGTCATTTCCTTCTGGATAAAAGGTGATATCATGGTATGGAGCCCAAATATTTTACCTATGTTGATGTTGCACAGTTATTATACTTTGTGGTTGTTGCTTTATGATCGAGACGTCTCGGATAAAGGTCGGTGACGACCGGGGGATGACATGACTCGTGTGTTAGTTACCTAGTTACAGCTGTACAGCGTGAGGTAGCGTCAGTGTGTTAGTTACCTAGTTACAGCTGTACAGCGTGAGGTAGCGTCGGCCTTGTGTTTGCAGAGATCCGGTTAGGTTCTCGGGGCATCTTTCTAGAGGCGTTTCCATTTCGGTAAGGAAGTTCCTTTGCCTGATCATTTGTTGGAAATCCAAAGAAACAATACGAACCTTGTACGGTTTTAGTTGTAGAACCTGCCATTTACTTATGGTGGTCACCACTATTTAGATGGTAGCTATAGTAGGCATACAATAATGGTTGTATGCTGGCTAAGATTAATATTATATTTTCGAAAGGATTTTCACACTATGTACTAGTAATAATATCAAAAGAGTTTTTCTTTTGCGTAGTAAGCATATTTGACTATCATAAGAAGAAATCTCCTCCAAGTCTGCGATTGCATTGTGTGTGTGGTGGGAGGTCTTATGGTAGTTTCATTTTCCAAAAACATTGCGGGTTAAAATGTTTAAAATTCTTTTGTTTAAAGATAAACTGTTTTTGTTTGCTCATACCAGTCCCATGACTGACCTGAAGTTTATTGTTCCCTTCCTAAACTCTGGGTGCCCATCATTTTCCACATGGGTAGTCTAGAGTTGGGTTTCTCAGATATCAGGTTTAGTAGATTATCTGGAGCTGATTCAGTTCTTGGAGTTCAGGACTGCACTTGCTTATCTTTGTGCATCATGATGGTGGTTCGAGCTTGACATTGGAGTGGTTGGAATCAGTCTCTCTGACTGGTCATTTGGAGCTATCATTTCTGCTTTCCGCTGTATCATTATTTATCTCTGATATTGTTGTATCATATTGATATCATTGTTGTATATCATACTGGATATTGTATTCATTGGAGTTGTATATGATATCATTGATTTCTTTTTTCCGCTGTGTTGTTATACTTAATGGTGTTATAAGCTCCGGCGACTCGGATTTGAACGGTCGAATCTATGGCATTCGAGTACGATGTAAAGTATGGATGTCGATTTTCGAACGCGAAAATTCGTATCATTACAAACGACCTAAGGGGGTAAACAGGTCGAACGACCTAACTCATGGCCGAGCTAAGCAGGGGAACGGCAAAACAGGGGCGAGCGACCTAAGGGACTCGCGACCTAAGGACTATCGATCGACCTAATTGTCGAACGACCTAAAAGCAAATAGGTCTAACGATCTAAGGGAGGAAGCGACCTAAGTCCAGCAACCAAACAGCGAGGAGCCGAGCGACCTAACATAAAACAAGGTCATGCGACCTAAAGGGGTACGCGACCTAAAGGGGTTCGCGACCTAACGGGGCACGCGACCAAAAGGGTTCGCGACCTAACTGGGCACGCGACTTAGCGTTGCAAAAAGTGTGCGACTTAACATGAGGGCGGGCCGAGCGACCTACGACCTACCTCCCCGAGCGACCTACGACCTAATAGGGTCGAGCGACCTAGAGCCGCCTTGTGATATAAGGTCGGAAACGACCTAAGGAGATGCGACCTATAGCCAGCGTGGCTTTTCCACGCGAACGATCTATCGAGGCCAGAGCGACCTAGGGCCAGATTTTGCCAAAAACACTCGAAAACTTGGGGTTTTCACCCATTCAATCCAAATCCAATGCAAACAAACATGCTAAAGTGATGGGGAATCATTCCCAATAGTCCACTGACGATTATAGGCAAGATGTGAGATTAAAAATCTCACCTTTTCACTAAAATGGATGAAGATGAAGCTTGAAAGCAATGAGAAGCAATCCAAAGCTTGAATCCAATATCTTCTACTTGAATTTGGAGTTGAATGTTGGATTTGCAATTGAATTTGAGTTTAGAGTTTTAATTTCCCATTCCCTCCTCCATTTTTGACAAAGCTTGAAGTGTTTGATGAAGTGAGGAAGAGGAGGTGGGTTGGGGCTGAGTTAGAAGGTGCAGTCCAACTAAAGTCAAAGGCGGGAAAAAGTGACGAAAATTCCACTTACTCCAAACATATCGAAGTTTACACTCAAAAAGATCGCAAATGTCATTTTGAACTCAACGTAGGTGGTCTCGAGTCCTAATTTGACCGTATGCAAAAAGTAGCTTTTCGGACTAACATCCGACTAACGATAAAATATTTAAATATAAAATCGATAAATATGCGGTTTGTTACAGACTCCCCTCCTTAAAGAAATTGCGTCCTCGCAATATATAAGACGAAAATAAAAAGTAACAACCACAAATGCATATTAACACAAAAGAAATTTGAAATAAGAAGTTTACCTCAAAGAGCATGAGAAAGTAATTCCGAATGTGTACGCTCGATGAATTCTCTAGTTTCCCAAGAGCAATCCTTAGGATTTGAGGACCATTGAACTTTAACAAGCGGAACATCTTTATTTCGAAGTCGTTTGACCTCCGAAGCAATAATTCGAATAGGATGGTGCTCATAAGTTAAATTAGACAAAACTTCTATCTCTTCCACAACACCGTGCTCAAGAATAGAATCGGAATCCCAAAGGCACTTCCGTAATTGAGAAACGTGAACATGTCATGCATGGCAGCAAACTGAGCCGGTAATAAAAGGCGATAAGCCATGGAACCAATACGTTCAGTGATAGGAAATGGCCTAATATATCGAGGCGCTAACTTTCCCGATCGACTGAAACGTACAACACCCTTCATAGGGGAAACACGAATAAATACAAGATCACCAACAGAAAATTCTAATTTCCTTCTTCGGTTATCGGCATAGGATTTTTGTCTACTCTGGGCTTCTTTCATCCTATGTCGAATAAGTTCAATCTTTTCTGTGGAATCTCGAATAAAATCTGGTCCTAAAACCAGCTTCTCACCGGCCTCAAGCCAACAAGAAGGAGATCGGCATGGCCTTCCGTAGATTGCCTCGAAAGGAGCCATACCAATACTAGATTGGAAGCTGTTATTATAGGAAAATTCAACAAGTGAAATATGATCTTCCCAACTTCCACCAAAGTCAAGAACACAAGCACGAAGAAGATCTTCAAGTGTTTGATTCACATGCTCAGTTTGTCCATCGGACTGGGGGTGATAAGCGGTGCTAAAATTAAGCTTCGTTCCCAAAGCTTTTTGAAGACTCTTCCAGAATCCACTAGTAAACAATGGATCACGATCACTAACAATGGAAGTAGGGACTCCATGTAATTTAACAATTTCCTTAATAAAAAGTTTGGCCAGAAGAGGAACGGTTCGGTTCGACCGAACGGGAATAAAATGGGCAGATTTAGTAAGTCTGTCAACGATCACCCATAAACTATTATGACCCGAACGAGAACGGGGAAGGCCATCAATAAAATCCATGGAAATTTGATCCCACTTCCAAACTGGAATTTCCAATGGTTGCAATAACCCACCAGGCCTTTGATGTTCAGCCTTAACAAGTTGGCAAGTCATGCAACACTTAACAAAGTTGGCAATACTAGATTTCATTCCCTCCCAGTAATAAAGTCGCTTCATGTCTGCGTACATTTTACTGCCACCGGGATGAATGGAATATTTGGAACGATGAGAATCTTCTAGTATATCTTTACGAAGATCACTAATATTTGGCACGATAAGTCTACCAAATTTTCGAATGCCGCCACGAGAATCAATATCAAAGTCTTTCAAGACTTCAATATCGGTTTTATCCTTAAGGTTTTGGCTAAGCAAAGCCAATTCGAGATCTAGCCTTTGAGCTTCAAGCATGCGGTCTAAAACAGAAGGATGAGCCTCAAGGCTACATAAAACAAGAGATGAACATAAATCGAAAACACGATCTCGAATTTCACAAGTAGATAAAACCTCGAGATCGTTCCATTCAGATATCATCATGGAAACAACCGCTTGTTGCTTGCGACTAAGGGCATCGGCAACTCGATTTCCCTTTCCGGGAGTATAAAGAATGTCAAGATCGTAAGAGGCAAGGAATTCGAGCCAACACTGTTGACGTAAATTAAGTTCCTTTTGAGAAAATAAATATTTCAAAGGCTTATGATCAGTATAAAGTATAAACTTTTCTCCCAAAAGATAATGTCGCCAAATTCGAAGGGCGAAAACGATAGCCGCGGGTTCTAAATCATGTGTGGCATATCTAGTCTCAACCGGCTTCAATTGTCTAGAAGCATAAGCAATAACACGTTCTTTTTGCATCAGAACGACACCCAAACCAACGCGACTAGCATCGGTATAAACAACAAAATCTTGATTCCCTTCGGGAATAACAAGAATAGGAGCATCAGAAAGGAGTTCTTTTAATTTCTGAAAATAAGTTTCACATTTGTCCGACCAAATGTATTTAACACCTTTCTTCGTTAAGCCAGTAAGAGGCACGACAATCTTAGAAAAGTCTTTTATAAAACGGCGGTAATAACCTGCCAATCCGAGAAAGCTACGGATTTCAGTCACGCTCTCCGGTCTTTTCCAATTTTGAATCGCTTCAATCTATGAAGGATCCACTGATATTCCGGATTCGGAAATAATATGGCCGAGAAACTTCACACTAGATTTCCAAAAGTGGCATTTAGAAAATTTTGCCTTTAATTGATTGCTCCTAAGAGTTTCCAATACAATCCGAAGATGCTTTTCGTGTTCCTCCTCGGTTTTGGAATACACAAGAATATCATCAATAAAGATGAGAACAAACCGATCGAGAAAATCTTTAAAAACTCTATTCATGAGGTCAACGAAATAAGCCGGAGCATTCGTTAAACCGAATGGCATAACTAGCCATTCATAAGATCCATAACGAGTACAGAACGAAGTCAGAGGAATGCTATCCTCTGCAATACGAAGCTGATGAAAACCGGTAGCCAAGTCCAATTGTGAAAAGACTCTAGCACCACTCAATTGATCAAACAGATCATCAATCCGAGGTAAAGGATATTTATTCTTAATAGTAAGATCATTAAGCTTGCAGTAGTCGACGCAAAGCCTAAGTGTACCATCGGACTTACTTACGAAAATAACTGAAGCTCCCCAAGGCGAGGAACTAGAGCGAATAAGTTGCTTCGTTTCTAACTCAGATAATTGTTTTCGCATCTCTTCATTCTCCTTATTATACATGCGATAAGGAGGACGAGTAATAGGTTGAGCTCCAGGTATAAGATTAATTTGAACTCAATTGCTCGCTTAGGTGGTAGTCCTAAGACGGGCTCGAATATGTCGGAAAATTCACGAACGACGCGAATAAGAGAAATGACATCCTCCTCATCATCATTATCATTATCACGAGGATTTAAAGAATATAAAGATGCAACCAAAGCGAAATTCGAATCTTTAAGAACAATAGAAATCTGATTAACAGATTACGGATGACGGAGATAAATAGTCCGCTCAGGACATAGGATATGAGCTTCATAACGAGTAAGCCAATCCATACCCAAAATCATTCCAAAGCCTAAGTAACGCATGACATGCAAATCGGCTGGGAAAGAAAAATCACACAAAATAATCCCGACGTCTTTACAAAGCAAACTAAGAGTTGCGGATCCACCAACCGGATTCGCAATTCTTAAAGAAGTCATTAAAGCAACAACACTTAAGGAAAGAGTGTCTACAAGTTCCTTTGATATAAAAGAATGGGATGCACCTGTATCAAAGAGAACTCTAATAGGTTGATCATGAAATATAATAATGCCATCAAGGACAGAATGAGACATACCTTGACCGCGAGATGTGTTGCCAGGGGCTTGAGCAACGTTTAACTTTCCCTCCTTGTTGCTTGGAAGCTTAGGGCATAGATGCATATAATGATCCAGACTTTTACAGTAGCGACAAGAACGGGGCTTTGAACACTTGTTCGCAAAATGACCCCTAGCACCACAATTGTAGCATTTCCCATCACTAGAGGAAAAAGTCTTTGCAGCAGGAGTTGCTTGCTTACCCTTTTTGTTGGGATAAGGACCTTTGAATTTGTTTGGCCTCTTCTTGTTGTTGAAGTTTGGTTTGGAAGCCGCCACTTCAACATCACTGTCCTTATCAGCCTCTTCAAGACGAAGAGCGATATCAATCAGTTGATCGAAAGAAACTTCTAATTTTAGAAGTAATGGCTTCTTGAGATTCTTGTTTAAGCCATAGACGAACCTCTGGTTCTTCTTCAATGGGGTGTTGATGTATTCAACCCCATATTTAGACAGTGACTCGAAGGATGCGACATAATCTGTCACGGAAGATTCACCTTGAACTAGGTCTATGAAACGTCGAGCCAATGTCACTTTCTCTGCTTCTGGTACGAATTTCAATTCGAAGCGTTCCCGGAATTGCTCCCAGGTGAGATCCGCTTCATTAATCTCAGAAATAAGAAGTTCGTACCAATCCAATGCTCTCTCTTGGAGCATACTGGAGGCCACCTGAACACGGTGAAGATCGACAAGATTCATGCGAGAAAAGATTCTATCGCATGTTCTTAACCAAGCCTGGACTTCAATAATAGTTTCGGAACCTTTGAACGGTTTCCCACCTAAGTTGGTATAATCGTTGCACAAACGTGCAAATCCAGACTTAGGATGAGTAGGTTCCTGATTAGGACCAGCTGCTTGAGCATTCTTTACTAAATCAAGAAGTTGTTGAGCGGTCATAAAAACTCCATCCTGAGGAGTAACAGTAGATGGTCTAGCTCTAAGACGGCCTGGTCTAGACATTTTCTTCTTTAAGAAAGAGAGAAGAAGAAAAAGGTTATTCACCAAATTAATATCAAGCAATCTTGATAGATGAAACAAGGAATCATAAAGAAAACAGGATGAATCGGTTCGAAGACTCGAACTAAATCCTGAAACACAACTCCTAAGGTGGACTTAGGACGATGATCCTTGTTAAGTTATTCTACATTGTTCCGAAGTTTGGCTCTGATACCAAGCTGTGACGCCCCACCTCTATACCCATGCTAACCAAGAACACTACGATGTAGTGCTGTCAACTAGCATGGAGAATAAGGCTATTGAGGAGCGACCATCCATGTAACTTCTTTAAGCGAGCACCGATATGTCAGATAGTATAGCATGAACTTCATTAAAGGAGGGAATCCGACATACCGATACAAACTCAAAGCTATCACACGGTGGCTATGTATAATCTTCGGAAACAAACATAGAAATGAACATAACATAAATCAGTCACAGACATCCATATCACAAAGGCGGAAAAAGATATGAATATATATATAACACAAGAAAGTGTACATCAGAGTGTGGTCAGAAAGATCCACGATAATACAAAAGAATAGCAACACGTGCTATACAAAAGAATTAGTACACAACATAGAGTCTATATCTCAAATGTGTACAACCAAAAACTACTAATCTAAGTAGATAGCCAAAAGTCAGAATAATCCAGAAGAGAAGTCAAGCAGAAGCACCTGTAACATCTCGGTCTGACCCGAGTATTATTTATAAGAAAATAATAAACGGATCAGTCTAATTATAAATATCAGATGACATGATATAGAATAAGGGGTATGGTATAAACATATAATAACCATAATGGCATACTACTATAAGTATGTAAATGATAATCAACAAGAGATTAATCAATATCACAAGAATCTTCTCAAAGATCCAAACCTATAAAAAGGTAATGACACACGAATTTACCAATACACAAAAATTGATAAAGCATATCAATGAAAACCATGAAAATTGGTGAAGCACTAAATCCAGAAATCAACACACAAAATCCAGAATAAATCCCAGAAATCAACACACGAAATCCAGAAATCACATAAAGGGGAAAGTCCGAGCACACGGACGAGAAGCTATCTCATGGAAGCTATCCATTTAATTTTTCGAACACACGAATGACCCAAAGGCCTTTGACACACGATCGGCCCGAAGACCATGGGGTGCTACCCCACATATATGTGATGGTGAAACATCACAAAAGCGGGGTCTAGTCTCCCTCGCAAGCAAAGAGACATCGCCCAATCGCTAGTCTAAATCACAAAAATGATCGTCATGATCATAAGGAAGCGTCGATCACACCAAGCTAGTAAATATATGAGTTTAGCTTCATGTCCCATAACCACTTGCTTAACTTAAATATTTACGAACAAGCTGTAAATCTTCACTAGAAAATTGTCACAAAAGGGTTCAATCGAACAAGTCCAAGAGCTAACCGACGAAGTGAACGCAAGCGTTTCATACCACTCGTTTTACTAAGTCGTTTAATTCAATTTCTCATCTGAGTGAAGTAAAGGCTTGTATATACTAGTAGATTGGAAATCGGTTTGAGGAAAAGAGCTTTGTAGTTAAAACAGTGTTGAAATTGCTTTGATGAAAGAGTTTTGATATTCACTACTAGTATTGAAGCCTTCACATTTTTAAAGTGACAAGTCACAAAACAATTGTTGAAACAAATCGAATCACATAAATTCACGTTCGAAGACGTGAGTAAAGTCCAAAGAAATCAATCCCAAAACCATCAAAGTAGGATTATACTTGCGACCTAACGCGGTCGAATTGAAGTGCAATGACCTTAAGACAAATAGGTCGAACGACCTAATGGATGTGACCTAGGGGTCAAGCGACCTAGTGGTTGCGACCTAGAGGTGTTCACGAGTTAGCATTAAACAAGGCCAAACGACCTAGTAGAAAACAAGGTCTAATGACCTAACACAAAAGTGCCGAGCTAAAGTGCGCGACCTAAAAAGGTAGCGGCCTGAAGTAAAATAGGTCGAACGACCTAAGGGGGTAAACAGGTCGAGCGACCTAACTCATGGCCGAGCTAAGCAGGGGAACGGCAAAACAGGGGCGAGCGACCTAAGGGACTCGCGACCTAACGTCTATCGATTGACCTAATTGTCGAACGACCTAAAAGCAAATAGGTCTAACGATCTAAGGGAGGAAGCGACCTAAGTCCAGCAACCAAACAGCGAGGAGCCGAGCGACCTAACATAAAACAAGGTCATGCGACCTAAAGTGGTACGCGACCTAAAGGGGTTCGCGACCTAACGGGGCACGCGACCAAAAGGGTTCGCGACCTAATTGGGAATGCGACTTAGCGTTGCAAAGAGTGTGCGACTTAACATGAGGGCGGGCCGAGCGACCTACGACCTACCTCCCCGAGCGACCTATGACCTAACAGGGTCGAGCGACCTAGAGCCGCCTTGTGATATAAGGTCAGAAACGACCTAAGGAGATGCGACCTATAGCCAGCGTGGCTTTTCCACGCGAACGATCTATCGAGGCCAGAGCGACCTAGGGCCAGATTTTGCCAAAAACACTCGAAAACTTGGGGTTTTCACCCATTCAATCCAAATCCAATGCAAACAAACATGCTAAAGTGATGGGGAATCATTCCCAACAATCCACTGACGATTATAGGCAAGATGTGAGATTAAAAATCTCACCTTTTCACTAAAATGGATGAAGATGAAGCTTGAAAGCAAGGAGAAGCAATCCAAAGCTTGAATCCAATATCTTCTACTTGAATTTGGAGTTGAATGTTGGATTTGCAATTGAATTTGAGTTTGGAGTTTTAATTTCCCACTCCTTCCTCCATTTTTGACAAAGCTTGAAGTGTTTGATGAAGTGAGGAAGAGGAGGTGGGTTGGGGCTGAGTAAGAAGGTGCAGTCCAACTAAAGTCAAAGGCGGGAAAAAGTGACGAAAATTCCACTTACTCCAAACATATCGAAGTTTACACTCAAAAAGATCGCAAACGTCATTTTGAACTCAACGTAGGTGGTCTCGAGTCCTAATTTGACCATATGCAAAAAGTAGCTTTTCGGACTAACATCCGACCAACGATAAAATATTTAAATATAAAATCGATAAATATGCGGGTTGTTACAGAGTCAGTCTGGAGAACCAGCATGAGAAAACACACCCAACTAGATTTTCAAGTTATATAAATAAATCTTTGAAATCAAAGGTATCTCGTAAGAACACACCGCACATAAATACGAACGGGTTTTTACCTTACGATAACCAAAACATTTTTTTATATAAAATCCATTTATATTATAATAATGTCTAGGGGTCAAAATAAAATATTAAAATAGCTGGAATGCTTGCATCTCACGTTCCAACATATTTGGTATACAACTAAAACCGTAAAGCTCGTATTGGAGAATGGATTCCAATTAATGACTGGGCTACTGGGGTACCGCCCGTCACGGTGCATCTCTAGATAAAATAACACCGAGGACCTCGCCTGGATCCCCTGCCAACACAGGACCGACCTATCCCTTGCTGGATAGTACCGAATATGATCACCCCTCCATTAATGGTCCCCGAAGCATACAGATGAGAGATAATAGCGACTCTAGATAGGGATGATCATACCCTACTTGGGAGCGACCCACTTAGCCCTACTGCATCTCCCTTGTTTTAGTCATTCTCGGTTGATTAGACTTGAGGCTACGATTACCTTTCAAGAACCTTTACACTTAGAATGCTCATTGCCCTCCAATGACAATACGCTGATAGCATTCATCCATACAAGTCCGTTCTGGGTCTGAATGAAACCGAAGGCACTATTCCTACTACATCCATTTTGGAATCACCCTAAGGATTAGTAGTGATTAGCCCTTGCACTTCACATCTCTATCTTCAATTCCATGCTCTTCACTTCGAAATGCATTCGTTGGATCGAAGTGGTTTTCGGATAACATATCCGATCCCTGTCTCCTCGAAACAACGTTCGATAATTTCCGGTAAACTCAACCCCGGTTCTTTAGGAAATAAACAGTCAAAGATAAGATTGGAGAGCACCTCCTAACCGTTAGTGGATGGATTTCCTTATCATTGTCCTAAGAGAACGAAACAAGATTTATATGCACAATACAACATCATCGGAGATGACTGTGCCATATAACTCATGTGTTTCTCCTAGATATTTCCAAAGTTACGTTTGGATCCATTTTCGATAGTTGGTTATTTAACTATCGAATAACAACATTCAATCAAGGATTCATTCCATAGGGAAAACCAACATTGGTTCAGCATATAAGCTATCACTAGCCTCCTTTTATAAATCTTTCATGCATAAAAAATCATTTTGTAAATTACTTGTATATAAACACCTTTACAAAAATATACTCGTAAGTCCCTATATTTCAATTCTTAGAAATATCCATATACTTATCTCAACGGTATAAGTATATCCACAAAATTTAGAAAGATTTTCTTTTTATTTGATTCTCCAATCATTTATAAAACCCCTTATAATTCTTCTTAAAACATTTATAACTCATTTTATAAATCTCCGAAAACCATTTATAATCCCTTTATAAAATTTCAATCATTTATAAGCTTCTTGTACATTTCAAAAATCGTTTATCAACCCTTTATGAACCCATAAACCATTTATAGAACTTCTTTTATAATCAATAAACCTGTTTCTAAAATTCGTTTATAAATATCTAACCATTTATAAACTCTTTCACCTTGCAATTAACCCTTCCTTAAGTCTTCAAACCATTTTATAAACTTCTTTATAAAGTCCAAGTCTTTCGACTCCATTCATGGTCTCGGAAATATTTATAAATAATTAAAAATCTTTTACTTCAAAACATCATCTTATAATAATGATTATTAACAATAAAACATTATAAATAAATGGAATTTATTAACTTTAAAACATCTTAAAAATAAAAATAAAAAATAAAAAATATTGTTTAAGAAACACTAATAATTAATCCTTACCATTTTTATAAATAGTAATAATTTAATTTCAAAACCTTATTAATAATCCTTATTATTAATTTCAAATCATAATTATTCTTAAGTAATTACTTTTTAAGACATTAACAATTTGATAAATATTTTGCAAAAATATTAATTATAATTAAATAACTCTGAAACAATACTAATGTAATTAAATACTTTTAACAATATTAATATAATTAAATACTTTAAAACGATATTAATATAATTAATACTTCAAAATGATATTGATATAAGTAGATAATCTTTTAAAACAATATATTGATCTAAATAGATAATCTTTGAAACAAAATATTTTAGAAACCCAATTTCAGATTTAAAAATCGTTTCTTGTCTCAAAAACCAATTCCGACTAATTTGGCAATTTATAGTAATTTTAAAATACTAATTTGAGGCTAATAGCCACCCAACACTTAACCAATATCAATATTGATTTTCTATCACTACGGGGTTTTATTTTCAAACATATAACGATGTTATAACCACAGTGTCCACAATCATGTTCATCATTCAGTAATCCATATAAAAGAAATATTATTGAAAATAATTCAACAATAATGAGGAATCCCATTGGATCCCTCCAACCTGTCCCCCTGCATCACAAACGTTATATGATCATAAAATATAAACCAACCGCTTCGAGGCGGGATTCGTATACAAAGGGTCATCCGCTCTTACACGGGAACGTAATATGGTCTCATCCGCTCCAATAGGCGGGAATATATCCAAACCAACTAATAAATATAGTAATTCATCCAAACAATCATTCAACAATTTTTATTAACTATATACTATGATGCCCCACCTCTATACTCACACTAGCCAAGGACACTACGGGGTAATACCGTCGACTAGCATGAAGAATAAGGCTGTTGAGGAGCGACCATCTGTGTAATTGCTTTATGCGAGTACCGATATGTCAGATAATATGACTTGCATTTCATTTCAAGAGGAAATCCGACATATCAAATACAAACTCAAAGCAACTACACAGTGGCTATGCGGGCTTTGGAAACAAATATAGAAATAAGCATAACACAAATCAGTCACGAATATACATATCACAAAGGCGGAAACAGATATGAATATAACACATAAAAGTGTACATCAAAATAGTGGTCATACAAGATCCACTACATCACCAAAGAATAGGTACAAGTGCTAGCAAAAGAATATGTATACATCAAGGAGTCTCTATCTCAAATGTATAAAAGCAAAAACTACTAAGCTAAAGTAGTTAGCCAAAAGTCAGAAGATAGCCCCTGCTAAGAAGTCAAGTGGAAGCACCTGTAACATCTCGGTCTGACCCGAGTATTATTTAAGGAGAAAAATAATAAACGGATCAGTCTAGCTATAAATATCATATAAGATGAGAAAGGATAAGGGATACCACAAAAATGTATGATAATAATAATGCCATACTGTGACAAGTATACATTCGATAACAATAAAAATCATACAATATCTCAAATCTCGTCAAATATCCAAAAAGAATATCACATTCTTTAGTTTATTCACCAAACCACAAATATTGATAGGGCTTATCAATACAAATCTCAAAAATTGGTGAAACATAAATTCTAGAATTCATCAATTAGAAATCCAGAAATCAAAAAAAGGGGAGACCTATCATAAATGGGAGCATGAAAACTCACCAACACGTATATCACAAACGGGACGCTACCCCATGGTCGCTAACCATAGAGCCGGTGCAATGACGTAGTACAATAACGGTACGCCCGAGGAACCCGATACTCAAGTAATTCAAAACAACGACGTAGTACAATAACGGTACGCCCGATGAACCTGATAAGCTGGAACAACGACGTAGTACAATAACGGTACGTCGGATGAACCGAACTCCATAAAACCATAGGTCGCTAGCCTATAAACAATGAGACGAAGCTCCACAAAATGGGGTATAGTCCCCCACGCGGACAATGAGACATTGCATATCGCTAGTCTAAACCTCAAAAATGATCGTCATAGATCAATAAAAAGTGTGAATTACACTAAGCTAGTAAATAGATGAGTTTAGCTTCATGTCCCATAACCACTGACTTAACTTAAATATTTACAAACAAATTGTAGATTTCCACTCGAAAATTGTCACAAGATTTCAATCGAACAAGTCTAAGAATTAACCGACGAAGTAAACGTAAGCGGTTCATACCACTTGTTTTGCTAAGTCGTTTAATTGGATTTCTCATACGAATGAGGTAAAGGTTTGTATATACTAAGATATTGGAAAACGGTTTTAAAAACGAGCTTTGTATTTAAAAGTAGTGTTGAAATCGTTTTTGTGAATGAGTTTGAGTATTTACTACTAGTATAGAAACATTTGTATTTTAAAGTGACAAATCATAGAAATGATTGTAAAAACAATCAATCACCAAAAATTCACATTCGACAACGTGAATCAAAACCATAGAAATCGATATCAAATCCATTAAATGGATATTCCCAAAAATCCAGAAAAGAAGTCATCAAAGTGGATAAAAGTGATAGTAACTAATCGGATCAACCAAAAATCGATAAAACGGAAATCCATATAGAAATAGGCAATTTCCCTGAATTTAACTGTGTCAGACGTCTGGTGGTTTCCCCAGACGTCTGAGCTGAAGGTCTGGAATTTTCTTCCAAATCGCCCAGACGTCTGGGGAACAAACTCAGACGTCTGAGCTGAAAGATTGGAATTTTTTATTCCGTAGCTCCAGACGTCTAAGCTTATTACCAGACGTTTGAGCTGAAGCTCAGGGCAAGTTTTAACCTAGGCCATTGATGGCCAAATCATATCGGAAACGATGGAATGAGCGACGATGGCTAGGGATTTATGCAAAGCGACAACCCAGCCCTATAGACTCATCAATACACTCCGAACAACATGTCCAAACATCCATATAACGATTTTCATAGATTTTGACTTCAAAATACCAAAAATTGGAAAATTCGCCAAACCAATTCAATTCAGAAGCAAATGGACATGAAATAGATGTTAGGAATTCATACCTAACAACTATCAAAGGTATAGACATAGATGTGCGTTCAAAAACTCACCTTTAAACCCAAAAACAACGAATGAGAAGCTTTAAAATAAGGCAAGATCAATCTCTCCTCCACTTAACTTCAAGAACCCTCAATCTATGATCAAATGCAAATATTACCTAAATTAGATTATAGGATTTTCTGGAAATTGGAGAGAGATTGAGGTGGAGAAGAAGAGGATGCTTACCTAAGCTTCTCTTTGATTTTGGAGCTTGAATCTTGAATTTCCTAGTAATCTAGGGTTTAGGAATTTTAATTTCCCTTTCTTTCCTTCATTTTCCTTTAGCTTGAGTGTTAGGAAATAATAGAATGAATGAAGAGGAGTTGGAGGAGGAGTTAGTGTATTAGATGAGTTGGTGGGCTGAAACCCAAAACCAAAGCCCAATAGAAAAATAGCAAAATTCTACTCAACTTCAAACATATCGTTGTTTATGCTCAAAAAGGTTGCAAACGCCATTTGGACTCAATGGAAGTGGTCTCGAGTCCGGATTCGACCGTTTACAAAAAGTCACGTTTAGGACTTTTAAATTCAACCAACGATGCTATATTTAAATAAATCACTTAAATATATTATTGTAAAAATATGCGGGTTGTTATAGATGTTATACTAGTTATCCAAAAAGGTGAGTTGAACTCATCGAAATTTTCTGTTGTCGCCGAGGCGTTCCGGTTTGGAACTAAAATCGAACGACGTCCACTTTTAGTCCAAATTTCAAAATTCTCCAAATTTGTCCAAACCAGTTCCATTGTGAAGCAATCGTCGTTATGAGCGCAACGTAAAAAGTTTCGTCTCCATCAGACCTCGTATGAGAGAGTTATGAAAATTTTAAATTAACGATTTCCTTTTAAATTAAAATAAAATAAACTAATTACAGGATCACCTAAATTACATATAATGCCATCTTCCCCTTTCAGAGTATCCCCTGTGCACGCGTTATCACCATGCACGCCTCCTCCTAAGCTCCTCCATCCATCCACACCGCGCCCCGAGACCACCACCAAAACTCCTCTCCCCGCGAGTCCGACCCTTCCATCATCGTTTAGTCTAACACGAGCTTCCCTAAAAAAAGTGATTGACCCCTCAGGAGCTGCTGTGCAATGTCGCGAACCCCACAATGGTGATTGGACCAGCCAAAATTTTGACCCGAGGTGCCCCTTCTCATCGCGAGTCCAACTCCGTGCTCCATTCGTCGAATCATCGGCCACAATTGCATAAATCCTTAAACCTAGCTCCTAAAACTCACAAACCCGCTGTTTTGGACTGCCGCACTCACCCCCATCACCAAACTCCATAAACCTCTTATCAAATTGGAGATCTAAGCAAGATAAGACCAATAAAATTTGTTTTAGGATTTTCCATAAGGTATTTAATTTATTTTCAAATTTTGAAATGAAAAATAATCACTCCATGCATTATTTTAAATTGGGAGGAAGCGCGTGGGAGGGATGGGTTCTGCGTACGGGTCTGATTTTGAAGTTGATGGGTCAAGGCAGTGTATGGTCAAATCCAAGTAAAATATTATTTAAATTCAAAATATCTAGCTATATAATTTTGGACCCCAATCGAGATGCGCCGCCTGACGTTCTATATGTTATACCGCTATTCCGAACGCAATGGAACTTGTTTCGAGACCTAATTTGATCATATGCAGAAGATAGCTTTTTGAACCCAATTATTATATTAAATTTTAATATTAAATTCTACGCGTTTCGATCTCGCACGGCCAAACGATACATCTGATCGCCATGAAATTTGACGGTGTATTATAATTCATTATTACGGATCTAATGAGACTAGTTTCGTCAAAATCCGAGACTGTGCCCTGGAAGGCTATTTTTGTATGTTAATTAAAACGAGTTATTTTCAAAATCGATTAAATCACTATTAAATCCAATTTAAAATTTTTATTATCTTTATTCTTATTAAATAAAAATTAAATAAGCTTTTAAATCATTTTTATCCAAATAAAAATCCAAGATTTAATTATTTAACGATTTCAATTATTAAATTCAACAATTAAATTATCCAATAGATCGCTATATTTGAAATTCAAGTTATTTATCCTATAAATTAACTTTCCAATATTTAAAATCAATTAAACATTCTAATTTCAAATAACTAAAATTCTGGGTTGTCAATTTACGAAAATATAAACTTTGAAGGAATATCGATAAAATGACCGAAAACCATTTTATCGATAAACATTTCTATAATCGTAAAACGTCGCACACGGAGCTGGATACATACACTTATTTTTATAATTGAACAAGAATATGAAACAAAATTATTTATTTTATTTTTGGGAAAAATAAAGGTATTTATGACATCATCAATGGTGCCCTTATATTTAAATATTGATTTACAAATTTAAATTGAGATTTAATGATTTAATTATTATAATTATGCAAATAATTGTTTTAAATGATGATAATTCATTTTAAATTGTTATAAAGTGATAATAAATCATTTGTAATAATTTTATGAAGATATATACTTGATTTGAAAATATAAGAAAACTAGTGTGTGGCCCGTGCTACGCACACGGGCAGTCAAGCTATAAAGATAGTTTAAGTTTTGAAGTTACTGTTGGGTGATTGTGACTGTATATATTTTTAACTTTTTTTAGTGTTTGAATTGTGCTGCCTTTCATATGACTTTGTGAGTCTTGTAAGAACGGGTATATCATGATTTACGATATAATACCTCAAAATTATAGATGCTCATGACGATTTCATCCTTTTTTTTAAATGCACTTGGCATTAGTCTCAGTCGGGGAAACCAACCCATTATAAAATACTCTTGTTTAGGACATATAAATGCAAAATATACGTTAAGTTTTTCCTATTACTCCTTTATTTTATTGACAGTGTGTATAGATTATAACTGTATATTTGTATCATTACAGTACTATAGCATTTTGTTGCTTATTCTGAGAATGGCATCGAGATGTTTTGATAGTAGGATGATGAAGTACTAAAAAATTTTCTTCCATTTTTGATGCAAACCAATAAGTGTGGCTGAAGTTGTGTAATTTCGGTAAATGTTTAAATCTATTGAAAGTGAATACTGCAATATTATCAAGTACAAAATGCAAGAGATCGGCCCAAAATAATTACAAAACGTGACTTTAGAATCCTAATCGAATGAGACTTTTTACATAAACATAGCACAAATAAATTAATTAATTAATTAAAATTTAAGCATGTACGTAAAAATGATTTTTAATCAACAAATTTCAGCACAATCATTACTTTTAGTAGCATGGTAGATGCGCACTTCCAGTGCTGCTTCTATCTTGTTTCCAGCTAATATCAATTTGATTGATGAATCACTAATTTATAGAGTGTAGATAGAAAGTCCTTTTAGAAGTCTTCTATGCGGCGGCTACTCGGTAGATCATTTCCTTGTTCTTGCAATTCTACCATGCTTCAGCTGCTTACCTACACCTTTTCTGCTAGTGGTGTCCTTACCATTCATGACATTACTTGGTATAGTTATTATCGACAAATATGGAGCAACTTTGTCATTACGATCACCATCCACCTCCTGGCATAATACATATTATATATATTAGCATCCATCAGGGCAAAAAAATCCTCTAAGAACTGAAAAAATAGGTACACATGCAATAGCGTATGAAATACTGTAATGAACAAAAAATGTTTGATCTGAACAAACGTTTTATTGAAACATTATGCATGTGAAAATGGATTTCATTCAGTTCACAACTTTGACTGATACTTCATGATGATAGTGAATACATTAAAGTAGATTTGCATGTACTTACTGAATTATTTATTGCTTGGAGTATATGTATTTGATTCAAAATTAACCGTTACATAACGTGTATCACCATTAATAAAATATGAAGAAATTCAATAAAGTGAATGTTGATGTGTGACTATAGGCACCATCCATCTCAAGACTGATTGAACGCTAACCGATGGCAAAAAAATGTTAATTCAAGTTCCAAAAATTGAACGTGAAACTTTTTTCATTCCCCTTTATCAAAGTGAAATTTTAGATTCTACTCAATTCTTTTCAAGTTATCAAAAATCTACCCTAAATAATAGCAAATTATACGAAAGTTTAAGATGCAAAAGAAATGTTCTTGTGTTAAAGTTTGAGGGTGAAAATATAAGATTTTTTTTACAATTTTTAACTGTTGCGATGATGGACAGACAATGGAGGAGATGAATTGTTTTACGTCATTTTGTTATGTCCCAAAATATGAAAAATCAATAAACATGTTTTCTATTTTCTGTGTTAATTTCATTTTTCAAAATTGTTTGTTTTCCAACAATACATAAGAAGTGTGCATTTTGGTTCGGATGAAAACAGAAATCTAAAAAAAATAAACCAAACGGGCCTTAACATATCACAAATTTTAAAGTCTGGTAATCATGATCATATCCCTCTAGTCCATCAATTCACACTGGTCACACGTACTCATCCTAACCATAACCTCTCGTCTAAGAACTTTGATTGCTTTTCCTTTTTCTACGAACTACTGGAACCACGCAACATCATTTTGTTGATAAATCACCATCTACCTTTAAATTAGATTTTTTTTGTCAACTAAAATGGTTATTGAATAAAAAAGTATGCTTTGTAAATGAATTTTTCACCATGCATATTCTAAAGTCAATAGAATATGAGATTGAATATTAATCTCGAGTCCCAGTTTAATAATTGAATTGTAAAGCGGGTCTCTACCTCACTGATTATATAAATTGGGTCTCTGCCTCTTTAACGGGCTCTTTAACGTCACACCCGACAATTATTAGTATTCACCAACTCATTAATTTTCAATCTTTTAAATGTGATAATTTTTTGTCGATTGATTGAATTTAAGAATAGTTTTCACCATTAAATCTCAAATTTAATAAACTTTCAAACGACAATTATTAAATTGCGACAGTTGTGTTATGAGGGTTGGAGTCTATGATAAATACATACATTTAATTAGTACAAAGACTACAAAATTAATAAAGGGACATACAAATACACGATGTATTGATGTTTAGTGATGAGCATGCATCTGTAGTGCTTTAAATACTTGGAAGGTATATGAGAAAATCATCAATTACTAAAGATGGAGAATATTGGATTTTTTGCTTCGATAGGTTTTGTGAATGGGTATGACATAATTATTACGGCCAGAATAAACAACTCAAAATCAAAACATTAGTTTTCAACTCTAACAAACATTTATTCAAACATGATTGCCTTTTCTTTGGTGTTAAAATAAAAAAATATGGTGGTAAATACTGCTAATTGTAAATAAAGGTAAGCCGGTGAAATGCATTAATTACTGTGAAAATAAAGGGACAGATCCCTAAAATAAAACTTAATACACAAAACATCTTCAAAAAAAGATATAAATTACATCCTATTTTTAAATAGTATAATTTTCTTCCCTAAAATACCTCTCCGCTTCATGGCTGCAACGTTGTTTGTTCATCTGTGGATGTTATACTCACATCCATAATTAAAATTTGCACCCCATTAATTATCAATCGTAACTTTTTTTAGAAAAGATAGATTAACAAACCGTTTCCACCATTAAATCACAATTTTTATTATCATTCTACTGAGTGGCATTATGCATATGTAAAAATAACGGCAGGTCAAGCTATTAGCTTTTACCATTGACGTTTTACAAATTTTCTGCAATTATATGGTATAGCTGCAAACAATTCTACGACTATATGCAATAATTGCAGAAAAGTTTGCAATTATATGGTATATTTGCACTATTCTGCATTTATTGGAATAATTGCAGACTTTTCTGCAATTATTCGATATAATTGCAGAAAAGTACACAATTATATGGAATAATTGCAGAAAAGTCTGCAATTATTCTACTTAATTGCATAAAGGTGCAAGTATACAATTCTATCTTAAATTGATGTTTTTCAAATTTTAATTATCTGCGATAAATAAATTATATAATTGATGCAATTATTCTGAATATTTGTAGAATTAAATGCAATTATTCAGAATAATTGCTGATAACTATGCAATTATTCAGAATAATTGCTGATAACATTGCAGAGAAAGTCTGCAATTATATGGTATAGTTACACCTTTCTGCAATTGTATGGAGTAATTGATGTTTTTCTAAAATAGCAGAATTTTCTGCAGATATATGAAATAATTGCATAAGTACTGCAAATATGATTTTTTGGTATCAACAACAATGGATCTCATTTTAAAGATTGTAAAATTTTTGATTGTTTGGTGAAAACTGTATGCTGAAGTAATGTTTTTATAGAAAGTTATACGCGTTTGAAATGTTAAAAACATAAAAGGTATTTGGGTCTTTTGATGTAGACGGATTTGAAAATAGGAACCAGAATGTAAGTTTATTTTGAGAGGATGTTTTATCTATTTTGAAACTTATTAGGAATATCAGCAAACTTTCCCTTAATTAATCAACTGAAGAAATTGATCAAATTAAATAAAAAATAGAAAAATCAAATAGGGGAATTAGTTATCACCAATTAAATGAATATACTGACCTGATTTTCAGTTAATGCTGTAAATAAAGGTAAACCAATAAAGCATTTTCGTATAAAATGTGTGAAAACAAACAAATAGTGAGTTTAATTATTACAAAATAAAGGACGCAGGTGTTGGAATTTGATTACATGTGATGGGTAGCAAGTATCCATGTAAAAAGGGATTGGAATTGGCAATAAAAGTTGTGTAATCTAAAAATACAACATTATCAGGGACATGATATTCGTTTTCCATGTCAGTACTGTTGAGTAAAATGAGTAACAGATAAAACATGCATTAATTTAGTTTGGTTCCGATTATTGAAAGCTCTGTTCAAAATTATTATCGCTCTTAGAAGAAACGAAATAAATGTATTCTATTGTTAAAATTGAGAATCACACGGTTCATAGCAAATAATAAGAATGAGTGAAAATAATTTGCGAACAACAATATAACGTTATAAAAATTGAGACATGATGAAGATTAATTGCACATTTAAAATTGAAATCTTTTAGTCTGACACGATGAGGTATCAATATCATACGCTAACCCATTGTATCTTCTATCCCTTGGAAGCCATACTAATCTCTTTAACGGTACCTCAAATTCTAATCAAGAATTACCACCTGAAATCAAAACATGAGCTTTATTGGTAACCTCAAACCGACTCAAAGTTTCATATCTCTTCACTCTTATTTCCATCATCATCCTAACTTTTTTTCCGTCTATCCATTTTCTATGCATTTTATGCAAATTTCATAATTAGACATGATGCATAATCTATAAGCATTCAAAAACTTGTTTTGAACTATAGTATTTCCTAACTCAAAATTTCTGTGAAATCCACAATAAATTAACATATTGATTTACATTAAGGGGATATGAATGCAATATACAAATAAAATCACCATTCAAATAATCTCCTAAATTAAATTATTTATTCCTACTCCAAGTAGGATGTCTTACCGGAGAAGGTGCAAGAATTGTGTCTTTGTAAACATACTGCATGGATAACATAAATATACACTCATCGATCATGTTATGATCATTCAATTAAGTACTCTCATAAACCATTTTAATAACTCTAAGTTCTGTAATTAAAATTTTAAGAAACAATTTACTACTCTTTTCTAAAACTATAAACATTTCATGATATCCTATATAATATATACCACTACAACAACAACAAAGATTATCACCACTAAATTGGGATATTCAACTAAAATCACTTGTGTGCACATATTTCTATGGTCTTAAGTTGATTAAATGTGTCTAATCTTGCATGACCAACCAACCTATATATGTATACCTATATATGTATTATTTTATCTCCTTTATATTTTTTTGCATAATGGATAAACATACTATAACATATCAAAATGTAACTAACTAATCTAAATTTGTAGGACATATACCATCGTGGTTAGTTACAGACTTACAGTTGATAAAATCATGCTTCTTTTTTGCTGTAATCAACTTTATTTGACAATTGAAATATATATTGATTGGTCGCAACTAATAAAATCGAGTGTAACTGAACCATTTTGCATGACACATAGCTTGAACACAACCATAAGCGTGTAAATACGACTATTAACTAAATAGAATAAATCTCATGCATAATACATGAAATAAAAAGAAAGTTCAACAACACAATACTTGATGTCGATTAGATGTATTTGCTGTCACGATTAGTTTCATTTGAAGAATTGAAACGCATTTAATCATCGACCTCTTAAGAGTCAATACTTTGTCAATACCTAGCGCTAGTATGTCATCGTTAATAAAATCAAACATATATTTTAAAATATAGCATACAGTACTTGAAAGCCTTTTCACTTCAGTATCTTGACACATAATTATCATTGTGTCTTCATTGATAGCACTGTAATTGGGTTGGGATGGGTAAACGGTAAACCTATCAGTTTTGTACAAACATAGTTCTTCGCACGTGTCTAAATATTTGTTCGGCATACCCTTTAGACACCATGACGTGCTTTTTAATTACTTTATGAAAAGCAGTAGTCCAAACCAGTAGCATTTAGATTAGTCTTTTACAAAAGTTTCAACTTATTCACCTCGATATCAAGTAGTTGAAGATTTATTGAGTACACCTCGTTTTTTATTTTTTGTTGTTGAATTCAAAATTATAGAAATTCTAACTTGAATGCAATCCCAGTTAGGACCATTAGCTGATTCAGAAAGAAGTTGGCATTATGTGGTCGTGCTAATATCTATGATAAAGTAATGGAGAACATGGTGGAAGATGGTATATACCGTGGATGGTATTTAAAAAATGGTTGGAGTTTAAAGTCGTATAAAACACGGTAATTGTGTAAACTGTACTTTACACAGTGATAGATTTGTAAGACAAAGAGAGCAGCGATTTAAGCTAACCTTCGTAGAAGAATTTTTTTAGAGCATTAAACGTTTTGCTTGTGGTATGAAAGGATAGATCCAATGGCTGGGGGTATTCAAATGTGTGTAAGTTCATTTTTGTAACTGTTGCTGAGTACTACGTTATCTTTGAAAACCGACTGTGAGTTGGTTCGGTGTTAATCAGTGGAAGTGGGTACATTTTAATGAGATAGTGGTGTTGACCAACGGTAAAACATGACATCCTCATAAATTTCAGTTACTTTAATGTTTTAACTTTCAAGGCAGTTAGAAAAGGTTGGATTTTATGGAAAAATACATTATGCTCCGACATGCACCACTTGTTACATTGTACATTTATTTTCATGATAGAGTTGGTTATATAAGTTTGATGTACAGGATACAGTCACCAATTATACCGTGTACAATTACAGTAGCCAACCATATTTCAAAATCGATATACTCAACATATATGATTGTGTAAAACATATTAGAAGTTATGTAACATACCAGTATACGAGCATATGTAGATCTTGTATGAAAAGTTCGAATCACTGCAGTAGTTCTCACCATAAGAAAGTTCCTGACAAATAATAAAATGTAGAGCATAATAACATACAACCAATTGTTCGTTTAAAAATATACAATTAATATAGCAATTCAAAATCCGATAGTTAGTAGAAAATAAACGTGTTAAGCATTCATCATAAAATTAGTAGTTTTCACCTATTTTGATTCTTTGACCACTTAGATCATTCAAGTAAATGAAATCAATTTTCTGCTTTATTGTTTAGGTATTACAGGGTCTTATATTAATCCCCCAGGATAGAATACCAGCGCATTTACATAATCTGTATAATAAAGATTTTGAAATAACACATGTAATGTGTAATTTAATCTAAAATTTAAGATATATTTGCAAATTGAGGTTAACCCATATAAGTTTGAATCATTATTTCTTTAGCTACTTGTTTGTAATATGTTGACTTAAAGGCGATTTCCTCATCTAAAACCAAAAAAAATATACAGATGTTATAATATTGTAGGAGATGAAATATAGTATGAATGCACACAACACACATACTTTCTCTTTCTTTTTGGCAATAATCCTTGAATTATTTTCTTCTTCAGATATTCATGTTCACATTGGATCTTAATATTCATTGTTTGACGTGGTTGATTCATTAGCTAACTGGATTTACATATGTTCTTCAATTCTTGTGGAATGATAAGGTACAGTTATATGTTTATGAATGAATGTTAGCTGGGTAGTATAGTTCTTCCAATCAATTTTCTAAATTATGTTATTGATTGAATTAGCCTAGAATTAGATTTAAAAAAACTTTTTCACTGTGTATAAGGATGAGTAGGTGTAGATAACACCTTTGAATGACTGAAATCAAAGTTGCTTAAAAGCTAAGTAACTAAGCACTTAAACAGTTTTTTTGTAGAATTTGTTTTCTAACTCCCTACATCCAAGACTTCTTGATTTGGAAACACATTACATTTTAACCATTTTAAACACTTAACTTGTAATAAATGTATTCTTAGTATAGTCTTAGGTTCATTATTTGAGCATTTACTGAATGTAAACAATTATTTTGATGTTTTGTCCATTTATTGGCAAATAAAATTTAATTTGCAACCCAAACATTTTTTATATTGTAACTTTCCAAATTTGAATCATGATTAAAATCCTATTAAAGATATTAAAATTATTTATATATTCTCCCTTCATGAAACCCGTCTTAAACTTTATAAGCCCACCTTTTTTTTTGAATGCATATTCAAATTTATATTCTAAAATATGGAGTTAAAACCAAGTTAGATACAAATACATTTTGTGTGCATATGGAGAATGAATTTTGCATTGTCATTTACTTTTTGGGTTGGTCAACTAAAATTGGATTTGGAAAATTAAAATGAAAATTCCATTAGAATTTAAACAGCGGGTACAATTTTTTAAAATGGTTATTAAAGGACTTCCAGTTGTATTGATTGATTCGTGCAAATAACAATGATTGCCTAAAGGTGGTTATATGATTATAGTTGTTGTAAAATTAAATGGTTGATATATTTAGACAAAATCAACGGTTGCTGGAAGTTTAGGCAGTCTTATCCCATTTATCACTGCGCTATTACCTTAAGATGAATTCTATTCATTTGCTGAAAAATGATTTTCTACACCAAAGATTTATTTTATAAACTTTGAATTGAACTAATTATAAAATTAGACTTTTTCAGTAATATAAAATGCAATCATCTATTATTAAGCTCAAAGATTTATTCAATTCAGGGGTAATGGTCCGTATTATATTTTGCACGTTTAGAGAAAGATTTCAATGTTAAGTAACCGCCATGCAATCATCCAGCTATATGTGTAAGGACATTCCCCAAATGCATAAAAAATGAATAAAAAGTCCTAAATTTAAGGTTTTTATGAAGGGTTAAGTTAAGAAGATAACATAAATTAAACTTGCAGTGATATCTTCCAAATATATGCACAGACGGTATCATTGGTTAAATGGAAACCCCTCAATTCGGGATGATTTCCTCAAATTTGAGACTTTGCAATCAAAATCAACGTGTTGAAATCAGTTTTATTTTCTAAAAAAGAAAACACAAAAACGGTCAGACAGATGATGGGAAGATACCGTGTGCAAATAAAATTTAATTTGCAACCCAAATATATTTTTTATTGTAACTTTCCCAATTTGAATCATGATTCAAATCCTGTTGAAGATATTAAAATTATTTATACATTCTCCCTTCATGAAACCCGTCTTAAACTTTATTAGCCCACCTATTATTTTGAATGGATATTCAAATTTATGTTCTAAAATATGGAGTTAAAACCAAGTTAAATATGAATACAGTTTGTGCACATATGGAGAATGAATTTTGCATCGTCATTTACTTTTTGGGTTGGTCAACTTAAATTGGATTTGGAAAATTAAAACGAAAATTCCATTAGAATTAATAATCTGATGATTAAAAAATTAGCACTTAGATTATTTTAAGTACAATACACTGCCGGCAATTATCAATTTGAACTTTGAAAAGAGAAACTATAGCCAGGTAAGGATGAGACATGTTAATAGTCAATAAAATTATGGACACTTAAACAAACAAACATACAACGGTTATTGAGACATGATACTCAATCTAAACTGGTTGTAGAAAATGTTCTAAGACTAAATCTAAAAGTATATGTTAGATTTGGAAAATAATAATAATACGCCATTCTTACCTATCTTTAATTAAAGTATAATAAGTAGATCCGAGAAGATATCATGTTGACAGCATAGTTTAACTTTTAGGTTTACCTATTTTTTTGAATGCATATTCAGAATTATATTCTAAAATATGGAGTTAAAACTGTAAAAATATCACATATGAGACTTCATAAATTACCGTAGGTAGAAGATTCCGATTTGTATTACCGTCCATTGTCGCACTAAGAGGTGAAAGGCACTTGCGATGAATAACTACTTCTTCGAGATCGCTGTCTAATTTTTCCGTTCTATTTGTTTGATTTGGGTATTTTATTTTAGAGTAGTTGAAGAAGAGGGTAGGCGGTTGGAGTAGAAGAAATGGAGAGAAAGGTAACCGTTGTTAAAGGTGCGAAGGATTTTTCTAAAAATTATGTATTGCCACGTGTTGATTAAAGAGGTGGGTGGATTCTCCTTTCCTTTATAAGTAATAGATTCGTATCGCTTTATCGATATAATATTTTTTTGTAAATATTTGTTAGTATTAATTTATATGGTTTTATAAATAAAAAGTGATCATTTTAATTAGTTAAAAATGATAAGAAATTTATTTTCAAATTTTGTTTACATTTATATGTAATTTAAAATATAAGTGAAAATGTGACCGGTAATCGGTTTTCCGATTTTCAATAATTTGACGTATATAAGTTTTGGAACGTTGTTTATATGACTTGAACACCTTTATGACATACACATACCCATATTAAGGCATGCATATACATGCACAAACATGTCATGTGCACACATGAATGAAACCATATATATATATATATATATATATATCATATAACATACTTAAACACACACAAATATATAAGATAGTTGTTTAAGCTTTCTCTAAGTCAACCCTTACACATCAAAGGACACACACTCAAGTAGGCACATGGGAGGAGTTCATTTTGGCTATGGTTGATGAGGTAGGATGGAGCATGCGGGGTGATGAAGTGATGATGTGTTGGCGTGGAAAATTCTAGATATTTTGGGCACTTGCTTTGGCTATAAATACCTATCATTTTGCCCCTTATTCATTCTACCATATCTGCTTCAAAACCAAACCAAATTGTATAAATCTTTTTTTCAAACCATTTAAAATTTTAGTGGCTACAACATTCTAGTTGACCAATTCTTCCCATTCTAAGTAGAGCTATACGCAGAACTCCATTCTTTCAAGTACATTCTCGTGCCCAACTTTAAAGGCCAAGAATACCTCTTTTTCATTCGAGCATAAATCCTCCAAAATAGATTCAAATGAAGTAAATTTTTTTACCATGTAAAATTCCAGTGGCTTCAACTTTCATGTTTGACACTTCTTCCAGTTTTGAGCGTAACTAGGTCAAAATTCCACTTCTTTACAGTGCATTTTCGGGCTTCATTTTTATGAATCCGAGAATACCCTCTCTTCTTTTGATCATATCTTCCTCATAACTAATCGAAATCAAGTGTTTCTTTTTTAAAATTCAAGAGAAAAGAAATTTCAAGAACTTTCCAGTTAACAACTTCTTCCAATTTTGAGACTAAGAGGATCAAAAACCTGAGAGAAAATGACATATTTTCCGGTCTAGATTTTGAGAACTCAAGGTCGTAGCTTCAATGCTTATCTTCCTCTTTCCCAAAGCTTCGCCATGAGTACTTGATGGACTTGGAATTAAGCAAGCATGGTGAAGTGGAGCTAAGTCCGAGAGAAAAAGCATAGAGGAGGGGGTGGCCGAGCACTTGGATAAGGAGATGAAGTTGTTTAGGTGATGGTAGAAGTGTATAAGTGAAGTGTTGTGGCGATATAAATGATGGTATGAAGATTGGTATTAATGATGGTGAGAACTCTAATTTTAAACCATTATAAGTAGTTATAAATGTTTAACATAATTATTTGGATGTTAATGATGTTTGGATGTTTGGTTGATGAATGATTGAAATAGTAATTAGCAACACATAACTAAAAGCGAGAAAACTCCTAAGCTATAGTTATATATATTATTGGATGATATATATGTTTGGATATGATTGTTAATGATGGTTGTTTATCATGTTTGAATATGATAATATGGATGTTTAATATGGTTGTTGAATATACATATACACAAGTCACGTTTAATACACGTCGAAAATCACAAAGGACTTTTCTTTTATTAATGAAATTGTGTATATGGAATGTTTAAGCTCTTAAAAATGGTTTAGAAATGTTTTATAAACATTTAAAAGTGTTTGGAAAAGTTTAAATAAATATTGAAAATTTAGTCAAAAATAGGCGCGTCGCGTAACGGCAGTTCACAATTTCGCATCTTAAAAGTTAAATCCATTTATAGGATGGATTCGGAGCCCGATTGCTTTGAAATAAGAATTTTTCGAACTCTTATAATAATAGTTTTCTAACAAAAGAAAAGGATCAAGATTTCATTTAGTAGATTTTGAAATATGAGTAAATCAAGTTTTCAAAATAGTCGCGGTTTGGCAGTTCAGAAACCAAAGCAACAAATTCTTTATAAATGAAAATTTTAATTCTTTAAAAATATGGAATAAATTCTATAAATCTTTTAAAATGTTTAAAAGAGATTTGAGTTATAAAAATAGATTTCTAAATGATCTAAAAGTTGTTTTAATCGAATAAGCTTTGAAACACTATTTGCAGCACTATTCGCAGCACTTTTTGCAGCACTTTGATAACTTTTGAAATATGAACTTAAACTTAAGTATTATTTCTCAAATATTCTATAAATATTTTCAAATAAATAATTAAGTGTTATAAAGATGATTTGAGGATTTTATAATTTATTTTAAAGAGTTTAATTAAATAATTTAAAGAAAAACTGTCAAAATCAAGTGATTTAATCTTGGCTCTAAAAGCTGACGAGCAGACTGGATTTTTCTATTTCTTAGATCTGGGTGGAGGTGCTTCAACCAAGGAGATGTTCAGGAGCAATCAGTGCCCTGGCTCACCTGGCCTCATCCCATACGAGGAATGGATAAGGTCGAATGTCAGAAACGAGACAAGCATAAAAGGTTTAATTTTCCAAATTTAAACAACTTGGATTGAATAGAGATAATCTTCTTATACTTGGTATTAAATTCGAGGAGGGAATCCGTACTATCCATGTGAATTTAAAAGGTGATTTTACCTCTATTCGACGGTCAAATACGGAAATTGACGTCGAGTAAAATTAGTTTCTATGGATCTGTTTTACTCGAATACTAACTAATTTGGATTTACCATCTTAGATAACACGGTTTCAACCTATTAAAAAGAAATTTATTGAAACAAGAAACCTTTTGTTAATTTAAATAAATGATTTGGAATTAATTTAATTCTTATACGTAAAATTAATTGTTTTGGGTTTACAATAAACTATGTCTTAAATAACATTGTTTTTGACCCATTTTAAAAGTTATGATTTGGAAATCTTTGTAAAGATTTAAATAAATGATTTGGAAATATTTTCCTAAGTAAATGATGAAATGATTTGGAATTATTCCAAGATTCATAAAGGTTTTGAGTAATCAAAGGATTTGATAAATGAGGCTTAATGATTTAATATACTGTTAAAAAGATAAATGGAATAATTTAAAATAATATGTCTCTTTGTGATATTTATGAATGAATAAAAAGATGAATTAAATTGAATGATGATTGATAATCACATATGAACTTAACATCTTTTTAATCGATGATTGGTTCGGAGGAACCGGGATCGAAAATGGGTAACTCCTATCTAAAAACCACTTCGAACCAATGTATACATTCGGAAGTGAAGACATGATGAAGTTGATGATTTTTGAAGACAGGGATCTTCATGATGAAGGGATGCTTGCCACTAGTCCCTCAGGGTAAAATTTACCATATTATATATTTATGGTGGCAGTAGTGCTCTATTATGAAAATCTTCGATTGCAAGGACTAATCACTACTGATCCTAGGGATAATTCCCGAACAGGATGTGGTAGAAGGAGTGCCTTCGGTTTCGCTTAGTCCCAGAACGAACTTGTATGGATGAATGTCTGACATTGCATTTTTGATAAAAAGTTGACTTTTACAAACATACATCTATTTGGTGGCGGAGAATGCAACTTCTCTTAGCTTAACACCCTTCTCTGAGACATACGAGCTCAAAGGTTGTATGTTCGTGAAAGTCAACAGTAATCGAAGGAATGACAATGTGGCATTAAAAGTGGAACCTATTATGATCAGAGCATGGCTTTGCGAAAAGCAAAACGTGGCTTTATGGAGCGTAGCCTTAGGAGCCTCACATCCTAGGAATGATACGGGATACTATGTGGTCCGAAGGACAAATTTCGGGCTATTATTGGGGGAAGATGTCCCGCCAGGCACTTATCGCCATATTGTATGGATGGAAAGGTATGGAGGCTGATGGACATCGCATAAAGCCATTGAGTAATACTCTGTTCCATGGTAGTATAGCAGTATAGTTCGAAGGCCGACAGAGATCGTGTAAAGCCACTGGTGTGAACTAGGATTGTTATACGTGGATTTTCGAGTCTGAATGGTCACTGGTTCCCTTTCATGTTGGAAATCCAGTTCCAATACGTTGCCTTTATTGTTTTGATTGTAGAACCTACTTTTAAAAAGTAGCTAGTATGTAGTCAAACTTAATCAATGTATCAATTTTGGTTATTTTAAATATGTTATTTGAAAAGTGTTATCAAAGGAATGTCATTAGAAATAATATCAAATTATTTTGGTATAAAAGTATTTGGTTATCATTAGGTAAAAACCCCTCCGTATTTATGTGCGAGCATGGTCTTATGAGATACCCTTCTTCTCAAAGGTTTTTAACTGGCATCAATTTATAAATCGAGTATCTCACGCTGGTTTATCAAGCCTGATCCGGGTATTTTTAATACCCGGGTCAGATCCGAGTAGTTTCATGTTTAGTTGAAGACGCTTGGAGTTTCTAGAGGAGAGCTGGAGATCTTCATCTACGTATGGACGTATTCTGTAATCCACTTCATCTATTGTATTTATTTTTATTTTTCAGCATTTGTGAGGACAGAGGATTTATAACTGTCTAGGCTGAACCTAGGTTAGACTTTGATATTGTATTCAACATTTCCACTATAAAGATTATTGTTGAAATAACATATGTTATTCCATTCGTGGGAGATTCTGTTCTATCTTTATTTTCTTTTTCCCTAACAATCGGGGTTTCCGACACTTGGATTTGCGGCACGTGAATACCGAGGATGTATTAGTGTCGATTTTCGAGGGTTGAAAATCTAGGATGTTACAATATCCTTTCTCAAAACATCTCGACCATGAATACTAAAAATAATATGTTATTTTATGTTATGATAATTTTCTCATGATTACAACTTATTTTAATTATTATCACATAATGTATCATTTAAGGATTTTTTATTTAATTAATTACTTAATCAATATATCACCATATAACAAGTATATAATAGAAAACAAACACCTTTTATTTCGAATGAGATTCTATTACAGAGTTAATAATTTATAACAAATTATAGAATTACCCATATGGGATATCCCTAACTCGTCAATGAGTACTTGATATAATACTCCAAATGTCTACATTGCACAATACCATTCCCTTTCTTTATAGTTTTCACTATTGTTTTTAATGGTTTTCCAGTTTATGGGTAAACTTCTATAAAATAATTCATAATTATAATCGCTAAGTTTGTGCTCTAACAAAGTAAAAATAAATGGTTTAAAGTCATTTAACAAGTTTAAATATCAAGCTATTTAGAGGGAGCATTTAACCTTATGGTATTCTATGATGTAGTCGACATTAATTATTAAAAGACAAAGATCTGGTGATCATACTTGAGCCAACTATCGATTTACCATTTTTCCTTATTGTTATTTTCATGGCTTTTAAACTTTTAGTAACTTCTTCCCATTCTGGGATATCTCATACTTACATATGCATGAAATCTATGAGTAATTTTCCTGTCTCTAACAGCTATTGCTCTATCGTTTATATGAGGAATAGAGGCCCTTTTATTGCCAGCATGTGAGGATTGCTCAAGTTGATGATAGCTTTATTACTTTGGTCTTTGAGTGTGGCCTCAACATCTGGATTACTATCCAGCATTTTCCCAGTAATATCATCAATCAGAATTGATGCTTTTATTGTTATTTGTGTTATAACATCTTGTATATTATCTGTAACTAAACAAGAAACTGATTGATGAGGGAAATCACCTTCAAATACCTGCTTAAAATTTCCCTCTACTATCGTTTCTAACTCTTTTGTTGTGGTTTTGCCATTTTTTTTGTCTCTTGCAGTTTCATATTCTACAGTAGTGATATGAACTGATTGTTCATCGAGTTGTCTTTCTTTTCATTTTTATCATTTAACACAATTAACTCATCATAGTTTTCCATATTGATTACTTTACCTTTTTTTCTACGATGTTCAAAGAAGATATATCAGCTTCAATTATTTTTTTCCTTGGGGTCGTTTTAGTTGCAATATGATCACTATAGTCCGCAGGAGTCATTTGTATGAGTATTGTAACATCCCCGAATTTTATCGTTTTGATTTAAAATATTTAATTAATGTTAAATATTTAAATAATTGGTTTTTAAAGTCTAATAACTTGAATTCAAATATAGTGATTATTTGAATATTTGAATTGTGAATTAAATATTAATTAAATGGATTTAATAGCCTTATTTAACTCCTTATAATTACTTAATAATAACGGTGATTTCACTTTGTAAATTTATTTACATTAATAAATAGTTCGAATAATTAACAAGAAAATCAATTGTCAATAAAACGTATATTTTAGTGATGTATTTTTAAATGAATTTATTGGATTTTTCTATAATTTTTAATTTGAAAAATATTTAAGTTTTCATTTGACGTATTTTACGACAAACGATGGTATTTTTGAAATTTCATATAATAAAATAATCTATGTATTTTATTACTGATTTATGATCATGTCGTATTTTGGTGTATGATCGTATTTTTATTTCAGTCGTTCGTGGTTCGTACGCGGACGGAATATTGTGTAGCAGAATACCACAAAACCGTCTTTGAAAAACCTTTTTAAATTAAATCAAATTCAAAATTTTAAACTTGGTGATTTGATTGATATGATGTTGGCTTGAAAATTTTGGTTAACTTGAAATTGTTAGCTAGCTTGGATTGGAAGCAAAGTAGATTGTTTGTTTAAAAACTAAAATCAAAGTCAACCCTTGGCCTCATTCTTATTTTTTCACCTTTTCCTTCCTCTCTATTCATTCATCATTCCCAGCAAAACAAAAATTTGGAATCCAACTTCAAAAATTAAAATCATACAATTTACTCTACTAAAAATCATAAAATTCAATTCTTTGGCTTCGATAAGTATGAGCTTCAATTCTATATGCTCGAATTTGGGTGCGTTCGAGATTTATTGTGATTGACCATGAACATCAAAACTTAGGTTGGCGATTTTAGGGTCTAGAGGCATGGATAGGTCGTGGGGATGGTGGCATTGGGTTTCTCGTTGTGTGGAATAGCAATGGCAGGAGTTCTGGAGGTTGCGGTTCATTGGGGTGAGATGCGACAGGTTTGGGCAGCAAGTCTTGGCATCAAGTCAGATTTCAAAGGGAGGTGTCGAGTTGAGTGAAGTGGTGATGGTCAAGACGAGCACGCGAAGAGAAAGTTACTAGCGAAGTCCATTTGGAATTTCGTCGTGGCAAGATTGAGATAGGGCATGCATGTACAAAGGAGTGTACATTGTGACTTATTCAGGAAAAGGAGAGATTAGAAATGGGGAAGATATGTTATAAGGGTATTGATTTATTAATTAAGTAATTAGTTAAATTTAATTATTTAATTAAATTGATAGCTTATAAAAATTAATATCTTTCTCAGACGAGGTCTGATTTGGACGCAGTCAGTTGCATTGAACTCGTATTGATGTTATCTTCGTATAGGACTTGGATTCGTTGAATTTGGAGCTAGTGAAATTTCGGACTAGAATCGAACGTCGTTTGATTTTAGATCAAATCGAAACGCAAAAGCATCAACTGGAATTTTAGTTAGTTTACTCATCTCTAAATAAACTATATGATATCTGTGTTGCTATAGATTATTGTTGAATGCTTGGATGGTAGTTGATAGTTTTTAATGAAGTATAAATTAATGATAAAATTATAGTGATTTAATTTAATTACGTTTAACGTTGTCATATTAGTTATATTTCATTGTGATATCTATAGAGCAAAATAAAACTCTATTCTGCTATAATTAAATTGAATAGATTATTTGGACATCTATCAAGCAGAATAATTCACCATTCTATGCTTACAAAGTAAAAGGATTATATTATTTGATTGTTTGTTTGGATTTGAATCCCCGCTTGATAGCGGATGGCATAAGTAACCATTTTGTTGCAGGGGACAATAAGAAGAAGTCGGAGTGTTTTCGTAGCGAATAGGTCTCCATGGAACACTTCGACAATACACATACATATGTGTGATTTACATGTGACTTTTGTAGAGAGAACCTAAGGGGTTTCTCGTCATTATTAATTTACTGTTATATACATCCTACTTACATTCTTATATCGCTTCTATTGATGTTTGGATTTTGTAAGTGTCGTTATAGCGATTTTCTATTACTTATGAAATATCATTTCCTTAAACCCTTGTGTGTGTTAAACTTGTGCTTGTATAAGTAATAAATAAATGTTTAGTTGCATTTTTGCACTTTGAAAGTTATTTAAACTATATTTTCAAATATTTTGAGAATTTTGAAAATAAAGGTTGACTTTTGATTAAAAAATTATAAAAGAAGTTATAAATTTGATTTATTATCTTCCAAGATAATTAATATTGTTTTAAATTTATAAATGATTATAAATTTGATTAATTACCTTTAAGGATAATTTACGTTGTTTTAAATTTATAAAAGATTATAAATTTGATTTATGATCCTTAGGATATTTAATGTTTGAAACATATAAAAAGATTATAACTTGATTTAGGGCCTTTTGGGATAATTAATGTCATACTAAAATTAATAAAAGAATTATATCAATTATCTTTCAGTATGATTAATATTGTTTAAAATTAATAAAAGTATTTAAATTTATTTATTATTTTCCGGGATAATAAATGTTGTTTTAAAAGATATAAACGATAGTTTTTAAATGAGAAAATCTTTAAAATGGAATGTTTAAAAACAAAGCTAAGTGTAAATTGTTTTGGGGTTTATAGTAAACAATGTTTTCGATGACATTCATTTTTTACCCTCCTTTTTAATACACTTATAAATATAAATTTGCCCCTTTAAAAGAATATTTTCAAAGAGTGTTTTAAAAGTGTTTTATAAATATTTATGATGTGAAAATCAAGCATAGATAGGAATCAAATATTTTAAAAGCTTGATTCGTTTATTGGTGACAAGTGTATGCGATCTAATTTCCATATACAATCATTCATTTACTTTCGATAGTCGATTTCTTAACTATTGATTTTGATCATTCTTTGTGCTTCGTCAATCTAAGACAATTTGTTGCTCATTTTGAGCATTGGCATCTAACACCGAGGATAAATAAAACCAAAGAGCGAGTGTGAGGCTAGCCATGTGGGTCGCATCCATAAGATATATCCACATTTATCTAGAAAGTTGTTGGTAGCATCCATGCGTTGGTGTGAGTATATTTGGATGCCCGTGTGAGGCGAGTCCAGCTTTGAAGTTCCCAAGAGTGATGCGTGTTTGGTGTAGGCTCTCAAGTATATTTTTCCTATAGGTATACTTTTAGGGTAAGGGGAGCACCCTCCTAGTCATGTTGGATAAATTCGTTCTCCTTTTTTTGATTCGAACCTTGGAATTAATTTTTTCTTCTTTTATGTTTCGTCAATCCAAGATGATTTGTTGCTCATTTTGAGTGTCAATATCATTTATCGAAAATGACAAAAACCAAAGAGCGAGTGGACGTCAAGCTAAGTGGGGTTACTCCCATTAGGGTATCTTCACATCTACTCTAGATTGGATTCAGTTGTATGCGTGTGAAAATGTGAAATACTCGGATACTTGGTAAGGTTGGCGGGGTCTGGCTTGTACATTTTTCTGAGAGCCATCGTAGTTCTCAAGTATATTTCTAAAGGTATACTTTCGATAAGGGGGGCGCACTCTCCTAGTCATTGTTGGAAAATTTTCCCTTTCCTTATTTGATTCAAATCTTTGAATTGTTTCCTTAATTGCTTCGAGAAGTGTCTGAAGCTCTTCTCGATGTTTAATTATTTATGTCCATTGTTTGAGTTTGAATTTTGATCTTGTTTATACCCATTCTTACAAGTTGGGTTTTGTTGTAATTGTTTCCATTCTTTCATCTATGGATGTTGTTCTTGTGAGGTAAAAACTCATTCTGCATTTAGCGGTGTGGTCTCATAGAATTATTATATGTTCATCATATTACTTGAGTTTTCTCACATTGGTTTTCCAGACTGATCCGGGTGTTATTTTATTATAATGCTTAGGTCAGACCGAGTAATTTTGTAGTTAGTCGTTGGTGGGACATGGAGCTCATGGAGTAGAGCTGGATGTTCATCTGGCGTAATATTTTTATTTCCTGCTGTATTATTATAGTGAATATTAGGCTCAGGTCCCTAATAAGTTTCAAAATACACAAAAACCCCAGTAAAAAAAGTATGTAAATTAGGTCCCTAGAATTTAAGTTACTAAGTAATTGCATATAGTTATGCAATTATTCACTGAATAATTACACACATTTATGCAATTATATCCAAAATTTGCATAAATTTATACAATTTTTTCGGTGAATAATTGCGGAAATTTCCGCAATTTTTTGGTGAATAATTGTGGAAATGTCTGCAATTTTTTGATATAATTGCATAAATGTCTGCAATTATTCACTGAATAATTGCGTAAGTGTATGCCATTATTCGGTAACGTAATTCTAGGGACCTAATTTACAAACTTTTTTTTACTGGAGTTTTTGTGTATTTTGAAACTTATTAGGGACCTGTGCCAAACTGTCCCATTATTATATGTACCTATCAACAATTGTAAGGTCAAAAATTTATAACTGTCCAGCTGATGAGTTTTGTTTTTAACTCTGATATACCATGTATTTTAGAATGACAGTTTATTCTTTCTTTATTATATTATATGTTGTCGTTTTCGCTGTGAGATTTTATTTCCCCTGTTTGTTCCTTTTATTTTACCCTAACAATCTGCCTTTTCGGTGATTGGATGTTCGGCATTGGAATATCGTGGATGTATTTGGTGCCGTCTTTTGATGGTCGAAAAGGCGGGTCGTTACATTTGATATTAGAGCTGAAGGTTAAATGAGAACCTTGACTTTGTTAGGGTATGGCTCATTAGAAATAGAGTAAGTGACACCCTAGAATGAGTTTAAGAGTATTATATATACGAGAGCGTATTTGTTATTGTTATAAAAATGTATTGTGTTAGTTGGTCTATTGAGTTGTTTATGAATTATGGTCAAGACGTGGGACACCACAGTGTCGATAGGGATTTCTAAACATTGGAACAAAGAAAACAAACACGATATTGATTTTTTGAAATTTTGGTAAATGAAATATTTTACCTAGGATTATATATTTTATATATATAAAGGAATAATTTTTGAATTGATATAGTTATTTATGGTGTTTGTTTGTTAATGATAATATTTCTTTATTATCATTGTTGTTTGAATTGTAATGCTCAGATAGTTTAGGAGCATTGACTATTGTTTTTTGATTGATAATTTATGCTCGACCAGTTTATGAGCGTTTATTGTTTCATAATTATAAGTACATTAGAACGAATCCCTTGTGAATTGAGTTTCACAATTTGACTTAGGTGTTCCGTGAAAATGATAAGTTAATAGTAATCTTTTAATAAAGTTGTTTAATATAAGCTAAATGGGAAGATAAGACATTTAGAGGATAAATATTTGAGAAAATTTTATTATACTAAAAGGGAATTATTATACTATGAGATGCTTTTATATAAAGGTAAATTTATATAAATTTGGTTTCTAAAAATATGATTTATAAAGAGTTTTTGAGCATTTAAATCTCGGTGTTAGTTGAAATGATTTCAACAAGATTTTGAGAAAAGTAATGGCAGTATTACTTGGAAGTTTTTGTAAGTATAAATATTTCAATTTTTTTTTAAGAAAGATTCATTTTCTTTGGATAGTTTGGGGAGAACATCTTAATTGGTTTTGTGGAATCTTAATAATCTTCTATGTGACGATCGAATGTTTGCTTAAGCGAACATTGTAGAGCACTTAGTAAATTATTCTCTTTATCATTGTGCGATCGAAATGAGTTCAAATCCGAACGAACCCGAAGCGAGTGTTAGTGAATAAATTATTAAGATTATTTTATAAATATGGAAGTATATGTTGTATGATTTCAAAAAGGGGTTTTGGAATAAAAGCTGGGTATTTAGTTCTTAAGTTTCCTTAAAGGAAATCGATATAAAAACAAAAGGGTATTTTGATAAAAGAATATTTGATAAATCAAAATTTTTAACTCTTGGATAGAAAAGAAATAACTTAACTCAAGCTTTAAATGGGTTAAATTGGATAGAAAGGTTTTAATAAGCATTGTTTTATTAAAACCGTAGTTTTTTTAAACATCTAAGTCTCATAAATAATTTGATGTTAATGGGTGACTAATAAACAACTTTCATTAGAACGCTCTAAGGTAAAAAGGTCGAAGTAGATGACTCAGTTTTAAGACCTATATTTTGCTTGGGCCTCCATTTGAATTTTGAAAAGTAAATTAAAAATTGACATTTTGTATGTACTCTTAGGATATAGAAAAGTATTATGCAAGTAAATAAAGTGGAGTAAGTTTTCATTTGATGTTTTATAAAGAAATATCTTTATAAAAATATTTATAAACTTAAGTGAAAATTTATGAAGTAATTCGTAAATAATTTCAGTATTGACTGAAATACTGTAAATGAAAAATTGAAAATGGTTTTGAAAGAGATTGGTGTAGTTAAGAAACCAATATGAATTAAATACGTAAGTTGTACGTAGATTATTTTATTTGTTGTTCTTGATCTAGGATTCGAGTGCATAACTTCGAGGTGATTCACACCAGTCTGAAAAAGGATTTCTCACTTGATTCTTGTCAGCGAACACTTGATTTGGATTCTTGATATGGTACTAAGGATTTATATCATAGTATATAGCTTTGTATGGAGAACGAAAGTTTATAATCAAGGAACCTGATTGAAGTCCGCACTAGGGAGGTTGAGTGAGCGATACTAGTTCAGAAGTAAAGTTTATCTAAGCAAGTGGTTGGACCAGATATAGTGTACGGATGATTTATGTACATCATGCGGCTTAAATATATTTATATGCTTTGTGTTAGGAACGGGAGATAGTGGTTTTGATGATAACAACCTTTGTAACTTATTTTATTATAACATATATACTAACACTATTGTTTAGATATATGTGAAAGTTATTATGCATGATATATATAAGGCAGGTAGTAATTATTGAAGACTGTACAATATAAAGATCAAGAATGAAGAAATAAAGTTTGAAGACTCATAAGTATCAAGATCAAGATTTCAAGATAAGTGTCTAGTTTTGTTAAAACTTCATAATAGCGTGGAAATCTTCATTCTAAATTTCATTTGGGATGGAACCCATTTCTACCTTCTTAGTGGCTTACAAACCCACGACAAGTAGCTTACAAACCTATGACAAGTGGCCTACAAACCCACAAACATCCTGGTTTTTGTAATGCCCCACCTCTATGCTCACAATAACAAAAAGTATTAAAAGAAATACTGTCTTTTATCGCGAAGAATAAGGCTGGATAGGAGCGGCCATCCGTAGTTGGCCTTACACTAGTATTGGTTACCTCGATAGGAGTGCTATATATTTTTCATTTTACATCTCTTATTTATTTACTCCCATCGACGTACCCAATTACCAGTATAAAACGAACTACGATGGTTCATAATAGTTTAGGATAATATATATAATGATAACACAGATACAAAAGAATGCGGAACACAGATAATAAAAGTCACATATATATAACTGATGTCAGTTACAATACAGTTGACACAATACATATGATACAACTACAACTGTCGACTCTGGAAATTATATACACAAGTACATTATCAACTAATATACATGAGTACATATCATCCTATACAATGACACGACTACCACAAAAAGACGCAGACCACTTCAAAAGAAATGAAAAGTCTTCATAGCTCAAACAGCAACTCAAAGCAGGAAATCTACAACCTGAAATAACTCGGTCTGACCCGAGTATTAAATTCAAAAGAAAATAATACACGGGTCAGTCTAATTCAAACTCAGTTATTAATGCACAGAAGCAATAATAATTAATATCAATTAGACGACAGCCACAGAAATCTCGTATATCCAACTCTTCGATAAGATGATCGGATAACGGCAGATAATACACTAAACAATGTTAAACACAAATCAGCAGATTTAAATCCTCAACAAAGATAAGTGAAAAGAATATCAATGAAGATAATTTAGAAAAACAACAAAATTGCCTAATGGCCAATAACAACAAAATCTAATTATTAATAAATAATTAGAAAACTCATAATCTAATTATCAATTAGATAATTAGACAACAACAAAATGATCAAACCACCAAAGCAAAACACAATATCAAACTATTGAATTGGCAACACGAAACAATTTCATCAATTGAAATCAATCAATTCAAAACGTCAAATTCTGAATTGGCTGCAGTACACGCATGTGTGCACTGCCTCACCAATACAGTGATGAAATCCACAAAAGCTCAATGAAACAGAAGCAAATGGCAACAACTCAAATCAAAATACAATTCAAAATATATTGAATTGGATATACGAACAATTTCAAACAATTGAAATTTCAATTAAAGAGTCAATGTTGTTTTGGCTGCAGTACACGTGTACTGCCTCGCCAATACAGCATATGATGAAGTATGCAAAAGATTTAGATATGCACAAGATCAGATGAATTGTGCACATCAGCCCAGAACTGCATATACAAGAATGCAATATCACAAAAACAGTGATAAACTATTTCCTGTCAAACTCAAGGATATATATATAAAGTATATAAATGACCAACTCAATGAAACTATTTGAAGACAATACATAAACATGTATACACACATGTATGCATACATGTTATAACAGCAAACCCAAACCAGCCATGGTATGGAAGCAACCAGACCAGTTCAAGTTAAGGCAACTTATAGTGCAACATGACAACAAACAGTGGAACAACATTATCACGATGCCAAGTACAACAAAATCTCGAGTATCATCAACAAAAGGATACAACATATATGCAACTGTAACACTGGACAGTGCACGTGACAATGCAAGCTACAGGTCGAACTCGAGTGCAAATGGATATGCATAATAACTACACCAATTCTATCAGAAGCAAATGCAGTGTACAGTACGTGACTACAAATGCAAACAGGTAGGTACAAAGTCAAAGTGAACAATGAAATGCAAGTGACAACAAGACTCAATTGTACTCGAGTCCAAATGCAACAGTATGCAAACGCACTCAGGTCAAAGCCAGGTTCAAGTGTAAAACAATATCAAGTAAATGACTCAAGTGAAGCTACACTTCAAAGCATAGTTAAACATGCAAATGAAACTGTCCAAGGAACTGGCAATACAGTGAAAGTGCATCAGTGACTCAAGTACAACAAATCAGAGAACATATGAAAAGTCTGGATGCAAAATGACCCGAAAAATGAATGCATAGCTACAGTTCATCAAGACTACAACATGAAGCACTACAACTCAATATGGAAGCACAACTACTGGAATGAATGCTCAAAGACAACTGTCTACATGAATTAGTTCAAATGGAATACAACTGCAACCATGATCAAGTGAACACATGCAAATCTAACAGTGTCAAGTAAAGATCAAAGTCAGGTTCAAGTGACAAACAATAACAAAAGCATGTCAAAGTTAGGTTAGAATGTAACACAAAGAACAAGTTGAAACAGTGAACAAAACCATGATCAACAGTGAATGAATCAAAGTTGTGAACATCGACAGTGAGCAAGTCAAGGCAGTGGTCAAAAGTCAGAGAAGTGATAATATCACGGTTTCAAAATCAAGCAGGAATTTTCGAAAATGATCGAAGTCAGTTCTCATAGCAAATGCAAAGTCAAATTCTCATCTCAACATTATGTTCACAAAAATCAAGTTTGCAAACCAAGTATCAATGACTGAAAGGGAACAACAGTTTTAAAAATGACAAAGTAGTTCTTTTGCAATTTTCATCTCAAAGTCCAGCAAATTCAAAACCGTGGAGACCAAAACAAGAATCAATCAAAAATCAACACCAACAGAACCCCAATTTAAGTTCGAATAGCAAACAGAGACTGAAGCCAAAATACATTTCACATAAATCATAGTTAAAATCGATGTCCATCGAAAATGCAACAAAAACCCAAATGCTCAATACAACACCAAGTCATCACGTCAATCGTCAAGACCCAGAAAATAACCAAGACAGAGAACATCACTTCCAACATGTTCAAATGGCAGACAAATCAAGCGACGAACTTAACAATCGATTAAGAACGAAATCGTAGAAATACGAACACTAATAAGCTAGAGATAGGAATTAGATGTGAGTATAATACTCACCATTTTTGACGACCCAGCAGAACACGATCCCTCTCGATCGAGCAAGCCGAAATCACGACACAAAGAATTTGAACGAAGCCCTAATTTGAAAAAACGAACGAATGAAGATATCGTGGCCGCCATTATTTTGTTTTCTTTGATTTTGGGCTTAGGGTTTACGAATGGAGGAAAGGGAGGGGGATTGGGTGTTGAATACTATCACGGCTTCAAACAATTGAAACATGGGCCGAGATTAATATTTAAAACCCAAACAACACTTAACCAATGTAACGACCCAGAATTTTTGATAATTAAAATTCGAATATTTAATTGATTTTAAATATTAATGAATGAATTTAATAAGTCGAATAATTTATTTAAAGATATTGGATTTAATCTGGTCAACTAAATCGATAATTTAATGATTGAAATTCCAGAGATAATTGAAAATCGAGTTTAAAATGATTTGGAAAATTTTATTTAATCATACTGGAGTTATAGAAAGGTTATAGAACTTTCAGAATCGAATTTGGAGTTAATTTGTGAAAATCGAATATTTTAATAATTAATTATCGACTGAAAAATAGCCAATTTTCGAACAGTCTCAGAATTGAACGAAACTAGTTCCATTGGATCCGTAATAGTTAGTTATTATCGGATTTCAATTTTCGTATCCATCGGAGTTGTCGTTTGACCGTGGCAGCTCGAAACGCATCGATATTGTTTTAATTTTAAATCGTCGAGTTAAAATAGTCATTTTTCAAAAAGTCTCGGATTTCGACGAAACCAGTTTCATCGGATCCGTAATGTGATATTATTGTAAGATTTCAAATTTTGTAATTTTTGGATTTACCATTTGTCCGGGGCAAGCCAAAACGCCTCGAAATCGATTTAAATCGGTTTAATTTAAATTGATCGTTTAATTCCGTAACTCGCACAGATGTCCGAATTAGCTCCCGAAACACATTCCATTGCGTTCGGAACGCGGGGTAAACCTTAGAAACGTCAACCGGCACGCTCGAATCGGAGTTCGGAAAAATTCGATGAATAGTAAATCGTGAAATTTTCTATAAAAGCACTTCATTCTCTTCATTTGCAAACAAGGAGACTAGGGTTTCTTCTCTATCTTCAGTCGCCGCCTGTATGGTTTTGATGGCCAGAAAACTCCCATGTTCTTCCTCATTTTTCTCTTGATCCACTCAGTATTATCGAAAGTTGTCAACTAAGAAAACGAAGAGGGTGGTGAGATCTATCGACTGAATGGTGGAGATCGTCTAATTCGCGACGAGGTGGGAGCTACGGGGTCGCGTTGGTCTGCCGTTTGATCTCGTTTTTCACGTCCTAGGGGGAACCGAGTTGGCCGTGGTTGTTACCGTGGGGGGAGCTCGGTAGGGCGGTTCGAGTAGGGGCTTCTGATCGTCGTCGAAGTTGTCGATGGTGCTCGCGTTTTGGAGAGATGAAGGCGGCTGTTTGGGTTTGTGATTCTCGCGTGTTGCCTGTAGAAGAAGAGAAGGTAAAAGGGACGGCCTTGATTTCATATAGGCAGATCTAACGGCTGTTGATGATTAGGGTTAGGAAATTTAAATAAAAATGTAAATTATTTATATTAAAATTCGTTCAATGTTTAAAATTGCATATCTTTTTGCTGCGAGGTCGGAAAATTACGAAACGAAAAGCATTGTCTTCGTTTTGTCGAGCACTACGCGATGCAACTGAATTGGAGCCATTTGGAGCTAGTGTGAATTTCGGGTGAAATTAAACGGCTGTTTAATTTATTCGAAATAAAAAGCTGGAACGGAATTGAAATCATGGTGAGATCTTCTCACTCAAATGAAAGTGGATTTTCTTTTACAGTTATTGATTGATTGATTGACTGTTTGGATGTGATATTAGATATAGTAGGATATATCTATATATATAGCAATATATACATATTGGCATATGTATATATTGGATTGATTGATTTCCCGCCTCGTATAGCGGATGAGACCCTATTGCGCCGTTAGTAAGCGGATATTTTTATAAAACCTATATACCGTGATAATTCCGTACTGGAGCGGAATTGGTATTGTGCTAACATCTTTGGATGCAGGGAAACAGGTTGGAGGGATCCAACTGGATTCCTCAACTGTATTTACTTATTTACAGATATTTTGATATATTCTGTTATCATATTGATATATGATATTGACTGTTGTGATGGACTAATTGATGCTGTTGCATCATCGGATTCAGTTTTGAAATGTAAAAATAACGACTTTTACTTTAAAAGGGTTTTTAAAGTGATTTTTGAAAATATACATTTTATGGAATTTTTGGATCGGTTTATAAACGTAAAATTTTAAAGTTATAAAAGTTATAATTTTTAGTGAAATATAACCAAAGTGTCATTTTTGAAATAAAAGTCGATTTATTTATAAAATGGTTTAAGTTGGGATTTTGAATAACTATAAACGATTTGTATAGAAAGATTTATAAAATTGATATGTTGTAAATCAAAATATTGGACTTATAAAACGAATTTTTATAAGTGTTAAAAAGAAGTACAAAAGGATTTCATAAGTGAATGAAATTAATAGATTTATAACGTGAAGTTATAAAGTGAATAGTTGTTGTAGAATAAACGATTTATAAGTAATTTACTTATAAATTAGATTTTTTGCACTTAATTGGGATATAAATAGAAATTGATAAATGAAATGATTTTATAAGTGGAAATTGTTATAAAGTATAAATGTGATTTATAAACGTTGTTTATAAATCTGAAATCACTTATTTTGATAAGTAATTTTAGAAGTTAATAAAAGGAGAATTTTATAAATCGAAGTTGTTAGAAAATATAAAGGTGAATTTATAAACGTTGTTTTATGAATTTGAAATCAATCAAATTTGATGAATGTAATATAGAAGTTATTAAGGGAATTTTATCCACGATTTTGGATAGTGGATAATTCTTGGAATAAAACGTGTAGAAAAGATTGAAATGTAATTATTGAAGTATATTCACGATTTTGGACAGTGAATATATTATTAAATAAAATGGATATGTTTCGGGAAAGCGATATTTGAAATGAAGTGATTGTTTTAAAAGATGTTTTAAAACGTGTGAATTACCGAAATCATAGATTTCAACATTTATTGTTGAAATAGACGTTTTCGAAAAATAAGGAAATGATGGACTATAACACTGTTGTTATAGTAAATGATTTCCGAAAGGAAATGTTTTTATGTAGTATTGGGATATATATATCTATCTAAATTCGAATCCCTATACTAGTGATTTTGAGTCGTCGTAACGATGTTTTACGTAACATTCGTTTTGACTCAAATAAATGTGTTTAAAGAGAATGATTTCCTTAAAGAATGAATATATACTTAATATTGATTTAAGTATATCGAATAATTTCAAGTGTTGAAAATAAATAGATTTGTGAAATACTTATTTTTAAATAAGTATGGAAATGCTTTTCCAATATGAAATGAACTGTTTTGAGATTTTATCTTTTAAAGGATAAATTGAAATGTGGAAATTGATTTGAAATTCTTTTCAAATGGTTAAGTGTGGAAATTTTATATCTAGTAAAGATATTTTGGAAGATAAAATAATTTGGGAAAATTATTTGGAATCTGATGATGTTGCGCATCTTTATTGATAGTTAAATAACCGACTATCAATAATTACCTTGAGTAGGTATTTGTTGTGAATTGGATGAATTTGAATGCCACACTTATTTTTGAATAATCGCTCACTATTCGGGTTAACCGGGAAAGGACCATGGGGTCGTATAACCCATTCCGAATATGTGATACGTCGTTATGAATTGCATTCGAAGACCGGTGTTGAAGACCGGATATTTTTGAAAACGGAAGGATTACCGTCGAGTTACTCTACATCGGCTGATCTCCGATTTAGAGGTTTTATCACCCTTAGTGACGGGAAGTCCTGACGTGATTGAAATTATCCGGATATGCAAGGGCTTCGTGAGAAGTGCCTTCGGTTCTGTTCGATCCCGGAACAGACTTGTATGGATTGTGTGTCTGACGTTACAATTTGAGATATAAAGCTGATTTCTTTCAAATACATTTCTGTTGGTGGCGGAGAATTTATTCTCTTAGCTTAACACCCTTCTCTGAGACGTACGAGCTCAGAGGTTATGTAGTTGAAATTTATCAGCGATATATCCCAATTTGGTAACGTGGCATACTGAGTGTTGCTGTGAAATGATCAGTGTTTGATCATTTGTGATATGATCATTTGTTTGATCTTATATCTTTGTGATCATAGGTTGATCATTTTTGTTTGACCCGAAGCAGGGATTTTTTTTGAGAAAGCGTAGCTTTGTGGACGAGACTTCGTCGAGCCTCACACCCCGGAAATGGTCGAAACAGGAAGGATGCGGCAAGGTTCTAGGGAGTAGCGCCCCTTAGTGTATGTCATTCCTTCTGGATAAAGGTGGTATCATGGTATGGAGCCCAGATACTTAACCTCTGTGGTTACTGCATTATTATTATCTATGTGGTTTGTTGGAAATCGGGGATCCTCGGGAAGATCGGTGACGATCGGGGGATGGCATACGCGTGTCAGTAGTTACCTACTTTTGCAGAGGTAACCCGGCCTTGTGTTGGCAGAGATCTAACCGTAATGTTAGGTTATTTCTCGGGTCGTCTATTCCAGGGACGTACCCATCGTGGAAAAGGAAGTTCCTTAGCCTGACCATTTGTTGGAAATCCAAAGAAACAATACGAGCCTTGTACGGTTTTAGTTGTAGAACCTGCCATTTAATATGGTAGCTATAGCAAGCATACTATAATGGTACCTATGCTGGCTAAGATTTATATTATACTTTCGAAATGTTTTCTACACTATGCACTAATAAAAATATCAAAAATGATTTGATTTTGCGTAGTAAGCATCTTTGACTATCATAAGAAGAAATCTCCTCCAAGTCTGCGTTTGCATTGTGTGTGTGGCGGGAGGTCTTATGGTAGTTTCATTTTCCAAAAGCATTGCGAATTGACATTAAAGTTTTCCTGTTGTTTATTTTAAAGAATAACTGTTTTACGATCTCACACCAGTCACCATGACTGACTCGGAGTTTATTGTTTCCCTTCTAAACTCTGGGTGCCCACCAATTTCCACACGGGCAGCCTAGAGTTATGTTATCAGGATATTCTGGATATTCTGGAGCTTTGGAAGCAAGCTGGATGACGAGACGTAGTATTTGTATCTGATAGTATTTATTCCGCTGTGTATTCTGTATGAGGACAAGTTATATAACTGTCCATTGTTGTATATTGACTCTGATGATTGATGTATGTATAAACTGATATAGTTCTTTGTTTTAAAAGACTAGTGTTATCTATTATATGTTATTCCGCTGCGATATGTGAGATTCTGATATTGTTTTCCTGTTCTGCTCTTGTTCTCTGTTGTTTCTTCTTTCTCCTTTCTTCTTCTGTTTTCTTCTATTTAAAACCCTCACTATTGGAGTTACCGGCGCTCGATTGCTCGGCGGTCGATAAAGTGAGTATCGATGTCGAATTTTCGAAAGTCGAAAAATCCGGTATGTGACAAAGTGGTACCAGAGCATATGGTTAAGCGACAACCCTGCTCTGTTGGGTGTTACTCATTAGAGATAGAGTCAGTAGTACTCTAGAATGAGTTTGAGTGTAATAATAGATATGAGTGCGTATTTGTTAGTGAATATAAAATTGTTTTATATTGTGATGATTGGTTTGTTGAGTGGTATATGGATTCTGGTCGGTATTGTCCGTACAACTCTATCGATAGGGATCTCTAAACACTTGTATAGAACAATTCGGCACAATATTGTTTTAAATAGGGTAAATGAGATAATTTTGCCCAAAACTATTTTTGTATAGAAAATAAATGTTTTTCTATGAATTATCATAGTATATGGATGCTTGTTTGTTAGGAAAGTGATAATATTGAAATGTTATCATTATTGTATGAAATGGAATAAAGAAATTCAAATCATAACTCCAAAGTTAAGAAATAAATCCATATACAAATGAAATTTGAGAATGTAAATTATAAATGTGATTTGTAATTTGAAACGGAGTTCCAGAGAGGTATTTGGAAATGTTTTGAAAAGAATTTGAAAATTTTGAGGATTGGAAAGTTTAAATCATTTTTGATTTGAAAATGAATTTCAAAGGGTTTGAAAAGTATTTTGAAGAGATGAAAAGCTCTAAACTCTTTTCGGTCGCTGGAAAATAACTTCGGTAATGACTGCAGCATTATCGATGTTCATTTTCGGGTTTCCAAAAGAGGTATTGCTGCCAAATTATTTTAAATGGAGGTTGTTTGAAAAAAAAATTGGAGTTTTGTTTTGGAAATTCAAAGGATGATTTGAATTGTTTTCAAAATGGCTTTGAAATATTGATAAACTTTGGAATACTATATTAAAATATTTACGAAATATTAATAAGTTGATAACTTATAGAATATTTGAAATTTGATTAGAATGGAATTCAAATTGAAAACGAATGAATTAGGGAATGAATGAATAAAATTGCAATTGTAAGTGCAAGAGAATAAAAATTGAAATGTTAAAATTCATTTCGAATTTGTAAAGTAATGTATTGAAATAAAATTAGTAAGTGAAACTGATTGAAGAAATGACAAATTAATATGGTTTGGAATGAATTAAATTCATATGGAATTTGAAAATCCAGTTTAATATGAGTGGTTATAAACCAAAATGGCAAATTGAAAATAAATTTTGGGAATGAATGAAAGAATAAAACTGGAATTGAAACTGAAGGTTGAAAGCAAATTTGAATAAAGTGAAATTCTTTAAGTGAAACTGGATATTGAAATTATTCTAAGTTGATGATTGAACAAAAGAATAAAATTGGGATTCGAATTGAAAATGGAAGAATGTGAGAACGAATAAACAAATTTGCAATTTCAAGTGCAAGAAAATGAAATTGAATGTTAAAATTCATTTTGAATTTGAATTTGTAAGTGGATTAGAATTTGTAATAAATTAGTAAATGAAACTAATTTAAAATGATGTAGTTGTGAATGAAAGATAATTGATAAAATTCAATATTCAGAAGTTAAATAGAATTCAAATTAAATTGGAATTGTGAATTGAATTCAAATGAAATTGAAATGAAAAATTGAACGAAAATAGATATGTAACTTCAATAGTGAAGTAAAGATATATAAGCAGTTTATATTGAAAATTTTGTAATAGGCTTTGCAAAATGGTTTGAATATGTAACTAGATATTATGGCTAGTAGGATATACAGGTATAAAGGAATTGGATTTGATTTTCGAAGATAAATTTGAATGGCTCGACAAAAGGTAAGTATTTGATTTTCAATATGAGATTTGATGATTCCTTCTCTAGCCGCTTGGCATTTTTCTTTTCTTTTTGAAATCTGAGAGTCCGTAGGGACGTTTTGTAGTCGTGCCATGTTAACCGCGCAAAGGAGACGCTGGCGAAATTTTCTGAAAATTTAAGGCGTTAGAAATTTTTGAGAAATTTTGAAAGTTTAAAATTTGAATTTAAACTCGAATTTGAATTGAGAAGTTAAACAATGTTGTTTGAAACTTATAATTGAAGTTGGAAAACGAGTTGAATGATAACGAATCTTTAATAGAAAGATTTGTTTTGATAAATTGATAAAACTATTAGATTGTGAAAAATAGTAGACGAGTTAAGGACCATTTTTCCTAACTTGTAATTTCGAGGACGAAATTCTTTTAAGGGGGGAAGTCTGTAACGACCCAGAATTTTTGATAATTAAAATTCGAATATTTAATTGATTTTAAATATTAATGAATGAATTTAATAAGTCGAATAATTTATTTAAAGATATTGGATTTAATCTGGTAAACTAAATCGATAATTTAATGATTGAAATTCCAGAGATAATTGAAAATCGAGTTTAAAATGATTTGGAAAATTTTATTTAATCATACTGGAGTTATAGAAAGGTTATAGAACTTTCAGAATCGAATTTGGAGTTAATTTGTGAAAATCGAATATTTTAATAATTAATTATCGACTGAAAAATAGCCAATTTTCGAACAGTCTCAGAATTGAACGAAACTAGTTCCATTGGATCCGTAATATTTAGTTATTATCGGATTTCAATTTTCGTATCCATCGGAGTTGTCGTTTGACCGTGGCAGCTCGAAACGCATCGATATCGTTTTAATTTTAAATCGTCGAGTTAAAATAGTCATTTTTCAAAAAGTCTCGGATTTCGACGAAACCAGTTTCATCGGATCCGTAATGTGATATTATTGTAAGATTTCAAATTTCGTAATTTTTGGATTTACCATTTGTCCGGGGCAAGCCAAAACGCCTCGAAATCGATTTAAATCGGTTTAATTTAAATTGATCGTTTAATTCCGTAACTCGCACAGATGTCCGAATTAGCTCCCGAAACACGTTCCATTGCGTTCGGAACGCGGGGTAAACCTTAGAAACGTCAACCGGCACGCTCGAATCGGAGTTCGGAAAAATTCGATGAATAGTAAATCGTGAAATTTTCTATAAAAGCACTTCATTCTCTTCATTTGCAAACAAGGAGACTAGGGTTTCTTCTCTATCTTCAGCCGCCGCCTGTATGGTTTTGATGGCCAGAAAACTCCCATGTTCTTCCTCATTTTTCTCTTGATCCACTCAGTATTATCGAAAGTTGTCAACTAAGAAAACGAAGAGGGTGGTGAGATCTATCGACTGAATGGTGGAGATCGTCTAATTCGCGACGAGGTGGGAGCTACGGGGTCGCGTTGGTCTGCCGTTTGATCTCGTTTTTCACGTCCTAGGGGGAACCGAGTTGGCCGTGGTTGTTACCGTGGGGGGAGCTCGGTAGGGCGGTTCGAGTAGGGGCTTCTGATCGTCGTCGAAGTTGTCGATGGTGCTCGCGTTTTGGAGAGATGAAGGCGGCTGTTTGGGTTTGTGATTCTCGCGTGTTGCCTGTAGAAGAAGAGAAGGTAAAAGGGACGGCCTTGATTTCATATAGGCAGATCTAACGGCTGTTGATGATTAGGGTTAGGAAATTTAAATAAAAATGTAAATTATTTATATTAAAATTCGTTCAATGTTTAAAATTGCATATCTTTTTGCTGCGAGGTCGGAAAATTACGAAACGAAAAGCGTTGTCTTCGTTTTGTCGAGCACTACGCGATGCAACTAAATTGGAGCCATTTGGAGCTAGTGTGAATTTCGGGTGAAATTAAACGGCTGTTTAATTTATTCGAAATAAAAAGCTGGAACGGAATTGAAATCAAGGTGAGATCTTCTCACTCAAATGAAAGTGGATTTTCTTTTACAGTTATTGATTGATTGATTGACTGTTTGGATGTGATATTAGATATAGTAGGATATATCTATATATATAGCAATATATACATATTGGCATATGTATATATTGGATTGATTGATTTCCCGCCTCGTATAGCGGATGAGACCCTATTGCGCCGTTAGTAAGCGGATATTTTTATAAAACCTATATACCGCGATAATTCCGTACTGGAGCGGAATTGGTATTGTGCTAACATCTTTGGATGCAGGGAAACAGGTTGGAGGGATCCAACTGGATTCCTCAACTGTATTTACTTAGTTACAGATATTTTGATATATTCTGTTATCATATTGATATATGATATTGACTGTTGTGATGGACTAATTGATGCTGTTGCATCATCGGATTCAGTTTTGAAATGTAAAAATAACGACTTTTACTTTAAAAGGGTTTTTAAAGTGATTTTTGAAAATATACATTTTATGGAATTTTTGGATCGGTTTATAAACGTAAAATTTTGAAGTTATAAAAGTTATAATTTTTAGTGAAATATAACCAAAGTGTCATTTTTGAAATAAAAGTCGATTTATTTATAAAATGGTTTAAGTTGGGATTTTGAATAACTATAAACGATTTGTATAGAAAGATTTATAAAATTGATATGTTGTAAATCAAAATATTGGACTTATAAAACGAATTTTTATAAGTGTTAAAAAGAAGTATAAAAGGATTTCATAAGTGAATGAAATTAATAGATTTATAACTTGAAGTTATAAAGTGAATAGTTGTTGTAGAATAAACGATTTATAAGTAATTTACTTATAAATTAGATTTTTTGCACTTAATTGGGATATAAATAGAAATTGATAAATGAAATGATTTTATAAGTGGAAATTGTTATAAAGTATAAATGTGATTTATAAACGTTGTTTATAAATCTGAAATCACTTATTTTGATAAGTAATTTTAGAAGTTAATAAAAGGAGAATTTTATAAATCGAAGTTGTTAGAAAATATAAAGGTGAATTTATAAACGTTGTTTTATGAATTTGAAATCAATCAAATTTGATGAATGTAATATAGAAGTTATTAAGGGAATTTTATCCACGATTTTGGATAGTGGATAATTCTTGGAATAAAACGTGTAGAAAAGTTTGAAATGTAATTATTGAAGTATATTCACGATTTTGGACAGTGAATATATTATTAAATAAAATGGATATGTTTCGGGAAAGCGATATTTGAAATGAAGTGATTGTTTTAAAAGATGTTTTAAAACGTGTGAATTACCGAAATCATAGATTTCAACATTTATTGTTGAAATAGACGTTTTCGAAAAATAAGGAAATGATGGACTATAACACTGTTGTTATAGTAAATGATTTCCGAAAGGAAATGTTTTTATGTAGTATTGGGATATATATATCTATCTAAATTCGAATCCCTATACTAGTGATTTTGAGTCGTCGTAACGATGTTTTACGTAACATTCGTTTTGACTCAAATAAATGTGTTTAAAGAGAATGATTTCCTTAAAGAATGAATATATACTTAATATTGATTTAAGTATATCGAATATTTTCAAGTGTTGAAAATAAATAGATTTGTGAAATACTTATTTTTAAATAAGTATGGAAATGCTTTTCCAATATGAAATGAACTGTTTTGAGATTTTATCTTTTAAAGGATAAATTGAAATGTGGAAATTGATTTGAAATTCTTTTCAAATGGTTAAGTGTGGAAATTTTATATCTAGTAAAGATATTTTGGAAGATAAAATAATTTGGGAAAATTATTTGGAATCTGATGATGTTGCGCATCTTTATTGATAGTTAAATAACCGACTATCAATAATTACCTTGAGTAGGTATTTGTTGTGAATTGGATGAATTTGAATGCCACACTTATTTTTGAATAATCGCTCACTATTCGGGTTAACCGGGAAAGGACCATGGGGTCGTATAACCCATTCCGAATATGTGATACGTCGTTATGAATTGCATTCGAAGACCGGTGTTGAAGACCGGATATTTTTGAAAACGGAAGGATTACCGTCGAGTTACTCTACATCGGCTGATCTCCGATTTAGAGGTTTTATCACCCTTAGTGACGGGAAGTCCTGACGTGATTGAAATTATCCGGATATGCAAGGGCTTCGTGAGAAGTGCCTTCGGTTCTGTTCGATCCCGGAACAGACTTGTATGGATTGTGTGTCTGACGTTACAATTTGAGATATAAAGCTGATTTCTTTCAAATACATTTCTGTTGGTGGCGGAGAATTTATTCTCTTAGCTTAACACCCTTCTCTGAGACGTACGAGCTCAGAGGTTATGTAGTTGAAATTTATCAGCGATATATCCCAATTTGGTAACGTGGCATACTGAGTGTTGCTGTGAAATGATCAGTGTTTGATCATTTGTGATATGATCATTTGTTTGATCTTATATCTTTGTGATCATAGGTTGATCATTTTTGTTTGACCCGAAGCAGGGCTTTTTTTTGAGAAAGCGTAGCTTTGTGGACGAGACTTCGTCGAGCCTCACACCCCGGAAATGGTCGAAACAGGAAGGATGCGGCAAGGTTCTAGGGAGTAGCGCCCCTTAGTGTATGTCATTCCTTCTGGATAAAGGTGGTATCATGGTATGGAGCCCAGATACTTAACCTCTGTGGTTACTGCATTATTATTATCTATGTGGTTTGTTGGAAATCGGGGATCCTCGGGAAGATCGGTGACGATCGGGGGATGGCATACGCGTGTCAGTAGTTACCTACTTTTGCAGAGGTAACCCGGCCTTGTGTTGGCAGAGATCTAACCGTAATGTTAGGTTATTTCTCGGGTCGTCTATTCCAGGGACGTACCCATCGTGGAAAAGGAAGTTCCTTAGCCTGACCATTTGTTGGAAATCCAAAGAAACAATACGAGCCTTGTACGGTTTTAGTTGTAGAACCTGCCATTTAATATGGTAGCTATAGCAAGCATACTATAATGGTACCTATGCTGGCTAAGATTTATATTATACTTTCGAAATGTTTTCTACACTATGCACTAATAAAAATATCAAAAATGATTTGATTTTGCGTAGTAAGCATCTTTGACTATCATAAGAAGAAATCTCCTCCAAGTCTGCGTTTGCATTGTGTGTGTGGCGGGAGGTCTTATGGTAGTTTCATTTTCCAAAAGCATTGCGAATTGACATTAAAGTTTTCCTGTTGTTTATTTTAAAGAATAACTGTTTTACGATCTCACACCAGTCACCATGACTGACTCGGAGTTTATTGTTTCCCTTCTAAACTCTGGGTGCCCACCAATTTCCACACGAGCAGCCTAGAGTTATGTTATCAGGATATTCTGGATATTCTGGAGCTTTGGAAGCAAGCTGGATGACGAGACGTAGTATTTGTATCTGATAGTATTTATTCCGCTGTGTATTCTGTATGAGGACAAGTTATATAACTGTCCATTGTTGTATATTGACTCTGATGATTGATGTATGTATAAACTGATATAGTTCTTTGTTTTAAAAGACTAGTGTTATCTATTATATGTTATTCCGCTGCGATATGTGAGATTCTGATATCGTTTTCCTGTTCTGCTCTTGTTCTCTGTTGTTTCTTCTTTCTCCTTTCTTCTTCTGTTTTCTTCTATTTAAAACCCTCACTATTGGAGTTTCCGGCGCTCGATTGCTCGGCGGTCGATAAAGTGAGTATCGATGTCGAATTTTCGAAAGTCGAAAAATCCGGTATGTGACAACCAATTTCCAAACGAATTTCAACTTGATTAAAACTTCAAATAACATAAGCTAGCAAAATCAGTCGTCAAATGACAATAATAAAATAAATGCGAGATCCTGGGTTGTTACAGACTCCCCTCCTTATAAAAATTGCGTCCTCGCAATTTTCATAATTAAGGTCGTCAACCACTATTTCTCTTCTAACATAAACTGGTTAAGTTAGAAAAGTCGAGAATTCAAATGCCAAAGAAATCTTTTAATTTCAGAAAAGAGATTCACAAATTTTCAACAAAATCTAACTATCAATAGATAATCAGAAAACATCAGAAAACTGAATAATTTCAATTATCAGCAATATTCGCTGATCAATTAGATAATTTGAATACAAAAATCTCAAACAGCAATATCTAATTATCGATACGATAATTAGCAACAGTGAAATCTAGTTATCAAAACGGTAATCAGAAAACAACAAAGGTCTAATTATCAAAAACGATAATCAGAATTCTAAAATCAACAATTATTCAATTATCAAAAGCGATAATTAAATCTCAAATCAACAAATATTCGATTATCAAAAATGATAATCAAATTTCAAATCAGCAATTATTTAATTTTCAAAAGCGATAATTAAATCTCAAATCAGCAAATATTTAATTACCAAAAGCGATAATAAAATCTCAAATCAGCAAATATTTAATTATCAAAAGCGATAATTAAATCTCAAATCAGCAAATATTTAATTATCAAAAGCGATAATTAAATCTCAAATCAACAAATATTTAATTATCAAAAGCGATAATTAAATCTCAAATCAACAACAACAAATATTTAATTATCAAAAGCGATAATTAAATCTCAAATCAACAAATATTCGATTATCAAAAACGATAATCAAATCTCAAATCAACAAATATTCGATTATCAAAAACGATAATCAAATCTCAAATCAGCAATTATTTAATTATCAAAAGCGATAATTAAATCTCAAATCAGCAAATATTTAATTATCAAAAGCGATAATTAAATCTCAAATCAGCAAATATTTAATTATCAAAAGTGATAATTAAATCTCAAATCAACAAATATTTAATTATCAAAAGCGATAATTAAATCTCAAATCAACAACAACAAATATTCGATTATCAATAACGATAATCAAATCTCAAATCAACAAACATTCGATTATCAAAAACGATAATCAAATTTCAAATCAGCAAACATTCGATTATCAAAAACGATAATCAAATTTCAAATCAGCAAACATTCGATTATCAAAAACGATAATCAAATTTCAAATCATCAAATATTCGATTATCAAAAACGATAATCAAATTTCAAATCAGCAAATATTCGATTATCAAAACGATAATCAAATTTCAAATCAGCAAACATTCGATTATCAAAAACGATAATCAAATTTCAATTCATCAAATATTCGATTATCAAAAACGATAATCAAATTTCAAATCAGCAAATATTCGATTATCAAAAACGATAATCAAAACTCATATCAACAAATATCTAATTATCACAAGCGATAATTAGAAGCAACAAATATCCGATTATCAAAAACGATAATCAGAACTCATATCAACAAATATCTAATTATCACAAGCGATAATTAGAAGCAACAAATATCCGATTATCAAAAACGATAATCAGAACTCATATCAACAAATATCTAATTATCACAAGCGATAATTAGAAGCAACAAATATCCGATTATCAAAAACGATAATCAGAACTCATATCAACAAATATCCAATTACCTGCAGATAATTGGAAACAACAAATATCTAGAAATCAATTAAGAAGACTAGAAAATCAACATAAAAGGTTGGATCGATCCCATCAGATGGCGAGTTTTTAATTCGCCGCACGTGCATCAACAAATGGCCGAAGCTTACCAAGTACTCAACATAATTTTGGCGCCCATCAGATTGACCCGAAGGTCCGCAGAGTGACCCGATGGTCTAGTACTGGTATTTGACCCGAAGGTCCTCATATGACCCGAAGGTCCATCATAGTGGCTCGAAAGCACACAAAAGCATCAAAATCATCAAAACAATAGAAGTTTCAATTTACGAGTCCGGAATTAACCGAAATAGCAAACGCACATGTCACATACCACGTGTTTTACTAAATCGTTTGATTCTCTTCATCGTTTACTTGAAAGTGCAAAATTGTGTACTTTGTAAAAATACATTTTACATTCTCAAACGGACAAGTCCGGAATTAAGAGAATCAGTAAAAGAAAGGGTTCATAGTCCTCGATTTTGTTGAAACGTTTAAATCGCTTCCTCATTCTTTTGAAAGCGCAAACTGTTAAAATTTCTGTAAACAATTTTATTTATTTTGTAGAAATAACAATTCACATTCTCAACTGGACAAGTCCGGAGTTAAGCGAAACAGTAAAAGAAAGGGGTCATAATCCTCGATTTTGCTGAATCGTTTAAGTCGCTTCCTCATTCTTTTGAAAGCGCAAACCGTTAAAAATTTATAAAACAATTTTCATTCTAAAACGATTTTCCAATCACGTGATTAAAGCAGCAATATTAGTAGCAATTTCGAAAAGGAAATTGTACTTCTCAAAACATCGTAAAACGAATCTCAAAATCAGCATTGCGGAATAACCGCTTGAAAATCCACTTTTAAAACTTGACGGTTACTGAAACCAAAGCGACGGTAATTTTTAAACGTCAAAATCTTATCAAAATAATTTACATCAAAATGTAACACCAATGAATTTTCATTCATTAAAATTGTCAACAAAACACCGCGCCTCAAAATTTAGCATCGATGTAAAAATCCCGTCATAAAAATAACGGCAACAAAACGTTTCATAACCAAGCATCGGTTCAACGTAAAATAAATGCAGTAACGTGCAACTCAAATTTGCACGTACTACAAAACGAACAAAGAAATCATTCGAATGTATCTTCAATGAAGATAATTCAAAACAGCAAAAATCTAATCAATATATGATTAGCATAAAAGAAAACCAGCAAAGATCTCAACAAAAATCACATAACTGCAATCGTTTCGAATCCTCAAATCGGATTCGAAATTCTCAAAGAAACAAAATAAATACAGCTATGTAAACAACAAATGAAATTTATTTCGATTTCATATTTCGATTTTTAAATCATAAAGGTTATCAGTTGTACTCAGCGAAGATAGTTTCACTGTTTCCGCTGCGCACTTTGATAAACAGTACCCAAATCAATCAAATCAACAAAACACAGTTTCACTTTTATTTTTAAATAAAGATACTTAAAAATTTCATTCAAATTTCAAAACTTTAGTTTTGACTCAAAGCACAAATAAAATGTCGACCAATAGTTGTAACATATGTTCCATCTAAGTTATGTTTTATATTATGTCCATAAACCCCAAGCTCTGATACCAACTGTAACGCCCCACCTCTATGCTCACAATAACAAAGAGTATTAAAAGAAATACTGTCTGTTATCGCGAAGAATAAGGCTGGATAGGAGCGGCCATCCGTAGTTGGCCTTACACTAGTATTGGTTACCTCGATAGGAGTGGTATATATTTTTCATTTTACATCTCTTATTTATTTACTCCCATCGACGTACCCAATTACCAGTATAAAACAAACTACGATGGTTCATAATAGTTTAGGACAATATATATAATGATAACACAGATACAGAAGAATGCGGAACACAGATAATAAAAGTCACATATATATATAACTGATGTCAGTTACAATACAGTTGACACAATACATATGATACAACTACAACTGTCGACTCTGGAAATTATATACACAAGTACATTATCAACTAATATACATGAGTACATATCATCCTATACAATGACACGAATACTACAAAAATACGCAGACCACTTCAAAAGATGTGAAAAGTCTTCATAGCTCAAACAGCAACTCAAAGCAGGAAATCTACAACCTGAAATAACTCGGGTCTGACCCGAGTATTAAATTCAAAAGAAAATAATACACGGGTCAGTCTAATTCAAACTCAGTTATTAATGCACAGAAGCAATAATAATTAATATCAATTAGACGACAGCCACAGAAATCTCGTATATCCAACTCTTCGATAAGAGGATCGGATAACGGCAGATAATACACTAAACAATGTTAAACACAAATCAGCAGATTTAAATCCTCAACAAAGATAAGTGAAAAGAATATCAATGAAGATAATTTAGAAAAACAACAAAATTGCCTAATGGCCAATAACAACAAAATCTAATTATTAATAAATAATTAAAAAACTCATAATCTAATTATCAACTAGTGCGTGGCCCGTGCTATGCACACGGGCATTGATTTTAACAGAATCGACATTGAAAGTTGATAGAAAATATAATCTAATAAAATAAATGAATAAAATATTGTAGAGGTATGTACACTTTTACTTTATTATAATGTGTATGCGCAATTATCGTAGTGTGTCTAGTGTTGTAGATTTAGTAGGATTCGAGGGAAATTTGATTTTCACTATCTATAATGGTCGCTGAATAATTGAAAGATTATTTAGATTGATGTTAAAAAAAAATTTAGAATAACCTGAATGAATGAATTTTATATAGAGGTAAAGGTAGAGTTGAATAATATTTTGATGTGTGTATGCAGATGTAATGTATATGTGTACACACATATATTATATATATGGCTTGGTTTATTAATATAGTAGATTTTTAATATAAGTTGACATCTTCATTCTATCTACAATATGGTAATTTAGTAGACCAACAATTTAAGTTTAGTCAAACAGGTGGTTTAAAAAGGTCATATGTTGGTAGTAATAAAATAATTAAGAAGACCACCGCTTCTAAAAAAATATAAGAAAAAAAGAATGTTTGAAAATTAAATAGAATGTAAGACTTCAGGTTATTTTTTCTAAGATAACAGTAGCACAATAACTTTGTCTTAATTTACAAAGAAAGTTAACCTTACATAACTTCAAAAGTCAGAGCAAGAAGATCAATCAAATATCATTGATTCCCATATATTATTCACCAATGTTTCATAAATTGATCTCAAACAGGAGTACAACAATTTTATTAGTGTATTACTTGAGTTTTCAATGAAGTGGTTGAAAACTCCAAGCAAAATCATCAACGTATCAAACACAAAAGATGACAGTTGGACAAACATACTACTTTTTTTCAGAAAAAGAACAGCGTCCACTTTACAATATGTGAACTTAGGATTACATCTAGTTTATTTAGCTAGTACATCTCAAGATACAAACAGACACACATAAATGAGTCATTGCACCTCATTAGTTTCACATAATGTAATAGAAGGATACAGTAAAACAATAATAAACAACAGTAATGGCAGGCAGTTGCTGTAAATACAGTAAAAACAACCACAATCCAAGAAAATTGCACGGCCAACTGGTGCGACTTTGAGTAACATCTACATCCATCTCACTTGGATCAGTTGCATGTAATTGTAGCTCCACTTGAATGCAATCCAATTCTATCTTAAAGCATTCTGTAAAGCTCATGTAAAGCGCTTGTTCTTTACTCCTGCAGCTTTTTCTTCACTCCTGCGGTACCAGGAAACCATGCAATGAAAAAAATATTGCTGAAAATTCGCAGTTGTGAAAAAACCAAAGTCAAAAGTGTGCGTGCATTTATTCATTCTTAGGAAGGCAAGCAGTAAAATCTTCATATTTCATGGTGGGTTTGCCAAGCTTCTAAAGAAACACTTATTTAAGTGTTTAATTGATCTATAAACTATGAAACTGTGAGTTTCCTTTTTCTGTAGCTCGAAATCATCATCCACAGCCATACTTGGTGCAACTTTGGTCATTGGCCATTGGCCATTGGCCATTTGTAGAAAAGAATTCGAAATGGTCGGAGAGAAAAATGAGATAGTTTGACACAGAAAATAAAAGCAAAGACAGCGGAAAAACATATTACAGTTGGTGTTAGAAGAGCGAAAAAAGGGAAAATAAACAATAATAGTCACTTCGTAAGGCTTACATCCATTTTTTACTCCTGCTCAAATTTCTGTTCATACTAAATTAGCACTTGCAATCAATTTCAATGCATATATCCACATGATTTATCCAAATCTGTTTTATTCCCATCACTTTTCATGATCTTTGTACTGTCATATTAATCATATTTTACATAACTGTTATAGTTACAGTAGCAAGACAATATTGTATGGAAAAAATTGAAACTATATTTAATAAAACCAAACTATCTTCTATGACTTCAATTTATTCACTTCAAATTTCATTATGTACAAATGAAAATTTGCAAAGGTTTAATTTGTTAGGCCCCGTTTAGCTTCAAAATAAATTTTGAGTTTTCAGTTTTTAATTGTAATAAAAGAGTGGTGGGAGATGAGGGGATGTGCAAAAGGTTAGAGGGAGATTTTCCTTATCCTAAAAAAGCGGAAAAGAAGAAAATTTTGTTTTCAACAACTCGCTCTTTGTCCTCTCCTTTCCCCTTTCCTCCTCTCGATGTCGCACTCTTCTACCGCGCCATTTGAAGTACAAATTGAAAGCAAAAAACTCAAAATCCATTTTGAAACCAATCGGGCCCTTAGTTTTTTCTTATGTGAGTTTACCAGAATTAGGTTAGGTGCAAATTTTGAAAAAATAAAACGATGGATAAAGACAATTCAGTCAGAAACCTTTATTTTTTTTGAAACTAAACCCGTTAAGGTTTTGTAATAGATTAAAGATGGATCATTTTACTTGGTTTAAATCATATAAATAACCAAAAAATTCGTTGATTAATTTAAAAATGAAATGTTATCAACCAATGATGCATTGAAACCCAACCAAGACACACCATTAATCAAAGGCAGTAACTAATTTAATGACTATTGCTGTTCAGTTCTAATAAAATTAGAGAAGTGATTATACTCAAAAATATATATGTCCACATTTCTAACCGTAAAATTAATTTTTTTTATAATTTGTTAAAAAATAGTGTATACAGCCTAAACTATATGAGTATAATTAATGCCACATACAATGGTACAACGGAATAATAATTGCTATAACTGATAACGATGGAGAAAATTGGTAGCTCATATTGGACTATGATTCATGCAAAATTCCTGAGTTTACAATTCATTATCAATTTGAATTCTAAATTAGAATGACAGTGCTTCTATGCAATTTTATAATACATAGTAATATTAAGTACTCCTCTAAACTGGACCTTTCAACGGTTTAATTTCTAGATATCAATAGTCAATCTACTATGCTACTGGATACTACTAACCTGACTCACGGAAATTTAATATAGCAATATTTTTGAGAAAGAGTGAAAAATAATTACGCGTACAATATTTTAGTGACCAAACTATATTCCATTTTTTCGTTTAGGAAATATATACGTACTGGCCAAAAGAAGAAAAGCACAATGAAACTTTGATGCTGCATAGAATTTTTCATTAGAATAAAAGGTGGAAGTTAAAAAGAGTTGATTTATATTACAATTTTTCTATCAAATTCATGTTGAGATTGCAATCTACATATGTTATCAAACTATACAGCTTTAAATTAACAGTATAAATAAAGAATACTTTTATTAGTGGAAAATGGATAGAGGTCATTGAGTATTATAAAAATTCAAGAAAGACTCCTGGTTGTCAATAAAAATCATTGAATTTAAGGGCGATTGGGTCAATTATACCTAATAGGTGATTGGATCTACATAATTAAATGTAAGAATCAACTTTGGACATAAAGTTAATCTTAAATAAAAAGATAATGTTGAACATAAAACATCAATTATATAATTATACCAGTTAGAGATCAGAAAGTATCCATACCTGAAATAATTTAGTAGCCATGGCTGGAGAAGCTACAGCATGGAAGGAATGAGAACAGTGAGGTCACGGTGGTGAAATATAGGCAATATTGGTGACTGAACATAGGTGTTTGCGAACTGAAAAGTGCAAACATGTATTATTAGTGTGAATTTTGTAGTGGAGAAGGAGAAGAAATGGCGAATGGGGAGATAACTGCTTTTCAATTTTAGACAGTAAAAAATAAATAACTATGATATACGTGAACAATGGTTGAGAAGTAGACAGCTTAGTGATTTGGTTTTTACTTTCTTATTTAAATAACGCCACAAGTGGATGTAGTAACAGTCCTATCATGCTTATCTTTATACGTAGATCATATGGGTTAGTACTTGAATGCAGCAAATCAACATACAACAACTTCTCAAATATCACTTAATCTCATTCCCTAAATACGTATATCTGCTGAGAATTACGGGTGATGAAACCACATGCTTGAATTTTTTTTAGCACTTTATCCAACTGTGAAAAAGGTAATTGGATTTTTTTCTTTTTACAGTTTTGCGATAGAGTAATTTTATTTCGTAGAAATGAATAAAATGAAATTCACAATGATAGATGGTAAGGAGTTAAAAATATCTATTTGTTTCCATTGAAAATTCTTAGAAAAAATGAAAAGATTCTAAATATTTTTGTAGCAAACCAAAAACTTGCAAAATAACAGATTCAGAACAACATGAGCCAAAAATATACCTTATATCTATGTCTATTAAGTTCATCCATGGAATAGGTACCACCACACCAATTTAAATGCACAAAATATAAGTTCAAATTCATAGAATCTTGCATATGTCCTCCTTTAGCAAAGCTAAATTGTCTCACCCATGAATAAGCCAAGAACCTATCGTGAACCAATCTAAAAAATGGTGGTATGTCTGTTGTTTTTCACTTATGCCTTTAGAAACATATAAAGCCAAACAAAGACCAGTCAAATTAAAAATGATTTCTTGGTTCTATAAAAGAGGTTTATACAACAAATGGAGATGGTGTGAGATTGAAATGGATTTGAAGTTTTTCTTAAAAAGGAAGAGAGAATGGGAATCTTACCAACGGTTATATGATCTAAAGGGAGTCGTCGGGAGTTTCTGATTTAAACATCCAAAAACATTCATGGAAGTATCCTGAACATTAACTTTATTACATAGGGACATGAGAAATGGAATTCAATTAGAGCCTATAATTAAGATATAATTTAGTAAGATCATTGATAAACAAACTTCATAATGCATCTCAACTAATTTTAAAATATGATGTACTTGCATTGGGATAAAAAGACAGGCAGAAAGGAGATAAAATTTCCAAAGCTTGCATACAACCAATCCTATGTACTACATGGTTTTCATGTTGAAAAACTTCTAAAATACTAATAGATTTTTACAGACAGAAGAATAACTTTCGGATTAAATTTTACAAACAAAATTAATTTTAATATTTAAGTATTACTAAATATTTAGGTACAAAATCTTTGGAGGTGTAAACTGTTGGTCGGTTTGTGTACAAAATCTTTTTACGTGAATAAAGTTAATTTGAGTTTCTGCAAAACAAAAATTATCAATATTTAGGTAACATGAAAGTGTAAGAAACACATAAGACATTTATAAGTAAACCTACCCGTATGATGGTTGCAATGAACTATAAATTCTACCATTATAAAGTCAAAGATGAAGTGGAAGAGCATAATCTTGAAGATCAAAGATGCATCTATGAAAAGCACTTGCATGTGTGCACTTTTAGTAAATGTCCCTGGCTTCTCTTCGTTGTAACATCATGTCATACATTGTTGTCAAAAATCTTAAAATCCTACGATTTAAATCACTATTTAGATCGGATCTCTTCCTTAACGATTTGATTTACATGACGATTCAAATTTAGTCAAAAACCGCGAATAAGAAACATTGTAATCAATATAACATATTTGATATATTCATTTGGATTCACAAAACTACAATGTTTTCAAAATAAAATAAAACTGTAATAAGAGACAAAATTGAGTTTCATGTTTAACTGTAGAAGTTTAAACTTTAAACATCAAAATCAATTTCAAATTGTGTGAGAACCTTCATTTACGAACCTTTTGAACATACGATTTATGATCTGATTCTCGTTACAATTTAAAGTTTGAATTTTACGATATACGATTTAAATCCCGTTTTGAAAACATTGATGTCATGGTTGATCGAAGAAAAAATTAGATAAGAAGAACATTTATGCAGTACCCTGAATCGTAGGGAAAAAGTATGCCTAAATCAACAGTTTAAAAATCAGGCGAAGATAATAGAGTAAACAAAATAGGTATGACTGATCTCAGTTGGAAGATCCTGCCAATGTTTATCATCTAAAAATTGTAGATTCTAAGGTGAACATAAATTTATGTCATGTGGGTTAAGAAAAATGCATCGAGCAAAATGGTAGTCAATTACAAACCGTGTTCGAGCACATTCAATAATTTCTTTTAAAAACACATACAACAAACATAAACTAAACTCGGAAGAAATGAAAAAGAAATCATCAAATACAACAACGATGCAATTCTTTTATACAAAGTTATCAGTGAACCGCATAGTAAAAAAAATTGAAATAAGATATTGATCAAAATTCTGTTTAGAAGTTAGACGCCACTCATATTGTATAGTGTAATAGAGTAGAAAAGACTGAAGATACGTAGAAGTTGGATAGTAGTTAGTACCATAAAGATCAATTAGTGAGTAACATTGGTTGAAACAACATGTAGTAAAAGAGGTAATAAGGGCGATTTTTGAAATGTCGTCTTTGGACGAACAATGAAAAACCCAGTCAGCATCCAGCATGGTCAAAAGTGACGTGTAAGTGTGAATATGTTTACAACTCGCCCATTCTTGTTATCTTTTGCAAAATTAAGCCTAAAACAGCAAAATTTGCAATACAGTGATTTAATAAAATCCTCTTCTGAGATTCAGTATATATGTGAAAGTAACTAAAATAGTATCCATAACACGGTCTATTATAGAAAGTTTGAAATTAAAATTAAAGATCATGCTGTGAGTTTCATTACCTCTAAGAATAGAATTTCAGAGCACCCTTCTGTTATAGTACCTAATACGTAGCTTAGAAAATTAGATCTCTAACTGATTCCAACCTCTTACATCTAATACTCAATTGACATAAATGTTGTGCTGACAAAAACAGCAATTTTATAATTTACTTTAGTTCTAACAGTGTTCAAAGAATACTTTTAAATTAAATGTTACTGTTCATACCTGAAAATGGTTGACATTAAATGCACGCATAATGCAGTCCAGAATAGGAACCATGAAAAAAAATCTTACAGAAAGCAATAGAGAAGAACAATCAGTGAATTGAGGTTACTCACCACTGTGGTTAGCAAATTATTAAAATTAGGACTTTCAGATCAAGTGGATAAGAAGTAGCGAGAAGGAGGGGAAGAGAAGGAAGAGCATGAAATAAGTACGATGGTACAACCGAAGTACTAATAGTAAGTGAAGATAGGGATGAACAGAAAGTAAATGTGAGAAATGGGTGGTTACAGAAGATGAAAGCGGATAGTAGTAGAAGGAAGATGTTGTTCAGTATTCAGTTGACATGTGTGTGGTTGCTCCTTTAGTGTGGTTACAGAAGGAAGACAATATTGTATTGAAAAAACTGAAATCATATTTAATTAAACCAAACTATCTTCTATGACTTCAATTTATTCACTTCAAATTTCATTATGTACAAATGAAAATTTGCAAAGGTTTAATTTGTTAGGCCCCGTTTGGCTTCAAAATAAATTTTGAGTTTTCAGTTTTTAATTGTAATAAAAGAGTGGTGGGAGATGAGGGGATGTGGAAAGGGTTAGAGGGTTTGCTGTTTTTTTAAACTAAAAGTTCTTTGTGAATAACTTCTTCTTAGGTGCTCCAAATCAAATAAGTTAATAATTTAGAAAGATTAGCGAAAAGCTACCAGTAAAAAAAGTAATAGCTCAAGATTTAAGTACCTAAACAAATAGTTGGCAGTAAATATCACAAAAAGGACATTAATCACACATAAGTGGACATCATTGTCATGGTTTGTGGAGTGTTTATATGTCCCACTTAATCTTGTTTTGCATTACCTTAGGTTCAATATGCAAAGATTTATATCCTCTAAAATTGCATCCCTCACCTCATTTCTCTTCTTGCATAGTAAACAGTTAATAGGTTTTAATCGTTAAGATCATATGACAGACGTGAATTACTCAATATTTTAGTCGCACCCATATTTTTAAATGTGCTTAAGTTGTGACATAATGTATGCCTAATCCAAACTCAATGTCACGCGTTGTTAAGGGGATAAATATGTTAACCTTATGTCTATGTGGTGCTTGCATAAAGTTACCTTTACTGCTTGTTTATATTTGGAATACTTAAATAATATTATTTTTCTATTGGATGAGATATATTTTTATTGGTCATAATCTAAAAAGAAATATGTAACTATTGTGCACTTAACTCATTCCACAATACAAACACATATGTACACAAAGTATTAAAGACACATAAACAGAAACATACAGTATAAAAAGGTTAATTCTTGTAAATATGGGCATACAATATCATCATTAAAACTCAAAAAAATAATGAAGAACTGGATGCTGACTCACTTTTAATACCAAAATAAGGAAAGCAACAAAAGTGAACAAAGTATAGAGATGCTGACTCACTTTTAATACCAAAATAAGGAAAGCAACAAAAGTGAACAAAGTATAGAAACCATTATGTAAATCAGTATCAAATAGCATACCTGCCGATATTAAGAAAATGAAAAACTGAAGAAGATTATAAATGTTTCGAACCAGGTGGTCGTCTCAGCTGTAAAGTAAGGTTTCTTGAGATTACCATTGTTCTAAGTTAGAAAGCCTTTTCCTATTTAGTTTTGCATCATTGCTCCTAACAAACAATGTAGGAATGGTTGCAGCAATTTGACATCTTGAACGTGAATACCTGCAGTTTGACGTTGTCATCACTGTCAAGCATAACTTTATTCAGCAAACAGCAGATATTGATCAAAGCATATTAACATGAACAATCTGTAGTAAGATACTTGTATGTATACTGGGTTGTCTTTGCACTTAAAAATCCTAAAAGGGTTATATTTTGTATCAGTACACATACCAACAATTTACATAAAAGGAGCATCGAAATAATTGATTTCCCATTACTGTAAAATAGATTTTAACTGAGATCCAATTTTGCGCAACGTTTTAAAGTGCATAAATAAGTATACAAAACCAAATCAGAAATATAGTAACGAATATAAATAAAAGTCATAAGTCGTGAGTGATTGAAGACAAATGAGTCATACCATTAGGTGTTGTTGTTTCTGCTGCCAATCCATCGCCTACCCTAGATTTACAATCGTTGTTAGTAGCACACACCAACTGTACTCATGCAGTAAACAGAGGATAGAGGATCTGACGCCATTATGGAGTATGAAAGGGTTGCTGGGAGGAGATCGAAGCGGATTTGTTGTTAGGAAGAAGAAAGGGGTACGGATTGTGATTTGGGAAATTGAAATGTTTACAATAGGTGTTAGTAACAGACACCAACTGTACTCGTACAGTAAATAGAGGATCCGACTCCATTATGGACTATGGAAGGATTGGTGGGAGGAAAGTGAAGCGATTTTGTTTTGACAGAGAAGAAAGGGTATAGTGCTGATAACAACCAAATTTAAGGGAGGACAGGTGGCATCATATAAATGATGTGGTTTCTCCTTTCCTATTTAAGTAATAGATTAGATAATTAGACAACAACAAAACGATCAAACCACCAAAGCAAAACACAATATCAAACTATTGAATTGGCAACACGAAACAATTTCATCAATTTCATCAATCTATTCAAAACGTCAAATTCTGAATTGGCCGCAGTACACGCATGCGTGCACTGCCTCGCCAATACAGTGATGAAATCCACAAAAGCTCAATGAAACAGAAGCAAATGGCAACAACTCAAATCAAAATACAATTCAAAATATATTGAATTGGACATACGAACAATTTCAAACAATTGAAATTTCAATTAAAGAGTCAATGCTGTTTTGGCTGCAGTACACGTGGCTCACGTGTACTGCCTCGCCAATACAGCATATGATGAAGTATGCAAAAGATTTAGATATGCACAAGATCAGATGAATTGTGCACATCAGCCCAGAACTGCATATACAGGAATGCAATATCACAAAAACAGTGATAAACTATTTCCTGTCAAACTCAAGGATATATATATAAAGTATATAAATGACCAACTCAATGAAACTATTTGAAGACAATACATAAACATGTATACACACATGTATGCATACATGTTATAACAGCAAACCCAAACCAGCCATGGTATGGAAGCAACCAGACCAGTTCAAGTTAAGGCAACTTATAGTGCAACATGACAACAAACAGTGGAACAACATTATCACGATGCCAAGTACAACAAAATCTCGAGTATCATCAACAAAAGGGTACAACATATATGCAAATGTAACACTGGACAGTGCACGTGACAATGCAAGCTACAGGTCGAACTCGAGTGCAAATGGATATGCATAATAACTACACCAATTCTATCAGAAGCAAATGCAGTGTACAGTACGTGACTGCAAATGCAAATAGGTAGGTACAAAGTCAAAGTGAACAATGAAATGCAAGTGACAACAAGACTCAATTGTACTCGAGTCCAAATGCAACAGTATGCAAACGCACTCAGGTCAAAGCCAGGTTCAAGTGTAAAACAATATCAAGTAAATGACTCAAGTGAAGCTACACTTCAAAGCATAGTTAAACATGCAAATGAAACTGTCCAAGGAACTGGCAATACAGTGAAAGTGCATCAGTGACTCAAGTACAACAAATCAGAGAACATATGAAAAGTCTGGATGCAAAATGACTCGAACAATGAATGCATAGCTACAGTTCATCAAGACTACAACATGAAGCACTGCAACTCAATATGGCAACACAACTACTGGAATGAATGCTCAAAGACAACTGCCTACATGAATTAGTTCAAATGGAATACAACTGCAACCATGATCAAGTGAACACATGCAAATCTAACAGTGTCAAGTAAAGATCAAAGTCAGGTTCAAGTGACAAACAATAACAAAAGCATGTCAAAGTTAGGTTAGAATGTAACACAAAGAACAAGTTGAAACAGTGAACAAAACCATGATCAACAGTGAACGAATCAAAGTTGTGAACATCGACAGTGAGCAAGTCAAGGCAGTGGTCAAAAGTCAGAGAAGTGATAATATCACAGTTTCAAAATCAAGCAGGAATTTTCGAAAATGATCGAAGTCAGTTCTCATAGCAAATGCAAAGTCAAATTCTCATCTCAACATTATGTTCACAAAAATCAAGTTTGCAAACCAAGTATCAATGACTGAAAGGGAACAGCAGTTTTAAAAATGACAAAGCAGTTCTTTTGCAATTTTCATCTCAAAGTCCAGCAAATTCAAAACCGTGGAGACCAAAACAAGAATCGATCAAAAATCAACACCAACAGAACCCCAATTTAAGTTCGAATAGCAAACAGAGACTGAAGCCAAAATACATTTCACATAAATCATAGTTAAAATCGATGTCCATCGAAAATGCAACAAAAACCCAAATGCTCGATACAACACCAAGTCATCACGTCAATCGTCAAGACCCAGAAAATAACCAAGGCAGAGAACATCACTTCTAACATGTTCAAATGGCAGACAAATCAAGTGACGATCTTAACAATCGAGTAAGAACGAAATCGTAGAAATACGAACACTAATAAGCTAGAGATAGGAATTAGATGTGAGTATAATACTCACCATTTTTGACGACCCAGCAGAACGCGATCCCTCTCGATCGAGCAAGCCGAAATCACGGCACAAAGAATTTGAACGAAGCCCTAATTTGAAAAAACGAACGAATGAAGATATCGTGGCCGCCATTATTTTGTTTTCTTCGATTTTGGGCTTAGGGTTTACGAATGGAGGAAAGGGAAGGGGATTGGGTGTTGAATACTATCACGGCTTCAAACAATTGAAACATGGACCGAGATTAATATTTAAAACCCAAACAACACTTAACCAATTTCCAAATGAATTTCAACTTGATTAAAACTTCAAATAACATCAGCTAGCAAAATCAGTCGTCAAATGACGATAATAAAATAAATGCGAGATCCTGGGTTGTTACAGTTTTGTACAAGTTCTCGAGTCCTGATGTGATGAAATATTCTGTAGGAAGAAGCTTGCAAAACTACTTCAAAATGATTTTCAAAACTACTTTTCAAAATGTTTTAGCCTTAAAATATATCTTTTCAAATGATTTTCAAAAAGATATTTAGCCTTAAAATATTCTTTGTTTTTGTTTTTAAATAAACTCTTGTTTTAAACTTCTTTTGTTTTTAAACTATCTTCTGATTTTTTAAAATTCTTTTATAATATATATATATACTTGATATTTAAAATCAAATTTATATATACATTCTAAAAATATATTTTTCTACTCTTCTTTATTTTAAATCATAGGAAAATTAGTTTATTTTACTCCAGAATCATTTCATCTTGTTTTCCTTTCAATACCATTTTTAAAACAAATTTTACATTGTTTTTAACTAAGGGATGTCGACATCATGGGATACCCCATGTCGACATGGTGGCCGTTAAATTCAAAAGTTTCAATTTTCAAAAGAAGTGTCTATTCGTTTAAATCTCTTCACGAATGGTCATGACTGTTACTGGTCTATAAATAGCCTTCACAAACGAATTTTTTAACTAACTATTTTCTTATTTTCTTCACTCCTTCTTCTCCACAAAACCATATTCTAAAATTTTCATATTTTTAAGATCGTGCCGAAATTCTCAAGTGAATCAAATTAGAATCTCATTCTTGTTTGATTCTTTGCCCTCTCTCGAAGATCAAAGTGCTATACAGAGTTATAGGATCAATTTGTAATCAAAAGTTTATCGAGTCTCTCTATAAGGTGTGGTTGTGCCTGGAAATCAATTGGGTAATCTTGTGTCCCGTAAATCAAGAGAGTTTGCCCCGGACTCGAAGACAGGAGGGTATCTCAAGGCCTTTAGAAATTGAGGATTGTAATCTCGACATTGGTATAATAAAAATCTGTACGAGGTGTTTGCCTTGGTGTAGGACTAGATGTCGGGTAACTCTGAACCAGTATAAAATCCGGTGTGTTATTTCCTTTTACTGCTTTTTATTTACTTTCTACATCTGTGTTTGATTCTGTGATTGTTTTGTGATTAAGTTCTGCATTTGTTTATATCATAATTTTTAAATTAGTCCATATAAGTCTTAGAATCCATTAACACTATTCACCCCCCCTTTAGTATTAAATTAGCTTTAAGATCCTTAATCCGCACTCCCTTTCAATTGGTATCAGAGCATAGGTTTTTGTAGTTTTCATAATTTGAAACTTGAAAAGTTAAAAATGGCATTTTTAGGAAATTTTGTTAATACTAGTTTGAATTTATGCATTTCATCAAAGTATCACAAGTCTGCATATAGTTTTTATGAAAAATCAATTTATCTACCGAATTGGTTTGTTATGCAGGAATAGACATGTTACATGGCTTTTGAAGAATCAACAACCAATGGACAAACTGTGCAAATTGAGAAAGATAAATGGATACTTGATAGTGGATGTTCAAGGCATATGACTGGAAATCCCGAGATACTCAATGACATTATATATCAAGATGATGGATCAGTCAACTTTGGAGATAACTCAAAAGGTTATGTGATTGGCATCGGCAATGTCGGTAATTCTAAAACTCTTATTTCTGATGTTTTGCTAGTTAGGAATTTAAAACATAATTTGCTTAGTATAAGCCAACTATGTGATAAAGGATTTAAAATTAAATTTGGAAAAGATAAGTGTCACATCGAAGATAATAAGTCAAATATTATCTTTGAAGGAATTAGGAAGAAAAACATTTACATCCTTAGTATGAAAGTTTCAAATGATAACTTATGTCTTTTGGCTAATACAAGTGACCCTTGGATTTGGCATAAAAGATTTGGTCATTTAAATTTCAAACTGTTATCTAGGTTATCAAAACTTGACTTAGTTAGAGGTCTTCCCAAGTTAAACTTTAAAGTAGATAGTATATGTGATGCTTGCCAGTTAGGAAAACTTAAGAAAAGTTCATTTAAATTAAAAGATATGATTTCTACTTCTAAACCTTTAGAATTACTTCATTTAGATTTATTTGGTCCATCTCAAGTTCAATCAATTAATCACAATAAATATGTTTTTGTAATTGTAGATGATTATTCTAGATATACTTGGACAATTTTTCTTAAACTTAAAAGTGACGCTTCTGAATTATTTAAGAATTTTGCTAAAAGAATTCAAAATCAACTTTCTTTAAAAATAAAAACTATTCGTAGTGATCACGGTGGAGAATTTGAAAATGAAAATTTTGAGAATTTCTGCAATCAAAAAGGAATTACTCATAATTTCTCTTTTCCAAGAACTCCACAACAAAATGGAGTGGTAGAACGTAAGAATAGAACGATTCAAGAGTGTGCTAGAACAATACTTTCTGATAATAACTTACCTAAAAACTTTTAGGCTGAAGCAGTCGCTACAGCTTGTTATATATTAAATAGGATTTTAATTAGACCATTAACTAATAAAACACTATATGAATTACTTTACAATAAGAAACCCACAGTAGCTTATTTTAAAGTTTTTGGTAGTAAGTGTTTTATTCTTAATACAAAAGATAATTTAAATAAATTTGAACCTAAATCCGACAAAGGTATTTTATCGGATATTCTAATAGAAGTAAAGCATTTAGAGTTTATAATTTAAGAACTAACACTATTGAAGAAACAATGCATGTATCTTTTGATGAAAATTTTAAAGATACTGTACAAATAGAAGATGAAGAAGATTTTGTATCTTTAAATAATGAACCTAATGAAACTAATTGTGAAATCATTCAACCTAATAAAAGAATTAGGCTATTAAAAGATCATCCTGTAGAAAATATACTAGGAAATACTGAATCTATAGTTAAAGCAAGAAATCAACTAAATAGTATGAGTAATGTAGCTTTTATATCAACTATTGAACCTAAAAATCCAAAGGAAGCATCATCTGATGAGTCATGGATTCTTGCTATGCAAGAAGAATTGAATCAGTTCACCAGAAATGATGTTTGGGAACTTGTTCCTAGACCCGAGGATAAAAGTACAATTGGAACAAAATGGGTTTATAAAAATAAAATGAATGAACTTGGTGAGGTCGTGAGAAATAAAGCTCATTTAGTCGCGCAAGGTTATTGTCAAGAAGAAGGAATTGATTATGACGAAACCTTTGCACCCGTAGCAAGACTAGATGCTATCAGTATTCTACTTGCTTTCACAAACTACAATAATTTCAAGTTATATCAGATGGATGTTAAAAGTGCTTTTCTAAATGGTTTTGTAAAAGAAGATGTTTATGTTGAACAACCTCCACTTTTTGAAGATAATAAATTTCCAAATCATGTATGTAAAGAAAGCTTTATATGGTCTGAAACAAGCTCCTAGAGCCTGGTATGAAAGACTAAGATCTTATTTACTACAATCTGGTTTTGAAATTGGTAAAATAGATACAACTCTTTTTATTAAAAGAAACAAAAATGATATTCAATTAGTACAAATATATGTAGATGATATAATATTTGGGTCAACTAATAACATAATGAATAAAGAATTCTCAGATATAATGACTAAAGAATTTGAAATGAGTCATATGGGAGAACTAAGTTTCTTCTTAGGACTTCAAATCAAACAACTAGATAAAGGAATTTTCATTAGTCAAGAAAAATATGCTAAGGATTTAATTAATAAATTTGGATTGACCACTTCTAGTGGGAAACCAACTCCAATGACAACTAATGTAGCTTTAAGTAAAGAAGATAAATCAAAAGATGTTGATAAAAAATTATATAGGGGAATGATTGGTTCGCTGCTTTATATAACAGCAAGTCATCCTGACATCATGCATAGTGTCTGTCTCTGTGCAAGATACCAATCTCAACCTAAAGAAACTCACTTAAAAGCTGTTAAAAGAATTTTAAGATATGTAAAACATACTTTAGATTATGGTTTATTTTACCCTAAAAATGATGTATTTGATTTAATTTCATATTGTGATGCTGATTACGCTGGTTGTAAATCAGACCGAAAAAGTACAAGTGGAACTTGTCACATTCTAGGACATTCTCTGGTTTCCTGGTTTAGTAAGAAGCAAAACACTGTATCCTTGTCGACAACCGAAGCAGAATATATATTTGCTGCTTTGGCTTGTTCTCAAGTTATATATGCAACAAACTTTAAAAGATTTTCGATTAACTATAACTAAATCACCAATTTATTGTGATAATACTAGTGCAATAAACCTATCTAAAAATCCAATTCATCATGCTAGAACAAAACATATTGATATTAGACATCATTTTCTTAGAGATAATATAAGTAAAGAAGTCATAACTCTTGAATATATTAACACTGAAAAACAAATTGCTGATATATTAACCAAACCATTAAATGAACAAAACTTTACTAAATTTAGAAGAGAATTAGGTATATGTTCATTAACTGAAATATAAATTATAAATAATACAAGTATAGTTAATAATTAATATAAATAAAAATTTCTCAAAAATTGAACTGGGCATGTCGACATGACCCATCCCTCTATGTCGACATACAGGCCGAGATTTTCAAATTTAAATTTCCCTCTAAAATTAGTTATTTGGTTATACATTTATATATTTCGACTTTTACTCCTTTTCTCTGTTCTATTCTCTGTAATAAACTTCTAAAACAGTAAATTAATGGCTTTCTCTTCTAATAATGAACCTTCTTCACCCACTTCTCCTCATTCTGGTCCTTTTCACCATTCCACGCACGTACGAGTCATCAAATTACAAGAGAATATAAAAGATTTGCTTTAAATGATGATGGAAATTCAAGTGAGTCAACTGCGAATGGCTAGAGAACAAGATAGGCAAGGCAGAATCCTTAGAAATTTACAAAAATTCCTTATGGATAACCATGCCAATCCCATTGTCATCGAAGAATCGTCACAAGCCATGGATTCTGAAGAATAAGAGCCTCTAGAAGAACCGTAAGAGGATCAAGAAGAAGAACATCCTCTGCCGAATCCGGATGTTCATATGGATGAAGATGATGGCGTGATTTGCGTTGGAGAGGTCCCTTTTGACGCTAATGAGAACTTGGTCGAACAACGTGGAAAATTTTGTCTCCACTATCCAAACTGTTCGGTCCATAAATCACCAATAGTTAAGGGTCCTCGTTAGCGTTTTTCGTTTTTGTTTTTCTCTTTCTTGATTATATATTGGTTTGTTAATTTGTATATAAATGTTATCTTAATAAAACTAATGTTCTTCTAAAAAACATCTTTAGTGTATAAATAATCTTGAAGTCCATTTAATTTAGGATGCTATATTTTATATCACTCTTACATAGTTATTATTCTTTTGTCATATGTTTGTTTATCTCATTTTCTATTAAGTTCAATGTTTATAGGTTATTTTTGTTGATGACAAAGGGGGAGAATTTATATAAAATAGTAGGCTTGGAGTAAGGGGGAGTTGTTGGTGTAAGGGGGAGTTATGATACGATCGAAGTGGTAAGTATATTTTATAAGGTTGTCATCATCAAAAAGGGGGAGATTGTTAGGAACTAGAGATAGTGGTTTTGATGACAACAACTTTTGTAACTTATTTTATTATAACTTATATACTGACACATATGTCTAGATATATATATGAATGTTATTATACATGATATATATAAGGCGGGTACGGATTATTGAAGACTGTATAGTATAAAGATAAAGAATGAAGAAATCAAGTTTGAAGACTCATGAGTATCAAGATCAAGATTTCAAGATAAGTGTCTAGTTTTGTTAAAACTTCATAATAGCATGGAAATCTTCATTCTAAATTTCATTTGGGATGGAACCCATTTCTACCTTCTTAGTGGCTTACAAACCCACGACAAGTAGCTTACAAACCTACGACAAGTGGCTTACAAACCCACGAACATCCTGGTTTTGTACAAGTTCTCGAGTCCTGATGTGAAAAATTCTGCAGGAAGAAGCTTGCAAAACTACTTCAAAATGGTTTTTCAAAATGATTTTCAAAACTGTTTTTCAAAATGTTTTAGCCTTAAAAATTATCTTTTCAAATGATTTTCAAAAAGATGTTTTAGCCTTAAAATATTCTTTGTTTTTGTTTTAAATAAACTCTTGTTTTAAACTTCTTCTTTTTTAAACTATCTTCTGATTTTTAAAAATTCTTTTATAATATATATATACTTGAGATTTAAAATCAAATTTATATATACATTCTAAAAATATTTTTTTTACTCTTCTTTATTTTAAATCATAGGAAAATTAGTTTATTTTACTCCAGAATCATTTCATCTTGTTTTCCTTTCAATACCATTTTCAAAACAAATTTTACATTGTTTTTAACTAAGGGATGTCGACATCATGGGATACCCCATGTCGACATGGTGGCCGTTAAATTCAAAGGTTTCAATTTTCAAAAGAAGTGTCTATTCGTTTAAATCTCTTCACGAATGGTTATGACCGTTACTGGTCTATAAATAGCCTTCACAAACAAATTTTTTAACTAACTATTTTCCTATTTTCTTCACTCCTTCTTCTCCACAAAACCATATTCTAAAATTTTCATATTTTTAAGATCGTGCTGAAATTCTCAAGTGAATCAAATTAGAATCTCATTCTTGTTTGATTCTCTTCCCTCTCCCGAAGATCAAAGTGCTATTCAGAGTTATAGGATCAATTTGTAATCAAAAGTTTATCGAGTCTCTTTATAAGGTGTGGTTGTGCCTGGAAATCAATTGGGTGATCTTGTGTCTAGTAAATCAAGAGAGTTTGCCCCAGACTCGAAGACAGGAGGGTACCTCAAGGCCTTTAGAAATTGAGGATTGTAATCTCGACATTGGTATAATAAAAATCTGTACGAGGTGTTTGCCTTGGTGCAGGACTGGACGTAGGGTAACTCTAAACCAGTATAAAGTCCGGTGTGTTATTTCCTTTTACTGCTTTTTATTTACTTTCTACATCTATGTTTGATTCTGTGATTGTTCTGTGATTAAGTTCTGCATTTGTTTATATCATAATTTTTAATTAGTCCATATAAGTCTTAGAATCCATTAAACACTATTCACCCCCCTCTAGTGTTAAATTAGCCTTAAGATCCTTAATCCGCACACCCTTTCACTTTGTTATGTAGCTTAGGAAATTATCTATATCCTTGGACGATTGAGAAAGTTGTTAACCTAAGAAAAATTCTAAATCTTGTTTGTTGGTCATTTAACATTTTAAATGACATTAAGTTCTCATTTATTCCCTTATGCAATTTGATTTAATTGATAGTGTGACTTTATAGACTACGGTTTATAATTTTGTTGGTTATTTAAGACTTAAATCCTGGTGCTTTTGAAAAAGTGATTTCGAAAGAATTTGTGAAAGAAATAATAATAAAATTATTTTGAAAACTTTGGTGATGTATTATTATTTCATGGTATTTGAAAGGAGTTTTTATGAAGTGGTTTTCCAAATATTTTGGTTATGATGAAAGTTGGGCGATTGGAGGTTTTCTGATTTGAAAGACTCGCCAAATATATTTGTTTGCTCTGGTTGTTATTTTTGGAGGGACCAGAATACCACTAGATGCTCTATATTGTTTTGCTTTTAGAGTTATACCATGCTTTAGTAGGAGGAGCCCCCTCCTTGCCATAATTGATTTTGGTTTCGCTTTATTTCTCTTCGGAGGAATTTGAAAGAAAAAATGAGTATAAAGACCTGGCCATTTAGTTCTAAATTTATCTTTTAAAAGGATTTGATGCGTAATATTTTATTACAGAGTATTCTATGTACTTTTGTTGCATATGGTTGTTATCTTGTTTATGTTGCTATTGCTTATGATAGAAATAGCTTGTGTATTTCTCTTTTGTCGGCATGGTTCTCTTTTGGGTTATGTAAATACAAGATATGTACAAGGATGCAAGAGATTACTATTTGATTTCTTATGCACCAGCATTCACATCGAGATAGTAAGTTGCTTGTCAAAAAAATCAAACACAAAAGAGGTACGTAGTAGATTTAGATATTGGCATTTTGATTTATTGATGATCTTATGCCCCAAATATGGAAGACCACTTGGCTTTTGTTTCTTTTGATTGGTTTGGACCACTTGTGGCGAGCTGTAGTTTTTCCGGATAAGCCGTGCAAAGAAGGTGCTATCGAAATTTTCCGCAATATACAGAACTTTTAGAGTTTAATAACTCATTTTAATTAATTGTTTTTAAACCTGAAGGGTTTGGAGACATTTTCTTCCTTTAGGAATTTCAGGGACGAAATTCTTTTAAGGGAGGATAATTAACATCCTGGAATTTTATCATTTTGATTTTGAATATTTAATTAATTTTAAATATTTAAATAATTGGTTTATAAAGTTTAATAACTTATATTCAAATATAGTGATTATTTAAATATTTTAATTGTGAATTAAATATTAATTAAATGGATTTAACAGCCTTATTTAACTTCTTTTAATTAATAAATAATAACGGTGAACTCATTTTGTAAATTTATTTACATTAATAATTAGTTCGAATAAATAATAAGAAAATCAGTTGTTAATAAAATGACTTGATTTTAGTGACATATTTTTAAATGAATTTATTGGATTTTTTCATAATTTTTAAATTGAAAAATATTTAAATTTCCGTTTGACGTATTTTACGACAAACGATGGTATTTTTGAAATTTCACATAATAAAATAGTCTATGTATTTTATTATCGACTTATGATCATGTCGTATTTTGGTGCGCAATCGTATTTTTGTTTCAGTCGTTCGTGGTTCGTTCGCAGATGGAATATTGTATAGCGGAAACCGCGAAACCTTCTTTGAAAAACCTTTTTAAATTAAATCAAATTCATAATTTTGAACTTGAATATTTGATTGATATGATGTTAGCTTGAAAATTTTGGTTAACTTGAAATTGTTGGCTAGCTTGGATTGAAAGCAAAGTAGATTGTTTGTTTAAAAACTAAAATCAAAGTCAACCCTTAGCCTCTTTCTTATTTTTCATCTTTTCCTTCCTCTCTATTCGTTAATCATTCATAGTAAAACAAAAATATCGCATCCAACTTCGAAAATTAAAATCAAACGATTTACTCCACTAATAGTCATAAAGTTAGATACTTTGGCTTCGTATAAGTATGAGATTCAATTCTATATGCTCGAATTTGGATGCGTTCGTGATTTGTGGTGATCGACCATGAACAACAAAACTAGGATTGGCGATTCTGGGGGCTAGAGGCGTCGATAGGTCGTGGGGATGGTGGCATTGATTTTCTCATCGTATGGAGTAGCAGTGGCCAGAGTTTTGGAGGTTGCGGTCCATTAGGGTGAGATGCGACAGGTTTGGGTGGAAAGTCTTGGCGTCAGGTCAGATTTCGAAGGGAGGTGTCGAGTTGGGTGAAGTGGTGATGGTCAAGACTAGTACGCAAAGAAAAAGTTGATGGCGAAGTCCATTTGGGGTTTCGTCAAAGGAAGGCCGAGATAGGACGTGCATGTACAAAGGATTATGCAATGTAACATGTTCAAGAGAATAGACACTAGAAATAGGGAAGATAGATTATAAGGGTATTAGTTTATTAATTAAGTAATTAGTTAAATTTAATTATTTAATTAAATCGATATCTTATAAAAATTAATATCTTGCTCATAAGGGGTCGAATTTGGACGTGGTCAGTTGCATTGAACTCGTATCGACGTTATCTTCATATAGGAGTTGGATTCATTGAATTAGGAGCTAGTGAAATTTCAAGCTAAAATCGAACGTCGTTTGATTTTATATCGAACCAGAACGCGAAAGCTTCAGTTGGAATTTTGGTGAGTTTACCCACCTCTAAATAAACTATATGATATTTGTGTTGCTATAAATTATTGTTGAATGCTTGTATGATAGTTTATAGTTTTTAATGAAGTATAAATTAATGATAAAATTATACCGATTTAACTTAATTATTTTTAACGTAGTTAAATTAGTTAATACTTCATTGTGATATCTATTTGGCAGAATAAAACCCCGTTCTGCTATAATTAAATTGAATAGATTATTTGGATATCTATCGAGCAGAATAAATCACCGTTCTATGCTTGCAAAGTAAAAAGATTATTATTATTTGATTATTTGTTTGGATTTGAATTCCCGCTTGATAGCGGATGTCATAAATAACCATTTTGTTGCAAGGGACAAAAAGAAGAAGCTGGAGTGTTTTCGTAGAGAATAGGTCGCTACGGAACACTTTGAAAATACACATATATGTGTGTAATATATAGGGGACTTTTGTAAAGAGACCCTAAGGGGTTTCTTGTCATTTTTAATTTACTATTATATGCATCTTACTTACATTCTTATATCGCCTATATTTATGTTTGGTTGAAATATTTATGACATACTATTTGGATTGTGTAAGTGTTGTTATAGCGATTTTTGCTATACCGTCACTTATGAAATATCATCTCCTTAAAACTCTTGTGTGTGTTGAACTTGTGCCTGTACTTTTACTAAATAAATGTTTGGTCACGTTTTTGCACATTGAAAGTTGTTTAAACCACATTTTCAAATATTTTGAGAATTTTGAAAATAAAGGGTTTTGATTAAAAATTTATAAAATAAATTATAAATTTGGTTTATTATCTTCCAGGATAATTAATATTGTTTTAAATTTATAAACAATTATAAATTTGATTAATTACCTTTCGGGACAGTTTACGTTGTTTTAAATTTATAAAAGATTATAAATTTGATTTATTATCCTAAGGATAATTAATGTTGTTTAAAATATATAAAAATATTATAACTTGATTTATGGTTTTTTAGGATAATTAATGTGGTTCTAAAATCTATAAAAGAATTATATCAGTTATCTTTTTGGATGATTAACATTGTTTAAAATTAATAAAAGTATTTCAATTTATTTATTACTTTCCAGGATAATAGATGTTGTTTTAAAAGATATAAATGGTAGTTTATAAATGGGAAAATCTTTAAAAAGGAATATTTAAAAACAAAGATAAGTGTAAATTGTTTTGGGGTTTATAATAAACAATGTTTTCGATGACATTCGTTTTTGACCCTCCTTTTTAATACACTTAGAAATATAAATTTCCCCTTTAAAAGAATATTTTTAAAGAGTGTTTTAAAGTGTTTTACAACTATTTATGATGTGAAAATCAAGCACAAATAAGAATCAAATGTTTTAAAAGCTTGATTCATTTATTGGTGACAAGTGTATGCGATCTTATTTCCATATACAATCATTCGTTTACTTTCGATAGTTGATTTCTTAACTATTGATTTTGATATCATTCTTTGTGCTTTGTCAATCTAAGATGATTTGTCACTCATTTAGAACATTGGCATCCAACACCGTGGATAACTAAAATCAAAGAGCGAGTGGGAGCCAAGCCATGTGGGTCGCACCCATTAGGATATATTCACATTTATCTAGAAAGTTCTTGGTAGCATGCATGCGTTGATGTGAGTATATTCAGATGCTCGTGTGAGATGGGGTCCAGCTTGGTAGTTCCCGCGAGTGATGCGTGTTTGGCATGGGCTCTCAAGTATATTTCATGTAGAGGTATACTTTTGGGGTAAGGGGCGCACCTTTCTAGTCATGTCGGATAAATTCATTCTCCTTGTTTTGATTCGAACCTTGAAATTAATCTTTACTTCTTTTATGTTTTGTCAATCAAGACGATTTGTTGCTCATTTCGATCGTCAATATCCTTTGTCGGAAATGACTAAAACCAAAGAGCGAGTGGACGTCAAGCTATGTGCGGTTACTCCCATTAGGGTATCTTCACATCTACTCTAGATTGGATTCAGTTGTATGTGTGCAGAGATGTGAAATACTCAAATACTCTATAAGGTTGGCGGGGTCCGACTTGTACATTTTCCGAGAGCCATCATAGTTCTCAAGTATATTTTTAGAGGTATACTTTCGATAAGGGGGGCGAACCCTCCTAGTTATTGTTGGAAAATTTCCCTTTTCTTATTTGATTCAAATCTTTGAATTGATTCCTTAATTGCATCGACAAGTGTGTGGAGCTCTTCTCGATGTTTAATTATTTGTATCCACTATTTAAGTTTAAATTTTGATCTTGTTTATACCAATTCTTATAGGTTGGGTTTTGTTCTAATTGTTTCCATTCTTTCATCTATGGATGTCGTTCTTGTAAGGTAAAAACCTGTTCTGCATTTAGCGGCATGACCTCACAGAATTATTATATGTTCATCATGTTACTTGAGTTTTCTCACGCTGTTTTTCCAGACTGATCCGGGTGTTATTTTATTATAATGCTCGGGTCAGACCGAATATTTTTGCAAGTTGTCGTTAGTGGGATATGGAGTTCGTGGAGTAGAGCTGGATGTTCACCTGCCATAATATTTTTATTTTTCGCTGTATTATTATATGTACCTATTGGCAATTGTAAATTTGTAACGTTAGAAATTTAAAACTGTCCAGCTGATGAGGTTTGTTTAATTCTGATATACCATGTATTTTAGAATGACAGTTTATTCTGTCATTATTATATTATATGTTGTCATTTCCGCTGTGAGATTCTATTTTCCCTATTTGTTCCTTTTATTTTACCCTAACAATCTGCCTTTCTAGCAATTGGATGTTCGGCATTGGAATACCATGGATGTATTTGATGTCGACCTTCAATGGTCGAAAAGGAGGGTCGTTATAAGTATCTTTTTGAGAATTTTTATGATTTGGATAAAAATCATTGCATTTGCGGGCATTTTCTAGCACATTGGTTGTTATTGGAACCCATACCTTCTTTGTGTAGCATTGCTCATTTGTATGATCGAAGAATCTACATTTATTACACGTTGGTGGAAACCATTCATATTCTACTTTCTATTGAATTACTTCTCCATTTTATAGTTGTATATTGATTTCTTTTGGAAGTTCTAATCTATAGTTACTTCTACAAGAATACAAGCATAACTTAATCTCGTTTTCATTGAAGTAGCTGCATCTGTTTTCAAGGTTTACGCATGATACTGGCCATTAGGTAAATTCCACTTGAATCCAAATTTTGAGAATATCACTTGGTAATCTAATCTATGCGGGTAAAGATGTTAACATATCTCTGTCAAATTCAATTGATAGTGACCACTTTCTAATAATGATGATTCTACCATAGAAAAACATGGACTCTTTTTGATATATGTGTCTCTATGTATGTATGTGTGTGTGTGTATGATTTTATATCAATATGTATCTATATGAAATATCATATATATACACATAATCATTGCTATAAACCACAATGGCCATATACATACATAAAGGTATACATAAATACACACACACATATATATGCATGCATGCATGTATGTGTGTGTGTATAGACATACACATATGTATGGATGTATCATTTATTTATATATATTAGTGCAATCCACATGTTTGTATACATGCGTGTCATTTATTTATAGATATTAGTGTAACCTACATATATGTATACATCTCTTAAATTATTAGAACGTGTGATGTTTTACCACAAACAAAATCGCTTATAACATTATCAACCAATTAAATATTTTTACTAATAAAATGGAAATTGAATTTATTATTCATCTAAAATATAAGTAAATATTAAATATTCATCCCAATATAAGAAAAATATTTAATACGATTTGATACTAAACTGAAATATTATTCATAATAACATAAGTAATAATCTTGTGCAAAGTTATAACGAAGGATTTTTTGAAGTTTGCTCTTATTACCTACTGCTTAGCACACATGATTCAACAACGTCATTTGATTTCCCCTCAAAAAGTGTTCTACCATTAAACGTTTCTGTTATGGAGATTACAAAAATAAGGAGGAAGGGGAGACATAAGCCAAATGAGGAGATGCCAACTAGTTACTTTAATCAACTATAACCAACCTTCTAGCCTTTTCTAACCCAAGACAACCAAATCTAAAGTCTGTTCTCATGTTGCTCATACAAAAATATATGTATGCGGTTGGATTTTAAATGTCATATGTATAAACTTATGTGATTCATTTGCACATGTAAAATAGCAATTATGCAACTAGCACTGATTAAAGCATGCACACAAGAAGATATATTTGCTTCAATTATATTTTGTCTTGGGGTCATTTTAGTCGTGATGTGATCACTATGGTCTGCATGAGTCATTTGTATGAGTATTTTTTTGAGAATTTTTATGAATTGGATTTAGATCATTACGTTTGCGGGCATTTTCTGGCACATTAGTTATTTTTGGAACCTATACCTTCTTTGTGTAGCATTGCTCATTTGTATGATCGAAGCATCTGCATGTCAACAATATTGAAATTGATACCCAAATAAGAAAAAGGAGTCGGGAGAAGGAAGAAGCCCTAAGAATCCAAGCTAGGTGTTGCCGAAATCAATTTTTGGATCGGTGTTGAGATTTGAGGAAGAAGAAGTCTCGTTCGGTTATTGGAGAGAAGAAACTTTGGAGCGGCATTTGAGCTATGCCGAACGACAAATCTCGTCTGGTGATTATGGAGCGGCGTTAGTTTTTGCCGAACGAAGTCTTCTTTGCCAAATGAAATGTTGACGAGGTTAGAGGAAAAAGTCGCGGTGCCTGGAAGGATTTGGAGTGGTGATTTGCCGAACAAATTATTTCGTTCGGTGATTTGCCGAACGAGATATTTCGTTCGGTGTTTTGTCGAACGAAATTCTTCATTCGTATTTTGATGCCGGTCCAAATTTTTCGCTTGGTGTTTTGCCGAACCAAACAAGATGCATGTCGGACCAAACCCCAGGGCTGCTATATAGCAGCTACCCCTCCTCATTTCTTCACTCTATAAATAGTGGAGCTTCTGGACAACAATGACAGCCATCCTAGAGAGCTGAAACTCTGCATAATTTTGACTGTATTGTTAATTCTTCTTATGTATAGCCTCAAACAGTGAATCAATCTTGTAACTCTAATCTTTCAATGATTAATAAAATCTCCTCTCCCCAAGTGGACGTACACTGCCTCGTGGTAGTGGAACCACTATAAATACTGGTGTTATTTATTTTTCTGCATTGCATAGATCTGTGACTGTCTGTTCTGGTGTTTACCTCTATTCGTATCGTCTCACTACAATCACGATCCAGTTGTTTTCCGCTGCGTTGGGTTTTTTATTCCCTTAGACCGATCATCTGAAGGGATTTTCCCCAACAGTCTGGTATCAGAGCTGCAAGGTTGATTGAGGAGTGTTAGACGTTGTGGCAGGAAATGAAGCGACTCCAGTTATTACAAGACTCTATACTAGAGGGATGTGTATCGCGTCAGGATCCCAGTTGGCAATTGAGAAATGGAATGGGGATAAAGACTTCGAGAAGTGGCAATGGAGGATGAAGGCTGTTCTAATGAGGAATGAAGTCCATCCAGCAGTGTTTGCCCCTGAGAAGTTGACGGCTGACATATCAGTCGCGGAAAGGAAGGAGATGGAGAAATGTGCATTTACTACTTTACAACTAGCTATGGGAGAGAATGTCATCTCAGAGATTAGCAGTGAGACCACTGCTAGGGGCATTTGGACCAAGTTGGAAAATCTCTACTTGAAGAAATCTCTGACTAACCGTTTGATATTACTGAAGACATTTTTCACCATGCGGATGAGAGAGGGTATTTCAGTGAAGGAACATCTTAATTTCTTTGATGATCTCGTGATGAGGATGAAGATTGTTGACTTGAAGATGGATGAGGAGCAAATGACAATTATTCTTTTGTGTTCTCTTCCGGAGCGATACACAGGTTTCGCTAACAGCATTATCTTTGTTAGAGACACATTGGCAGTGGAAGATGTGAAGTCAGACCTTCTATCTGAGGGCTTGAGAGATCAGATGAAGGAGATAAGTGAAGGAAGTAGAGGTGGAAGTAGTAGTCATGGCCTGTTTGTTGAAGGAGGAATAGAAGATAAGAAGAATTAACATTCTAAAGGGCGTTCCAAGTACAGGAAGCCCAGTAATGGAAGGAGAGGAAAGTCTAAGGACGGGAAGTGTTTTATCTGCAAGAAACTTGGTCATTGTAAAAAGGATTGTCCAGATTTGAAGAAGAAGGAAGAAGATGGATCTTCATCATTTGCGGTGGAGAAGTCTGTATCTGACGATGTGTTGTCTGCAGTAGTGTCGGATGTCTCAGACCATTGGGTGCTGGACTCGAAGGTGTCTTTCCATATGACGCCTGATAAGGATTACTTCAGTTATTTCGTTGGATGAGAGAGAAGCTCTATTCTTATGGGTAATGATGCTAGCTGTAGAGCAATGGGTGAAGGTACAGTGAGAATCAGGATGTTTGATGGAGTGATACGCACTTTGACAAGTGTCCGGTATGTTCCAAGTCTTCGGAAGTCATTAATTTCTTTAGGACAATTGGCATCTTTGGGATGCAAGGTAACTATCGAGAAGGATAGTCTGAAGGTTTCGAGAGGTGCACTAGTTCTTATGAAAGGAGATGTGTTATGAAATCTGTATTTGCTAAAGGAACCACGGTTCTTGGAGAGTCATGTGTAGGAGTAGATAGTTCTCGTGCTTTGGATGCCACAAGGCTTTGTGCAATGACCCTAATTCTTAACCAAAATTTTTTTTTTTTATCATACTTAGCTAAGACTACCTAGGGTCATCCTTCCCTATTCTCATATTATCCAGGATCTTTCACAATATAAAAATATTGTTTTAAATCTAAATCATTCCTAACATACATATATGAAGATATCTATGTTATATTCTACTAGAATCAGAGCATGATAATATGTAAGTAGAAATCCTTTTAAATCTATTAAAATGTGATAATTCCCTGATAAAAGATTAATTATTGTATCCTGATTTTTGACCATAGAATCCACTGGAAACATGTACTTTAGTCTGTTATTCTAATTAAGAAATGATCAAGTAATAATCAGGTGGAAGAAAGCTTTTAATATGGATGATTGTGTTAAAGTCTGTATAGTATCAAACTCAGGCTAAAAGAAAGTGGATCATAAGTGAACACAAGCAACATCTAGGCGTAATGGAAACGCGCCTAACTTACACATGAGAGGTCACGAGTTCGAGTGCTATGCTGGTCGGTTCAAACCCAATTTTTGTTTTTCTTTTTATTTTTCTCCTGTATGGTTTAAAATCTGATATCTACCTATATCTACACATATATACTTAATTTTTGCATATAATCTAACATACAAAACAATATTTCTTGCTTTATTATTTTTGAAACCCATTCCTACAACTGTTCTAGGAATTTATGTTTATATTTTTGTCCAAATATCAACATGTACACAGATATACATGTACATGTCAATGTCTTTGCTCATTTTCCAGAAAACTGGGTTCAAATGGTTCCTTGCTTCATTGATTTGAAGTGAACATTTGGCCTGACCTATGGTCTAACCATGTGGTTAATCTGACCATTCTTTTATTTGCATTTTACAAACCAGAATCTACCCAAAACATTGATACTCCTTCTTTTCAAAAGCATGTTTATATATGTATGAATCAGACACCTTGTGATCAGATTTATATCATCCTTCCTAACCATAATTCTCTTTTAAAAATGCATATTCAGGGTATATACACTTTTACTTGCATTTGGACATATATCAATATCATGACTTGAAAATATAACAGTTATAATTCTTTCTGGATTTTCCCAATATAATTTCCTATATATCTATCTTTTGAAAGGACTTAGGATGAACTAAAATCATCATAAAATGATTATGCTTATAAAATCCAGGTTTTTCCTCTAAATCAAAAACAACTTTAGCAAATAGATTTTCAAATCAGTTTAACATCAATATCCTTAATACATACCAAACCAGAAATAACCAGAAACAACATAACACGTATTTCTTACAAGTTCTTCCTTCTTAATACATTTAGATAGCCATATCAATCAGGAAATACATGCATGAATTAACACATTCTAGCTCTTATTTCTAATTATCTTAGCATTCTCTATTCCATATCTTTTTAATCTTGCTTACTTAGCTCCATCACAACCTGCAAAAGCATTAGCGGCTGCCCCATTATGAATGAGACACCCCCATGTGCCATGAGCAATAAGGGTCAGATCTATGATCTGGTGTGAGCATTTCTAACATATCCATGATATTAAGCTAAGGATACAGCATAAATGTACCTTGCATAACTTGACAGGTATTATCATGAATGATTAATGTATAAATTGATCAGGTATTCCCATATACATACACAAGAGCAAACATATGCATTAAAACAATTTTTATCTGGAACTACTAAGGTTCCTCATACCAACCCTAATCCCGGAAAGACCCATGTTTCCTATATCATCATTTAAGGTTGCCTTTTCTTCTTATAAATTCCTGGCCTCATCTGCTATAAGGAATCAAAGGGACACATTGCCATGAACTAATTAACATCATGGCACAAAGATCTCAGGACTTAAACAAGCCATGTGTCAACTTGTCTACTTCAAATAGGACAAGCATTCCAGCAGCCTTCTTGGCACAAAATCCTTAGTTATATTACTAAGTGTATTCATGTTCATTTTATCAATGATAGCTAGGTGTACAGACCACTTATATACATGAAACATACTAGTTACCTTGCAGACATAATATTGCAAGCAAGTTAAAGGTTACTTTCTAGAGGTATAACACCCAGTCATTCCATCTCACATTATTTAGCATATAAACACCCTATTCAAACATATACCAGAATGTTTGCAACTGAGAATAAATGCATGGCTCTATTGGGTTTATTTTGATTTTGCAAGCAACTATGTTTAGCCAGATTTTTAATCTTGTTTAAACATAATTTTTAGGCTTGTAAATTTTCTGTTTGGTTTAGGGCTCAGCACTTATAGAGAAAGACTCCATTGCACCCTTAACCAATTATTTCAAGCCTCAGCACTATACCATTGTATATGCAGCTCATAGTTTTTTTTTCTTCATTCTTTGTCTTAAGCCATGATTCAGACTAGTTACAAATACTCTCTTACATGTTCTTTAAGGTTTTGGTATAACATACAGGGATGAAAATAGAACAACAAAGTTATACATCCATCATAGCAGATCATATCTCATCAAGCATTCATGAAACCATCAGTAGTCAACATGGTTTGTAAATCAAAACATGCAAAATATAGCATATAAAAGCTTGGCTGCCTAATCTCAGGTCTTAATGCCATGTATACGAGTGAGGATACTCACCTAAATGCTTACACAAGCTTAATCCAGAAAACCCCTCAAATCTTTAGCCTTTTCTTCCTCTTCTTCCTTAGGTTAATTAATTCAGTGAGAGAATAGTTTTCTGGTTAGGCTCTTGATTTATATAAGGGTTCTACCTAGGGTTTTGGGTGATGCAAAATCCCTATTTTAGCCCAAACCAGAATCATGCATTTGGCATTGCATATTCTCTCCCTCCTAACCCTTAATGTCCCGGCCAATATTTTAAAACAAGGCTAAGTTGTCCCCATTTTCTTTTCTTTTCAGAAAGTGATTACTTTAAGTATTTTTATTATACTTACCTCAAACATGATAATGGTGTGACTTTCTATTTTCTGCCTTTATACATTTGCTTTCTTGCACTTTGGTTCTTACTATTTTAGTGCTTCTTTTACTTATTTTTCCTTTATTAATTTTCTGCTCAAATAATATCTGTATATATACATTTATACAACTATGGGTGTTAGTTTAACTTTAACCTTCTTTTATTTGCAGAAAACATGTGCATTCTTATATGCATTTCTACACTCCTATTATTCAAATAAAATTTCACTTATTCATTATAAATCAATGTTCTCTTCTGTCTTAATTTCCAGACAAGTCATACATATGCATATATATATAGATATATATATATATATACATATCCTCAGGAATTTTAATATTCATGTCTAGGCCTATATTTCCTTTATTTAAAACATTTTATCTAAATGTTTTCCTTCTTTGTTTTATTATTCAGGAATTCTGGATTTTCTCTTAGTGCCATAACTAGTGTGCACATGCACACATGCACACAACCTTGCACCACTGAAAATCCCACCTATATAATAATTCTGATTTTTCCCCCAGAATTTTAATCATTTATTTAAAAGGATTTTCCTCAAAATCTTGGGGTATTACAATCACCCCTTCTTTTAGGAATTGTGTCCTCACAATTTGCAACATAATCTTTGAGTACTTCTAATTTCTTAGGGAAAAATTATTCAGCATATGCATGAGCAAATCAATTAGTCACTGTCTATCATACATATTAAACTTTCTTAGTAATCTAAGAATTTACCTTTTAAATTTGCAAAGAGCCTAGGGTAATCCATCCTGATTTTATCCTCTAGCTCCCAAGTACAATCAGTAGGATCTATACTTCATTGAATCTTTACAAGCTTCAATGTCTTGTTTCTTAATTTCTTTTCTTCCCTTGCCACAATTCCCACTGGCTCTTTCTCATAGATTAGATCTGGATTAATCTGAACTTCAGTAGGCTTTTCTAAGATTTCCTCCTTGTCATGTACCCATCTCCTTAGTTGTGACACATGAAACACATTGTGCATTGCACTCATCTCCTCTGGAAGCTCCAGCTTATAGGCTAGTGAGCCTATCCTCTCCAAAATCTTGTATGGTCCAACATATCTGGGTCTGAGTTTCCCTTGCTTGCCAAATCTCAAGACTTTCTTCATTGGTGAAACCTTAATGAAGACATAATCACCTACTTTGAATTCCACCGACTTCCTCTTTGCATCAGCATATTTCTTTTGCCTATCTTGAGCTGCTGCCATCCTCTTTCTCACCAGTCCTATTTTCCCTGTGATGTCCTTGACATATTCTGGCCCTAGGATAGCTTTCTCTCCTGCCTCAGCCCAACACATAGGTGATAGACATGGCTTTCCATATAGGGCTTCAAAGGGTGCCATTCCAATTGTGCTTTGGTGGCTATTATTGTATGTGAACTCAGCCAAATGGAGATGGTCCTCCCAATTTCCTCCAAAGTCTAACACACATGCTCTAAGCAAATCCTCTAAAATCTTGTTTACCACTTCTGTTTGCCCATCTGATTGGGGGCGATAAGCAGTGCTTAGGCACAATTCACTCCTCATAGCTTCTTGGAAGCTCTTCCAGAATCTTGAAGTGAAGATTGTATCCCTATCACTCACTATAGTTTTAGGAACACCATGCAACTTTACCACTTCTCTCATAAAAGTTTGGGCTAGCCTAGGTGCATTTCTGTCTGCTTTTACTGGTATGAAGTGGGCTACTTTAGTCAGCCTATCTACAATTACCCAAATACTTGTATTTCCCCTCTTGGATCTAGGAAGACCATCTATAAAATCCATAGATATGTTTTCCCACTTCCACTGTGGTATGCTAAGTGGCTGCAACAACCCTGAAGGTCTTTGGGTCTCAGCTTTTATTTGTTGACAAACCATGCACTTAGCAACATGTCTTGCTACATTAGACTTCATTCCCTTCCACCAATAGTCCCTTTTTAAGTTTTGGTACATCTTGGTGCTGCCTGGATGTATGGAATATTTGCTCCTATGGTACTCATTAAGGATTTCTTCTTTCAATTCTATGATGTTTGGGACACATATCCTACCCTTGTACCTTAGGTATCCTTTTCCATCAATGTGATAATCCTTCACTTCCTCCTTCTTTAATAGGAGAGACCTTTTTTCTGCTAAGTCTTGATCTTCTTCTTGCATCTTTGCCACCTTCAAGACCAAATTTGATTGTAAAGTAATTAAACTTAACCTTCCTTTACTCCTTTCTTCCTCAACTATCTCCATACTTATCCCACTGCTCTCATCTATTTCCAAATCAGTGAGCATGGTCAAGTCTCTAAACTCCTCCATCATCAACATGGCCACTTTTGCATGCTGCCTACTCAATGCATCTGCCACTTTATTAGCCTTGCCTGGTGTATAAAGTATATCTAAGTCATAAGCAGCAAGAAATTCAACCCATCTGTGTTGTCTCATATTCAAATCTTTCTGTGAAAAGAGATACTTTAAGGCCTTGTGATCAGTGTATAAAATGAACTTTGCACCTAATAAGTAATGCCTCCAGAGCTTCAAGGCATATACTACTGCTGCCAACTCAAGATCATGAGTTGCATATCTAGTTTCATGGGGTTTTAGTTGTCTAGATGCATAGGCTATGACCTGATCTTGCTGCATCAACACAGCCCCTAGCCCTGACCCACATGCATCTGTATATACAACTAATCCCTCATTGCCTTCTGGTACTCTCAACACTGGTGATTTTACCAAAGCCTCCTTGATCTGGGTGAAAGCTTGTTCACACTTATCAGTCCATATAAACTTTTGGTTCTTCCTAGTCAGGTTAGTGAGTGGCATTGCTATTTTAGAAAATCCTTGTATAAACCTCCTATAGTATCCTGCCATCCCCATGAATGACCTAACTTCACTAACATTGTTAGGCTTCTTCCATGCTTGGATTGCTACTATCTTATTGGGGTTTACAGAAATCCCTCTAGCAGAGACAACATGTCCAAGAAAATGTACTTCCTCTTGCCAGAACACACACTTAGAGAACTTTGCTTTCAAATCTTTTTCTCTTAATCTAGATAAGACCAAATGTAAGTGGTTCTCATGTTCCTCTATTGTTTTAGAATAGATTAGAATGTCATCTATAAAAATCAGAACAAACTTGTCTAAGTAATCTCTGAATATCCTATTCATTAGGTCTACAAAGTAAGAAGGGGCATTTGTTAGCCCAAATGGCATAACCAGAAACTCATACAAACCATATCTTGTGTTAAATGCTGTATATTTAACACTTGAATCCTCAACCTTCATCTGATGAAACCCAGATGCCAAGTCTAGCCTAGAAAACACTTTAGCTCCACTGAGTTGATCAAAGAGATCATCTATCCTGGGTAATGGGTATTTGTTTTTGATGGTTACTTTGTTTAATTCTCTATAATCTATACACATTCTTAAGGTACCATCATGCTTTTTAACAAATACTACAGGAGCACCCTAGCATGAATTACTTGGCCTTATAAACCCCTTGGCTTCTAATTCTTCCAGCTGGTTCTTTAGCTCCTTTAATTCACTTGGCCCCATCCTTGTAGGCTTTTTGATAATTGGGCTAGCCCCAGGCATAAGGTTAACCTGGAATTCAACAGGTCTATGGTGTGAGACACCTTTTACTTCCCCAAATACATCCAAGTATTCTTTAACTATGGGGATTTCATTAATAGCTATTTCCTTGGGATTATTTTCTAATTCAATTAAATGATTTAGCCTGTTTTCTTTGATAGGTTCACACAGAATTGTAACCCTTTGGCCTTTAGAATTTTGTAGTGAAATGGTGGATGCATCTAGGTCAATTATGGCTTTGAATTGTCTTAGCCAATCTGCCCCTAATATAACTCCTATATTTGGGAAATTTAGAACATATAAATTGGAAACAAATGTGTTTCCCCCTATGTTCAAATTCACATCCACACAAATCATATCTAATACACTAGAACTTCCTAAAGGGCTTTGTATTAACAGAGGTATTTCAGCCAAATTGCAGTTCATTTTCAACCTTTTAACTATTTCATGGGAAATGAGTGAGTGGGTTGCCCCGGTATCATATATTACAGCTAAAGGTATGGTACAAATAAATAGTGTACCTTCCACTTGACCATGGTTTTCAGCATTAGCCTCAATTATGGTCTTGCCCCTACCTTCCAGGTTTGCCACTTTCCCTTGTTGCTTGTATTCTGGGCAATTTCTTTTCATATGCCCTTCCTTCCCACATAGAAAGCATTTGAAAGCTCCCCCTTTAAGCTCTGGGCATCTTGGCTTAATATGGCCTTCTTTCCCACAATGGTTGCAAACTATTTTTCTTTTGGCTTCATTGGGTTTTGCATCTACTGCCTTCTTACCATCTGCCTCTCCTTTCTTCTTATCATAAGGATGGTACTTCCCTTTGTTCTTCTTGTTGCTATTGTTTTTGAAGCTCCTAAACCTATCTCTTTCCTTGTCATGCTGCTCAATCTTCAGAGCCAAATCTATCACTTGATCAAAAGTTCTGTCAGCATAAGGTAATATAGCCCTGCTAAGCCCTGGGTTCAATCCCTTGATGTATCTATCATTTTTGGATGCTTCATCAGCCACTAACATTGCCCCATAGGTTGACAATCCCTCAAACTTCTGGGTGTATTCTGTGACATTCATAGTCCCCTGTCTAAGTTTGATGAACTCCTCAAGTAAAGTGGTTTTTGCTGAGGCTGGAACAAACCTTGCCTCTAACATCTCCTTAAATTGATTCCAATTAATATCATTTTCATTCCGGCCAGCTATGATCACCTCCCACCAACTCAAAGCTGCACCTTTTAATTGCCTTGAGGCCGCTTGCCTCTTCCTTTGGTCATCTAGTTGCATATCAGTGAAGATCCTCTCTAATGTCCTCAGCCATGCTTGAATCTCCATTACACTTTCAGTTCCTTCAAAGCTCTTGCCTCCCAAATTGGTATAAGTCTTCACTAACTTGGAGAGCTCCTCATATGGGTTCTCAGGTCTGTGCCCAATTCCATCTCTCAAAACTCTCACAAATTCCTGCATGTCAAGCATTTGTGGTGTGCTAGATCCTCCTTGATGATGAGACCCTCTTCCTACCATATTTCTAAAAGTATATGTATTTCATTATATTAGTTTATAATACTTCGATTTAATTTTAAATTGGTTGTATCTTTCCTATTTAATCATTGTGTATGTCACATGCACACACATACATTCAGGGAATACTTATAAACAGTCAAATATATCACAAACAAACCTAGTATAAACATAAGCATACAAATATTTTGCTATGTTAATTAAAACATAGCTCTGATACCAAATGCAATGACCCTAATTCTTAACCAAATTTTTTTTTTTTTATCATACTTAGCTAAGACTACCTAGGGTCATCCTTCCCTATTCTCATATTATCCAGGATCTTTCACAATATAAAAATATTGTTTTAAATCTAAATCATTCCTAACATACATATATGAAGATATCTATGTTATATTCTACTAGAATCAGAGCATGATAATATGTAAGTAGAAATCCTTTTAAATCTATTAAAATGTGATAATTCCCTGATAAAAGATTAATTATTGTATCCTGATTTTTGACCATAGAATCCACTGGAAACATGTACTTTAGTCTGTTATTCTAATTAAGAAATGATCAAGTAATAATCAGGTGGAAGAAAGCTTTTAATATGGATGATTGTGTTAAAGTCTGTATAGTATCAAACTCAGGTTAAAAGAAAGTGGATCATAAGTGAACACAAGCAACATCTAGGCGTAATGGAAACGCGCCTAACTTACACATGAGAGGTCACGAGTTCGAGTGCTATGCTGGTCGGTTCAAACCCAATTTTTGTTTTTCTTTTTATTTTTCTCCTGTATGGTTTAAAATCTGATATCTACCTATATCTACACATATATACTTAATTTTTGCCTATAATCTAACATACAAAACAATATTTCTTGCTTTATTATTTTTGAAACCCATTCCTACAACTGTTCTAGGAATTTATGTTTATATTTTTGCCCAAATATCAACATGTACACAGATATACATGTACATGTCAATGTCTTTGCTCATTTTCCAGAAAACTGGGTTCAAATGGTTCCTTGCTTCATTGATTTGAAGTGAACATTTGGCCTGACCTATGGTCTAACCATGTGGTTAATCTGACCATTCTTTTATTTGCATTTTACAAACCAGAATCTACCCAAAACATTGATACTCCTTCTTTTCAAAAGCATGTTTATATATGTATGAATCAGACACCTTGTGATCAGATTTATATCATCCTTCCTAACCATAATTCTCTTTTAAAAATGCATATTCAGGGTATATACACTTTTACTTGCATTTGGACATATATCAATATCATGACTTGAAAATATAACAGTTATAATTCTTTCTGGATTTTCCCAATATAATTTCCTATATATCTATCTTTTGAAAGGACTTAGGATGAACTAAAATCATCATAAAATGATTATGCTTATAAAATCCAGGTTTTTCCTCTAAATCAAAAACAACTTTAGCAAATATATTTTCAAATCAGTTTAACATCAATATCCTTAATACATACCAAACCAGAAATAATCAGAAACAACATAACACGTATTTCTTACAAGTTCTTCCTTCTTAATACATTTAGATAGCCATATCAATCAGGAAATACATGCATGAATTAACACATTCTAGCTCTTATTTCTAATTATCTTAGCATTCTCTATTCCATATCTTTTTAATCTTGCTTACTTAGCTCCATCACAACCTGCAAAAGCATTAGCGGCTGCCCCATTATGAATGAGACACCCCCATGTGCCATGAGCAATAAGGGTCAGATCTATGATCTGGTGTGAGCATTTCTAACATATCCATGATATTAAGCTAAGGATACAGCATAAATGTACCTTGCATAACTTGACAGGTATTATCATGAATGATTAATGTATAAATTGATCAGGTATTCCCATATACATACACAAGAGCAAACATATGCATTAAAACAATTTTTATCTGGAACTACTAAGGTTCCTCATACCAACCCTAATCCCGGAAAGACCCAAGTTTCCTATATCATCATTTAAGGTTGCCTTTTCTTCTTATAAATTCCTGGCCTCATCTGCTATAAGGAATCAAAGGGACACATTGCCATGAACTAATTAACATCATGGCACAAAGATCTCAGGACTTAAACAAGCCATGTGTCAACTTGTCTACTTCAAATAGGACAAGCATTCCAGCAGCCTTCTTGGCACAAAATCCTTAGTTATATTACTAAGTGTATTCATGTTCATTTTATCAATGATAGCTAGGTGTACAGACCACTTATATACATGAAACATACTAGTTACCTTGCAGACATAATATTGCAAGCAAGTTAAAGGTTACTTTCTAGAGGTATAACACCCAGTCATTCCATCTCACATTATTTAGCATATAAACACCCTATTCAAACATATACCAGAATGTTTGCAACTGAGAATAAATGCATGGCTCTATTGGGTTTATTTTGATTTTGCAAGCAACTATGTTTAGCCAGATTTTTAATCTTGTTTAAACATAATTTTTAGGCTTGTAAATTTTCTGTTTGGTTTAGGGCTCAGCACTTATAGAGAAAGACTCCATTGCACCCTTAACCAATTATTTCAAGCCTCAGCACTATACCATTGTATATGCAGCTCATAGTTTTTTTTCTTCATTCTTTGTCTTAAGCCATGATTCAGACTAGTTACAAATACTCTCTTACATGTTCTTTAAGGTTTTGGTATAACATACAGGGATGAAAATAGAACAACAAAGTTATACATCCATCATAGCAGATCATATCTCATCAAGCATTCATGAAACCATCAGTAGTCAACATGGTTTGTAAATCAAAACATGCAAAATATAGCATATAAAAGCTTGGCTGCCTAATCTCAGGTCTTAATGCCATGTATATGAGTGAGGATACTCACCTAAATGCTTACACAAGCTTAATCCAGAAAACCCCTCAAATCTTTAGCCTTTTCTTCCTCTTCTTCCTTAGGTTAATTAATTCAGTGAGAGAGTAGTTTTCTGGTTAGGCTCTTGATTTATATAAGGGTTCTACCTAGGGTTTTGGGTGATGCAAAATCCCTATTTTAGCCCAAACCAGAATCATGCATTTGGCATTGCATATTCTCTCCCTCCTAACCCTTAATGTCCCGGCCAATATTTTAAAACAAGGCTAAGTTGTGCCCATTTTCTTTTCTTTTCAGAAAGTGATTACTTTAAGTATTTTTATTATACTTACCTCAAACATGATAATGGTGTGACTTTCTATTTTCTGCCTTTATACATTTGCTTTCTTGCACTTTGGTTCTTACTATTTTAGTGCTTCTTTTACTTATTTTTCCTTTATTAATTTTCTGCTCAAATAATATCTGTATATATACATTTATACAACTATGGGTGTTAGTTTAACTTTAACCTTCTTTTATTTGCAGAAAACATGTGCATTCTTATATGCATTTCTACACTCCTATTATTCAAATAAAATTTCACTTATTCATTATAAATCAATGTTCTCTTCTGTCTTAATTTCCAGACAAGTCATACATATGCATATATATATATATAGATATATATATATATATACATATCCTCAGGAATTTTAATATTCATGTCTAGGCCTATATTTCCTTTATTTAAAACATTTTATCTAAATGTTTTCCTTCTTTGTTTTATTATTCAGGAATTCTGGATTTTCTCTTAGTGCCATAACTAGTGTGCACGTGCACACATGCACACAACCTTGCACCACTGAAAATCCCACCTATATAATAATTCTGATTTTCCCCCAGAATTTTAATCATTTATTTAAAAGGATTTTCCTCAAAATCTTGGGGTATTACAATTTGGCATCTCAGGTTGGGTCATATTTCAGAGAAGGGCTTAGAGTTGCTTCAGAGACGGAAGATGATCAAAGAAGAAAGCTTCGACAAGATGGACTTTTGCCAGGAGTGTGTGTTAGACAAGCAAACTAAAGTATCTTTTGGAGTTGGACCCCATAGATCGAGGCGAGTACTTGAGTACGTGCATACATATGTTTGGGGACCGGTTGCTACTCCTTCTCTTGTAGGAGAAAAGTATTTTATCTCTTTCATTGATGACTTTTCTTGAAAAGTATGGGTGTATGTGATGAATGCCAAATCAGAGAGTTTTGAGAAGTTCAAAGACTAGAAAGCACTTATTGAGAACCAATCTAGTTCTAGGTTGAAGGTGCTGAGATTTGATAATGGTGGTGAATTTGTCTCTAGGAGTTCCTTGACTTTTGTAGATAGCATGGCATTCGGAGATATTTCACTACACCCGGCGATCCACAATCCAATGGGGTTACAGAAAGGATGAACATGACTCTACTGGAGAAGGCTCGTTGCTTGAGATTGACGGCGGGCTTGTCTAGAGGCTTTTGGGCTAAGGCATTATCAACTGCGGCGCATATCATAAATCGAATTCCGTGCTCAGCCATAGATGGGAAGATTCCAGAGGAGAAGTAGAGAGGTAAAGTAGTGTATCTTGGTTACTTTCGAATTTCTAGTTGTCTTGTGTACGTTCACCATACAGGTTATGATAAGTTGGAGGCTAGAGCATACAAGGGCATACTAATGGGATACACCGATGATATCAAAGGGTATCAAATTTGGAACCCTGTTGATCAGATGATTGTTCATTCCAAACATGTTACTTTTGATGAGTCTACTATGTTCAATCCGAAGGAAAAGCTACCTACCACATCAGAAGATTCTGATAGGCCTAAGGAGATGGAAGAAGTTCCCGTGTTCCTGCCAAGGAGCAGAGTTGTTGTTGATGCTATCGAGGAAAACGCAGTTGATGAAACATCATAGGATAGTCCACAGGTACCTTCTAGCAGTGCTGGATGTGCATGAATCTAGAGGAAGTTCAGTTCAAGGTGGAGCTGAAAGGAGTTTAGGCGAAGCAGTACCTACCTAGGTCAGTCGTATGACTATTAGGCCGCCCGAAAGGTATGGTGATTGGCAGTTTGCGAACCTTAGCCTTGGTGATCAGTTTGACTATGCCCTACATGTGGTTCCTGAGGAGCCGCTTGACCTTGATGAAGCTTTGAAGTCATGTGACAGTTCGAAGTGGATGTGCGCTATGGAAAGGAGTTAGAGTCGTTGAAGAAGAAAAAGACTTGGGATTTGGTACCACCTCCTCAAGGAAGTCGAGCCATAGGTTGCAAATGGGTATTCAAGGTGAAGGATGATGGGAGATACAAGGCTAGACTAGTTGCTAAAGGGTTTTCACAAAGAAAAGGATTGAAGTATGATGAGATATTCTCTCCAGTAGTGAGGCATACGTCTATCTGCATTTTGCTTGCTATCGTCGCAGCTCATGACTTGGAGCTGAAGCAACTGGACGTGAAAACCACTTTCTTGCACGGAGACTTGGATGAGACCATCTACATGAAGCAGGAAGAAGGATTTGTTGTAGATGGGAAAAAAAATTGGGTTTGCAAATTGAAGAAGTCATTGTATGGACTTAAGCGGTCGCCTAGACAATGGTACAAGAGGTTTGACTCTTTTATGCTTTCACTTAGTTTTGATCGTAGCATCAAAGACGCTTGTGTGTACTTTAAGCATTTAAAGAATGGTAGATGGGTGTACCTACTCTTGTACGTGGATGATATGTTGATTGCTTCCAAGGATAAGGCTGAAATAGATAGTTTAAAGCGAAAGCTAAAAGCGGAATTCGAAATGAAGGACCTTGGAGAAGCAAAGAAAATTTTGGGTATGGAAATCCAAAGGGATAGAAAGTTAGGACTTTTGAGGCTCACTCAAAAGGAGTACATTCGAAAAGTCCTTGCTTGGTTTAGCATGGAAGGGGCAACGGTAATCAGCACACCCATGCCTTTGCACATACAGCTTTCTAGTAAAGGCTCTCCAATCTCGAAAAAGGACAAGGCTTATATGGTGAAGGTCCCATATGCAAGTGTAGTTGGCAGCTTGATGTATGCCATGGTCTACACTAGGCCTGACATTGCACAGGCTGTTGGATTGGTGAGTAGATTCATGGCGAATTCAGGAAAGATGCATTGGGAAGCAGTGAAGTGTATCTTCAGATACCTTAGAGGAACTCCAAACCATGGACTAGTCTTTAGCGGCAGAGGAAGAGATTTCAACTTTGTTGGATTTTGCGATTTCGACTATGCCGATGATAGAGATCGAAGGAAGTCAACCTTCGGATATGTGTTCACCATTGGTGGGACAGCGATCAGTTGGAGAGCGAGGTTGCAGACGATTGTGGCTTTGTCTATTACGGAGGCAGAGCTCATAACTGAAGTTGAAGCAGTGTTCGAACGGCTAAATGTCTATCGAGTTAGAAAATAGCCGAACGAATTTTGAAATAAAAATAACCGCAAGCGCACGGCGTACACTTGTAGTACGTGGCGAATACGGGTCGATCCGTAGGGAATTGATGATTTAAAACTTCTATTCAATCAAATTAGACCAAAGAGAGATGAAGTTGTTAACTACAAAAAAGAAGCTAAAGCTAAAATTAAAATTTGATTTAAAAACTATTAAACTAGAGAACAATTTAGAGGCAAATCCACTCTAATATTTTTGTAAATCAACAAACATAGAATTTATTATCTCTAACTTTGATATTAAGTGAAATAAGTGTTGCATTTATCATAAGTATGGTTTGTTTATGTTATTAATTAACATAACTCAAACCATCAAACTATAATACAACAATTATACCATTTATAATTCTCATGAAAATGAAGCCAAAGCAAAAGTTATTTTAAGTATGATCTATTTACTATTGTAACTAGTAATATAGATCATCAAATTTCATTTTTACTTTCATTTCAAAATCAAAAATGGATTAGCAAATGATGATGCAACTTGTGTTTATGTTGAATAAGAATAGCTCATTTGCAAAAGCAACATAAGCTATCAAACCCACTTTTATAAACTTGCATCAAAATTTACTTTCATGAAGCATAGACAAAGAGATCATAAATAATATAAATGTTGAAATTACATAATATTTGAGAGATTCATTACCCCTAAATTGAAGGGTTTAGCTACTCATTTGTGGCATTGAAGCAACACTTGTAAATTTCAACATGAAAGAGCAAAGAAATGAAAACTAAGCAAAGGAAGAAAGAGAGATTAACTAGTAACTAATTGCATAAAAATTAAAGCTACACTACTTGCATAAATGTAAATCTAAGCTATGAACATTAAAGGAAAGAGAGCATAGAAATAAACATTAAAAATAAAACAAAGAAAAGCATGTAGAAAAGAGAGAAGAAAGAGGCTTGGAAGCCATTTTTATTTCATAGAACATTGAGCTTACAATTTGATCTCTTAATTTCCTAAGTAAAATGAAAGAGTAGATGATCTTTTCATGTACACAAGTGGGCTATTTAAACATGCATAAAACCCTAATTCCATTTTTAGGGTGCTTCCCAAAATGCCCTTTAGGAAGTGTGGCCACCAAGTAACCATTAGCCACTAATTAATCCATCATTTGTTGTGCATGAAGCTTTAACCTCCACTTAGTCGTCCATTAGCTCATAATTGTACATTTAGGTAAGTGGGTGGGGTCCTCCATGATCTTGAACTTGAATGATTTCCTCTTCATTCCTTTGTATTTCCTTGTGCATGCATATATCATCATGAATCCCACTTCCAAATGCATCAAAATATCCTATAAAAATCATAAAAATTGTCCAAGTAAAAATTCTTAAATTAACACATGCACACAAATGACCATTTTGCCCCTGAATGAAGATGAAAATATGATGGTTTGAAAATAATTGAATTTTGGTTTTAACATGTAAAAATGCCCAAATATGATGTTTATTTAAATAAAAAGAGATAAAATATGGATGTAAATATATGCACATTTACGTGCACATCAAATACCCCCACACTTATCTTTTTATTCGTCCTCGAATAAAGGAAAACTAAGATAAATCTGTTTTCGTAGGGAGCACGATTGCATTGAGCGTATGCAACAAGCCGTTAAACCTCTGGGTGTCCCCAGTAGGACGAGTGTTGTCTCGTGAGGGTTTTCAGCGGATACTACCCACAAAATCCAGATGCAAAGTGAAAATATTTACAAAATGCAAGATTTATTTACAATGGGATGAATGCAAGTTCTTGAAAATATTTACAAATGATGGATTTACTCTTAAATCAACACAAAGAAGTTAAATATAAGTCTTGGTCATTATCTTGAAAATTTAAGTCATTTACTCATCAAAACTTCCAACAAAAATCAAGTTATCATAACAAATAAACAATAGTTTAACTCGATGTTTCGGTTGATAACAAAGTGTAACTATGAAATAAATCCTTAGTTGATTATCAAAGTTTATTAAAGTGGTATTTTCATTTCTTTTCAATAACAAATCAAATCAAATAAGTAAAAATAGTGCTAGGATTTCAATTGCTTGCTCTCTTATTATTTGTAAGAAAAAAAATTACACACCTAGCTCAGGTAAACTGAGGCCAGATATACCACCCATGCACTGCCTTTCGAGCTTATGTGAGGGGAGTACAGAGCATGGCGAGTGCACACACTTTCATGCATACACCTATCGACCGTAGGTGGTTTTTATTAAGTCTGTTCTTTGTTTTTTTTTTACATGTGTTCCATACATGCATAACCGTGAGGACTTTTAAATGAGTATGAAAACACATAATCAAAGATTCCAAGTAATTCACCCATGCATAACCGTGAGGACTTTTAAATGAGAGTGAATACTTTGGATGTTATTATTATATATATATATATATAAGAGAGAGAGAGTTTTGCAAAATCATCTTAGCACCATTTAACTTAAAAGACAAAAATGTTATATCCTTTACTTTAAATTTACCACTTTTTAAACAAAGACTTTCAATTAGAACATACTTCATAATTAACATAGATGAACCTTCCTATATACTAGTTAAACCATTGTTATTTGTAATCAGACTTCATTTTTATTTTTGTTAAGACAAACAATTTTTCAAAAATTTCAATATATTAACCAAAACTTATACTTATCCTATAGTGTTTCTTCAAAAATAAATCAAAATGCTAAAAAGAAAATGTTTTTGAGATTTTGAAATTTTGTAGTTTTTTTTAACTTAAAAAATGAAAATTCAAAAATGCCATGAAACCTAAAAAAAATGAAAATGAGACTCCCCCCACACTTAATTTTGACTGTGTCCCCACAGTCAATGCATGATATAATGAGTGTAACGGGGAAAAACTATGTACATATTTACAAAAGAGAGTTAACATTCTTACTAGACGTAGCTTGGATCATGAAGGATCATGGCTCCTCCTCTTAGTTATTTGGCAATTCCAAGAAAGGTTTCAAACGATGACCGTTGACTTTGAAAATTGATCCATCCCTGGGGTTTTCTATTTCTACGGCACCATGTGGAAAAACAGTTCGTACCACAAATGGTCCGGTCCATCTTGATTTAAGTTTCCCCGAAAATAAATGAAGTCTCGAGTCATATAAAAGAACTTTCTGGTTAGGCGAAAACATTTTTCTTAGGATTGACTGGTCATGAAAAACTTTTGTTCTTTCTTTGTAAATTTTCTCGTTTTCATACACGTCATTCCTAAGTTCTTCTAGTTCGTTGAGTTGCAATTTTCGGTTTTCGCCAGCTTTTTCAAGGTCAAAGTTTAAGTTTTTTATTGCCCATAACGCTTTGTGTTCGATTTCAACAGGTAAATGGCAAGCTTTACCGTAAACTAAACGAAATGGGGACATCCCAAGGTTAGTTTTAAAAGCAGTACGGTAAGCCCAAAGCGCGTCGGTCAATTTCTGAGACCAATCTTTTCGATTTTTGTTGACAGTTTTCTCCAAGATTTGTTTTATTTGACGATTCGAAACTTCAACTTGCCCACAAGTCTGAGGATGATACGGAGTGGATAACTTGTGGGTTATCGAGTATTTCTTCATTAATGTTTCAAAAGAACGGTTACAAAAATGGGTTCCATTATCACTGATTATTGTGCGAGGTGTGCCGAACCTCGAAAAGATGTTTTCTTTGAGAAATTTCACAACAATTTTATGGTCGTTGGTTTTGCAAGGAATGGCTTCGACCCAATTTGAAACGTAATCGACAGCGAGAAGGATATACAAGTTTCCAAAAGAATTGGGAAAAGGTCCCATAAAGTCTATACCCCATACATCAAAGATTTCGATCGTAAGAATGGGGTTTAGAGGCATCATATCTCGTCGAGAAATTCGTCCAAGCATTTGACATCGATCGCAAGTTTTACAAAATTCGAATGAGTCTTTGAAGAGAGAAGGCCAATAGAAACCACACTGAAGCACCTTTTCCGCAGTTTTTCGAGGACCGAAATGTCCACCACACGCTTGATCGTGGCAAAACGGAAGAACACTCCTTATCTCATTATCTGGAATGCAACGTCGGATGATTTGGTCGGGACAATATTTGAACAAGTATGGATCGTCCCAATAGAAATATTTCACTTGGGACATGAATTTGTATTTGTCCTGTTTGGACCACGATGAGGGAGTTTCTTTAGTGACTAAATAGTTCACTATATCAGCGTACCATGGGTCGATAGAAATTGAAAGAAGTTGTTCATCGGGGAAGTTTTCATTGATCGGCAAAGAAGATGGTGCGTTCGGAAGACGAGACAAGTGATCGGCTATGACATTATCAGATCCTTTTTTGTCTTTGATTGTAAGGTCAAATTCTTGAAGTAAAAGGATCCAACGAATCAAGCGGGATTTGGCATCCTTTTTAGAGAAGAGATAACGAAGTGCGGAGTGGTCCGTGTACACAGTAATGTGTGACCCTATCAAGTATTGTCGGAATTTTTTGAGAGCAAAAACGACCGCTAGAAGCTCTTTTTCGGTTGTTGTGTAGTTGAGTTGAGCGTCGTTCAAAGTCATATTGATGCGTTGTCCTAAGACAGCACCAACGGCAAAGTTTGAAGCATCACACATTATTTCGAAAGGAAGATCCAATTGGGCGCACAAATGATTGGAGCAGAAATGAGTTCGTTCTTAAGACGTTCAAAAGAAGAGATACAATCAGAGTTAAAATCGAAAGGAACGTCTTTTCCAAGAAGAGTAGTCAAAGGACGAGCGATTTTACTAAAATCTTTCACAAAGCGTCGATAAAAGCCAGCGTGTCCTAGAAATGATCGAATGTCCTTAACAGTTTTGGGAATGGGTAGGTTTGCAATTACGTCGATTTTCGCTTTATCTACCTCAATGCCTTTATTTGAGATGATATGTCCAAGGACTATGCCTTGTTTGACCATAAAGTGGCATTTTTCCTAATTCAAAGTCAAATGTTTTTCTTTACATCGATTTAGAACCAACTCGAGATGATGCAAACATTGGGAAAAAGAATCGCCAAAGATTGAGAAATCGTCCATAAAAACTTCTAGAAAGCGTTCAATCATGCCAGAAAAGATTCCAACCATGCATCGTTGGAAAGTCGCAGGGGCGTTACAAAGTCCGAATGGCATACGTCGATAAGCAAAGGTACCGAATGGACACGTGAAAGTCGTTTTCTCTTGATCTTCGGGAGAGATGGGAATTTGGTTATAGCCGGAATAACCATCAAGGAAGCAGTAAAATTCGTGGCCGGCTAAACATTCGAGCATTTGGTCAATGAAGGGAAGAGGGAAGTGATCTTTTCGTGTTGCGGCATTTAATTTTCGATAGTCAATGCAAACACGCCAACCCGTTTGAGTACGAGTTGGAATAAGTTCATTTGAATCGTTCTTGACAACGGTTAGCCCAGACTTTTTTGGTACAACGTGAATTGGGCTAACCCATGAACTATCATAGATTGGGTAAATGATTCCGTTGTCGAGAAGTTTAAGAATTTCATCACGCACCGCATCTTTCATTTTTGGATTAAGCCTTCGTTGCGCATCACAAACAGGCTTGGCATCGTCGATTAAATGGATGCGATGTTGAACAATAGCAGGGCTAATCCCCTTTATATCGGAGATCGACCATCCAATCGCTTCCTTGTTTTTTGAAAGAATAGAAAGTAAGGAGGTTTCTTGATCAAGAGAGAGAGAGTCGTAGAAATTATGACGGGTAACGTTTCGTTATCACCTAAGTATGCGTACTTAAGGTGATCGGGAAGTGGTTTGAGGTCCAACTTCGGGAGTTTTTCGATCAAAGAATTGGGTTGAGATTCGGACTCTACTGGAAGCGATTCAAAGGGAAGAGTGTATTCAATTTCGCTGGGAATTTCGTGAAACAATTTTTCATATTCAGCTTCGCGTTCGTCGCTAAGGTCAATTGTCTCATTTTCGAGGTTTTCGTGAATGGCACTAACTTCCAACGTTTGGTCACGAGGTTCGTTCGATTGGCTTTCAAGATTGAAAATGTTGAGATCCAAAGTCATGTTTCCAAAAGAGATTTTCATCGATCCGTTACGACAATTGATTAAGGCATTTGAGGTGGCTAAAAATGGTCGGCCTAGAATTAATGGAATTTGACTTGCGGGATTTGTCACGGGTTGTGTTTCGAGAACAATAAAATCTACGGGGAATATGAATTGCCCTACTTGAATGAGCACGTCTTCGATTTCTCCCACGGGCTTCTTAATGGAACGATCGGCAAATTGAAGCGTGACTTTTGTGGGTTTGAGCTCACCTAAGCCTAATTGTTCGCACACGGAATATGGAATCAAATTGACACTCGCGCCTAAGTCTATCAGACATTTGTTAATCGTCTTGTCTCCAATTGTACATGAAATCGTAGGGCAGCCAGGATCTTTGTATTTTATGGGCATGGATTGGGACAAGACTTCACTCAAACTGGCGGCTAAGAAGACTTTTTTGGGCACTTGAGTGTGTCGCTTTTGGGTACACAAGTCCTTAAGGAATTTCGCGTATGTTGGGACTTGCTGAACGATGTCAAGAAGCAGAATGTTAACTTTGACTTGTTTAAAAATTTCCAGCATCTTTTCCATTTGGTCCGAGTGTTTCTTAGGTCGAAGACGATGTGGAAATGGGACACGATACTCGTTAGGCAGGTCTACTCGAGTAGAAGAAGAAGAGTTTTGACTGGCATTCGATTCAACTTTTGGCTCCATGTTCTGTTCAAGTTCATTTGTTGTTTTAGAAGTATCGAGAGAAGTTTCCGGTAAATCGTTTGGATTAACGACTTGATTATTGATTTGTTTCCTGGAACGCAGAGTTGTGATAGCATTCAATTGGGTGACGTTACTATCTTGAACAACATGGGCTTGATTTGAATTTGCGTTTTGATTTCTGGGATTTGAAATGGGTTGGCTTGGGAATGTTCCTCATTCACGTTCGCTCACGGATGTGGCTAATTGACTCATTTGCATTTCGAGTTTTGCAATTGATTGGTTCATGTTTTGCATATATGAAGTCAATAAATTTCTCAAATTGCTATTTGATTGAAGGCTTTGAGTGGTTGCTTTAGCCAACGTTTCAAGAGTTTTCTCAAGTGAAGTTAAACGTTTATCGTCTTGGGGAGGATGAGCAGCATTTTGTTACGGTTGATTATGCGACGGACCCACAAGATTTGGTTGAAAATTGTTGGGCTGAAAGAGAGGATTCGAAGCATTATTCGGAAATGCTTGAAAATTGGGACGAATCGTATTTGTGTTGGGATTGTTTTGGTTCCACGCAAAATTCGGATGATTTCTCCAACCAGGGTTGTACGTTGGAGAAAACGGGTCATTTTTGGCTTTATTGAAAGCATTGATTTGTTCGACAGAATTGGGACACTGATCGGCTATATGATTAGGATCGTTGCATTTATAACACATCGGTTGGGAAGTTTGGTTCATTTGATTCGATGAGAAAACGTTATCGAATTTTTTAATCATTGCGTCGATCTTAGCTTCCAAAGCAACAGAGGATCCTATCGAGTGTGCACTCGATCGTGAATAAACTGATTTTTCGTTCGATCGTTCCCATTGGGATGATTTTTCGGTGAGGTTTTCAAGAAATTTCCAAGCATCATCGTGATGTTGGGCAAGAAAGTTGCCTTGGCACATTGAATCGAGCATTGTACGTGAGCTATTTTCGAGTCCATCGTATATAATTTGGCAAATCGTCCATTTTTTGAAATTATGGTGTGGACATTTTATCAAAAGCTCTTTGAATCTTTCAAAATATTTTCCGAATGGTTCTCCCTTGAATTGATGAAAGTTTACAATTTCGTTTCGGATTCTACTCGTTTTTTCCAAAGGGTAGAACTTTTTTAAGAAAGCTTTTACGAATTCTTCCCACGTTTTAATCGAGTTCGATGGTAAGCTGTACAACCATTTTTCAGCGTAATCCGTAAGAGCGAATGGGATTAATCGAAGTTTGATTCCGTCATCAGAAAGTTGTTGGAGTTTAATGGTTGCACAAACTTGTTCGAATTTAGTCAAGAAGATGTATGGATCATCGTGTTCGAAATTGTCAAATTTCGGAAGAGTGGCAATATGGTTTGAGTGAATTTCGAAATGGTTACCCGTAGGGGCGGGTAACGTGATGCAAGATGGAATAGAAACTCTATCGGGAAAGATTCTATCCATAAGAGTTCGAGGGGCGTTTTCGTTTGCCATTTCGGGATGATCGTCTGTTTGAGTTAAACGGTTTGTAGAAGGGTCGCGAGTCCAACGATTTGTTGTTGTGTCACGAGTCCAAGTACTCATGCACAAGTGAAAGTCGAGAAGAGAAAGAAGTTAGAATCGAGTTTAGTGAATGAAAGAAGATTTGAAAATCGAAGTAAAATTTTTTTTAGAGGAAGAAAAATATTTACCAAGTGAAATTTATTTTCAAAAGAGAAGTTTGATTTTTGTTTTGTTTTTGGTTTTTCAAATTTTTATAATTTTTTGTTTTTGTAATTTTTTTTTGAATTTTCAAATGTTTGTTTTTAAGAAGGTTTTAATTTTTTTTTGTGGAATTTAAAACTAAGTTAAGAAAAATTTACAATTTTTTTTTTGGATTTTGGATTTTTGATTTTTTTTTATATATGCATGAACTAATGCAACTAAATGAATGCAAAGGACTTAATTACAGTTTTCTATCCTTAGTAGCTCCTAACCCAAAATTGTATAATCACACTTTGTCTTAAATCAACAAAAATATTTCTCAGCCAGGTAACGGGCAGGGGTTATCGGTGCACCACGAATCACCGTAGCAATGCAGCCGAAGGTTTAAGTACCTTCAGAGGAACAACCGGTATAATATTTACGTATCACCGTAATTTTTATAACTGGTTATTACTCTGCCGTAGCCTAGACACCAAGAAATAAAATTGTTCAAAGAAAACAATTGTGAAGATACAATTAAGCCCTAGATGAGCTTGCGACACCCTTAAGTCGAATGTCTAACCTTTATTATTAGTCAAATTCTACGATGAAATGCGTTTGTGCGCTAAGGAAAGGGTGATGAAATCCCTCACCTTATGTGAATTGGGGTATTGCCTTTAGAAAAGAAAATAAGATGAGATGGATGCAAAACAAAAATTAAACGTGAATTTACAATGCAACTAAAATGAAGTTTGTTTTTGTTTTTGGGTTTTGTTAATTTTTTTTTGTATATATAAATGCAAATGCAAGCAACCAACAATGCACTAGAGATGAAAGCACAATACCAGAGCGTGCAGTTTTTTTTTAAGCGGCAATTTTTTTTTAGCAAGGTAAAGCAGTTTATTTGGGAAAGCACTTCTTCCTTTTGAATTTCTGCTTTGGCAACCTGAGATGAAACACAAGATATATTCAACAATTATTATTATTATTATTATTTAGTATGTTTATCAAAGATGAAAAACAAAATAAGCGAAAAACAAAACAATTGAAAATAAAATAAATGAAAACTAAAACAAGTGAAAACAAATGAAAATTAAACAAAGTTGATTTTTTTTCTTTTTGGAAAGGAAACTTAAAAGTAGCGTTTTACTTAAAAAAAATATTTTTTTTTTTGAATAAGGAAAAGTAAAAGCTAAAGCAAAACTTTTATTGACTACCCAAAGAAACAAAAGGAAATTTTTTTTTCTAGGTAGGAAGAAAACCGTTTTTTTTATTTTTTGCGTTCTCCCCCTAAATCAAAAAAACGAGACCCCCCTCCCTTTTTTTCTTAATTTTATTTTTGTTTAGCCCTTTTTTTTAATAGATCAGCCCAGCCTACTAAGCAAAATGACTCACGCTTCTTAAAAAAAGGAAAAAAAACGATATGCCACTGAAGTTCGCAATCCACAATTTCATTTCAAACAAATATGTCGAAATCCTAAAATCAAAATCAAAACTTTCCAAATTCAAAACCTCGTCCTCTTTCTAAGGTCACGATGGGATGCCAGGACGATAAAGATTTGGAGTAGCGGTGGATTGGTGAGTTCGAATTTGTGGAGGGTTGTCGATTGGTAGATGTCGTTCGAAGGTGATTGGAAATGGTCTCGCTGGTGGTTGTTTGAGGCGTTTGATCAGGAATTGGAAGTTGTAGGCGATTAATTTGCAATGATTGTGATGATGTCGCGTTGAAGTATGGAGAAGGCGATGTTGCAACGTTTGGCAGAGTTTGTTTGGAAGTGGAGCAGTTCGTGATTGATGAAGATTTCGAATTTGAGTTCGGTTGGGGATGGATTTGTCTTTGGGTTGTTCGCGGGTGGACAATCTGATGGTCGCGAGTGAGATGGAGATGAAGTTGTCGGTGTAAGATTGGAAGGTAAGCTGTGCTTACAGTGCAGGCTTTGGGTTGGACGTTTGTTTGCAGATTTGGGTGGATTTTGGGTTTGGTGAAGAGGTGATTGAGGCAGGGAGAATGATGTAGGAGTTCGGTTGCAATTGCAGGAGGTGGTCATGATTTCAGATTGCTAGTTCTGGTCGGAAGCTAGAGATGGTGGGTTTGAAATGATTTGGTGGCAGCAGTATTGATGGGTGTGGTTGTTGTCGACGTAGACGTTGAGGCAATTTCAGGGGATAGATAGGGGATGATGATGGCTGTTGTAAGCTGTTGGATGATGGAGGTCTTATGTGATGATGTTGTCTGTATGCGTAGAGTATCTGATGTGCAATTGGGTTGATGGTGGATGAGATGATCAGTGGTTAGAGGAGGTTGCTGTAATAGGAAAGTTTGGGCAGTTTGTTGCCATAGCAGAGACCAGGTGAAGTGGTCTGTTTGCTAAACTTGGTGGTTCTGGCAGTGAACAAAGGTGATGGTCCGGGGAATGGCAGGGGAAAGTATGTTTAAGGCAAGTGGGTGTTGTAGTGTCAATGGGAAGTGGGTTGTGCTGCAACTGTTTAGAAGTGTTGAGGAGAATGAAACTGCAGTTGTGCAGTGAAGTCAGGGAAGCAAGACAAAGGAAAGAAGCTATAAATGAAGGAAAAGGTGACAGTTTGTAAGGAAGTTGTAGGATGTTGTTTGGTGGTGAGTTTTGTGGAGTTGTAGAGGATAGTGATATGCAATGTTTAATGGAGGAGTGCAGTAATGTGCATAGAGAATTGTGGTGTAGTGTTGGAGTAATAGAGATGTTTGTGATGTATGAGCAGTGGACTATGGAGTTGTACTGGTGTTTGCTGTGATAGGTTGTAATGGAACGACAGTGGTCGGGGAAATGGTATGATGTTGGATGTTGTATGAAAATGGAACTGGTGATGTATGGAAAGTTTGTGATAAAGTTTGAAGGGTGGTGAAGTTGTATGTTACTGAGGATGATGGCAATGGATGGTGCTTGCAGGCTCTAAGTTTTGGGAAATTTGTTGACGGTTTTTTTTTGGGTCTAAAGGGAAAACTGCAGTGGTATGGTGATGGATTTGCAACTGTGGTGTTGCTTGCTAGTTGCACTAGAAATTTGGTTGGTTTGTAAGTTGTTTTGATGTATGGGATTGTATGTGTACACTGATGGTTCTAGGTAGCAACTATTAGCAAGCAGTTGATGTTGTATTGTCAGTGGAGGGTTAAGAGTGATGGATTGTAATGGCCTTGATGAATGGCAGAACAGTTGCAGTAGGGAGGAAGTGCTGTAGAAATGATGTGGTGGTCAGATTGACTTGGTTTGTAAGTTGTTTGGCATACACTGGTAACAGTGGTTAGTAGCAGGCAAGCAACAGTTTGCAGTGGTGTTTGAGTGACTGTTGCAGTCAGGGGTTGCTGAATCAATGGCACCAAGAAGTGGAAGTTGTTGACAGTAGCTTTTGAATCGACTGCAGGGGTTGAAGCAAAAGTATGGTATGGTCAGTGATGGTTGTGGGAAGGGGAGAGCAGTTTGATTTGTTTTGGTTTGAAGAAGTGCAGTGAAAGGCCAGAGTTGTAAAGGGAGAAAACAGAATAGTAAATGAATACAAATGTAAACAACAGTGTGAATACAAATGTAACTTGTACCCTGAATGTAAATAGAAATTGATGAAATAAAATGTTTATATATTTTTTTTCTCTTTTTTTTAGAAATGCAAAATTAACAACACACTAGAAAACAACAACAAATACACAAACAAAATGCAAATAAAAATCAAACAATAAACACAACACAAATATTTTTTTTTCTAAATGCAAACGCACACAAAAATCAAACAAAGAAAAATAATCCGAAGAATAAAAATTTAAAATCAAAACAATTCCCCAGCAACGGCGCCAAAAACTTGTTCGAACGGCTAAATGTCTATCGAGTTAGAAAATAGCCGAACGAATTTTGAAATAAAAATAACCGCAAGCGCACGGCGTACACTTGTAGTACGTGGCGAATACGGGTCGATCCGTAGAGAATTGATGATTTAAAACTTCTATTCAATCAAATTAGACCAAAGAGAGATGAAGTTGTTAACTACAAAAAAGAAGCTAAAGCTAAAATTAAAATTTGATTTAAAAACTATTAAACTAGAGAACAATTTAGAGGAAAATCCACTCTAATATTTTTGTAAATCAACAAACATAGAATTTATTATCTCTAACTTTGATATTAAGTGAAATAAGTGTTGCATTTATCATAAGTATGGTTTGTTTATGTTATTAATTAACATAACTCAAACCATCAAACTATAATACAACAATTATACCACTTATAATTCTCATGAAAATGAAGCCAAAGCAAAAGTTATTTTAAGTATGATCTATTTACTATTGTAACTAGTAATATAGATCATCAAATTTCATTTTTACTTTCATTTCAAAATAAAAAATGGATTAGCAAATGATGATGCAACTTGTGTTTATGTTGAATAAGAATAGCTCATTTGCAAAAGCAACATAAGCTATCAAACCCACTTTTATAAACTTGCATCAAAATTTACTTTCATGAAGCATAGACAAAGAGATCATAAATAATATAAATGTTGAAATTACATAATATTTGAGAGATTCATTACCCCTAAATTGAAGGGTTTAGCTACTCATTTGTAGCATTGAAGCAACACTTGTAAATTTCAACATGAAAGAGCAAAGAAATGAAAACTAAGCAAAGGAAGAAAGAGAGATTAACTAGTAACTAATTGCATAAAAATTAAAGCTACACTACTTGCATAAATGTAAATCTAAGCTATGAACATTAAAGGAAAGAGAGCATAGAAATAAACATTAAAAATAAAACAAAGAAAAGCATGTAGAAAAGAGAGAAGAAAGAGGCTTGGAAGCCATTTTTATTTCATAGAACATTGAGCTTACAATTTGATCTCTTAATTTCCTAAGTAAAATGAAAGAGTAGATGATCTTTTCATGTACACAAGTGGGCTATTTAAACATGCATAAAACCCTAATTCCATTTTTAGGGTGCTTCCCAAAATGCCCTTTAGGAAGTGTGGCCACCAAGTAACCATTAGCCACTAATTAATCCATCATTTGTTGTGCATGAAGCTTTAACCTCCACTTAGTTGTCCATTAGCCACTAATTAATCCATCATTTGTTGTGCATGAAGCTTTAACCTCCACTTAGTCGTCCATTAGCTCATAATTGTACATTTAGGTAAGTGGGTGGGGTCCTCCATGATCTTGAACTTGAATTATTTCCTCTTCATTCCTTTGTATTTCCTTGTGCATGCATATATCATCATGAATCCCACTTTCAAATGCATCAAAATATCCTATAAAAATCATAAAAATTATCCAAGTAAAAATTCTTAAATTAACACATGCACACAAATGACCATTTTGCCCCTGAATGAAGATGAAAATATGATGGTTTGAAAATAATTGAATTTTGGTTTTAACATGTAAAAATGCTCAAATATGATGTTTATTTAAATAAAAAAAGATAAAATATGGATGTAAATATATGCACATTTACGTGCACATCAAGCAGCTAAGGAGGCGCTTTATTTGAGGCGATTATTGTGTGATTTGGGCTTCGCATACGAAGGAGTGGATGTGTACTATGATAGTCAGAGTGCAATTCACTTAGCTGAAAATTTGGTATTCAGCTCGAGGACGAAGTATATTGAGGTGAGAGAGTCGTTCCTTGTCTTGATGAGTGAAGAGAAGCTAGTTCGCCTTCAGAAAGTTCACACAAAGGAGAATGCAACAGACATGTTTACCAAGTCATTGCCTGTTGCTAAGTTCGAGCATTGCTCGGACTTGATTCGCTTACTGAAGTGTTAGGTGCCACGGGGTGGCATCGAGGGGGAGAGTGGAGATGGTTCATGGAGACGTTTGTTTTCATGGTGGAGATTGATAGGTTCTACACGAAATGGGTACTTCGAACACTTTGTTGACGGGCGGTGGCCTTGCCGGAGTTCGTTGACAGAGTGTAATGGATGATGATATTGCCGAGCTCATTGGGTAAGTATCCATTGCTTGGAGCATAAAGGTGTAGATAGAGTTGGAAGGCTTGTATGGAATTCAGTATCAAGGTGGAGGTTGTTGAAATTGATACCCGAATAAGAAGAAGGAGTCGGGAGGAGGAAGAAGCCTAAGAATCCGAGCTATGTTTTGCTGAAATCAATTTTTGGATTGGTGTTGAGATTTGAGGAAGAAGAAGTTTCGTTCGGTTATTGGAGAGAAGAAACTTTGGAGTGGCATTTGAGCTATGCCGAACGACAAATCTCGTCCGATGATTATGGAGCGGCATTAGTTTTTGCCAAACGAAGTCTTCTTTGCCGAACGAAATGTTGACGAGGTTAGAGGAAGAAGTCGCAGTGCTTGGAAGGATTTGGAGCGGTGATTTGCCGAACGAATTATTTCGTTCGGTGATTTGCGGAACGAGATATTTCGTTCGGTGTTTTGCCGAACGAAATTCTTCATTCGGTATTTTGATGCCGGTCCAAATTTTTTGCTCGGCGTTTTGCCGAACCAAACCCTAAGGCTGCTATATAGCAGCTACTTCTCTTCATTTCTTCACTCTATAAATAGTGGAGCTTCTGTGGCAACAATGACAGTCATCCCAAAGAGCTGAAACTCTGCATAATTTTGACTATATTGTTAATTCTTCTTATGTATAGCCTCCAATAGTGAATCAATCTTGCAACTCTAATCTTTCAGTGATTAATAAAATCTCCTCTCCCCAAGTGGACGTACACTGCCTCGCGGTAGTGGAACCACTATAAATACTAGTGTTATTTATTTTTCTGCATTACATAGATCTGTGACTGTCTGTTCTGGTGTTTATCTCTGTTTGTATCGTCTCACTACCATCACGATCCAGTTGTTTTCCGCTGCGTTGGATTTTTTATTCCCTTAGACTGATCATCTGAAGGGATTTTTCCCAACAAACGACAACCTACTTTGTAATGCAGAACAAACTTCCTACCAAAGATAGGGTGCAACAATGGGCTAGTATAGAAAATATAGACTGCAACTTATGTAACACTGATGCGGAATCATGCAAGCATTTATTTTTCAACTATGTATATTTGAAATTTATCTAGGACAGGATAAATGAGAAGCTTAATCTACATCTTGCAAAACCAAACAACAGTGAACTAATAACAATCATGGAGACATACACAATTTCAAATACACGAAGAAACTTGCAAAATGATATTCGAGACATCACCATAACTACTATTATGTGGCACTTGTGGCAGGAGCAAAATCAAAGTGTTTTCCAGTCGAAAATCTTACCGGCAGAAATTAGATATAAACTCATACCTATGGACATCAACATCTTACCGTCGAAGTCAAAATTCATGAAGGAGGGATCACCGCAACTAATTTATTTCATAGATATAATCGACAGAGAGCTAAGGTCCTTTTCTACTGAAGCATAGATCCAAGAGAAACATAGTGGGTAGAAACGAGAGAAGCGTGGAGGAGCAGACAATAACGAAGGAGAACTGATTTCGTTTCGCCAGATCTAGAGTTCCAGTATCAATGAGTTAGGTGGATTTTAATGAAGTGACCTAGTTTAATTAATTACTTGTATTAGGTCTGGATATGGTAGTTTAAAGCATCCGTATAAGATAGTTTTTTTTGTTTTGTAGTGGTATTAGTGGTGTTATATTTGTGTTCTTATTTGGGTTCCACTACCTCTTGTATCCAACTTTAAATTGTTTGTTAATAAATTATCTCTTTTTTTTAAGGAAAAAAAACATGCACACACAAAAATGTTCACATGCACATCCATGCATACAATTACACATAACTACGTATATGAGTACATCCATAGGTATAATCATACATACAAAAATATGAAGGGTTTTACATTAGATGCCAGTGCCTTGCTTTGGCAAATGTGAGCTATTGAATTGATAATTTTTAGTTGCCATTTTTGGTTTTGCAATACATAAATGGAGCCGGACCAAATATTTTTCACCTTTAAAAACATTGCCATTTAAGATCTTCCCAGTTCAATGGGTCATGCTGAGTTGGGACTTTTGGTTTGGTCCACTCACATGTAATTCTTCATTTAATTAACCGGTTTTATCCGGTAAAAATCCCCAATACGCTCACCTTTTCTGAAGAAGCAGTCTTGAACCGAACCGAATTGCATTTCCTTTTGGTTTTTTCTTGAAACTGGGATCGATTTTGATTGAAGTCATAAACCAGGTAATTTCACTTAATTAATCCCTGTTTCGGTTTCGCAAAAGATTTTAACCTGGTTTTATTGATTTATGCACGAAGGAAACCTTTTCGTGTTATTTTGATTACGATTTTGGTTGAGAAATTTAAAGAGCATTTAGATTCTTTACGGTTTGAGCTGAGATAATTTTATCTCTCCGATTATATTATATCAATAATAACTCAATAGGTTAAATTTGGATTGTTAGCCGGATTTGAACAGAATTTGGTACTCAAATGAAGAAAACGGATTAATCAACTCCAAATGGATCCTAGTTGATTTCGTGTTCTTTTCACCAATCTTCTTAAAAGTTTAATCTTGAAACTGGAGAAAAATTGTTTGGTTTATCAATTAAACAAACCTATTTAGAGTGCCAACCTTTATCTGGAATACTTTGGATTGTGAGTTTTGATCAAATCAAATGTGATCAATTTTTTAACAAGTAACAAACAAAATAACAATTTAAATGTGGGAAGCTTTTAACAAACAAAATCTTAATATTTATCTTCTAAAATGAATTACTAGGTTGTAAAATAAGTGATCACGGATTTGGACAAAAGGTGCATTTGGGAAAAATATCGTGATAAGAAAGATACAAAACAAAGAATTTTAACCAAGCATTAAAAAAAAAAATCATAAAACATAAAATTTTCTTTCAAATTGTACGGATGCAATGTCGTTCGAGGCAGAGCAGAGCACTAGACGCCAAGGGAGACCCTAGAGTTCAGATGAAGTTGAGAAGAAGCCTGAACGAAAATAGTATTGCACTGCATATTTGAAATAGATAAACTTTGTATTAGATAACTGTAAAAATAACAGATACATATTGTATGAAATTCAATTGTTCTGATTAATTCCTCATATATTTATTATTTTACTATGAATGATTTATATTTACATATATAAGACTATTCCTAGTTGTTCAGTTCACTTATTTCTTTTTCACTGAGCTAAACAACCTACACACCGTGGAGCATTAGAATCAACTACCATTTTTGAAAAAAACAATTAAAACAACAGTTAAACAACTCCGATGATGTAAATAAAACAGTAAAAAAAAAGCCATTTTAATTTTTTAAAATAAAACGGTTTTGTGTTTGCCATTTTATTTCCCTTCTTCACAAAATTGTGAACCCTCCTCATTCAAACCAATTAAAACGGCAGATAGTTTATTGTTTTAATGATCGGTCCACTTAACCATTTCGGCAACTACGGTTTGATTGTGTGGTTAATTTTATGAAGTGAACAAGTTACAGCTGGGTGTTCTGCGATTTGTTTGTGAACCGAACAAGCAACTATTGGTGTTGCTCTAAATATTTCATAAAGAAATAAATGTTACAATAAATCAAACACTATTATAGTTTACAAAAGTAACATTATTTATACAGATAAAATTTATAAGATAATTATAATCAGAGGAGTTTTTTAATAAGTGTGATGCATATATGTATATAAATATCCTTGGGAAAAGGATAAAATGATCTAAAATCATTAGACATTTTTTTGTATATGGTTTAGGAAACATAGATTGGAAAATATAAGCATTTTTTTATTTGAGCCCAAATTCGAACTTCTAACCTCATTTATATCAAAAAATTTAGTTGAAAATAAAGGTTGATTTTTGTTATCATTGAGATTTGGATTCATGACATAATTTATATCGAAGGGCAATTTGAAAAGTTTGCAATCAAACTAAAATATCATAATTATATCACAACAATTGATAAAGATACTTGCATACCAAACTACACAGTTAAAGCTCTGTAAAATCTCCGCTATAGCGCATAGAACTCTTCAACTGCCACGTTTTTTCAATTTAGCGCTATCAGACAGTAGATTCGCTTTAAGCCCCATTTTTCACTACACTTGTCAAATTAGGGGTTTTTAGCACACGCTTGAACAATAATAATATATAAATGTTGATTTGAATAGTTCTCTTTTAAATCAAATAAATAAAATTGGAATAAATACCTAAATTTAAGATATAAGTGCTCAATATAAGTTAAAAATTTATTGTCATATAAGATTAAACAATATTTCTTTTCCTTACACAAATAATGTGAGAATGAGAATAAATTAACTTTAAATGTTTGGTTTTATATCTAATGAAACTTTTTGCACCTCTGTTATTTTCCGCTATATCCCCGTCCTCATTATAACTTTTTGCACATTCATCGTTATAAAACCGATAAACGCTTTAACTGCACAAATAACAAATAATCATGAAAGCTCGAAAAGATGGTAGTGCACACAATTTTTTATTCATACTGCATTATTTTAGGTTGTACTGAAAAATTAATTAATATATAATTATAATTAAGATGAAAAATGAAGAAATCACAATTAAATTATGAAAAAGTGGGAAATTAACCGGGGATTTGTACTTTACCTTTATTTAGAGTTAGGGAGAGAAATAGTTCATGATTAATTGCCTTCATAGGTTGAAACCAAATAAAGAAAGATGAACTAAATTTTGAATAGCTTAAACAAATAAAGGAAGTAACTCAACGCTTTTATTGCAATTGTATTAATTTGGTTAAAAGTAAACAAAAAAATCAATCTAAAAACATCTATTTTCTTAGTGCTTCGACGGCATGTTGGATGCAATGCGGAACAAAGTGGCTCCGATGGCATCTATTTTACTCATTTAAACAATCGTTTGTCTGCAAACAGAAGACAAATTCTTTACATTTTTACAGATCTTTTTCAAAACCTTGATATAATTTTTCTTATGAAAACTATCCTGCTTGAATGAAATGATGCAATTCAGCCTCAAATTAACCCAAATTCAAAGCCTGTAAACTGCAAATTGTTGTGAAAACATACACATGTGTCTGTATGTGTGTATATGCTAGTGTATATGAATATGTATCGATATGCTTCAAAGTTAGCTAATTTCATATAGATATGTATTTTATCACGTAGATTATCTTCACGGATTTTTAGATTTAATTTAAGACTTCTAGCTCTTTCAAAACCGTACAATAAAATGTTGTTTTGAGGGGGGGAGGGGTTAAAACTTTCAAAATAATCTAAAAATGTGTAAAGATGATTTATATGATAATAACATAATATCTACAAATAATTAGCTAGATTCGCAATGTACCAAAATAAGGGAACCTAAATTAAGTAATAAACACTGGAAGAGAATATTAAAATTGACGTAAAAGAGCTAAATTTAATCAAACATATGATTGAAGATGGACACTACAAGAGACACAGTGATTTCTGACGGTTCAAAGACGTCGGCGGCCCTCACGAGCCGTCGGAATACAGAACACGGATTTCGTCTATTTCCGATGGAACCGACGATGGCTTTGCGACGACCTCTGACGGCTTTTTCGACGGCATTTCCGACGTTTTCTCCAACAGTACTGACGTCCACGTGGCTTAAAAACACGCCAGAGAGCCGTTGGAATTTTCGACCGGTTAACCGTCGCAAATTGTCGGAATATTTTGACCTATAAGCCGTCGGAAATCTGGATAAATTTTTTTTTCCAGCAGCCCAACAGTACATCAATATCAATATATATCACAACACATCAAAATTTATATATATATATATATATATATATATCAGATATATAAGCTAAAATCAATATCAATATCAATAATAATATAAAACTCAAACATACCAATTAATACAAAACAAATCGTCCATCATCACCCAAACTGCAATATCTACATCCAACATCAATGTACAATATATATATCCAACATCAAACACCATGTGTCTACAAATCAACCTCACCATCTCTCATTGTTTATATACACAAGTTTCAAAAACAAAAACTGCAAAACGTACCTCATGATCCATCATCGGCTCCGGAACCACCAGACGAAGGGAATGCTCCATGACGCTCCATATATTTAGCCAAATGCTGATTCAGTTGCTCCATTTGCGCTGCTCGGAGGCGGTCCTGCTCCTGCAGTTGTGGTATTTGCTGTCGAAGCTCATTAATCTCAGCATTGTCCTGAGCCTTTTGATAGGTTTTTTGTGAGGCCCGAGCCTACAAAGCAAGTCGAAATATGTTTAAGTTATTGCGTAACTTTTATAAAAAGTAAGCAATTTTTACAACTAGTTAATTTTTTATAAATTATCGATTGATTGCCGTAGCCATAGCGCCTATTTCTCTGTGTCGGATCCATAACAGAGTCGAAGATAGCGTCCTCCTCATCAGTGGTCAATTGCTCCCATTTCGAATGCTCAAGCATCTGCGTACGTGCTTGTATAAATCTTTACTGCAACACAAAATTAAATACAATTAAATATTACATGACATTATTATAATATTTTATAACTAATTAATTAAAATGATCATTATTAATAACTTATAACATAAAATTTACCTACATGTGCTGCATATGCTTTATCATCATCATGTCAGGCATTCGTCACCGATCCCTCGTCGTCGGTCTACCTGACGGCATGTGTGTGCAAATATGTCCATATACGAGATAAGAGCTCCACGCGCTCTTTCCGGCAATAATTGGTGTACAAATTTATACAAAAAATATAATAACTGTTCGTAATTGCAATTAATCAATTTACCAGGTCCTCGCTATGATGCTGAAATGATTTCGATCCACCACGGTGTGTGACTGGATTTTTCTGCATGTTCGTCGAGTTCCTGTCTGACTCCGCCTACCGGCTCGTCGGGTTCTCCTGGGTTTTCAAAAAAAAATTATAAATTAAAATTATATTTTACAGGTATAAATTATGTATTCTCTACTGAACAAATTAAAGTGATATCTAATAAACTTACCCTGAATTCATCGCTACTCCACCATGCGATCCAAGCATCCCATATGCTGACGCCCATCCAGTTTGGCTTCTTTTTGGATTTCTGATGGTAGACATCGTATCCCATATTTCTTTGCAACTTTGGAGTTCCAGTGGCGCTGGCAAAGAGAAACGTCCTCCACTTGTAGGTCTACCGCACCCTGTATATATGTTGAAAAAATATAAGCTATACATTTATACTTAGTCAGCAAATTGTAAAGTGATTATATATAATGATATATAATTTTACACTTATCAGGAAGTCCTGCCAGATGCTCTCCCGAACATGCTAAGGGATCCTACTCCATTTCGGCCAGTACGCAGTCATACGGCTCATGTATGCCTGTTTAGATATGCTGAGCACTATATTTGAAGGCTCAAGCTCAAAACCCCTGCATTAAATATAATACAGACAAATCATGACTAATATATCATACAAAATATGTATAATGCTGAAGTAAATTTAATACTTACGAGCCATCTGCTTTCGGTAGCAATCTAACCACCGTACGCGGCGCTTCCTGCGATGGGCCGCTGCCATCACCTCCGCTGCAAACGGTACCTCTTTGACACGAAGAGGGGAGATCGAACTGCGATGAACTCCGCCGCCTAAAGAAAGACATCTGTAATACCTGTCATATACATATTATTTTATTATGGCAGAACATATCATTCAATTATGAGTAAAAATATCAAGATTTAATATCAATAATCGCATATAACATAAAAAAAAAGTGTAACATCAATACTCCCATAAATTACCCTTTTTCAACATGTATACTATTAAATCAGTTCTCGTCGTTTTCTGATTCAGACTCGGTCTCGTATTCTATATTGTTTTTCTCTGTGGTCTCAAATGCTTCTACTAATACATTTGATTTATCATTTAGAGGTCTAAAATCGGTTTGATCATCTGTTATTGTAATTTCGCCATTTTCCTCGATATCTGCTTGGTACGCTTGTTCGTCTGGAATATTCTTTCTATCGAACGTAAATCTTGCCTTCGTTTTAAAAACTGCCGACCAATCTGCTTTATCTCTTTTTAAAGATGAATAAGGAGCATAATAAATTTGTAGGGCTTGTTTTGCTAGTATAAACGGATCGTACTTATGATAACGTGATGTATGCTTTATTTTAATAATATTACATATTTGGTGCACGTTGATCCGGAACCTGGAACATTACTGAACCAGTTGCATCTAAAAAAATCAACCTGGAACATTATTATATGTTAATTGCAAAATCTGAGTTAACACGCCGTAAAAATCATTTATGTGATCATTTGAATCATCACTACCTTTAACATATACACCGATATTGTTAGTTAATTTTTTAGCTCCATATTCTTTGGTGTTGAATTTGTATCCATTGACAAATAATATTGGATATGTCTTGACTTTTTTTTATTCCATCGCAAGATGTTTCAACTTTTCGTCGACCACACAATTTACCGGATCATATACGTAGTTCGAAAACCAAGTAGCAAAATTTTTGCTGATATCGCCGCTTGGATGCTGTGATTCGTAAATACTGCATATATAGAATATATATTGCATTATAATTAATACACACGTGTATTATTCAAGTAAATAATTTTAGATGTGTTATTTAATAATACCTAACAAATAACGCAACTTCTGCAAAGTTAAGAAGAACATATGTGTGGGCTACATGGTAATCTCTGTCGTCTAACCATACTTTCACACATTTTCCAACAGAACGTCCCTGCTGTCTAGAAATAGATAACACTGATTCAGAAGAATCTTGTTTAATGCCCTCACCATTTCGCGTAGCACTTTCAGAAGATAAGTTCACATGGTCACTGAAGTAATGAGAGAAAAAGAACGAAGCTTCTTCGATATATGATTTGCATATCGAACCTTCAACTCGTGCTTTTTATCTCACTTTTTTCTTTAGATGATTTAAGTACCTGTTAAGAATAATTATAATTAAATTTTATTACATGTAATTAAACTAAAATTTAACATACTCAATATTAATATCTTTCAAACGGATACATCCATCCATATTGCACATGACATCGAAGACGTGCTTCAAACGGAAGATGAACATATAAATGCTCCATTACATTAAAGAAACTCGGAGGAAATATTTTTTCCAGTTTGCAGAGTAGTATAGGAATTTCTTCCTAAAGTTTACGTAGACAATCAACTTTTAACGTAGTTGAACAAAGCTTCTTATAAAACAAACTAAGTTTTGTTACAACCGTCCAAACTTTTGTGGGCAACAGTTCTTTGAAAGCGACGGATAACAAATGTTCCATCATTACATGACAATCATGGTTTTTCATCCCACTCAGTTTACCTTCTTATAGTCGACACATCTACGAAGATTAGAGAAAATCCAATCAGAAAATTTTAATCCTTCCACCCACTTTAACAGTACTTTAACTTGGGTATTGTCTAGTTCATAGCATGCTTTGAATTTTTTTGTGTCATCTGGCTTCATATGAAGCTCATGACGATTGCATATTGCTTCTATATCACGTCTTGATTTCAAATCGTCCTTAGTCTTTTCTTTAACATTCAGAACTGTGTTAAATACATTATCGAACACATTTTTCTCGTTGTGCATCACGTCGATATTATGACGAATTAGGAGATTTTTTCAATAAGGTAACTCCCAAAATATACTTTGTTTGCATCAATTATGAATCGTCGATTTACCTTGAATTTCAATTTGTTCGTCAGTTTCATGTATCTTTGGATAATCCTTTACAAGGTTATAAATATCTTCGCTTAACCAAATCGTTGGTGGTCACAAGGTCTCAAGTTCATTACTTGTAAAGTTTTTTTTATCTTTTCTAAAAGGATGATTAATATGGAGAAAACACCGATGATAGTCAAATCACGAAATTTTCTTTCCATGCGGTAAAGAAAATGCTCGTGTTTCTTCCATGCAATAAGGACAAGACAGACGACCAACTGTACTCCAACTCGAAAGCATTGCATACGCAGGAAAATCGCTTATAGTCCACGACAGAGAAGCAAACATACGAAAATTCTTTTTTTTTGAAATGCCGTATGTTTCAACACCTTCATACCATAATGTTTTCAACTCTTCAATCAACGGTTGTAAATATATGTCGTATCATTGTGTCGGATCATCAGGGCCAGAGACGACTATTGTGAGAAACATATATGGAGTTTTCATGCACACCACGGAGGTAAATTGTAAGGTGTAACGATTATAGACGAAGATGAATATTTTGAACCAAATTGAGAGAATGGTGAAAATGTATTTGTACATAAACCAAGTCTAACATTACGGCTCTCCGCTGCGAAAACGGGGTATGTCTTATCAAAATGCTTCCATGTTTCTCCATTAGCTGGGTGTGTTAACGTACCTTTTTTCTGTGTTCTCACACAGTGCCATCTCATATGATGCGCGGTTACAGATGATGCATATAACCTTTGAAACCTAGGAGTGATCGGTAACTAATGCATACGCTTGTATGGAACTTCATTTCCCTTCTTTTTTCTTGATTTGTATCTTTCTTGATTACATATCTTATAATTCCTAAGATTGATATCTTTCCAAAACAACATACAACCATTTAAATATGTATCTATTTTTTGATACGGAAAACCAAAAGCAGACATAAGTTTTTTCACTTCATAATGATTTTCGTACATTAAATTATCGGGTGGCATATGCCGTTTTGCAGCTTGTACTATAGTTGTAAACCCGACTTATGTGAATTTGTATTTTGATTTCATCGCAATGTATTCTGCAGTTACTGATAGTTGAGTACTGCTTGTACAACCATCCCAAAGGGGTTTTTTAGCAACATCCAATAAATCATAATTTTTTTTGCTCCAATACTTAGTTCTTCTTCGACATTAACATCGTTACCATCAACTTCAACAGTATGGAACATTGAACGTGCTACATCTTCAACCATATCTTCTATGAGATTCATCGGAACAATTTCATTATCCTCCTCCGAATGTATGAGATTATGTGTTATAAGTTCTCCATGACGATCCCACACCAAATAATTCGACACGAAATCATATTGGCGCAAATGAACTATTATCATGTCCGGTATTAAATGCTTCAATAATTTGCACCTACTACATGAACAACGAATTTCTTTGTCGTTCTCATTATTACTTAAAGCGAATTCAATAAAGACGTATACACCATTTTGAAAATGTTCACTTGTTGAGCCTCCAATTTCTCTTCTTTGTTGGTACATCCAGCTCCGATCGATAAAATAATTGACCATTTTTCTTACGTTAAAACATAAAACGTATTAATTATTTATGTATTGACATTTTATTTTTCAATTAAATCATACGTTTAAATTTTCGCAAATATATAATATTATTCTATTTAATTTTATTTTCAAACGGATTTACATAAATTATTATACGAATATAATCTACAATTTTTAGGTTATTGTTTTACACTTTGATGGTTGGTCATCCTATTTTTCATTACAAACACAGTAATAATTATATTTTGTAAATCATTTCATTTTAAACGATTCAACAAAATTATATTACGCTAAATCGTCATTTTCGTCATCTTAAAAACGCATACACTAAATCCTGAGCATCGACTCTAATTAATTCAAACTAGCCGTAATGCGTGTATGCACTAATTAATCAACACATACACACCAATTAACGCACATATACACTAACAAAATTTTTCTCTCAACATTTAAATGATAAACAATTATAATAACAACCTAATTAACATTCAATTGGGTATAGTAAACAGTCAATGAGGTATTATAAGCAACTAGAATAACAAATTAATTCTAATTTAACAAGTCAGAATTAATTAGGGTTTAAGAATAAAACATGATTGAAGATTGATGAAGGGCCTAGGCTTGTCGAGAGTGGAGAATGATGAAGTTGGAGATGATCGGGGAGGCGCGGGGGCTGGCTGATGACGGGAAGGAGGTGATGAAGTTAGGGATTTGGTGAATGTGGGAGGAAATAAGATAATGATGCTGCTCTCGGTCTGGAGCCTGTATACACGCTTTTTTCCGACGACTTGCGACGGCTAATTTACGTCGGTTTACCACGATTTACCACGGCTACTATATTTTATTTACGAAAACGCCACAAAGATCGTCAGCCGTCGGAAATAGCCGTCGGCGGCCGTCGGAAGCTTCCATCGCTATTTACTGTTGTTCTAGTAGTGAGAAACTTATTGAAAGTGATAGTTCATGTGGCTAACGCTAATTTTTTGGGAATTAAGACAAAGATGAAGATGATAAATTGATTTCATATTATGTGAAAACTCCATTTTTTGAAGTTTGAACTTCATAATATTAAGTGTAACATCACTCCGAAGGCTATACTTTATTTAAAAACATATATTCCCATAGCTTAACAGATTAAATGTATAACTAAAATATTTAATTTCAGTATAGCTTAATTCTTGCTTCTTCCTTCTCTTCTCTAGGTACTATAGTATTTTGCATTTAACTTAGCGACAATGGAATCAAATTCGGAGATCATAATTCCAATCGGTGCTCAAAAGCATGATCCAGCATGGAAGCATTGCCTAATGATAAGCTCCGAAGGGCGCACCATATTAAAATGTATGTATTGCCACAAAAAATTCCTCGGTGGAGGAATACATCGTATAAAAGAACACCTAGCCCGACAAAAAGGCAACGCATCATGTTGCGCTAAAGTTCCCGTCGAGGTTCAACGTTCAATGCAGCAAAGCTTAGATAGTGTCACAATAAGAAAAGAGAAAAAGCAAAAATTAACAGAAGAAATCGATAAACTAAACACAAATCATATGACCATGGATGAAGTACAAGGTCTTCAACTGCACACCATGTTCGATCAAGAATTAATTCAAATGGAGGCAAGAGACGAACCTTTGTCAAAATCAAATGGAAGAGGGAGAAAGAAGAAACCTCAACAGTCTTCTCCTTACTCCCAACTTCTTGTGCAATCTTGTGTTGGCCCGAATAAATCTTTGTTGGCTAAAGATGAAGCTTACATGGCTATTTGTAGATGTTTATATGAAAGTGGTGCACCTTTAGATATGGTTAACTCAATATATTTTCAACCGATGATTGATGCCATTGTAGCAAGCCGTGGTATTCAAAAGCCTTCATATTCTGATGTCAGCTCTCACTACCTAAAAAGAAACATCGAAGAGGTAAATGGTTCGTTCGATCACTATAAAATGACTTGGAGTCGAACTGGTTGCTCTTTGTTAGCGGATGAATGGATTACTGAAACTGGTAGAACTTTGATGAACTTCTTTGTATACTGTCCTGAAGGAACCGTCTTTTTAAAGTCAGTTGATGCATCCCATATTGCTGCTTCATCCGATACGTTGTATGGGTTGCTTAAATCTGCGGTTGAAGAAGTTGGCATGAAAAACATAATTCATGTGATTACAAATAACACCAATAACCATATTTTTGCAGGGGAAAAATTAACCGAAACATATCCATCGTTGTTCTGGACACCTTGTGCATCGATATGCATAGATGGCATATTGGAAGATATTTCAAAGATGGATACAATTGCAGAGGTAATCGAAACTGCAAAATCAGTTACTTCTTTTGTATACAGTCATGCAGTAGTTTTGAATATGATGAGAAAATATACAAATGGAAGAGACTTACTGCATCATTGTCAAACAAAATCATGCATGAACTTTCTTGCATTGAAATGCATGGTTATGTTAAAAGATGAGTTAAGAGCCATGGTATCTTCTGAAGAATGGATTAACTGCCCATACTCTAAAAAACCAGGAGGAATTGTAGTCAGTATAAATGTTAATAATTTAGTATTTTGGTCCTCTTGTGCAGCAATAGTTAGAACAATAGAACCACTTATGCAAGTTATGAAGTTAGTTGATAGCCAAAAAATGCCTGCTATGGGATATATTTATGCGAGTATGCATCAAGTGAAAGAAACGTTAAAGAAAGAGCTGGTTAAGAAGCAAGATTACATGCCTTACTGTGATATCATTGAATGGAGATGGGAAAAAAATTTGAGTCCACTGCATGCAGCTGGGTTTTTTTTCAACCCACGATTCTTTTACAGTATTCAAGGAGCTGTTTCTAATGGAATTTCTTCTGCAGTGCTTGATTGTATAGAAAGGTTAGTTTCTGAGACTAAGGTTCAAGACAAAATACAGAAAGAGTTGACTCTGTATAAGAGTGCTGCTGGAGATTTTGGGAGGAAAATGGCTGTTAGAGCTAGGCATACTTTGCTTCCAGGTAGACCTTAATGTTATATTATTTTTAATTTTAAAGTTAGGGGATTTCTTTCATGTTATTAACATTGGTGAAAGTGTAAGAAGTAATCTGTACTAAATTTAACTGAAGATACGACTTAAAATATAAATGTGTCCAGAAAGAGAATATATACGGCCGATCCTAATCATTTGGAATTAAGATAGGGATGATGATGAGATATCCGTGTATTGTCTTCAGGATATCTAATCAACTGTATGTGTTAATTTATGTAGCTGAATGGTGGTCTACATATGGAGGTGCATGTCCGAACTTGACACGACTAGCAATACGAATTCTGAGTCAAACGTGCAGTGCACGGATTTCTGAACAAAATCACATTCCATTTGAACAAATTCACAACCATAGAATGAACTCTATGGAGCATCAACGCCTCAGCGATCTCTTATTTGTTCGCTGTAATATGAGGCTCCAACAAAGGTACAGTGTGCCTACTATCCCGCTTTTATGAGCAACTATAAGTCGCACACGGAAACTATTACTACCTGGCGTTATTGTCAGTTGCGCTAATGAATATGTCTACTAAGCCTTTTTGTGTTTTCATTAGCGCAACTTACAGTGACGTTGAATAGTAGTAGCTTTTACACACAATTTATAGTTGCTCATGCCAATGACCACTAGTACAGCAGTAATTCCCCACATTTCTGATCTGATGATCTGAAATTGAATTTCATTGGTATCTTTCACCTCTTTAAAACAAAAAAACAAAAAACAAAAAAATTACAGTTGCTCATAAGAGCAGATATTACAATCTGTTGATGCAGTCTAATGCTTTGGTGAAAATTAGATTATTTTGATAATTAGTTTGAAAGACAGCATGCTTTGATTTGTTTTATTTATTTATTTTTTTGCTGATTTATATTAAAAAAAAATCTACTGTACTATATTATTGTAATTTATGCTTGTACCTGATGCTTATTGAAAATAATGCAGGAATTATTTGAAGAATAAACCATTTGATCCGATTTCCGTCAACAATATTGATATTGTTGACAACTGGACTGTCGAGAAAAGCGAAATGTTCTTGGCTGACGAGGATTCTAGCTGGATGATGCTTGATCAACCTGCATCGCAAAACATATTTAATGATGACAATGATGTTGAAACTTTTATTATGGGTAATAATTCTTTTCCTTATTGCAAATTCCAAGCTTTTCAAGTGAAAAAATATCCATCATAGGGGTTTAAAGAATACTGTACACAAAAATTTCAGGCTTTGACGATGAGATGATACGACGTGCTGGGCAAGATGTGCATATAGCAGGATGTGGAAAATAATAGAATATGAAAAATTGATTAAGAATTTATACGTTCTAGATAAAAAATAATGGTGAATTCTGTAGAATCAGCTCGTTTTATTACTATTAGAAATTTGGCAATATAGTAAGTTTTTAGTAAATTATTCAAAAAAACATGTGGATTAATGCAAGTTTGTGGGCAAAGTAATGTTTGTAGATTAATAATAATATGAAGCTTTTGTTCCTGCCCATTTGTTATTATTTTTTGTCTATATTGGCTATATGCTCTGCTTAAGTTACTTACCGCTCTTATAATCAAATATTTGCTATATGATCTAATATCCTACGTATGTTGTATTCCCACCGTTGAATTTAAATTCTTAATCGGTAGAAGGCGTGTCCTAAGATTTGAAACGGTTCTTGTTGCTCTCAACATTTTTGTCAAATTTTCTAAATATATCCCAAAATAATAGGAATCGTTAAAAAAAAAAAAAAAATTAAACTAACAGTAGGATTCCTTTAGGGTCAAATTTATAAAAGGAAACTTTTGACTCACATCCCTCCCTTTTAAATAAGTTAGGTCCACATCCCTTTATATTTTAAAATACAAATTACATCCAGAAAAATAGGCACAAGGAAGAAGTTGCAAAAAAATTTAGTCTCAGGAACAACAAATTTGTCTTTTAGTTTGAAGGACACTTTTTAGTGTTAACAGAAAATGATAGTTGTAACTATCATTCTGTGATTTACACTAAAACGTGTCTTTCAGCCTAAAAAACAAACTTATTGTCTCTGAAACTAAATTTTTCTTCAACGTTTTCTTTTTCCCTAAGCTTAAAAACCCCAATTACATCTCTGTTTTTGAGCCCAAGCAAATATTCGTTATCATAAACAAGTTAAATTGCAATATTAAAAATGTGATATCTTTCAGTAGATTTATCGGATTTCAATTTCGTTTTCACCATTAAATCGCAAATTTTATTACCTTTTTATTAAGATATATTATGATATGTTTTGACAATCTTTTTGAATTTACAGCGGCAAATATTTGCCAAGTAAATATTTTTCCCCCAGTTGCCCAGGCAAATATTTGCCCCCAGACAAATATTTATCCGATGTTTTATTGCAACAACATCATCATTACAAAACGTCGCAGTTTAGATTCTAGTTTTGGTTGCACCATGCTTTTGTGTTATGTTCTAGCTTTCCGTACTTTACTTCCAGCTCGCATATTTCTGATCTCATGCTTCAGGGTTCGATCATTTTCAACTTAGTCAATCGCTGCCTTGCTTTTCCCCTATTTCTACCTCACTTTGTACATGCAGTTATTATGCAGGTGCGGTTATTTTCAACACATTGTAGTTATCCACTCAGATGGATCGTGCAACATAGCTTCTTCCGGTGTCATTTATACCTTCATGTTGCAACATGCAACATGCGTTTTTACAAGTATTCCCTTTGTATTTTTCATGTGTCATGCCCCCTTCATGCCGCTCCTCCATATTATGTGCAGAACAATCACACAGCTCCATAATACACAACACTTTACTTCAAGTGTAATCCAATGAAGCATTGGCAACAATTCTTCATATTTGCGACAAACCTCGACGATTCCCTAGCATCCCGTGATTTGTCTTAACATCTTCACACAACATCACCCAAATCACACCCTACCTATTTCGCTTGCTTGGTCATCTGCCTATTTCAACAACTAAATTTGCATGGCAAATATTTGCTTGGACAAATTCAGGCAAATATATTCCCCTGTAAATATATAAAAAAATTTGTCAAAACGTATCATATATAGATCTTAATAGAAAGATAATACAATTATTGATTTAATGGTGAAAATGAAATTGAAATCCGATAAATTACTGAAAAATATCACGTTTTTAATATTTCAAGGTAATTTCTCATTATAGCATATATTTACCTAGGCAGGCGGTATAAATTATAGGGACTAAATTTTTAATGCTTAATTCGGAGTGAGGAAACTTACATTAAGTTTAAAAATAGGGATGTACCCTAATTTTCACTTTATAAACTATATGGTTTCGGATCTGAAAAGATAACAGCATATGATCTATTTGTGATGCACCACTGTTTATGGTATCGAAGATTTAACACCGAACATCCTTAAAATTTACACTGGTAGATTGATCTCAAGCATTGAAAATAGTGATTTTTGTGGATAAAGTAACAAAAACATTTACATACATACCACATCTAGCACCGAAACGATAAAGTATAAAAGCTAAAATATAATATATGTGAAATAAATAACATGGTGTAAATAAAAGCGATATATAAATATGAGAGCACCGATCAACACAACATATGTCAATGACCATAGAGCGGCGATGGAAATAAATGGTGCATATGTTTTGATACATGAAGACTAACACAAACTTATATAATAATACAAATAAAAATAAGTAACATGCTAATAGTAATGAATATCATTGCAGCTTCCTCTTAAATCCTTGTGCTAAAGTGCATTCCTATTTGAATCTGACTCTCAACCTACTCATAATGAGCACATAAGAGCCTAAAGGGGAGAAAATTAATAAACACACATGTCAAAAAAAAATGTTTAGAGAGAGATTTTAACCCGAAAAATAATATATAGAATGTACATTATAAGATCCACACATGGTTTGCTTCAACAAGTAATATAATAAACAGCATATGTATGTAAGAGTCGTTTCACTTGACCCTGCCCTTCACATCAAAGCTAGTATGACAGAGGTATGTTACAATGACACGGGTAAATCTTGGCACATACAATATAGACTAATAATATATATGTAGGAAAGAGGTATATCCATATATCTACCACATGTCACTCAACTATAACACTCGAAAGGTTCTACATGCATATGTAAAATCACCTCCACATTACAATTAGCGTGATACTAAACGTACCTACAATCAATCAACAGATTAACGGGGGGCAACCTTACACCTCTAAGAATTCTGCATTTGTGGAACAAACTCTAAGTGAGCATCCTTAGTTTTTTGTTGCACCCACCATTGGGGCTCCACAACATCAATTTGTAGATATTCTAGTCATGTGCATCCAGATATTTACCTTTGTATATTAGGGTAAATAATTCAAAACTCAAATAGCTATCCTGACATCGTCTAAATGGTTTGAATGCTTATTGTTGACTAAAAATTTAGCCAACCTCGGAATTATGATAATGAGATGATATTAACAATGGTTACCTACTAATACCTTGATTTAAAAAGTAAAATGAGGAAGTAAAATGCAAAAAATGTAAAAGAACACAAGATTTAGAGTGGTTCGATCCAATTTTATCTACGTCCACTATAAGGAATTTCTTACTATTTTGCTTCTCTTACAAGAGCTGTGATTACAAGAGGCAATAATAAGAAAATACAATACTTGAGAGCTTGTGTTGTTCAACCATTGTAAAGATGCATGTCTTTGTGTATTTATAGCTGTTGGAAATGATGTTTGAATGGATGAGATTATATTGCCAAGACCCAAAAATCGCTCGTGTGTGTTCATGGATGTGATTGGTTGATATGCATGTTAGCTAGTATGCTAACTGGCATGTAAGATGAAGATGATTACAACTGTCAAACTATACCTTGGGCATGCTTAATGTATGGGCAGATGACATAGGATCAAGGAGTGATTGAGTAGAGTTGCATTAGTGGCAGCAAAGGACATGGAGTGATTAGTACATAGTGACAGTTTTGTTAGATGAAAGTTGCATAAGCATCAATCTTTTTAGGTAAACAGGGCATGCGAAGCTTCTTTAGGCTGTGGCAGACCAGTGCCTGTAACCATACTCTAGAGTTATCCAAGGAGCTGGTGATCGTGGGCGGTTGGCATTGAAGACGGGCTGGAGGGAGCTGTCTAGTAGCTCATTGAATGGAGGGGTCGATTAAGGATTGCTTCATAGCCAAGTCGCTCATGTACCACCATCGCCCGTTGGTACCTACGCGGGTGGTGCTTAATTAATACCTGTGCTAGTACTGAGTGGGATGCCCCTCAATGGAGCCTTATAGTTTGGGCCAGTCGAGGGCCATGTTTAGTAAGTGAGCCAGGATGTCGAGCGTTGGGGGGACATGGGACAACAAGGTAAGCGGAGGATGTTCCGTTAATATCATGCGGGCCATGATACTTACTACTATCACTATATAGGCTAAGTGAGTTGTGCAAGCCGGCCCACTTCATGCTTGCGAGAAATTCGAGCAACTTGTCCCCCAAGCCCGTGATAGCATGCAGGGGCAGGCTTGTCAATCAAGCATTTAATGCCGCATTAAATGCTCTCAAACGCGGCATTGGGTAGTTGGTGAAGGCGATTTGTTTTCCCAAGGATTGTAAAGATAATGCGCTCTTTCGATGTGGTGATTCGATAAATGCATTGATAATACCTAAATGGTCTAAATTTCTTCTTAGGTGGCTAATCCAACTGTTCACATCGCTACTCTCTATCTATAAATACCTCTCGTCCTCTTCTCTTCCATTCTTTATTAAGCTTTCAAATACTTCTGCTATTAAGTAATTTCAACGAGCTTCCCTTTCCTATCTTCGCTATCGATTTGCAATTGCATGCCCGAATCATCATCAATGAGTATTTTCGACTTCAATTCATCATGCTTTCCATGTTTTTGCAAGAGTAAGATATTGCTTGCTTTTGGAATGATTTCTGCTATTGCTTTTCTCATATTTTTATGTCGCTTTTGCACTTTATTTGTCATTGTTGCTGTGGTAACTTAAACTCGTTGTTGCACTAATGAATTGTTCTGATGAACTCCCACTATAGGCGGCATCCATTGATGTTGCTATGCCATTAACGATGGTCGTTTGATGCTGTAATGTCCCCTATTCTGAAGCCCGGAAATAAATGCTACTGATGCTGCAGTTATTAATATTATTATTCTCCGGTGACAAAATGAGATCAGTTAATAGTATCATTAACAACAGAAGCACATGAATATGAAAATTTTCAAAACACATTTCATTAATAATTTCTATATTCATTACATAATCCTAGGACATTACCTTGGTTCAGATAAATTATAATTATTACAAAATACTCCAAGAGCGACATATGAAGATGCACCCATGGTTGATCAGAGTTTTATAATTGACATATACAATTTCTGTCATTACATACATTCAAAGAAAATGATAACAATGCAACAGACATAAATAGACTCCTAAATAGCTATCTAGTGAGACCACACCGTCTCGATAATAGATATCTAGTGAGACCATGCCGCTAAGCCAAACGGGTATTCCCCTCACTAGTATCTTTTGAAAATATGTCGATCACAATCATACTCCTACATTCACAATAGTTATATAAACATAAACAATCATATGCATGCAAGCTAAATGGGTAAACCTGACCAATCTCTCATTTAATTGACTGTCTGTCTATACTTCATAGTTTTCCCAAGGTTACTACAAACCTATATGACTGATTCGGACCTGCCAGATATACCAAATTCTCCGACTTACCGTTAGGAGAAAATTGACTGTCCATCCAAAAACAATAATCTTGGTGTTATCTTGTCTATTTGTCAATCTCATAGTTTTGCATGCCAACAAATAATTATCTAAGTTATATTTTCCTTTCTGCGCGTAAACCTACTTTTAGTTTTATTGTTAACAAAGCCGCACGCACTGGAATAGTGGACTAATATCAAATAGGGGCAAACAGTTGAAGTATATAGGGCTACCCTACACCAGTCTTATTATCTAGTTTTCTATTCTCTATTCCTTGAGTCAATTTGTCCTATCATAATTTATCTAAAAGTGATTAAAACAATAATCTCTCTAGTGAAATCCCGGGCTAAATACCCTTTTTATTTCCTTGAAAACATAATTCTTTATAATCGATTTAACCCTCGAAATCATACTTAAAAACAAGGAAACTATAGTCCTTCACTTTATCCAAAACATTATGCCAAGATATATGCTTTTATGCAATAACTTTCATTAATTTTGAAATCAATTGGAGGTTATCGCATCTCACAACCTTAGGCAATCAAGCATCTTAAAATAAAATCATTAAATCAATAACTTGCGGCATCACGATGGTCGATATGCTATACCACACCTCTTTATGCCGAAACTATATAATTTAATCTGATTTAAAATCACAAAACCATAAGCAAATATCATCAATGTCCCATAGTATAAAATATAAGTTATAAGGTTTGCATAGTATAAATATTTTAAATTTGTAAGTATGGGAACTTCGATATTGATAACCTTCGGCATCAATGTCATAAAGTCATTGGTATCATTTATATGAAATCATGGCTACCATGCCGCCACTGTAAGGAATGTCGATATTAAAATAGGCAGCATCATTTCCATTTATATCAACATCGAAAGTATATATATAAGTGACATCATTGCCTTAATACTTTATCTTAAAAGTAATACTAGCGGCATCACTACCTAAAGAAATAATGTCGAAATTAAGACATGCGGCATTAATGCCTCTTTATATTGAGAATAAGTCATGCAGTACCATTGCTACTATAAATATTAATGCCAACATAGATGAGTATGGCATTGCTACCTTAAGGATTTGATATTGAAGAAGAATCATCAATGTCGAAGGCATGGATGTCAGCATTGCTGTGTTACGAGATCGTCCATGCCGAAGTTAATTTAATGCCGAGAGCCTATACTGTACTTCAACCTTAGTAGAATCATTCATACTTACATGGTTGATACCGTACCCTCCAGTTGATGATGACATTGATAGCTGCGACATGAATGGATTTCGACATTGATTACCAGCGACATGGCAAACTCATAATTAACATAAAATCTATTTTATTTCTTTAAAAAGCAGATTTTTTCCACCAAATTCAAACCTTTGTCAAATTACCATTGGGAAATAATTTACTTTACCAAATCTTTTTCAGAAAAACTTCTATGGAATTATTATCATTCTCAAAATAAATTGCAAACCAATTAATATATATTATTATTTTAATATAATTATTAAGCTTTTCTAGCCCAATAAATTTATAATAAATCATAAACACTTAGAAAAACTCCCTGAAAATCACAATAAATTAGTATTAATATTTTCTTTATCATATAAAAATTTCGAGGCTGAAAACATTATTTAATAATCTATAATAATTTAAACCCAAAATAAATCATTTCTCTTACTTAGGAAATTCCTAAAATATTCATACTTGCTTGGAAAATTATGAAATTATTAACATCATATCCAAAATTCAAGTCGAATGAATGTCATTAACCAGGTTTTCATGCTTAAAACCTATTAATTAATTTCGTAAATAATCCAATAAATCATTAAACAAGTATATAATGAATAATCATTCATAACATGGCATAATAACAACATAAGATTTGGTTTGGTCACAAAACTGAAATAAACATGCAATTATGAGATGGATAACTATTATTCACCTTGATTGGTTAAAGAGATTGAGATTAATGTTACTTAAATTCCCCTTAGCTTTTCCTTTTGATTTCCTTTGTTTTTCTCTTCTTACTTTCCTTGCTAATGGTCGGCCTCTTCTTACTTTCATTTATGTGTATGAATCATAAATGAGGATAATGGGAGAGAAGGGTTTATGTTTAGGAAATGAGGTCTTCTTATTTTTTCCCTCCCATAATTCCTCCTCTTATTTAAGTTCTAAGTACTCTTATTAATTCATTAACTAAGGTACGACCCGCTTTAATTATCAATTCTCATTCTCCTTATTTCAACACATTATTTTATTTTATTTATCTAATTAAGTTTCATAAATAATGTTAGTCAAAATTAGGGGTGTTGCGGACTCTCCTCCTTAAAAAATTTCTTCCTCGAAATTACGATGAGGTACATAACATCAAACATAATCATAGACATAAAACATACCATCAAAACAAATCAGGATGAGCATCTCTAATCTTGTCCTCTATCTTACAAGTACAGTCTTTCTCGTTGTCACTCCATTGGACCTTCACTAATCCGACTGTCTTGTTCCTTAACTTCTTCTCATCCCTAGCTACAATACGAACTGAGTGTCTAACCAAAGTCATGTCCGGTTCCACCACTAAATATTGCAACGCAGTCAGAGTGATAGTGGTCTTTGGATCACGAACATACTTCCTAAAATGAGAAACATGAAAATCATTGTGGACTCCTGCCAAACTGCTCGGTAACTCTATCCTATAAGCGAGTTTCTTGATCCTTTCTATGATAGGAAATGATCCAACAAACCTAGGCGCCAATTTCCTGACTTCCCAAATCAGATTACACCCTTCATCGATGATACCTTGACAAAAACATGATCTCCAACCGAGTACTCCAAATCCTTATGCCTCTTATCTGCCTAACTTTTTTATCTCATCTAAGCTTGCTTCATTCTCGCTTGGATCAACTCAATCTTTTCTGTGGCTTCTCTCACCAATTTTGGACCAAGAACTAATCTATCTTCGGTCTCTAACCAACATATGGGGGATTTGCATAGCCTTCCATACAAAGCTTCAAAAGGTGCCATTCGTATACTGGTCTGATAACTATTATTATAGGAAAATTCGACTAAGTGTAGATGGTCTTCCCATAATTCTCCAAAATCCAACACACAAGCTCTTAACAAATCTTCTAAGATTTTGTTAAATCTTTCCATTAGCCCATCTGTTTATGGATGGTAGGCGGTACTAATCTTGAGCTTGGCGCCTAAAACCTCTTGTAAACTCTTTCAGAATTCGCCAGTGAATAAAGTATCTCTGTCACTGACTATACTACTAGGAATCCCATGCGGTATGATAATATTCTTCATAAATAACTTAGCTAAAACAGTTGCCATCCTTGTCAACTTAATGGGAATGAAGTGTGCACTCTTGGCCCGTCTATCCATTATAACCCAAATACTTTTGTTTCTCCTATTCGACCATGGCAACCCATCAATAAAATCCATAGATATAGAATCCCATTTCTACACTAGTATATCTAAAGGCCGAAGCAATCCACTTGGCTTTTGATGCTTGACTTTCATTTCTTGGCAATGTAGACATTGCTTTTACCCATAAGCCTACATCTCATTTCATACCTTCCCAAAAGAAACTTCTCTTTATATCGTGGTACATCTTAGTTCCTCCAGGATGAATAGTAAACTTTGATCGATGACACTTCATAAGAACTTCTTTCCTTAGGTCTCCAACATCTGAAACACACAATCATCTCTTCTTTCTTAACCATCCATTTTAATCAAGATAAAAATCCTTTAAATCATCAATCTCAGTTCCACTTTCTAATCTTCTAATTCGTTCAGCTACTACTACATCATCTTTCTACCTTGAAGCAATCATTTTGATCATCGCTGGTCGAACTTCTAAACAAGGTAACATGGCAGTATTCTGACTAGAACTAGCAGTCGATTTTAAATGCACACTACAAGTAGCCAGCGTTTCTAATTCTTTCCACTCTACCAACATCGCCGATACTGCATTCTGATATTTTCTGCTGAGTACATCGACTCATTTGTTTCCTTTTCCTAGTGTATGCTCAATTCTGAAATCATAAGCTGTTATGAACTCTAACCACCTCTGATGTCTCATATTCAACTCCTTCTGAAAGAATAAATATCTCAAAGATTCGTGATCCATAAACAAATAGAATCTTTCTCCCAAAATGTAATGTCTCCCTACTTTCAGAGCAAAGATTACTGCTACCTAGTCCAAATCATGAGTTGGATATCTAACTTCATGCGTCATAAGCAGTCGAGAAGCGCCGACAACCACTTTACCTCTTTGCATCAACATAGCTCCTAATCATGTTCTGCATACATCAGTATAAACCACCAAATCTTGGTTCCCATCCGGAATAATTAACACGAGTGCATTAGTCAATAAATGTTTTATCTTCTAGAATGTTTCCTCAATTTATTGGACCAAATAAACTATATATCCTTTCTGGTTAGTTTAGTCAGGGGTGCTGTTATTCGAGAGAAATCCTTAATGAATCTCTGGTAAAAGCTAGCTAATCCAAGAAAACTCTTTATCTTGGTCACCGCCTTGGGTCCTTTTCGATTATTAACTATCTCAATCTTAGTTGGAGCTACTGACAATCCTTTTTCTACGACTACATGACTAAGTAACTTTATTTCTTTCTTCCAAAAATGACATTTTGAAAACTTCACCTTTAGTTGATGCTGTTTTAATGTCTCAAGCACTATTCTAAGGTGAGTCTCATGATCTCGCTCATTCCTAGAATATATCAGAATGTCATCTATGAATACTAACACGAACTTATCCAAGTGCTCTCGGAAAATTCGGTTCATCAAATCCACTAAGAAAGTAGTCGCATTAGTTAAACCGAATGGAATTACTAACCACTCATATGAACCATATCTTATTCGAAACTACATCAATGGAATACTGTCCTCCGCCACTCCCAATTGATGGAACCCTGTCGCCAAATCCAACTGGGAAAATATTTTGGCTCTCCTCAACTGAAACAAATCATTGATTCTTGGTAAAGGATATCAATTCTTTATCGTTTTTCATTCAACTTACGATAATTAATACATAATCTCAACAACTCGTCCGGTTTCTTTACGAACACCATGGCCGCTCCCCAAGACAAACTGCTTGGTCTAATGAAACTCTTTCCTTCTAAGTCCACTAGCTGCACCTTTAAATCCTTCATCTCGGTAGGTGTCATTCTGCTAGGTGTTCTACTTACGGATTTAGCTTCAGATACAAGATCTATTGAAGCTCAATAGCTCATTTCAGCGGTAATCCTATCACTGGCTCAAAGATATCAGCAAACTTTCTACTGACAAAAACTCGATTCAACTCGTCTTCTTCCTCCATTGCACCCAATAAAGCACAAACATCAAAATTCGAGTTCTCTACTGAGTATATAATTCGGTCGCTACTATTATGGTGTATTAGTATTATTTTCCTTTCTTGGAAAAATATTCTAGCATCATATTTGCTTAACCAATCCATATCCAATATAATTCCAAAGCCCGTAAAATCAAATACATGCAAATTGCAGGAAAATATATGACCTAACAACTCAAACTCTAAATGGTCACATCTCATCCCAAGAGTTGCATAACCTCCTACTGGATTTGCAACCCTTAAGGAAGTAATAAGGTATGATGGTTCTAAACTAAGCTTATCTACCAAACAATGAGAGATAAACTAATGTGATGCACCAATATCAAACAATACTCTAACATGTATGCCATGAATCAAAAGCCTACCTCCTATCATAGCCTTTCCCTTCTCCTTTGCTGTTGGTCTCGAGGTAGATGGTTCTAAAGCAAATACTTTTCCTTTCTCAACCTTAGCCGATCCTTTGGACTGATTCTTATAATGCCCAATCTGGTCACAGTTGAAACACATGATGTTCTTCTTTCCAATGACCTTCTTTTCATCCCCGTAATGACACTCGCTGGCAAAGTGCCGCTTCTTATCATACTTGTAACAAGTGATATGCGCTTTTCCTTTCTTGGTAGCTCCACCCTTTTGAGCTCCCTTTTTTCCTAAAAGAACATTCTTTTCTGACTTTGACCACCTAAGCCTCCACCGACTTGTTATTACTAAATAACGCAAGCATCTCATCATTCCTCAATGTCATCTTCACTACTACATCACATGGGTCTCTGAGATGTGGCAGTGTTGCTATGGTAAGCTCTAGATTTAACCCTCTAATAAATTTCTCGTTTCTCTTGATCACTGTATCAACAGTAGCGTATCCATATTTGGACAACTCCTCAAATCTGGTCGCATACTTAAGCACTGTCATATCGCCTTATTCCAACTCAGCACACTTTTTGAGAAAAGTCGACTTAGCTATTTCAGACATGAATCTTTTCTCTAATCTCCTTCTGAACTCTGCCTAAGTCAGGTTCTCTTCCAATACTCCCATTGTTACACTATTCCACCAGTACAATGCAGCTCCTTGCAATTGCCCGAAAACTAGTCTCCTTTTCTGCTCATTATTCAGACCTAAATAAGCAAAAATCATTTCATAATGAAGTAGCCAATTCTCTACTTCGACAGCATCCTCGGTTTTAATGAATGGCTTTCCTCCAAGTCCTGCATAAACCCAACTCAAAACAACATAGTTGTTGACAACCAAAACATTAGGATTTAGTCCTCAAGCATTACCACCAACTAATCCAACTGCAACTCCTTCTTGCATCATGTTGAAAAAAACTAATACATAGCTCCCATATCCACCGGCGGGGTTCCAACACCCACATTAGCAACTATTTGTCGACCCAGATTCCTCCTAGTATTGGGCTTGACATTTTCATTGGTTGTGGTGCTTACTCCACCAAGATTCACTATTCCATTTCCTACCTCCATATCTTACTTTCCTTTAGTCCATGTTTGAACCTTAGTAAGATACGGAATAACGGTCTAAGAAAGAGGGAAGAATAACGATAAGATATATACTTACATATAGCAAATACAAGTATGTTACTATACCTTTATCCCATACCAATATCTCATTCTTTGATTCATTTGGATTATGTTTTCAAAATTACTTTAAATTTCGATATCCTTTAGTTTTGCATAAACCTTTACTCTGATACCAAATTGTAACATCCCTCATTCTGAAGCCCGAAAATAAGCACTACTGATGCTACAGTCATCAATAATACTATTCTCCGATGACAGAATAAGATCAATTAATAGTATCATTAACATCAGAAGCACGGGAATATGAAAATTTTCAAAAAAAAATTCATTAATAATTCTAATATTCATTACATAATCCCAAAACGTTGCCGAGGTTCAGATAAAATATAATTATTACAAAATACTCCAAGAGCGGCATATGAAGATGCCCCATTGTATGCTTAGAGTTTTCTAAAAGACAGATACAATTTCTTCCAATATATACATTCAAATAAAATGAAAACAACATAGCGGACATAAATAGACTCCTAAGTAGCTAACTCTACCTCTTGCATGTTTTTGGAAGCTTTATTTGTCAAACCTAAAACTTGGAAACCTTACTCTCGAACTACTCAAATCCCGAGAGTTAAAGAGGAAAAAACAAAAACTTCGGGTCAAACAAAAAGTCTGGTATAAATAATAATATGCCATCTCGATAATAAATATCTAGTGAGACTACACCACTGAGCGAAACAAGAATCTTCCTCACTAGTATCTTCTGAAAATATGTCAATCACAATCATGTTCCTGCATTCACAATGGTTAAATAAACATAAAAAATCATATACATGCATACTAAATGGGTAAACCTAATCAATCCGCCTTAATTAATTGACTGTCTGTCTCTACTTCATAGTTTTTCTATGGTTACTACAAACCTATATGGCTGACTCAGGCCTATCAGATATACCAAATTTTCCAATTTACCATTAGGAGGTAACTAGATAGTCCATCCAAACACAATCATCCTAGTGTTATCCTGACTATCTGTCTGTCTTATAGTTTTGCCGGGCTCACTATGAACCTAAAGTTTTGCATGCCAAGCAATAACCTGTCTAAGTTTTATTTTCCTTTCTATGCGCAAACCTACTTTCAGTTTTACTATTAACAAATCCCTACGCATTAGAATTGTGGTCTAATATCAACTAGGGGCTAACAATTGAAATATAGGGTGCTACCCTATACCGGTCCCGTTTTCTGGTTTTATATTCTCTAATCCTTGAGTCAATTTATCCTATCACAATTTATCTAAAGATGATAAGAACAATAATTTCTCTAGTAAAATCCCGGGCTAAATACCCTTTTTATTTCCTTGGAACATAATTCTTTATAATCGGTTTAACCCTTGAAATCATATTTAAAAATAAGGAAATTATAGCCCTTTACTTTATCCAAAATATTATGCCTAGATATTTGCTTTTATGAAATAGCTTCCATTAATTTCGAAATCAATTGGAGGGTATCACACCTCAAAACCTTAGGAAATCAAGCCTCTTAAAATATAACCATTAAACCAATAACTTGCGACATCACTATGGCCGATATGTTATGTCGCACCTCTTTATGCCGAAACTATATAAAATAATCTGATTTAGAAATTACAGAACCATAAGGCCAATATCATCTATGTCGCATAGTATAAGATATAAGTTATAAGGTTTTGCATAGTATAAAGCTTTTAAACTTACAAGTATGGGAACGTCGACATTGATAATCTTTAGCGTCATTGTCATAAAGTCATTGTTACCGTTTATATGAAATCATGGCTAATATGTTGCCACTATAAGAAATGTTGATATTAAAACAACCGGCATAATTGCCATTTATATCGATGTCGAAAGTATATAAGTGACATCATTGCCTTAATACTTTATCTTGAAAGCAATACTAGCGGCATCATCGCCTAAAGAAATTAATGTCAAAATTAAGATATGATAAATCAATGCCTCTTTATATCGAAAATAAGTCATGCGGCATCATTGCCGCTATAAATATTAATGCCGTTATAGATGGGTGTGACATTTCTGTCTTAGGCAGTTGATATTGAAACTAGCGAAATCAACGTTGTTGAAGGCATGGATGTCGGCAATGATGTGTTTCGAGATTGTCCATGTCGAAGTTAATTTAACGCCGAGAGCTTATATTATACTTCATCCTTAGTGAAATTATTGCATACCAACATGGTTGATATCGTATGCTTCCTCTTTGGTTGATGATGGCATTGATAACTACGACACGAATGAACTTCGACATTGATTAGCAGCAACATGGCAAACTCGTAATTAACGTAATAACCGTTTTATTTCTTAAAAAACAATTTCTTTTCACCAATTCCAATCCTCTGTCAAATTGCTATTGGGTAATAATTTACTTTACCAAATCTTTTTCTAAAAAATTCTATGGATTAGAATTATCGTTTCCAAAATAAATTGCAAACCGGTTATAATACATTATTATTTTAATATAATAAGCTTTTCCAGCCCAATAAATTCATAATAAATCATAAACACTTGGGAAAAATCCTCAAAAATCATAATAAATTAGAATTTATATTTTCTTTATTATATATAAAAATCTCAAGGCCGAAAACATTATTCAATTATTTTTAATAATAAAAACCCAAAATAAATCCTTTCCCTTACTTAGGAAATCCTAAAAATATTCGTTCTTGCTTGGAAAATTATGAAATTAAAAATCCACATCTAAAATAATGTTATAAACATCATATCCAAATTTCAAATCGAACGAATGTCATAAACTAGGTTTTCATACTTAAAACCTATTAATTAATTTCATAAATAATCCAATAAATCATCAAATAAGCATATAACCAATAATCATTCAATAATGACAACATAAGATTCGGGTTTAGTCACAAAACCAAAATAAACATGCAATTAGGAGATGGATAACTATTATTCATCTCTATTGGGTAAAGAGATGAGATTAATGTTACTTAAATTCCCTTTAGCTTTTCCTTTCAATTTCCTTTGCTTTTCTCTTCTTGGTTTCCTTAATAGTGGTCAACCTCTTGTTACTTTTGTTTATACGAATGAAGATAATTGAAGAGAAGGGTTTATGTTTAGGAAATAAGGCTTATTCCTATTTTGCCCCTCCTATAATTCCTTCTTCTTATTTAAGTTCTCAGCACTCTTATTAATTCAATTAAGGCATGGCCCACTTTAATTATCAATTCTCATTCTTGTTATCGCAATACATTATTTTATTTAATTTATTTTTCTAAATAATATTAATCAAAATTAGGGATGTTACAGATGCCAAGCATTGTACATACCACACTAAAACGTGATGTTATCAATATTACTAAACTGACCCCTTTTGTTTAAAATAGGTAAATGACACGTTGAGCCTGAGTCTATGCATAGGATTAGATAGTGAGTTAATAAGGTTGAGGGCCACAAGGCCCATCTTAGGTTAGATCTTGAGTGGGCCTGGCGCAAGGTGGTGGATTACTTGCATTGGTGGTGGGGGAGAAACTTGCCACCGAGCCTAGTTAGTTTTTTAGTAGGTAGGGATGGTTCAATAATTTAGGTTGTTTATTACTAATTACAGACGGTCGAGGCTTCTTCTACTAGCGGATAATAGACTCTCTCTTCAGGCGCTTCTAAGATCAGACGGGACCAGGTCAACTTTACCCGTCCTTTAGCAGACTATGGTTGTGAGAATATTATTCCTCTCTATCCCTTGGTTTTTTATTGAGCCAACCACTCCCCAATGGGCTACTTACCCTGGTCACCTTCTTATATGAAGACTGGGTTGAAGCTCCCCCCATCCCTACTCCATTAGGTTCTTGAACATGCATCATTTAGTGCCGAGTCTACTTACTTCAAATAGCTACAAACTCTTGGTGGGGCCATTCATTATCTGCTAACATCCCAAACGTAGATCCAGTCCTGATCGGGTTGATCTTTAGCTCTATTGGTAGGCCAAAACTGACCCGGGCAACCTGTGACGACCCGACTTTCCACTCCCGGAAAATCGCATCGACAGTAAGAAAGAAAGGGGTGAGAAGTAGAAAAGAGAAGAAGAGAAAAGAAACAAACACAAATACTCACAGCGGAAACGAACAAAATATATTATATCACATAAATATTATATAGTATCATATACAACACTTATCAGAGTTACACAGATTACATATCATATACTAGACAGTTATAAACATCTGTCTAGTTATTACATCTCAACATAATACAGATCAATACAAAGATCAACACAGCGGAAACTACTAACTATATCTACAACGCTGAAGCCTCCTGCTCCATTGCTCCTCCACAATTCGTCAAGGCTAACCTGAATCCCTTGGCTACTCGTAAAAATTTGAGTACCCAAGAGTTTATAAAACAGAAATAAACAACTTGGGTCAGACATGGGTCTGGTGTGAGTAACAGGTTAAACTTGTTTAACTTCAAAACCTTTTTGAAAGAAAAGGTATCACGTAAGACTCCCCACCAATAAATATGGGTAAGTTTTTACCTTACGCTAACCAAAACACTTGATAGGAAATTCGATTGTATTATAATAGGTCTAGGGTTTTCAAATAAATATGAAATAGCCGAAATTGTTACATTCATTAAATTCCAGCATACATATGTATACAATCAAGTCCGTTATCACTTATTGGAAGTTGGATTTCCATACAATGGCAGGGCTACCGGGGTACCGCCGTCACAGTACGTGGCCTAGATCACCGTACCGAGGATCACTCCCAATCCCCTGCAACACAAGGCCGGAACATCCCTTACTGGATAATTCCCGCACAAGATACCTCACGGTTGGGATCAGCAACCGCACACACTAAGCCGAAATAAGAAGGGACTTCTAGACAGAGGTAATCTTGTCCTACTTGGGTGCTACCCACTAACCTTGCTGCACCTCCCCTGTTTTAGCCATTCCCGGTTTGTGAGGCTTGAGGTCACGATTACCTTAGAAAAGAACACATTACTTAGAATGCTCATCGTCCACCTGACGATGTTCTGAAAGCATTCAATCCATACAAGTTCGTTCCGGGTTCGAACGAAACCGAAGGCATTATCTCGTTACACTCATTTTGGCATCACCCTCAGAGTTAACGACAATAACCCTTGCACTCTGAATCTTCATCTTCACTTGATTCACGACCTATCGTTAATTTGGATTGATGTGGTATTCGGGTCTCCAGACCTGGAAATCCGGTATACGGAAACCCGATCCCGGTCTCATCGAAATCCAAAGCGTATCTTTTAAGGCCAAGTTGTTTTAAAGGTTAAAACAATTCAATTCATTATCTTTATACACAAAGAAAGATAATTCACAACATTACAATAGATAATCAACATTATCAGATAATCCATATTATCATCACAATTCAACTAAACATCCATATCACACAGCATATATCTCATCAGAGATATCAATCAATGCAAAGCATTCAATATCATCATCCATTCTTAAGTAATGATTTATATCATCTCTGATTAATTTAAAGTGAATTAAATTAATTACTTTATTTTATAAATCCTTCTTACTTAACCATTTATTAATTACAATCAATTAATTAATTATCCTCTAATAATTCATTTCAATTAATCATCTTGATTAATTATCTTTGATTACATTCAAGTAATTTATTCTCAATTAATTACTTAAATTAATTATCCTTAACCACTTATAGTAATTAACCTTTAATTACTTCATTAATTAATTAACTATAACATAATTAAATTAATCAACTATAATTAATTACATTAATCCTTAATTAATTACATTAATTAATCACTTCAATTATTAATTATTACTTAATTAATCAATCTTAGTTACATCATTAATTATATTTATTTATGATCCTTAATTACAACTTAATTATTAATTACTCAATTAAATTAATTACATTAAGTAATTAATCTTTAATTAAACAACATTTATTAATCACCTTGATTAATCTTTAATCAGTAATTAACTACCCTTAATTACTTTCACTAACTAAATTAATTACTTCCTTAATTAATTTCTTAATTAATCCCTTGATTAATTCCATTAATAATTAACTACCCTTAGTTACTCTATTAATTACATCAGTAATTATCCATTAATTACTTTCCCAAGTAATTATACTTTATTAAATTACATTAAGTAATTATACTTCACAAATCATTAAGTGATTTTCTTAAATTAATTAAACTTAATTAATTAATTTAAACTAATCAAATCAAACTCAATTAATTACAATGAGTAATTAATTCCTTAATTACTTCCCATTAAGTAATTATATTAACAATTTCACAAATGATTAACCTTAATTAATTAATCTGCTTAATTATCAAAATTAATCACATTAATTAATTACTTATTTAATTCTAAGTTAATGATCTACATTAACTATTAACTATTATTTAATTATCTTTCTTAAATAATTAAACATTAATTAACCATTAGTAATTTCAAATTAATTAATTCTAATTACTAATAAATTAATCCCTAATTACTCAATTAATTAAGTACCAAACAACAACTTAATTCATCCTTAATTACTTAACTAAATTTCCTAACCATTAATTAATAATCTTAACTTATCTAATTAATGATCCTTAATTTTCAAATTAATTAATATTTAATTAATTTGAATAAATCTTAATTAATCAATTTAAACCCTTAATTATTAAATTTATTACTCCAAATCATAACTTAATTAAATTGATTAATTAACTTTCAATTACCTTAATAATTTATTTTATCCTAAATTATTAAATCTTAATTATCTTTAAAATAACACTTTATTCTTATTAATGATTAAATTATCATTAATAAAGCATTTAAAACAATTTACTTTTAAATTTACTTTTAAATTTCATTTTAAATTTAAGATTTAAAATCTATCTACAATTTAAAACTTTAATTTAAAATTCAAACTACTTAACTCCTTTTAAAGTAGTTAAGTCAATTCAAAATTTAAAAACTTTATCTTATTTAAAAACTGAGAATTTTAACTTAAACTCCAGATTTAAAACTAGATTTAAACTTATTTAAACTTTACTTTTATATTTAAACTTTAGTTTTTAAATTCTATTTTAAAATTTAAAAACTGGGCAAAACAGGTTCTGTTGAAACCTGTTATACTTAAATAACTCGAGACTCTCCCTCAAAATCACGAGAGCTACTTCGAGTCCACAACCCAATATCACGAATCCTCCTTCGAGTTGCCTCTTCCTTCTTCCCCAAACACACAGAAGATACCAAGACATATACGTGCACGTGCACAACACTTCGCCGTTGCTCCGATCATCTCCGCTACCACCAGCAAGTCGTTGTCGACCTTCTCTCTCGATTCGACCACCCAGAATTTCGAGACGACCTCCAACACGAATTCGAACAAAATCGAACCCTCAAGCTAAAAACTGGAACCATTGACCACCTGAAATTCACCTCGTCTTCCCACTACTGATCACCAGAATGCCAGAGACTCCGGCCATGACTTCGCATATGCCCTATCTACCATTCTCCCAAGTTTTGTTGAACTCGAACCAATAGAGTTGCCGTGATGAATAGATTTCCTTCCACCATATAAACTAGGTTTAAAAACAACATCGACCTCCTGTTGTCTCCACCATGCTTCGATCAACTGCCTAGTATTTTTCCCACATTCCTCTATTACTCCACTACCATCAGTGAAGACGCCATCCTCTCCGATCACGGAGATCACCAGATACTACCCATAAACTAATTTCTGTTCAACTCAGAAATTCATATCCAAAACTAAAATAAAAATTATGATTTCTCTTTCAAAAATCATGGTTTCAATTGTGTTTTTAACTCATATGTCTGAAACAAGAAAATAGGATGTTTGAGTTTTTACTCTTCTTGAGCTTGAACTGATTTTGAATTCCAGAGCACATTTAAATTTGTAATTTATTTAAATCAATTTTTAAACTTTATTTCTTGATCAAACAAACAAATTTTATTTAGATCTTAAGTCCTAACAATAATGTGTTCAGGTGAATATGAATTTTGATCACAAGACTAGAACATGAAACTGTAAACAGAGATATATAATTTCAACATCCAAGCACTCATAAATACATCCAGATAGTTTACTTATAAAATCACACAAACATATTTGGCTTCAGATATTTATCATGCAACCTTATTTTATATACTTAAAACTTTAAAAATGATGTTACTCACCTAATTTTAAAAGAAGCAGAGCCTCTGATTTTTTTGAAATCCTGAATTGTTTTTAAAATTGGAAACTGGAATGCTTTAGCTTAACTGATATCTTGCTTTTGATCTTAGCTTTTTAAAAACTGCATGCACTCTTCCAGATTTGAAAAGAAATGCAGGCTTTGCTTTCTTGCTTCAGATTGCATCATGAAGATGTTACATGCTCTTGATTTCAGGTTGAAGAAAATGCACTGGCTTTTGATTTGGAAAATGGATAACAGGTTTTGATTTGAAACTGGAATGGAAGCTTTAGTTCTCAGGTTTGCATGCAGTAACCAAATTCCAGATTGCATTTGAAAACTTGGAAAATGATTACAGGCTTATTGATTTGGAAAATGTATTACAAGGTTGATGAAAGGCTTTGGTTTTCTGGTTTTTGATTCTCAGATTTGATTTTGAGAAATAAGTTTCAGCTGAAGCTTTCTTTGTTTTAGAAATTAAATGAGAGAAAGGAAAAGAAAAATGGAGATGTGTGCTTATATAACTTAATAAATGATTTTTAATAAAAATAAAAGAAAAACTAAATTTAAAAATGCCACTTGTCTAATATTACAAAATTTGTCAAATTCCTTAATTAGTTAAATGACACATGTTATATAAAACTTTAGGATAATGACACATGTCTCTCAAGTAATTTCCTTTTAGTTTAAATGTAAATAAAAGCTTTTTAACTTAATTAATTAGTTTATAAATACTTAGTTATATATATAGCTAATTTTAAAGAAATAAAACAAAGTATATTCATAAATAAAAACAATACATATCATTTTTTTGAAAATAACATCTTTGACAATTTTATATAATTTATAAAAGAGATTATAAGTTACTTATTACTTGAATGGATTAATGTTTCATATACTAATTGTATTTTAAACTTTCATATCTATTTACAAATTATATTTATTAAGCTATATTCAGAAATAAAATAAAGCAAACCTTTTTGTTAATTAATTTCTATTTTAAACTTCAGCTAAAATAAACTTAAACAATTAACATTTATCTTGAGTACTTAAAAACCATATAATTATTTATTTAAATAGCTTTGAAAAGTTTAATTTTAAATAAATCATAATTTCCCATTTTACCAAAGATATTAGAATTAGAAAATATGCTTTATAAATTAAATTTAAAACAAAGCTTATCTATTTACAATATATACAAATATATATATACATTATAAATAGAAAACAATTTATTAGTTTTTAAAAGATAAATTCACTAATCAAATATTTATTAAATTAGATTATTAAATTAATTCAAATTTATTTACAAAATTATCAAATCAATTTAATTTTTAATACAGATTATTAAATTGATATTGTCCAAAATTCCGGGATATCACATTCCTCCCCCCTTAAAAGAATTTCGTCCCCGAAATTTAAACAAAGGTAATTTAATAATCTTATTAAAGATTTAAATTTAAAACACAAGCATATACTATCATCCATATGCTAGCAACCATAGCAACCATAGCAGCCAAATCATCCAATCAATCAATTCTAACTATCTAGACTAAATTCTAGATAAAATACCTCGAGTTTCCCCAAGTATATATATACCGGGATACTCGCTCTATAAACAATCTAAACTACTAAGCTATAGATCTCTTACTCATTTAGATCTATATAACTAAACAAGAAATCAGACTACAGACGAGTCTGACTCAATAACCAAACTTCCCAAAACTGCAGATTCTAAAACCAGAGATAGATCAAATACGTATTCCCTCAGAGATACGTAAAACTCAATGAATTCCAGTTACCCAAACTGACAATTCAATTCAGAAGTCCAAATACTTATCCAAATCAGAATACAGAAGAGATCCAAACATAACTTTACTTCACAACATCAGTAAATTCCCAACTTACTTCTCCTATCAGAGATACACTCCAAACTGCTTTCGCTGCTCAACTCTGATCTGAGGTAGAACACAAGCACAAACTGGACAACTCACTTCTAGAAATAAGGTTCACTGATCCATAAAGAAAACTCGGATACTTCAGCAAAACTTGAGTTGCTTCACCAAACTCTATCTCTAGGAAACATCCTTCCACTAGACTGAACCACCGATATTACTCCTGGAATCCAGTCGATAAGAAAACTCAACCTTCAGATGCGGACAAACTTCTGACTTCTCTGAAGACATCCAGAAAAATTCTGACAACCCAAGAGAACACTCAGCAATCGCAAGTCACTTTTGCGATCAACCCATCCTAATTCAAACAGACTGTTCTCTCTTTACCAATCAGAACAGCTTACACTTATTTATCCAATTTATCGAAGAAATGGATCTACTCTACTGCTTCTGAACTCCACCTCCAGAAAAACTACTCATCCAGAAAACTTCCTGCCATCACAGAACACTCCGAGCTGCACTGCTGACACTGATGCTCTTATCCAAAGCTCTTCGAGAAACTCGGACTCCAAACCAAAGCAGAAACTTCATGCTGAACTCAGTCACAACACCGAAGTATACACACTTCCTTAATCTTGTTCCAAAGAAAACATCTTCAGGAACATCCATCGTCACTGTATCTCGTCATACAGCTACTATTACCTGAGGTATCAAGATACCATCACACACTTCTGCACATCCGACAGATCCAACTCTACTCATCCACACTTCAAGATAAACTCCGAACCATTACAGTTTCCTTCGGAGATCGATGAAATCCTTCACCACAGCAAAGCTTACTCGAGACGGTATTGGGTTTACAGTCTCGATATATACTTCCAACCTCAAACATTCAAACTCCAACTATTGGTAATTGTGTTTCATACACCACCTCCCTATCTACCTTTATATCCTATATTGGAAAACCCGAACAGGTAACCCAACAAATAGGTAGAAATATATATATATTTAAAATGATACTTTTTATATAGAAATTATTTCTGGGTAAAATTATTTCATTTACCTCTTTAAAACAATATTGTGTCCGTTGGCCTGGTTCAAGTGTTTAGAGATCCCTATCAATAACGTTAGCTACTCGTATTGACCAGAATCCATATACCACTCAACCGATCAATTAACACAATATAAAATCATTTTATATTCACTAACAAATACGCGCTCATATCTATTAATACACTCAAATTCCCACCAGAGCCAAGGTTATCGCTAGCCTCAGCTCTGATACCACGTGTGACGACCCGACTTTCCACTCCCGGAAAATCGCATCGACAGTAAGAAAGAAAGGGGTGAGAAGTAGAAAAGAGAAGAAGAGAAAAGAAACAAACACAAATACTCACAGCGGAAACGAACAAAATATATTATATCACATAAATATTATATAGTATCATATACAACACTTATCAGAGTTACACAGATTACATATCATATACTAGACAGTTATAAACATCTGTCTAGTTATTACATCTCAACATAATACAGATCAATACAAAGATCAACACAGCGGAAACTACTAACTATATCTACAACGCTGAAGCCTCCTGCTCCATTGCTCCTCCACAATTCGTCAAGGCTAACCTGAATCCCTTGGCTACTCGTAAAAATTTGAGTACCCAAGAGTTTATAAAACAGAAATAAACAACTTGGGTCAGACATGGGTCTGGTGTGAGTAACAGGTTAAACTTGTTTAACTTCAAAACCTTTTTGAAAGAAAAGGTATCACGTAAGACTCCCCACCAATAAATATGGGTAAGTTTTTACCTTACGCTAACCAAAACACTTGATAGGAAATTCGATTGTATTATAATAGGTCTAGGGTTTTCAAATAAATATGAAATAGCCGAAATTGTTACATTCATTAAATTCCAGCATACATATGTATACAATCAAGTCCGTTATCACTTATTGGAAGTTGGATTTCCATACAATGGCAGGGCTACCGGGGTACCGCCGTCACAGTACGTGGCCTAGATCACCGTACCGAGGATCACTCCCAATCCCCTGCAACACAAGGCCGGAACATCCCTTACTGGATAATTCCCGCACAAGATACCTCACGGTTGGGATCAGCAACCGCACACACTAAGCCGAAATAAGAAGGGACTTCTAGACAGAGGTAATCTTGTCCTACTTGGGTGCTACCCACTAACCTTGCTGCACCTCCCCTGTTTTAGCCATTCCCGGTTTGTGAGGCTTGAGGTCACGATTACCTTAGAAAAGAACACATTACTTAGAATGCTCATCGTCCACCTGACGATGTTCTGAAAGCATTCAATCCATACAAGTTCGTTCCGGGTTCGAACGAAACCGAAGGCATTATCTCGTTACACTCATTTTGGCATCACCCTCAGAGTTAACGACAATAACCCTTGCACTCTGAATCTTCATCTTCACTTGATTCACGACCTATCGTTAATTTGGATTGATGTGGTATTCGGGTCTCCAGACCTGGAAATCCGGTATACGGAAACCCGATCCCGGTCTCATCGAAATCCAAAGCGTATCTTTTAAGGCCAAGTTGTTTTAAAGGTTAAAACAATTCAATTCATTATCTTTATACACAAAGAAAGATAATTCACAACATTACAATAGATAATCAACATTATCAGATAATCCATATTATCATCACAATTCAACTAAACATCCATATCACACAGCATATATCTCATCAGAGATATCAATCAATGCAAAGCATTCAATATCATCATCCATTCTTAAGTAATGATTTATATCATCTCTGATTAATTTAAAGTGAATTAAATTAATTACTTTATTTTATAAATCCTTCTTACTTAACCATTTATTAATTACAATCAATTAATTAATTATCCTCTAATAATTCATTTCAATTAATCATCTTGATTAATTATCTTTGATTACATTCAAGTAATTTATTCTCAATTAATTACTTAAATTAATTATCCTTAACCACTTATAGTAATTAACCTTTAATTACTTCATTAATTAATTAACTATAACATAATTAAATTAATCAACTATAATTAATTACATTAATCCTTAATTAATTACATTAATTAATCACTTCAATTATTAATTATTACTTAATTAATCAATCTTAGTTACATCATTAATTATATTTATTTATGATCCTTAATTACAACTTAATTATTAATTACTCAATTAAATTAATTACATTAAGTAATTAATCTTTAATTAAACAACATTTATTAATCACCTTGATTAATCTTTAATCAGTAATTAACTACCCTTAATTACTTTCACTAACTAAATTAATTACTTCCTTAATTAATTTCTTAATTAATCCCTTGATTAATTCCATTAATAATTAACTACCCTTAGTTACTCTATTAATTACATCAGTAATTATCCATTAATTACTTTCCCAAGTAATTATACTTTATTAAATTACATTAAGTAATTATACTTCACAAATCATTAAGTGATTTTCTTAAATTAATTAAACTTAATTAATTAATTTAAACTAATCAAATCAAACTCAATTAATTACAATGAGTAATTAATTCCTTAATTACTTCCCATTAAGTAATTATATTAACAATTTCACAAATGATTAACCTTAATTAATTAATCTGCTTAATTATCAAAATTAATCACATTAATTAATTACTTATTTAATTCTAAGTTAATGATCTACATTAACTATTAACTATTATTTAATTATCTTTCTTAAATAATTAAACATTAATTAACCATTAGTAATTTCAAATTAATTAATTCTAATTACTAATAAATTAATCCCTAATTACTCAATTAATTAAGTACCAAACAACAACTTAATTCATCCTTAATTACTTAACTAAATTTCCTAACCATTAATTAATAATCTTAACTTATCTAATTAATGATCCTTAATTTTCAAATTAATTAATCTTTAATTAATTTGAATAAATCTTAATTAATCAATTTAAACCCTTAATTATTAAATTTATTACTCCAAATCATAACTTAATTAAATTGATTAATTAACTTTCAATTACCTTAATAATTTATTTTATCCTAAATTATTAAATCTTAATTATCTTTAAAATAACACTTTATTCTTATTAATGATTAAATTATCATTAATAAAGCATTTAAAACAATTTACTTTTAAATTTACTTTTAAATTTCATTTTAAATTTAAGATTTAAAATCTATCTACAATTTAAAACTTTAATTTAAAATTCAAACTACTTAACTCCTTTTAAAGTAGTTAAGTCAATTCAAAATTTAAAAACTTTATCTTATTTAAAAACTGAGAATTTTAACTTAAACTCCAGATTTAAAACTAGATTTAAACTTATTTAAACTTTACTTTTATATTTAAACTTTAGTTTTTAAATTCTATTTTAAAATTTAAAAACTGGGCAAAACAGGTTCTGTTGAAACCTGTTATACTTAAATAACTCGAGACTCTCCCTCAAAATCACGAGAGCTACTTCGAGTCCACAACCCAATATCACGAATCCTCCTTCGAGTTGCCTCTTCCTTCTTCCCCAAACACACAGAAGATACCAAGACATATACGTGCACGTGCACAACACTTCGCCGTTGCTCCGATCATCTCCGCTACCACCAGCAAGTCGTTGTCGACCTTCTCTCTCGATTCGACCACCCAGAATTTCGAGACGACCTCCAACACGAATTCGAACAAAATCGAACCCTCAAGCTAAAAACTGGAACCATTGACCACCTGAAATTCACCTCGTCTTCCCACTACTGATCACCAGAATGCCAGAGACTCCGGCCATGACTTCGCATATGCCCTATCTACCATTCTCCCAAGTTTTGTTGAACTCGAACCAATAGAGTTGCCGTGATGAATAGATTTCCTTCCACCATATAAACTAGGTTTAAAAACAACATCGACCTCCTGTTGTCTCCACCATGCTTCGATCAACTGCCTAGTATTTTTCCCACATTCCTCTATTACTCCACTACCATCAGTGAAGACGCCATCCTCTCCGATCACGGAGATCACCAGATACTACCCATAAACTAATTTCTGTTCAACTCAGAAATTCATATCCAAAACTAAAATAAAAATTATGATTTCTCTTTCAAAAATCATGGTTTCAATTGTGTTTTTAACTCATATGTCTGAAACAAGAAAATAGGATGTTTGAGTTTTTACTCTTCTTGAGCTTGAACTGATTTTGAATTCCAGAGCACATTTAAATTTGTAATTTATTTAAATCAATTTTTAAACTTTATTTCTTGATCAAACAAACAAATTTTATTTAGATCTTAAGTCCTAACAATAATGTGTTCAGGTGAATATGAATTTTGATCACAAGACTAGAACATGAAACTGTAAACAGAGATATATAATTTCAACATCCAAGCACTCATAAATACATCCAGATAGTTTACTTATAAAATCACACAAACATATTTGGCTTCAGATATTTATCATGCAACCTTATTTTATATACTTAAAACTTTAAAAATGATGTTACTCACCTAATTTTAAAAGAAGCAGAGCCTCTGATTTTTTTGAAATCCTGAATTGTTTTTAAAATTGGAAACTGGAATGCTTTAGCTTAACTGATATCTTGCTTTTGATCTTAGCTTTTTAAAAACTGCATGCACTCTTCCAGATTTGAAAAGAAATGCAGGCTTTGCTTTCTTGCTTCAGATTGCATCATGAAGATGTTACATGCTCTTGATTTCAGGTTGAAGAAAATGCACTGGCTTTTGATTTGGAAAATGGATAACAGGTTTTGATTTGAAACTGGAATGGAAGCTTTAGTTCTCAGGTTTGCATGCAGTAACCAAATTCCAGATTGCATTTGAAAACTTGGAAAATGATTACAGGCTTATTGATTTGGAAAATGTATTACAAGGTTGATGAAAGGCTTTGGTTTTCTGGTTTTTGATTCTCAGATTTGATTTTGAGAAATAAGTTTCAGCTGAAGCTTTCTTTGTTTTAGAAATTAAATGAGAGAAAGAAAAAGAAAAATGGAGATGTGTGCTTATATAACTTAATAAATGATTTTTAATAAAAATAAAAGAAAAACTAAATTTAAAAATGCCACTTGTCTAATATTACAAAATTTGTCAAATTCCTTAATTAGTTAAATGACACATGTTATATAAAACTTTAGGATAATGACACATGTCTCTCAAGTAATTTCCTTTTAGTTTAAATGTAAATAAAAGCTTTTTAACTTAATTAATTAGTTTATAAATACTTAGTTATATATATAGCTAATTTTAAAGAAATAAAACAAAGTATATTCATAAATAAAAACAATACATATCATTTTTTTGAAAATAACATCTTTGACAATTTTATATAATTTATAAAAGAGATTATAAGTTACTTATTACTTGAATGGATTAATGTTTCATATACTAATTGTATTTTAAACTTTCATATCTATTTACAAATTATATTTATTAAGCTATATTCAGAAATAAAATAAAGCAAACCTTTTTGTTAATTAATTTCTATTTTAAACTTCAGCTAAAATAAACTTAAACAATTAACATTTATCTTGAGTACTTAAAAACCATATAATTATTTATTTAAATAGCTTTGAAAAGTTTAATTTTAAATAAATCATAATTTCCCATTTTACCAAAGATATTAGAATTAGAAAATATGCTTTATAAATTAAATTTAAAACAAAGCTTATCTATTTACAATATATACAAATATATATATACATTATAAATAGAAAACAATTTATTAGTTTTTAAAAGATAAATTCACTAATCAAATATTTATTAAATTAGATTATTAAATTAATTCAAATTTATTTACAAAATTATCAAATCAATTTAATTTTTAATACAGATTATTAAATTGATATTGTCCAAAATTCCGGGATATCACACAACCATTATTATCTCTAGGGGATTGAGACGCTCCTGCTCTGCATCGTCCTACCTAGCAAAGCATCGGCCTATCGAGATCAGTTCTTCTTTGTTCCGACTACTGTCAATCCGACCCTTATAACAAGGGCGTTCATCGTACCTGGTATGTTTCATACTTAGTGCATTTACTTTAAAACATCTTCAATAATTTGTAGTGCATTCCTTTCTTTTGCTAAGTGAACCTTACCAAAATCGGCATAAGCACAGTAACAACCTGCATTTTTAACGACAAGATGTTTAAATATTGAATCGTTAATGAATTAAAGGTTCAAAATTTGACTTTTCATATACGGACAAATTAAGATTCGAGACCATTTTTGTTGAGTCAGAATCGACATTGAGAATTAAAATGAGTATAAATAATGGTATATTTGTAGTCACGGTATATTTATGATTTATATAGAGTTATATGTATTTATAAAAATACATATCCAGTTGAGTCCAGTGGGATATCGATAGAATAGCTTATGTTTATAAGGTAAGGGCTTCAATTCAAGATGAATGGTATGAGAATTTCTAGTATCGTATAATTCGGTGGGTAGAACTGTCTCGAAATGCATAAATTATTTTCTTGAGGCATTGTCTTGGATTGTGACGAAACTAGTCATCGGCATCCGAAAAATGAGATGATGTGCATCAATGAGTTTCGTGACGATCCGATGTGCTAGTTAATCGTGTAGAGAGCTTCATATCCATGTAGACGACGGAGGGTGGTGCTTTGATAGGGGTGTTCGGTGTTGGTGGGCCATTGACTAAGGTTCGACATCGTCGATGATGGAGGGAGATTCGGGCGAAATAAAATGCACAATCATCTTTCTCATGGCAATGTTGTCCTCCTCGTGCCACTGGCAAGAACTCCGATTGCCATTGGTGAAACATGATAGTTAAAAGGGGTCGAGTAGGGTGCCAGGTTGTGATTGTCTTTGTAGGGCTAGAGTTGATAAGGTTGACGCCATTGTAGAGAGCACGTGAAGAAAAGTACGTTGCGATTGGTCTTCGTTGATTAATGGTGTGTGCTATAAGAAATCAAGGAGAGAAGGAGATGTGGAAGTGGGTTAGGCACGTTCATGCATACATGCAATTGTTTGGGAAGAAAATGATTAGGGATGATTAAGGTATGAATTAGTTAATTAATTAATATTTATAATTTGAATTCTTATAAAAGTCGCATCTCTTGTGTGTGAGGCCCAATCGAGATGCGGAGTTGACCATTGCACTCGTAGTGAGATTATCCATGACATAGTATTTACTTGGACAGGATTTGGACAATTGGGAATTTACAGTTCAAGTGAGCGAAATTATAACTCTAAATTTATATTTCACTATAAATCCCCATAATTATATATATGGAAATTATTACCTAGTAGAGGTAAAATAATATATAAATAATTACTTCTCCATTTGATTGGATTGGTTTGAGTAGATATTCATCATCTTGATTAAGATCCTGTATATATATTGTGTATTCTATTCATATTAAACAAAGTTCAATAGAGTTGATATTAATTAATAATACATTTATAAGTTAACTAAACTCTAATTTGTAGTTAGAACAATGGTATATATATTATTATATATTTTATTACTGATATATAGGATAACTGATTGAGATCCCGTATATGTAAATATTTTGTTCTATTCATATTAAATAGAATTAGATGTAGTTAATATTAATTTATAAAATGGCTATAAATTAATTAGAACTTTAGTTATATTAGTAATGGAAATATTATTATATTTTATATTACTAATCGAAAATTAGAAGTATGTAAATTAAGTTGTAGAGCTAAAATAATGACTTAGGCAGGTTAAACTTGTATTAAAAATGGCTTTGAAGTTTATCTGGCCTTGATATTAGTTTATTACAGTGTAAATCAATAATTAACTAACTAGTGAATTTCTATAAAGGTGATTTGAGAAATTAGAAGTTTTAAAGAAGTACTGTATTAAGAACTTGATTATGGTTATGAAATCCCAAACATTATGATAACGTGATTTATTAACTTTAGACCTTGAAGGATGATTTGAGATATATATGTATGCATATATATATATATATATATATTATACATGAGCTATATAATATTCTGAGGCCTTATTGATAGCTAAAGTCAATTATAATAAAAGAATTACGTGAAAATAAACTATAATATGATTGATAGGAAAGTGCATTATTTTATATGAGTTGAGACATCTATGAAACAATATTTTAGATTTTTTACTTAAGTAAGATGCATTTTATTGAATTGTTTATATAGTTGTATGTGTGAATTGTTATTGATATTGAGAAGATAAGTTTGCTACTTTGGTTGTGTATTTCCTTTGTGTAAATGTGCATGATATGTGTTTATTAGTTATGTATATTTAGATTGGTTATATATATATATTTGCATACATTTTATGTGATTTATATATGTCTATATGTATAAATATAGTTCTAGTATGCCCGACTTGGGGCTACTGGGAGATTCACATAATATTATACATATATTTATATATAAGGTTTAAAGCGTTTATATATAGTTTTGGTATGTACAACTTGGAGCTACCGATTGATGCAAGGAATCCAATGTACCATCGAGAAGCATGACCTACAGACGTGCTTCCATAGCAGGGGTGTGGAGAGATTGGTACGCGAATTTAGAGTAGGTCATATACTGTTACGTTGTATAGACGGGTGCTACGACAGAACCTACGGACCAAATTCTTTTAAGGTGTTAGTTTTCATGGGAGTCCATAATATAGTTACGGCTCTTGATAGGTCTCTTTGGTAGCTAATGGCAATTCAATGTGATTTATCAATACACAATTTAAGCTTATGTATAGTTGAGTATGCCCGACTTGGGCTTGCCGAATAGTGGATGAAATATATTATATAGATATGTAAATGTGGTTCAAGTGATTTATATATATATATATATATATATATATAATCATATATGGACGGTTTGGGTGATAATATATAGTAGTTTGGTATGCCTAACTTAGGGCAACTAGGTAGTGCGAGGCAGTTTAAGAACAAATCATGATCCATATGGGGATGATGATACCGTTACATGTGGGAAGGGTGTACGTGAGGTAGCTTGAATCTGGATTGTCTACCCATTGACAATCATATGAAATCGATTTTGAAAAAGGAATACATTATACCATTGAGACGCACGACCTATAGATGCAATTCTAGAGTAGGGTTGGAGAGAGATTATGACGCCAATCTAAAGTAGGTTGTATAATGTTGCGCTATACGGATGGGTGCTGCGATAGGACAACTTATTTTGAGGTGTTGGTTTGCAGGGGAGTCACAATATCGTTGTGGCTCTCGATAGGTCTCTTTGGTAGCTAATGGCAATTAGGGATAGGTATCAGTTATAGCTATCTATATTTCGGTTTTGGGTATGGAGGTGCTATGTTAGCAGTATCGTTATATCACTATATTTGTTTTGCATTTCAAATGCTTCGGTAGGGATCATCGAATCAATTGATGTCCGTAGCGGACTCTGCCCATCAGCAATGATGGGTATCAACTTATCCTCTATGTGTCTCTTATCATTATGATTGTGCATGTTATATTGGTTGGTTGATTATTATTATTAAACACTATGTGTTAAATTATGCTTATTATACTGGTTGATTGGTTATTATTAAACATTGTGTGTTAGACTTATATTGGGATGTTTATATTACTCCTACATTTTTACATTGGGTTACCCCTATCATAATATATTGTTACATTTCAGTACATTATATTAGTTGTGTCGACTCATTGGTTATAGGAGAAGAGCAGGTTATGGTATGATTCCCTACCTTTGAGTTGGGATTACTTTACTTGTTTATGGGCAGTTTGGATTATCCCTGAGCCATGTTTGTGGAGAGAACTGGTTGCGCCTCAGAAGTTTCCTATTTTATTTGTATTTGAATTTAATATACAGTATTCTGATTTAGTTCCCCTCATACTAGGCTTTATGTCTAACCTGCATTTTGTCCTTGTCTGTTTATGTCATGACAACTCTTGAGTACTCGATTGAGTAGTTTGGGAGCTAAGTGCTCTTGGGGATAAACTTTCAGGGCAGTTGGAGAACATTGGAGGCAAAATTGATACCTTGGATATATACTTGATATTGTAGTAGTACGTGACAAATATGCTATTCATATATGAGACTTGTTGTATCAGATATTGTATTCTAACTTTCTGTATTGATATTTATTTATCAATTACTTCCATCAGTACAATCTCTTATATATTTTTTATCCAGTCATGTTCATGTATATTTGGTATATTATATATTATCATTCTGCCATGAGATTCTATCATCGCACCTTGGTTGGATGCTTTATTTTTTAATATTTCCCCGACGGACTGTCTTTTGTGGTATTCAGGAGTCAAATATTGTCATTAGATGTTGTTTCAAGGTATTACGATGGGGGGTCATTACATTTGGTATCAGATCTTAGGCTCAACACTCAAGACTAAGTGGACCAGTTTGAGTTAAGTAACCTGATAGATAGAGATAAGTTTAGAGAGCATACTTGTATTTTTCTACTATATAATATTGCATATGTCACTTGTCACCTGAACTTTGATTTATTAGTTGCTAGTGGCTCGAGTATCTTCATTTACGCCTATCTATATGAGCTGACAGGGTGCATGAGCAACTATGAATTAGGCATTCTGAAACCCTTATTTGTTCAAAGGCTAATAAGATACTGCAACGTATGCTCTGCCACTTGCGGGCATTCCAATAGCTCCGGTAAGTGTTGGAGTTGGTGCAGCAACCGAGAGTACTGCCATTCAAACTTGATTCATAAGCTTTCAAGTTGAGTGGGGTCTGTCGATGAAGTGTGATTGAGATTTGCGTGTAATTAGGATTTGGTGGATGTCCAACAATGAACAAAGACCGAGCAAATGACTTATATGTGTTTTGCATGGTCATTCGTGTTGGAAGTGGTTTGTTCTTATGTTAGTAAACCTTTGGTTGTGGGGTTAATTCATGAAACGAAGAAATGTTTTCTAGGGACCGGTCCATTCACATACCAGTTCCTAATCCTTAGTTTGAGCTCTAGGTTTCTAGGTGATTTGCACCAGTTGGGCTAGGGTCTTTTACTCGATTCTTAAAGGCGAGCACTTGAGTCGAATTCTTGAAATGGCCTAGAGATTTTAAAGCGCGAATCTAGTCGTGTGAGGCAATTTCAATGGTCGAACCAAGGAACTGGATCATAATTCGCATGAGGGGAGTCAGTTGGCCGAGTAGGAAACAAAGGATTAGATCACGTATCATATTTATTTTGGATGATCTATATTCGTTGTAAATTATTTACGATATAGTATAGTTAAGATAGCTTATGATAGTTCAGGAAATGACTTCTCAACTAGTTTTTGGAAGGTTTAGATGATCTTCTAAGTAACAATATGATACTTTCCTAGGAAAGCATCGTGGTACACTTAGTATGTTATCCTTATTAACATTGTGCGATTGAGGTGAGTCTGAACCCGAGCGGGCACAAACATATATAGATTGTCATTTAATAATGATTTAATTAGTGAAGTTTTCTCCTTTGGAGCATGAATTCTGTTCAAAAGGAAAACAAAATTAAGACTTAGATTGTTGGGTATATTCGAGATTTGGAGATTGAGGACCCATCATATCGTATAAGTTTTCCTCTACGAAGCAGGAAGTGTAACGTCTTTCATGTATTGTATTCATGAAAGGAGTAGAACCACTTAAGCATTTGGTTCATCTTGGATGCCAAATGTATCATGTGAGTTTATAGCTTTACCCACGTTATGACTATTATGGGTTATCGTGCGTGTTGTTATATAGTCCTTTTAAATGATTTGAAGTTTGTATAGTAATTGTTGTTGATTGTTTATTTTATTAGTTGACTGTTGTTGCTTATTGATTACTTGCTATTGCTTGAATTTTGATTGATTGTTTATTTTGTTGATGGATTGATAACTGTTGTTTGTTGATTACTAGTCGTTGCTTAATTATTGATTGATTGTTTTTTTTGATTGATTGATTGTTGTTGGTTGACTATTGATTGATTGTTAAGTTATATTGATTGATTTTTTGTGGTTTATTGATTATCTGTTAGTATAAGTATATAATTCTAGTGATGTCATCGTGGTGAGTTGACTAGAGAAAGTGGAAGTGAACTAGATGTGGCTTAGACCTTGGGGGCCTATTCATTTTTAAGAATAGATCTATATAGCTTCGGACCGATGGGGTTAAGCTTGTCTATGTTCGATGGAGCTTTGTATTGATGTGTCCCCAATTACAAGGAAAATTTTGTTTTCCTTCTTGTTTTGTCAAAATGTTAGAAAGCATAATGTAGCTTGATTTGTTGTTGCTTGTATTTTACAAGTGTGCCTTTTGTTTTCGATGGTAACATGTTTATTTGAGATGCTTGTTTCATTAAATGTGTTTGTTGCATAGTTAGTTATAACATATTTATTTGAGATGCTTGTTGCATGGTTTGATATAGCATATTTATTTAAGATGACTGTTATATATGATTTAGCATGTTTAAATTCATTGTTTGATGTTGCAACTGTGTTTAATCTTCTTTGTTGAGTACATGATTAAGCACATGGAAGCAGTTATGTGCTATTAGGAATTCGCTTGGATTTGCATTTAAATGGCATGATCATGCTATAAAAGAGGTACATAGGATCTGTAGCATAGATGGTATTGATTTATATGCTCGTATGTCCTCAGAAATGAGATGTATGTATATATGTTGTTTTGGGATTTTTTTTTCGAAGCTAGCTGTACAAAGGAGATGCTGTCGAATTTTTCTAAAATAAGAGGAGCTTTAGAATCCTAGGGGTTAGGATTGTATTCTATGTTTTGGTCGGTCAGATTGCATTATCATACCCATAGGGGTAACATTCTTTTAAGAGGGGAAGAATATAACAACTCGTATTTTTAACGCTTGGATATTTCAATATCGAATCTTTAATGAATTAAAGGTCCAAAATTTGACTTTTTTAATACGGACGAATTAGGACTCAACACCACTTCTGTTAAGTTAGGATCGACATTGCGAATTAAAATTAGTATAAATATTGCTATATTTGGAGTCGTGGTAACTTTACAATTTATGTATTATTATACGTATTTTAAAAAATACGTGCCCAGTCAAGTCCAGCGGGTCTCGATAGACAACTTGTGGTTTTGGGTGAGGTCTTCATTTCAGGATGAACGGTTTAAGAATTTCTGGAATTGGATAATTTGTTGGGAAGAACTATCTCTAAACACGTGAAATTATCATTCTAGGGCGCTGTCTCAGATTGTGATAAAACTAGTGTCATTGGGATCGAAAATATGAGGTGATATGCGTCGATGTGTTTCGTGATGATCTGATGTTTTGGGTGATCATACGAGCTCAGAACCTGTGGTGATTTATTCGAGAAACCAAATAATACACATACACACACCACCCTTACCTTATAAATGTCTTCATCTCCCCTAATATATCGTTTTCTTCTAAACTCGGTTAAAAAACATAAACAGCCACCTCCTTTCATTGAATTAAATTTAGAGCTTCTAGCGACGTGAGAGGCCGCAACTAGATCCATTAAGATTGTGGTGAGGAGAGCTTCGCATCCGTGTAGATGACGGTGGGGTGGAGCTGTGATAGGGATGACGGCGTTAGTGGGACATTGACTAAATTTTGATATTGTCAATGAAGGAGGGGGATTCGAGCGAAAGAAATGGGCCATCGTCTTTCCCATGGTAGTGTGCTCCTCCCTATGCCAGCTGCAAGAACTCCGATGGTCATTAGTGAAACACGACAGCTGAGGGGAGCCTAGTGGGGTGTCAAGTCGCGATTAGCTTCATGGGGCCAAAGTTGATGAGGTTGATGCCACTGCGAGGAGCATGCAAAGAGGAGTACGTTGCAATTGGCCATTCATTGATTAATGGTGTGTGATGTGAGAAATCAAGGAGAGAAGGAGACGAGGAAGTAGATTATGCACGTTTATGTGTACATGTAATTGTTTGGGAAGAAGATGATTAAGAAGGATTAAGGTATGGATTAGTTAATTAATTAGTATTTATAATTCAAATTCTTATAAAAGTCGTATCTCTTGTGTATAAGGTCCAATCGAGATGCGATCTTCGCTATTGCACTTGGAGTGAGATTATCTATGACATAATATTCAGTTTGACTGGATTTGGACACTAAGGAATTTACGGTTTAGGTGAGCTGAATTATAACTTTGAATTTATATTCAGTATAAATACTTATAATTATATATATTGAAAATAATTACCTAGTAGAGATAAAATAATATATATATATATATAAGAAATTATTTCCTTATTTAACTGGATTGGTTTGAGTAGATATTCGATATTATTGATTAAGATCCCATATATATACCGTGTGTTCTGTTTGTATTAAATAGAGTTCAATAGAGTTGAAATTAAATTGTAACATGGTTATAAATTATTTAAACTCTAATTTGTAGTTAGATCAGTGATAGAAATATTATTATATATTTTATTACTAATATATGGGATAATTGATTGAGATTCCGTATATATAAATATTGTGTTCTACTTGTATTGAATAGAATTAGATGTAGTTGATATTAATTTGTAGTATGACCTTTAAAATAAGATATATGGCTAAAATAATGATTTAGGGAGATCAAACTTGTATTAAAAATGGTTTTGAAGTTTATCTGGCCTTGATATTGGTTTATTATAGTGTAAATCAATAATTAATTAACTAGTGAATTTCTATAAAAGTGATTTGAGAAGTTAAAAATTTCAAAGAAGCATTGTATCAATGGCTTGATTAAGGTTATGAAATCCCTAACATTGTAATAACATGATTTATTAACTTTAGACCCTTAGGAATGGTTTGAGATATGTGTGTGTTTGTGTGTTATATACGTGAGCTACATAATATTTTGAGGCCTTATTGATCGCTAAACTTAATTTAAATAAAAGAATTAAGTAAAATAGTAGGATTAATAGGCATATGCATTATTTTATATAAGTTTAGGACTTCTATAAGATAATATGAGGAAGATATAATTGTTAGATTGGTTTCTGAAGTAAGATGCATTTTCTTGAATTGTTTATATGGTTGTATGTGTGAATTGTAATTGATATTGAGACGATAGATTTGATACTTTGGTTGTGAGTTTCCATTGTGTATGTAAATGTGCATGATATGTGTTTATTAATTCCATATAGTTGGACTAGTTATATATACGAATATATACACACATATAGTTTATGTGATTTATATATGTCTATATGTATAATATTGTTCTAGTATGTCCGACTTGGGCCTACTGGGAGATGCATGGAATATTATATATAGTTATTAATATACAAGTTAAAGCATTTATATATAGTTTCTGTATTGACCCGCCTTTTCGACCTTCAGAAGTCGACACTAATACATCCACGGTATTCATGCGCCAAGTATCCAAGTGCCAGAAAGACAAATTATTGGGGAAAAAGAAAGAAAAGACGGAATAAAATCTCATATCGTGACGAGTAACATATAATATACAACATATCTTTACCAAAGAAAAAATGTAGCATACATACTATAAAATCAGAGTACACTTAATCATTAATCATTAGCCTAGACAGTTATAATAACCTATCCTCACAAATAGTGATAAATAAATCAACACATGCAGCGGAAATAAAGAATATACGAGAGGTACGTCTTACTATAAGATGAATAATGCCCAGATCAGTTTGGTAAACCGGCATGAGAAACAAACCTCAATTGAATTTTTTAATGTTATAATTTTTTTTTAAAATGAAGGTATATAGTAAGACCATGCCACACATAAACACAGACGGGTTTATACCTTACGATAACCAAAATAAGTCATAGGAAATCTTCTGACATTATAATAGTGTCTAGGGTTTAAAATAAATATTGGATATAGCCAAAATTGTAACATTAATTAAATTCCAGCATAATAGGTATACAACTAAGTCCAAAGGCACTTATTAGAGAATGGATTCCATACAATGACAAGGCACCAGGATGCCACCTACCACAGTACACCTATAGAAAATGTACCAATAGCCACGCATGGATTCCTTGCCAACACAGGACTGATCTACCTCTTACTAGATAGTACCAAATATTTCATCACCTCGGTTGCTTTTGCAACCTTTCCGTGAGATCTCATGCACAACCACATTCATAAATGAATATCTAGAATTGTGATGATAATACCCTAATGGGTGCAACCCACTTAGCCGTGCTTTATCTTCCCTGATTTTAGTCATTCCCGGTTGATGAGGCTAGAGGTACCTTTTATATAGTAAACCTACTTGGAATGCTAGCACTGCCCTCCAGGTAGAAATGCAATGCCACCATTCATCTATACAAGTTCACTTTGGGTCTTAACAAAACCGAAGACACTACTTCTACTGCATCCATTTTGGAATCATCCTCAGGATTAATAGCAAATGGCCCTTGTACATCTAGAACTCTGTCTTCGAAACCATCATTAAGGTGTCTTCCATTTGAACGCTTATGCTAGTTTGAAGTGGTTTCTGAATAACATATCCATAACATATCCAATCCCGGTCTCCCTGAACCGATAACGATAGTTTAAAACTGGTCACGTTGATAGTCGGTTGGTTAACTATCAAATAAAAACAACAATCAATTCAGAGATTTATTTCTATAGGGAAACCAACGTTTGTTAAGCACATAAGTAACCACTAACCCCTTTAATTAATCCTTTAATTAATTATAATCACTTTGTAAATTATTGTATCAAAATACTTTTACAAAGATATATTCACAAACCCTTTATACTCCTTTGAATACTTGGAAAGATATCAATATACTTATCTCAACAGTATACGTATATTCACAAAAACACTACACTTTCCCTACTTGGAAAATTTATTCATATACTTATCTTAAAGGTATAAGTATATTCACAAAACATCAGGAAAAATTTCTTATTTCAAAATCATATCAAAAGGATTAAAATAATTTTTTTAAAAGAAATAGAGATATGGATAAACCCAAACACTATTCCTTTGGTGTTAAGCATGGAAAGAATGTCCACACCACCAAAATTAAGAAGGTCAATTTTAGAAAATCCAATCTCAATTTCTTTTATAAATTTCTTCTATAAATCCTTTTTAATAAATCTCCTTCATTTATGAACATCTCCTTTACTAAAATTCCAAATCCATTTATAAAACTCTTCTACAAATATCCAAAACCATTTATAAAACTTCTTTTATAAATATAAGTCCTTTATAAAGCCCTTCTAAAAATTCTTATAAATCCAAACTCCATTTTCATCTATAAAATCTTTAATAATTCTCTTTTATTAAATGAGATTCCTTTTATAAATCAATTTATTATTTATAAATACAATTAATCAAATGAATTAATTTACTTTAAACATCTTAAATAAATAATAAATTAACTTTCCAACATCATTAATAAAATAATTTATTAACTCCAAAACATTATTAATATAATAATTAATAACTTCAATACATTATAAAAAATAATTATTATTTACTTCAAAAAATTATTATATATTAATATTATTAATAGCAAAACATTACTAATGTATAATAATTATTAACTTCAAACATTATAAATATAATAGTTAATAATTTCAAACATTATTAATAAAACAACAATAATAATCAATCTTTAAACATCATTATAATAAATATTAATTAACTTCCAAAACATTATTAATAGATAAAAATTACTAATTCCAAAGCGCTACAAATAATAAGTATTATAAATTCCAAAACATTTTTAATAAATAATTATTTATCTTCAACGATATTAATAATTTAAATAAATAACTTTTTATAATATTAAAATACTAGTAAATAATTTTAAACAATCAAATGTAAATAAACAATTTTTAAAACACTATTAAATAATAGTTAAACAACTATAAAACATTTTTAAATGGTTTGGAAAAGACAATAAAGGTTGGGGGTAAACAGAGAAGTTCAAAATCCACCCAAGTAAAAATATTCCAGAAAACACAGAGGTTAGATTTAAAATCATTCTCCGAATCCAAAACCAATTTCAAGCCAAACGATAATTACTAGTATTTCAAAATACTAAATTAAGGCCAATAGCCACCAAAGCACTTAACCAATGTTATTATTGATTTTCATCACTACAAGAGTTAAGTTTTGAATGTGTAATAATCTTATAACTAATAGTGCTAAACAATCAAGATTCAGCAATTAACAATCCATATGATATGGTTATAACTGAAATAAAACAACAGGAATATAACTGGAAATTAATAATCACAATTACGAGAATCCGGATTTCTCTATAAATTTTCCTGTATTTCAATTTTAAATACTAATTGTTTTTCAAAGTAGATATTTTAACAAATCAGCCAATAATTTCAACCAAACACAAACAGTAAAATTTTATCTATTATATAATATGCCGATTTATCCAAAGAGGTGGGTTTAACTCACCAAGATTCTAGTTGACGCCAAGGCGTTTGGGTTTGAACTAAAATCGAATGGCATCTGATTTTAACCCAAATTTCAACTTGCTCCAAATTTAACCAAACCAATTCCAACACAAAGCCTTCGCCATTACAGATGCAACGCAAAAGGTTTCATCTCGATCGAACCTCATACAAATAAGTTATTGCATTTATAAGTTATTGGAAATTAAATAATATAATTTAATACTTAATTACATTTTTAAACCTTAAAAACCCACTAATATTTCTTCCTTATCCAATCTTCCCACCTAACCAGAAGCTGCTCCTCCCCATTGCTACCACTTCATCCACTCAAAGCTCCCCCGTTTCTCCATGATATTCAAAACCGACTTCGCCGTCGTTTCCCTCTCACCGACCTCCACCTTCCCATTACCATCACTGTTGGCCCGCACCCCTCCCGAAAATCGCGACTTCCACCTTACAGCTGACCGTACACCAAGATGTGGCTTCCTCTGCTACCACGACCCACCAAATTCATCGTCGAGGTGCCCACTTCCACCACAAACCCGAAAACGAAGTCGCCTTGCCCTCACATCGACTAGGTCAAGCATAATCTCCAACCACAGTTCACCTTTGCCTAAAATTCTCACTACTACATTGCCAAACCAAAGAAGATGATGCCGCACCCTATACAAATCCATCTACATGTAGATCTTGGCCTCATAAACTCAAAGATACAAGTTTTATATAATTTTGATTTTTATTCTATTTACTTTTAATTTTTGAATAAAGTAGATCTATTTTCTTTTCTTTTAGCTTAAAGGAAACTATGATGAAAAGAAAAGAGAAAGAGGAAAGTAGAAGGTTGATTTTTCTGTAAGTGTGAAGTTATATTTATTTATAGATTTTTGGCATCTCGCCGAATAGAATTTCATCCACGTATGAACTCTGAACAATAAAGCAAAAATAAGGTCATGCTCAAAATAGCAATGCGATCCCAAAACAATAATAATTCACTCTAATTTTTTGATTCTGTAAAATAAAAAAACACCATCGTTTGCCGTAAAATTGTCAAACGATAAATTTAGATATTTTCCAAATTAAAAATTATGGAAAAATCAAATAACTTAAGTTAAAAATACGTCAATAAAAATCAAGTCTTAAAATAAATATAAATTTTCCGGTTAATTATCTGAAATATTTATTACTGTAAATAAATTTACAAAACAAATTTAGCGTTATTGTTTATTTAATTAAAAGGATCTAAATAAGACCATTAAATCCTTTTAAATAATATTAGATTCAAAATCCAAATATTTAATTCACTTTTCAAACATTAAAATAATCTCTTTGTTTGAATTTCAGTTATTAACTTAAAAACAAATTATTTCAATATTTTAAATTAATTCAATATTCATAATCAAACGACTAAAATTCCAGATCGTTACAGTTTCTGTATGTCCACCTTGAGGCTACCGATCGGTGCAAGGAATCCATTGTACCATTGAGATGCACGACCTACAAACGCGGTTTCGGAGCAGGGGCGGAAAGAGATTGGGATGCCAATCTAGAGTAGGCATATATTATTGTGTTTTACGGACGAGTGCTGTGATAGGACCTATAAGTCAACTTCCTTTGAGGTGTTAGTTTTCAGGAGATTCCACAATATAGTTGTAGCTCTCGATAGGTCTCTTTGGTAGCTAATGACAATTTGACATGATTTATCGATACACAATTTAAGCGTATGTATAGTTCGGTATGCCCAACTTGAGGTTACCAAATAATGGACTAAGCATATTATACTCATATGTAAATATGTGGTTCAAGTGATATATATATATATATATAATTATAGATTCACAATTTGGGCGATTTATATATATTGGTTTGGTATCCTGACTTGGGACAACCGGGTAGTACGAGGCACTTCAAGAATGAATCACGATCCATACAGAGATGACAATACTTTGGTGTTGTGCATACGTGTAGGATGGGTGCACATGAGGTAGCTTGAATCTAGATTGTCTATCTATGATAATCGGATGATATCAGTTTTGAAAAAGGAATTCATTGTACCATTGAGATGGATGACTATAGACATAGTTTCAGAGAAGGGGCAGAGAGAGATTGGGATGTCAATCTACAGTAGGTCATATATTATTACGTTGTATGGACAGATGCTACAATATGATTTATATGCCAACTTCTTTTAAGGGTTGGTTTTCAAGGGAGTCCATAATATTGTTGTGGCTCTTGATAGGTCTCTTTGGTAGTTAATGACAATTCGAGACGGGTATCAGTTATAGATATCCATATTTTGGTTTTGGTTATAGAGATGCTATGTTTATAACATCGTTGTATCATTATATTTGTTTTTCATTTCAGATGCTTCGATAGAGATCATTGAATTGATTAATGTCCGTAGCAGACACCACCCATCAACAATGATGGGTATCAACTTATACTCTATGTGTCTCTTATCACTATGACTACACATGTTATATTGGTTGGTTGATTATTATTGAACATCGCGTATTAGACTTATATTGTAATGTTTATATTACTCCTGTTGTAATACCTTGTAAAATTTAATAAGAATTTAAATAAATAAAATAAAGTTAAAAATAAAAAAATTTCAAGTGCTGGAATTTGACAATGGGAGTTTCACCACAGCATCCGTGATAATTTTATAATCATTTTTCATATATAAAGTTTTGAAATCGAAATTCAAACGGAGAAGTTACGAACGTTTGAAGTTTACAAATTCAAATTAATTCAAACGAGTTTGAATTTAAAACTTTGAGTTTTGAATTTTAAAATTTGGTAGAGAATTAATGTTTAAAAAAACATTTGGAATAACCTAGGTTAACGTATAATTAAGTAGCTAATTAAATAAAATTAATCAGAATAATTAATGAAGAAAACATACGGTCATAGAAAGGGATTGGCCGACTGCTTGGGCACCAACGGTCGACCGCTAGCGGTCGACTGCCCAAGGTATTAGGTCGATTGATGGAGGTGTAAAATGTGGATATTTGAGTGGCCATACCGGTTCAGATTTAATTATTTAAATCCGCAGTTATGGTTCCTTCTTACCTCTATAAATAGCCCCCTCCACTTTTCTTCAAAAAATTTCGGGAACCACAACGTAGCACTGTCAGATTCCTTTTTGTTTAGATTTCAGAATCAGTTAGGATTTTAAGGTAAGAGGTTTAGATGTTTATCTCTTTTGATTTCTAATTCTATTCCTCTCTATTTTCTGATTCTAAATATAATTTCTATGTACAATTCACTTTGTTGTATATTCCAAAAGTGGGATATCTGTAAGAGAATTAGGCATGTTGATAATCAAATCTTGTAAGAAAGCAAACAATTCTTTGTGAGTGGAAATATAAGGTTTTTCACATTTCTATAATTAATTATATCTTTGGATTTGATATATGCCTTGGAAATTTTTTTCAACAAAAACATAATACAAAAACCCTCAGAATTTCCTCAAGTAAATGTCAATATTTGAATATGTTGGAATTTCATTTGTTTTGTATTTATATAGTAGAATCAGATTTATGTTTGATATTTAAGCAACTTATAATCTGTTCGACATCATCTCTTTAGATTTCTCTTGTAGTGTTAAAGGATTCTAAAAATAAATAAAGTTAGAAATGGTGTGCAACATATGATTTTGATTATTTGTAGTTTGCACTACCTATTTCTATAAATTAAATAAGTATGAATTCCTTTTTCACTCAAATTTGGTAATTGCAAAAGTTGAATAGAATATAAAAGGTTTAAGTTGTATAGTTTGTTCCTTGAAATAGAGGAGTTAATCCTATTATATTAATATGAGATAAGTTTGGTATTGTTCCTTTTTTTTTATACAAGTCTAGTTGTGTTGGCTAAAGAAATTAGCTATTTTTGTTTGGAATTTGGGACTTGTATGAGTTTGAAATTTTAATTGATTTAACCAAGTGATTCCTTTGCATGTGACTAGAAATATTTTATTCGAATCTCATGCGTATATATACATATAATATCAACATACTGATTACAGCGTATTGAACGTATTGATTAGAATTAATAGGTTAGTAAATAGAATTAAATACCTTTAAAAGGAAGTTAATGATAATTATAGGAATTTATTTCATAATTAAAGGCATGATAAAGAGTTCCCTTTATATGGCCTTAAGTTTAATTTTGGTAAGATAATATATATGCAATTAGTGTATATGTATAACATGTTAAAGGAAAGGAAGTATGACTAAGTTATAGGGATGCAAGGTCAGTCTAAAGTACCAGAAGTCTGTCCAGTTAAATCTAGCTACAAGCAGAGCTACTTTGGGGACTGATGTGAGAAATCGCCTATAATAAATAACCTCGGTGGACGGAAGGTTAGTCCAAATTATGTAGGGTAAGTCTGCCTAGTCAACCAGTACCTACGAATAGTCGGACTAATCTATGATGTCACAGTTTGGGTTATGGATAATAGTTGTGTTATGGATATGGTATGTGGAGATATTTAGAGGTGTCCACTGGTTTAGAGGTATTAAGTGACTATTGTAAGGTCCGCCTCATTTCCATATAAGAATTATTAAGTGACTTCTGGTATTTCTTATGATGTCAGCTAAGGAGAACCATAGTGGGACCAACCATGAGTTAGGTATTAAATGATGGGGACCAGTCTATTTTATAAGTATTAAATGGCCAGAGTCTGCCTAATTCCCAATGAAAAGATATTAAGTGATTGGATGTTTTCTCTTGCATCGTTAATGATAGTTGCATTGGAGTTTTGGTATTGAAATAGAAAGGCCTTAGTCTTACGGTTGAAGTTATTAGTATGGTATAGTTTTAAATACGTAAGACATATTTCTTATCTAAATGATACTGCCCAGTTACAATTATGGTAAAGTCTGATATTTTCATTCACCCGACATTTGTTGTTCTGACTAATTCCTCATTACAATACACATATTAAAGGAGACAATGCTGATTTTAGGGACGAAGGTGATGATGAAGACTTGATGTAACTATCTATCTATTTACTCTTTTTTTAATAGTTCTAATGTACCCAATTCATATAGTTATATTAGAATATTATACTATAGAGGTTTATGTGGACATGTTGTGATAATTGGTGATAATATGTTATGTTTCTGTAATGGTTTTCTTTTATGAAATGAGTACCTATTTCTGATATTATATTTTATTCCATTTCACCGTGAGATTCTAAAAGTAAAAATAGATAGCTCTATATACCATGTATTGTTTAAAATTTATCAACCAATGCCAGCCTTGGAATAGGTCTAGGTTTCAAGGGGCTTTTATTGAATTAAAAAATTGGTCTGTTTTGGTGCGGGTTGTTACATTTGGTATCAGAGCTTAGGTTACCCGATCTACTGGGATATGTATACGTATGAGTGGCGTAATTGTTATTTTTGAAAGTATTTTTCAAAAATCCTACTATATATATAAATATGTATACTTAATTTAAATTTACTCTATATCTGACTATAGAAGTAGTCGCGACCATATTCCGGAAGGATGGGCTAGGTGAGTATGGGTTGGAAAATTAAATAGAGTAAAAATTATACTCCTACCTCGATTACCCATGGGGTGGAGGTCGTATCGTAAGGAATGTAGATGGAAAAGATTTTAACTCTAAAATTAATAACAATAAATGTGTAATAAATAAGGAGTTATAAGAATTTAATAAGGATATAAATGGATTGATTAAAATATTCTTTGGGTAATTATGGAGAGATAAGAAAGTCATAATAGGAAAAATTGGAATGAATAAATAAATGTCTCTAGAAATCATCCGGTTAGAAAAATAATCATTTATTTCGAACAATCGACATTTATAGAAATAGCGGATAAACATATTAGGTAGTAATTAAATACTATAAGGTAGTATAGGTATGAATATCCGAAAGTAAGGGATGGTAGGAAAGAATAAGAAAATTCAATAAAAAGGACAATTAAAGTCAACTTCTAAAATCCAACCCTATGAAAGAATTTGGTAAAAAGATTTTTGGAAACTTCCTTGAAATATTTTAAATGGGTTTTTCAAAGGACATATTGAGAAGTTATTTCTTTAAAAAAGTTAGGAAATTTGGAGATTCATAATCTAGAAATTTTGACTGAGAAGTTTCTAAATAAAATGGTTTTTTTCTTCATAAAAATGGTTTTCACCTTTGAAACTCTTAGTCTAATTTTCAAAGATTTTCGATAAAGGGGTTTTTAATTTTTGAAACAAATGTAGAATAGAGCGTAAGGTTAAACTTGATGATCTTTCATTCTTGAAATAATAAATTCTTTTAAGAAAAGAGGATAATTAGAAATGGAACTTGATCGAAATAGGATTAGTAATCTGCTTAAAAATAATATAATAGAGGATAATAGGAATATGATAGGAAAATAATAGGAGGGAAATTATCTTTATCCACTCCACTTCATTGTTTAAAGTTATAGAAGATGTTTTTGAGAGTTTTGAATTAAAAGACCAACTTTTAAAGGGATAAATCATCGATGTAGAAAGTTTTTGAAAAAGAGAATTTATTTTGCTCCTTTTCAGAACTAAGCAATTTTTGAACTTTAGATTTAATGATAGTTTAGTTTAATAATTGAGTTTTAATGTTTTGGGTTAAAAATCTTACTTTTAAAGGAATAAGTCCTTTAAGCCAAAGTCTTCGAGAAATGAAATTATTTTGCTAAGAAATTTTTGAATTTTGGATTAAGAATAAAGCGACAAATGTTTTGAAAATTTTGTTCAAATGCTTTTGAGAAGTTGGGTTCAAATGTTTTTGGAAAGTTTTTGTTCACGTGTTTAATAAAAATGGAATAGGTATATAAAATAAAATAAAGTATGGTGTTTAGACACTTTTAGGAATTCAATTGTCCAAACTATATTGCAGGTTGGAAATTCTTTTGGATAAAGGTTTGAAGGTTTTCTTTTAAAGCAAGAAAATGTCTGAATTTCAACTGTCACATATTAGCATAATTTGGGTTCTTAGGTTATATTTTATGGAGTAGATAAGGATCACTATCTATGTAAGAAAGTTTAAAGGTTTTATGATATGAATAAAATAAGAATGAATGTACAACCTGATTTGGAAATTTAAAATTAGTCCCAAGCATTTATTTGTAGAATGTTTGTAAAGTGTAAAGATATTCCATAGCTATAACCGGGTTGTAAATTAGGTTGCCCTAATTGATTTGGATTGTGGATCTTTATGTTTTAATTTATTTGGAGCGTGTTCCATGTAATTTCCATAAATTATTCGATCTTAAAATATGTATAAAAACGTGTTGTTTGAATTGACAAGGGATATACCAAGAAGTGAAAAATATGTGTAAGGTATGGATATCCTTTTCCATACTTCACGCTGTCTATTTCAATAAAAGATAAAGAAATAATCCCTTGTAATTTCAAACAAAGCAAAAATATAGATTGTGATTAATTTATGGAAAATTATAACGGTAACCCTTTTTGGAGGAATAGCTCTGATAAAATAAAATATAAAAAGGAATGTTCTAGTTTAGAAATTAATAATTAGAAATAAGAAATATATAGATAGCATAATTAATAATGGTATTCGTATTAATTGTAAATAGCGTAGTAATTATAGGACTAAGATTTATGGATATTAATTATAAATTTAATGGACAATAAACTTGTAATTAATGGAGAATTAAAAGGAACCGAACGGGGACAGATTGGAGAATTTAATATGGTATTTATAGAGGAATAGAATAGGTGGATTTTGAAACTGGTAAATAGAATAAAAGGGATTAAATATGATTAATTAAAAACTGTCAACTTTGACATTAATGACCAATTATCACCGGTGATGGATATTTGTTATAACTAAGAAGGAGAATTACGGAAAGTGGGTGATGGTGGAATGACATTCTATGAATGTCCATCTTGAAATGGAAAGGAGCATTAGAACCCCATTAGTACCAGTTGATGATTAATGGCACCTTCCAACAAAAATTTCTTTTAGAGTTTTGGGTTGTAATCGCTAGTTGTCTCCTTTAGGAAAACTCTTCGATATGGTATAAGACGTGTTCCTGTTTTATTACCGTGTTGATTTATGGATGGGATTAGACCACTAAATGAATGTACACTTATCGAGGAACAACGTAAGTAAGGAAATTTTATAAGGACACTTAACTAGCGATAAACCGAAGGTAAGACTGGAAGTTAGTGAGAAAATTAGGTTAGAAGGCTTCAAACCTAAAGCTTGCAGAGCGTCACCATTCACCTCGAAGGAGTTAAGATGCATAGGGATATGAAGATAATTTTCTAATTTGTCGAGGATGAAGAGAGAGTAGCTGAATTTGTTTCTAGATGTTTGATGTGCTAAAGGGTTCAGGTTAAGCAAGGCATGCCTGGAGGATTATTATTACCCTTAGACGGATTATCTAGGAGCCAAAGAGGGAATGAAGTTATTTAGGTTACAGGAGATAGGCTCATTTTATTCCTGATAAGAGAAATAGAAATGCAACATCTCTAGCATAGATTTATGTCAAAGAAGTGGTGCGGCTTCATGGATTTCTAGTTAGCTTTGTTAGAGTTAGAGACCCATTGTTCACTAGTGAATTTTGGAGGGATTTGCAATATGCTCTAGGAATGATTTTGAATCTTAGCACCAGCTACCACCCGTAGACCGACGGTCAGACAAAAAGGATGAACATAATTTTAGAAGATTTGCTGAGAGCTTACATGTGGATTTTGGAGGACCTTGGAGAAGGTAGAAGGGTTTAAGCAGCGAATGAAGGCCGCATAGGACCGTCAGGAGTCCTATGCTGTCAGGCAAAGAAAGGTATTGGAGTTTTCAGTTGGGGACATGGTATTCATCAAGGTTTCCCTTTTTAGAAAGGTTATGAGGTTTGCTACATTTGGGAAGTTGGCGCCAAAGTTCGTTAGGCCTTTTTCGAATTTTAGAGAGGGTAAGGAAACTTGCTTATTGGATAGAGCTTTCAGATAAGTTAGAGAAGTCCACGACGCCTTTCACGTCCCGCACTTGAGGAAATGTCTACATGACACTACCATTATAGTAGAGCTTAATCCGTTAACAAATGTTGAGATAGAGTCGATAGCCTTCCTATGCCATCGCATAATAGTGGAGCATGGCATTTAAAAGCTTTGCAACGGAGAAATTAAATTGGTCTGAGTTTAATAGGAAGGAGAAATCGAAAAAAGATGAAAGTTTCTCATTCCGAGCTTTTCTTTGGTAAACTTTTCTCTCTAAAATTTAATATTTGGTTGCATCGTGATTGCTAGATTAGATGGTAGGAGATGATTGCCACATTTTTTACTGTTATTTTTGCACTCATTTAGAACTTTTTGGATATTTAGGATGTTTTGCACACATGCCTATATATCACGATCTTGCATTCACGCTAAAATTGAGCTCACCTATAGTGTATCGCATACATAATCACATTGCATATTTGGTTGAGTAGATGGTTGTATAGATTATTTTAGATAACTTATTTGTATGACGTGGTTATTAAGTGCGCATTACACTATCCGACCTTGGTGATTTCGGGGGTAAAATCCTTTTTAAGTGGGGAGAGTGTAGCACCCCGTAAAATTTAATAAGAAATTAAATAGGTTAAAAATGGAAATTTTTGAAATGTTTGAATTTGACTACTAGAGTTCCACCATTGCATCTATGGCGATTTACCGATCAATTTTCATATATAAAATTTTGAAATCGAAGTTCAAACGGAGAAGTTACGGACGTTTGAAGTTTTCGACTTTAAGTTAATTCAAACGAGTTTTAATTTAAAATTTTGAATTTTGAATTTTAAAATTTGACAGAGAATTAACATTAAGAAAATGTTTAGAATAGCCTGGGTTAACGTATAATTTTGTAGGTAATTAAATAAAATTAATCAGAATTAATTAACAAAGAAAACATACGATCATAGAAGGTGACCGGTCGACCGCTTGGGCACCAATGGTCGACCAAGGGAGGTGTAAAAAATGTGGATTTTTGAGTGGCCTTAAGGGCTCAGATTTAATTAGTTAAATCTGACGGTTCTGGTTCCTTCTCACCTCTATAAATAGACTCTCCACTTTTCTTCATAAAATTTTAGGAACAACAGCGATGCTCTACCGGGTTCCTTCTTATTTAGATTTCAGAATCAGTTAGCATTTAAAGGTAGGAGGTTTAGAAGTTTATCTCTTTTGATTCCTTTCCTATATAGTATCTGATTTTTAATCTAATTTCTATAAACAATTCACTCACTTTTTTGTATATTTCAGAAGTGGGAGATCTGAAAAAGAATTAGGCATATGGTGAAAATCAAATCCAGTTAGGAAGCAAGCAATTCTCCATGAATGGAAATATCCAGTTTTTTCACATTTTTGTAATTGTATAGTATTTTTTTTGGATTTGATATATGGCTTAGGAAATTTTGGTAAATGAAAACATAATATAAAAACACTAGAATTGTTTTATATGCCTTAGGAAATCAATCTTTTTTTATTTCTCTTGTAGTTTTGAAGGATTCTAAATATAAATAAAGTTAGAAATGGTGTGCAAAATATAATTTGGATTATTTGTAGTTTGCACCGCCTATTTCTATATGTTAGATAAGTATGAATTCCTTATTCACTCCAAAGGGGTAATTGCAAAACTTGAATAGAATGTAAAAGGTTTAAGTTGTAATGTTTGTTCCTTGAAATAGAGGAGTTAATCCTATTATAAATCCTATTATATTAATATGAGAGAAGTTTGGTATTGTTCCATTTTTTTTATACAAGTCTAGTTGTGTTTGGCTAAGGATATTAGTTTTTTGTTTGGAATTTGGGACTTGTATGAGTTTGAAATTTTAACTAATTTAATTAAGCTATTCCTTTGTATGCAACTAGAAATATTTTATTCGAATCTCGTGCATATATATACATATAATATTAACGTATTAATTAGAACGTATTGATTAGAATTAATATGTTAGTAAATTGCATTAAATACCTTAGAAAGAAAGTTAATAATAATTATTGGAATTTATTTCATAATTAAAGGCATAATAAAGAGTTCCCATCATTTGGCCTTAAGTTTAAATTTGGTGAGATAATATATATACAATTAGTGTATATATAATAATACGTTAAAGGAAAGGAAGTATGACTAAATTATAGTGATGCAAGGTCAGTTTAAAGTACATAGAAGTCTGCCTAGTTAAATCTAGCTACCAGTAGTGTTACTTTGGGGATTGATATGAGACATCGCCTATAATAAATAACCTCAGTGGATGCATGGTTAGTTCTAATTCTGTAGGGTAAGTCTGCCCTGTCAATCTGGCTATCTGTACCAATGAATAGTCGGACTAATCCGAGACGTCACAGTTTAGGTTATGGGTCATAGTTATGTTATGGATATGATAAGTGGAGATTTTTAGAAGGGTCCGCTTCTGGCTAGGGGTATTAAGTGACTATTGTAGGGTCCGCCACTTTTCCATATAAGAAGTATTAAGTAACTTATGAGATTTCTTACGATGTCAGCTAGGGAGAACCATAGAGGGACCCGTCATGGATTAGGTATTAAATGATGGGGACCTGTTTATTTTATGGATATAAAATGGTCAAAGTCTGTCTATTTCCCAATAAAAAGGTATTAGTGATTTGGATGCTTTCTCTTGCATCATTAATGATAATTGCGTTGGAGTTTGGAATTTGACTGGAAAGGCCTTTAGGCTTATGATTGAAGTTATTAGAATGGTATAGTTTTAAATGCAGAAGATATATTTCTTACTAAATGATACTGCCCAATTATAATTATGATAAAGCCTGAGATTTTCATTCACCATAAATTTGTTTTCCTGAGCTACTCCTCATTACAATACACGGGTTAGAAAAGACAATGTTGATTTTAGGGACGAAGGTGGAGGCAAAGACTTTTGGTAGTTATCTATCTATTTATGCCCTTTTAAATAATTCTAATATACCCAGTACATATGGTTATATTGGAATACTGTATATGGAGGTTTATGTGGACATGTTGTAATATTTGGTGATAACATGTTAGTTTCTGAATGGTTTTCTTTCATGAAATGGATACCTGATTCTAATATTATATTTTATTCCATTCTGCTATGAGATTCTGAAAGTATAGATAGATAGCTCTGTGTACTGTGTATCGTTTAAAATTTATCAACCAACAACCAGCCTTGGAATGGGTCTAAGTTTCGATGGGCTTATATTAAATCGAAAAATAGGTCTATTTTGGGACAGGTTATTACACTTGCACTGGTACATTAGGTTACCCCTATCATAGTATGTTGTTACGTTTCAATCATATTATATTAGCTATACCGACTCATTGATTACAGGAGAAGAGTAGATTATGGTATGATTCCCCACCTTTGAGTTGAGTTTACTTTACTTATTTATGGGAAGTTCAGATTATCCCTAAGCCACATTTGTAGAGAGGATCGAATGCGCCTTAGAAGTTTCCTGTTTTATTTATATATGATTTTGATATGCAGTATTTTGATTTAGTTCCCCCTATAACAGGCTTTATGTCTGACTTGCTTTTGTCCTTGTTCGGTTTATGCCATGACAACTCTCGGGTACTCTATTGAGTAGTTTGAAAGTCAGGTGCTTTTGGGGATATGCTTTCAGGGCAGTTGGAGCGCTTTGGAGACGAAGTTGATACCCTGAATATATACTTGATACTGTAGTAGTACATGACAGATATGCTATTTATATATGAGATTTGTTGTATCATATATTGTATCCTGACTTTCTGTATTGATGTTCATTTATCAGTTACTTCCATCACTATAGTCTCTTATATATTGTTTATCTTGTCATGTTTATGTATATTCAGTATATTATATATTATCATTCCGCTATGAGATTCTATCGTGGCGCCCTAGTTTAGTGCTTATTTTTTCAGATAAATTGTCTTTTGTGGTATTCAGGAGTCAACTGTTGTCATTAGACGTTGATTTTGGGTATTATGAAGGGTGGGTCATTACAGGCACCGCCATTTATGAGGACTACATCTACTGCATAAAGGCAAATGGTGATGACGTTGGGAACCAGGCAATGAACTTGATGGACAAGAACCTCCATGGAGCGGGATGTTCAGCTTTAGGTGGACAAATGGGAGGTAATAGAGCTATTGCTAGTGGTCTTTCCATGTGGTAAGCTAGGCCAATAGGGTTATGATCAGAGAACTGTCGGCGGTGGCACCAGTGGTGGATATTGAGGAGGAGGAGGAGGAGGCCACTCGTCAGACCTGAGATGCAATGGTGAGTGGGTGGCTTATGATCCGACGCTCAAGGAGGATGTCGCGGTCCCAAATCATGTAACTAAGTGGTCTTCTAGTTAGTCTAGCACACCGGAGTCAACTAAGGAGAGAGCACAGACGATTGGGCACAGGAGTCGGATATACCAACAAGCGAGGGCTCCTCCTTCGAGAGCCCTCCCGCTCATGGGTCTCCAACCCAATTAAATCACGCTGTACCCCCAACATACAAAATTCTTAAAGGGAACAATCTAGCAATAATAGCATAGAGTTTTCATGCACGCCTTTAGTTAGAAGGTGGCGGGGGAACTAATCCAATACATGTAGCTAAGTTTTGCTTTACTTTGCCTTTGTTTTCTTTGAAAAATTATCTAACTCTTCCTTGTTTGTGTTTTGAGCTAGTCCACTTAAACCTAGCAGCAATTCTTGATTCTATCACAACGGGGAACACCGCGTCTCAGAACCCCGCTTCGTGCCCTCGCATAAGCATCAGCTTTTAGCATTAGCCGTTGGTTGATAGCACCCGCAGCAGATGCCAACTAGCTCCCAACCCGCCCATGGAGGGTGACATGTCCCTCCTGTGCATGATCCGACATTGATGAAGCATACCTCAATAGATGTGGTTCACCATAGGGCCAAAGTGGAGATGGAGAGGGGGCGATCGAAGAGGCCCTGCACAATAAACCAGAGGGTTCTAGAAGTGGTTCGACTTTTAATTTCATGGGCGAGGTGGAGGTTGTTAGGCCCCTACCATGGGGCTCGCGATATGAGGTTGTGGGTTTGACCATTTTGAAGAGGGTTGAGCAGGATTTCGAGACCGGCTTGCAGATGATAGTGCACTCATTAGCTTGGGTGTCCTCGGATTTCCAAACCAATAGAGGTTGGCCCAAGTTGGGCTGGGTACCTCACTTTTTGGAGGCTGTGGTGGATGCAAAGTTGACGGATGCCTACCTGGTAAGTATTTTCATACTTTGCAATTTCTCCCCTTCCCCATTTTATTTATTACTCATACTCAGATCACTGTGCAGGCCGTACCACGCTGCCTCCACATTCATGTATGCCTGCAAGCCTTGAGGAAGAAGGTGGAGAATGAAGTGGCGACCCGTCAATGAGCGGTGGGGAGGATAGAGGAGCTCGAGAGGTAAGCCCTTGAGGCTAAGAAGAGGAACGAGGAGTTTGAGTGACGGGCCCTGGAGGCAGAAGGGGCTCGAAATGTAGCCGAGAAGGCTAGGGACAATGCCATTAGGGAACATGCAAAGGAGAAGGCAAAGCTTAGGGATGAGCTTAGGAAGGCACGGATGGACCTGGAGGTGAGCTGCAAGGAAGTAGATGATATGATGGGTCGACTGTAGCTTTATCTAAATTGTGCCACCTTGGAGGAGCAAGTGAAGATATGGGCTAATAAGGATGAAGAATGGAATGGATGACTGATGAATATGTTGAAGCTAATCTTTGCAACCAACTACCACCTCCCTTTGGTGGTGACCTTTCTTTCTCAAGAGGAATAAGATGAGGTGCCATAGGAGGTGGCACAAAAGATGGAAGTGGAAGGCGGGGCTACCCTAGCTATTTTAACTCTGGAGTAGGTTGCCACCTTGATAGGCAGCCTGAACACCGGCCATTGATGATGGTTCGGTGGAAAAGGAACCGATTGTTTATGATGATTGCCACACTGTTGGGGAGCTTCTGCCCATACACTGCCACACTGCTGGGGAGCGTCTGCCCATACAAGCTGCGGAGCAGTAGTTGGTCTTCTTTACTTTTTTTTGTCTTTGATGTATTGCCCGAGCGAGGTCCATTGTTGTAATTACTTGTGAAATGGAATGACATCCTTTTGTTTTTGAAGTATTGAACTTTCTTTTGTGATGAAAGGTTTTGAGCTGGATTTGAGCATTTGTTTCAATATCCCGTGTTTGCCATCTACCTTTCTATTAACATTTCACATATTTTCTTATCACCCATGTTTACTTATTATGTAATTTTTATTTGCTTTATGCTAGGCGATCTGAACGACCCCCAACTTTGTTAAGTAAATACATAGACTTAGCTGTTTATGCTTAATATAACAAATAAGTAAACATAAGGAAAACATAGAAGTAGCAAGTCAAACAAACTTATCTTCCATTTAGATAAATTGCCCTTAGTTCTGCATGGTAGATGTGAACTAGAGATGAGACATTCTTGGTCCGATGCTCATATTGATCCATCTTTGTTGCATGTGCGAACCATCAGGGGGACCTATTTTGTTTGATGGTCCACTTTATGTGTATAAGTTGGCCAGCATTACAGGTGCCAGGTTTGAGGTTATGGCTTAGGTAACAGTGCTGGCACCAATGCCCTATCTCGCTAGAGGAAAGGGTAGCATCATAGGAAAACGTATCAGGACCATGGCGTGGGTGGTTCCACCATTGGTTCATCAATTCCTCCAGCACAGAGGAGAGTGTTGAGTGGCTCGTGCATCCTTACGGAGCAGTGCTACAGATGCTAAGTTCAGGGTTATGACATGGGTAACTCGTGAAGACCACCCTACATCTCTAGTGCCCAATATGCCTATATGATGTGCTGTGGAGGTGCCCGACCATTGCAGGATGGTGGCCAAGAATATAAAGTAGGGAGAGATCCAAACATGGAACCTGTATAACATCTCACAAAGTCTAGAAAAATATAATATAATAACATAGATGTAAAACAGGCGAGATAGTGATATAATAAAATGAACCATAGATAAAACATCAGAGTGCATCAGGTTCACAGACTATACAAAAACTCAAATAAAGAGTTTATACATCCCAAATCTCCATAATAAACTCTATAACTGTTTCTAATAATACAAGTACTGACATAGCTTCACAGTACTGTACAACGGAACATAAGTGATAGTAAGCTCCAAATATAGATATATGAAAGCATAGACTCTTGCTCGTACTATGCATAGTTCCATGCACTATCCAGAACTTTTATCCCTAATCTACTCATTTAAGAGTACCCATGGTAATAAGAAGCAAAGCATAAAACCTCAATTCGGAGAACAATCTGGTGTGAGTGATACATTATCTCAAAAATACTATAAAAATCGTATATAGTAAATATGAACATTGGCTATGTAGAACCATCCCTGACATGTCCCTACATCCAAAGAGTTAGCATATAACAGTCGATATATGATAATCTACTGTCAAAGCCATATAAGTATACCATAATCGAAGTACAGTGTCCAGTCTAGGTATACAATCCAAAGTACCTACATCGTGTGACACCTTAGAATGTTAACAGCCATGGAAAACATAGCATCCATCAAATAATCCTCACCATCGCTCGTGTGCGTTGGATATATGATAACTCGCATAGAACAATCACAAACCAAGGACTCAATCGTAATCCCGGTTCCATTAGTGCTCGAATCCATGTCACTCCGAAAGGCTAGGAACCAGGCCTATAATCGCAAAGCCCAGGGTAATCTACTATCGTAAGATCCAGACACAATTACAAATTCGGGTGGGCGTCCCCACATACCCCTTCTTTATGAGAACACTAGAAGCCACCGAGTTATTATTAATCCCTTTAGCATGCATCTCCATAATGGAACTCAATCGTAATTCCATTTTGGGTATCTCTACAATAGGACACCATCGCAAATCCCACTCGCAAACCTCCATCGTTAAGTTTTCCATTGTGAATCACCGCCATGACTCCCATCGTTAAGTCACCATCTTTGGAATGCCTTTAGACATCCATCGTAAGTCGTAGAGCCATTGTACTAAGTCTCAAAGTCATCATATCATCAACGTGGAAGCAACATGCCATTTTCTTCAATAGTCATTGCATGAAGCCTAAGGTCATCCTAGTCGTTCTAAAGTCATCCATCCTTACTCCTCATTAAGTCGTCAAAGATCCCCAACTCTGCTACCATATCTAAAGTCCATAGTTAACTCTTTGCACCACACTTATTTGGCCTAGACCTTCGATCGAACCATGCTAGGCTCCAAAACCCAAATCAACTCCAATGCCGAACCTAGTTTCTCGTCTGGTCCCTGAACTGCCTTACCACCGAATAGACTCCACTGCCCAAAGCCGGACCACTACCCGTTGAACCTAATCCCTTGCTTGACCACCGGTTCAATCCACCATCGAACTGACTTTGGTGCTTGGCCAACAATCCAGATCACCATTGAACCGGCTTTGGTGGTCGATGATTGATCCAACCCACCTCCAAACCGACTTTATTGTTCAATCACCACTCTACCTTGCCACGTAACAAATCATCATGACCGGCCACCGAACCGATTTCCTAAATCTTCACCGATTCCAAATTTATCATCGATTTCACACAACGCTCCGTTCTCTGACTCTTGTGCATACCACATACATTGATACAACTCCTGACAATCTCGAGTTGATCCGCCGAAGCCCGGTTTCATGGTTTCTAAGTCTAAGTCGCTCCAATTAGCGTTTCAACCATACAAGCATTCAAGCAAACACCATACATGCAACAACCAACATTTAAATATTCGAGCATGCAAACATACATGCACCTAATATAACCTAACAAAGACCAAAGCAACCACACATTAAATCAACATGGTTAAAACACTTAGAAACATTTTAAATTCATTTTACTTTAGGTTTGACTTTAAAAATAGTTCCTAAACATGATTTTGACTTTAAAAATAAGTTTAAAACATGCCAAAACCTTTAGATTTATATATAAGAAGGTGAGAGATGATAAATCACTCACCAAAAACCCCCAAAATCCAAGTCCTGCATGCAAATTGAGGTAGATCCGAAAATGAACATCAAATGTGTAATTTTTCTTCCCCAACAATTATGATTTAGACTTGATTTGGAGGAGTGAAGAGAAGGGTTTGGATGAAGAATGAGTTAATGGAGACTTAGATCTATGGGAAAAGGTGTAAAAGTGATATGGAGATGAAGGTTCAACCATATAACGTCTCCAAATCCAAAATGGGATAGTGTACTTTGCCCCAAATTCACTAATTACCCACTAAGCTGCTCCAAAAACTACTAATCGTAAAACAACCATATCTCCTTACTAAGTAGCCCAAATCACTATTATGATCACTCTACGGAAAGAAAAACCATCATAACTTTCCAATGGAAGTGGTCTCGGGTGCTAATTCGGCTCCTATCAAAAGTTATAGCTCATACAAGTTTTCGGAGATAAATCATCCAAAAAAATTCTAAGAAATGTCACTATTAGTCATTTCTTCAAATTGTAAAGTCATACAACCTCATACGAATATAAACTAATATTTTATGGTCCTCCGATACGTAAAATATGGGTCGTTACACTCTATCCCCTTTAGGAATTTCTTCCGCGAAATCCCCTATACAAACAAGGTAAAGTCAAACATAGTTACCTCACATGCCTATCATCCACAAGTAACATGTCAAACATCAAACTTGCACATAAAAGCAATAAATGATATCTTCACCTACCCTAGCATGCAGGATAACTACCATATATGATATCGAACGTGAAAGTAAATGCAATAAACAAAAGTCTCACCAACCAAAGAGCTCCGGATAAGCAGTCTGCATGCTCTCCTCCATCTCCCAAGTACAATCGCCTTTGCTCTCACTCCATTGAACCTTCACCAGCTCTACCATCTTCCTCTTAAGATGCTTCGTATTACGTTCGATGATACGAATAAGCCTATGAGGTCTCGATGCTTCTGGTTCAATCTCGATATCATCAAGTTGATTATATTGAACTATCACGCCTGAGTCAGGCACAAACTTCCGCAACTGAGATACGTGGAGCACATTCAGCACACTCGCCATCATTTGAGGTAAGTCAACTTATATGTTAGATTCTTGATCCTCTCAAGTATCGGAAAAGGACCAACTAATCTCGGTGCAAACTTTCTCTTAGCACCAAATCAAACAACATTCTTCAGCGAAGATATCTTGAGAAACACCATATCGCCAACGAGTAATTCTAAGTCACATCTTCTCCTATCAGCGTAACTCTTCTGTCTGTCCTTGGTAGCTTTCATTCATTGTTAAATGATCTTGATCTTCTCCCAAGTCTTTCTAATCATCTCTGGCCCAAGTATCAGTTTCTCGCCTGCTTCCTACCAACATTAAGGAGCACTGTATGGTCGACCATATAACGCCTCAAATGGTGCCATACTGATGTTGGACTGATAGTTGTTGTTGTTTGTGAACTCTACTAAGTGTAGATGATCGTCCCATGAGCCACTTAAATCGAGAGTGCAAGCCTGCAAAAGATCCTCTAGAATATGATTTAGCCTCTAGGTTTGTCCATCTATTTGTGGGGGATAAGCCATACTGAGATGCAGCTCCATCCCCAACGCCTCTTGTAAGCTCTTCCAAAATCCGCTAGTGAACAAAGGGTCTCGGTCGCTCACAATGCTCTTCGACATACTATGGAATCACACAACCCATTTCACATACAACTCGACTAATTTGGATGTCGTTCTACTTTATTTAATGAGTATGAATTGGGAACTCTTCGTCAATCTATCAATTAAGACCGAAATGCTATCATACCCTCCTATGGTCCTCGATAATCCATCAATGATGTCCATAAAAAACCTGTTCCCACTTCCAGTCGAGAACCTCGAGCGGTTGCAGCAAACCACTCGGCTTCTTCTGCTTTGCCTTTATTAATTGATAGTTCATGCACTTAGAGATGAATTCCCCAACGTCCTTCTTCATCCCTTCCCAATAAAATGTCTTCCTCATATCGCGGTATGTTTTATTGCTGTCGGGATGTAGAGTCAATCTCAAATGATGGCACTCACATAACACCTCATCCCTCAACCCATCGACATCAGGAAAAAACAAGTGAATATTAGGCTCAGGTCCCTAATAAGTTTCATAATACAAAAAAACCCCAGTAAAAAAAAGTATGTAAATTAGGTCCCTAGAATTAAGTTACTAAGTAATTGCATACAGTTATGCAATTATTCACTGAATAATTGCAGACATTTATGCAATTATATCCAAAAATTGCATAAATTTATGCAATTTTTTGGTGAATAATTGCGGAAATTTCTGTAATTTTTTTGGTTAATAATTGCGGAATTTTCTGCAATTTTTTAGTGAATAATTGTGGAATTTTCTGCAAATTTTCAGTGATTAATTGTGGAAATATCTGCAATTTTGTGATAAAATTACATAAATGTCTGTAATTATTCACTGAATAATTGAACAAGCATATGTCATTATTCAGTAACTTAATTCTATGGACCTAATTTACAAACTTTTTTTTACTGGAGTTTCTGTGTATTTTGAAACTTATTAGGGACCTGTGCCAAACTGTCCCAAAAAACAATTCCTATCCTTACGGATCCAACCATCGTGGTTGATCCCGTACTGATTCATCTCCTCATACTCTACCACTTCCTCTATCTTCTCCATGATCTCCGCTAGTCTATCATCTTTCCTTTGACTAGTACCTATCCGTTGAATTAGGGTAGGACTGACCGTCAGGCTGCAGCACTTCCGGCTCTAGCTCACATTAAGGTCTAAAATCATAGCCAGCGATAAACTCCAACTGCTTCCACTCAAGGAACATTGCTCCCAAGCTAGCATGTCTTTTACTTGATGCATTATTGACTACATTTCCCTTACCGGGCATATAGGAAATGCCAAAATCATTGGAGGCCAAGAACTCTGTTTCCTGGAGATTTGACCAGGCAACTTAGTACTCGGCATACCCACAGTTCGGCCCAACTGGATCGTTCGGCATCTCTTTGCAACCGTCATTCAGGAACGCTCGGCATCCAGGTGGCGTTCGACGTCAAGATACGCTCGGCATCTCGAAAGCCCTCGGCATCAAGGAACGTTCGACATCGAGAGACGTTCGGCAGGGTATAACATTCGGCATGTACGAACGTTCGGCATGGTAGAATTGTTCGTCATAAACTATTGTTCGGCCTAACTATTGTTCGGCCTAAGTATCGTTTGGCCAAGAGATGGTTCGACCTTGATAGTGTTCGGCCAAAGGCATCGTTCGGCCAGAGACATCGTTCGGCCAAAGGCATCATTCGACCAAAGGCTTCGTTCGGCCAAAGGCATCGTTCGGCCAAAGGTAGCGTTCGGCCAGAGACTTCGTTCGGTGAAAGGCACGTTCGGCTTCGATTGCTACTCGGCCTACTCTTCCCACACAACAAGCGCCTCGTTCGGTATGAGGAGAGTGGTTCGGCATCCGACTGTTCGGCCTGTTTGGTTTGGCATACAGTGACCACTCCATTTGGGCCAAGGTGTTCGGCTGCCAGGCCCGCCAGGGAAGTCCAACCCATCTTTTTCTATAAATAGAGGGGTAGTGGCATAGTGAAAAGGACCTTTTTTGGAGAACACTGGGGAGACTCTACCGCTTTCGAGACTCATCCTCCTTACTTAGCAATTATATTCGAGTATTTGATCTACGGATTGTATCTATAATCAATCATTAAGTAAAGCAATAAAGTTTAACCTCAAAGTGGACGTAGGCAATTACGCTGAACCACTATAAATCTGGTGTTCTTACTTTCTGTATTCAAATTAGCATATTCTTCCATGTTGAAATTTACCTTCATCACTTATATCTCTACACAATCTTTCTCAACGAGGTTAGTGGCCAATTTTGGTGCTAACACTTTGGTGCTTTCACTGAGAATCGAATTCTTAGACCTCAAGGATCTGCTTTGAAGCTACTGGATTGAATAAATCCCCCAAAGAAGATCTGATTCATTCGTAGGACATCCGTTGATTCTACTCAGAGTTCATACCTATAACTCTACAATGGCAAGACCACGTACCAGATCAGCCTCTCATAATGCTGACGCCCATGAGACTGCTAGCGTACAACAAGCAGGGCCTAGCAATCAGCAACCAATTCTAGGTGCAGTGACTACCGCCCAGGACCAAATGCCGGTTGTCACCAGGATAGAGTTCAACGACTTGATGAGAGAACTCAGGGAAAGCAGGAGACAACTCGGAGAACAAATGCAAGCCAACGCCAACCTTATGGCACAACTCACTCAACAATAGCATCAGAATGCTGGGGGCAATCCCGCTCCTTATTCTTCATCCGACAGCTCGACTTCGTCCGATGAACCTCCCGGGCGTAGACGCCGTAAGACTGAAACTACGCAGGCATGTGCTGCTATCCAAACAGCTGGAGACCGTGACCGGGCAGGAGCTGGAAACTTAGGAGCTGGAGCGCGGGTGGAGGCCGGAGGCCCAGATCATCAAGATGCCAATGATGTCGAACCTCAAGATGCATATTTGGCAGATCGCCAGCAGAGGAGGCATCAGCCTGATCAATCACGTAGAACAGACTCCAACCTTCCACCTTCCATACAAACACCAGACCTGACAGCCATGATCAGAAAATTGATAAAAGAGAATCAAGGTTTATCAAATGATGACTGGGGAGTGTCAAGAAGTCATACTCCGTTCACAGACATTGTTCTACAGGCAGCGTACCCCAGAAAGTTTAGTATGCCAACTATCCCGGCATATGAAGGAAAGACTGATCCCAGACAGTATGTCATAAGGTACGAATGGATGATGGATTCATCTAGAGCAAATGATGCAACCAAGTGTAGGTGCTTCCCAATAACTCTATCTGGGATCGCGGCCATGTGGTTCACCCAACTTCCTCCGTGGTCCGTATCCAGTTTCGAGGAGTTGGCGAAGAAGTTTATAGAACAGTTCATGATACACACTACTCGTCCAAAGGACGTGATGTCTCTATCAAGTGTAATCCAGGCTCCTAGGGAGTCATTGAAGGAGTATTTACAAAGATTTCATGTTGCGGCAACTGAAGTCAGCAATCCCAATGATCACGCAATTCTTATGGATGTGATGCGAGGCGTAGATCCGGATTCAGAGTTTGGAGACTGGCCGGCAGGGAAATCTCCGACTACGCTAGAGCGTTTTTACTCGAAGGCACATCAGTTCATAAGAAGAGAAGAAGCTAGGTGGATAAGGCAAGATAAGGCACTGGGACGTGTCCAGGAGTCCGTGAAAAGCGACATTGCTGTGAAGCAGTCCGGAGACAACTCGGGAAAAGTTCAAGTTAATGTCCAGAACAAGCCCGGGTAACCTAAGGAATATGGAGGAAGAAATCAAGGGAAGAAGAGAGAGGCGGGGAAATGGAAGCCGAGAATTCCAACCTACAACGAGTACACCCTGCTGAATGCATCTCTTGATAACATTTACCTATCAACCTGCAATACCTTTCAGTACAGAAAGCCACGCCCAAAGGAGTCGACCGAGGAACAAAAGCGGACCGGGAAGTACTGCCGCTTTTATGAGACTTATAGGCACAACACTGAAGAGTGCAGACGCCTACACGACGCTATAGAGAAGTTGATTAGGTAGAAAAAGTTACAGGAGTTTGTGAAGGATCCGTAGGAAGGAGGACAGGGAACATCCAATCCAGGTCGTGCACCAGCTCCGCGTCATCCCGAGGAGCCTGCCCGGACTGTGGGCATACTAGTCATAAACACGATCATCGGCGGACCTCACCCTACGGATAAGAACTGGCAAGAAATGGAGTGGTATGCTAGTTCCCTGAAGCATGCAGACTTCGAGTGTTGTTCCAACGTAGAGGATGGGACCCCAGCTAAACAGCTACGCATGATGACAGACGATATAGTATTCAGGAGCAGAGAAGCTGATCAAGTAGAGGCTCCTACCATCGACCCGATGGTCATATCTGCGACAATCGGGCCGACATATGTAAAGAGAATTTTGATTGATTGTGAAAGTTCAGTCAATATCATCTTCAAAAAGGCTTATGACCAGATGAAGATGGAGATGAAGGATTTGAAACCGTCTAAAGCTCGCATACATGGCTTTAATGGCGCAGCGACCGATGCAGTGGGATATGTTGAGTTACCAGTTGAACTGGGACAAGGTGAGTGAAGGAGGGTGCAAATCCTACCTTTCGTAGTTTTGGATGTGGATTCTCCATACAATGTGTTCTTGGGTCGACCGGCCCTGGCTGAGTTTAGGGCAGCATTAGCCCCGTGGTGCTTGACTTTGAAGTTTTCGACTGACAAAGGAGTAGGTGTTGTTCATGGCGACCATGCGACTGGTCATGCCTGTTATGTGGATGAGCTCCGAGAGGCCCATCGGAGGGAGAAAGGAAAGGTTGCGGACAATCCCATCCGCATCCATAATACTGATAATTGACAAGTAATGCCCGAGCCTTGGCTCGGGCATAATTCTCGGATCTTCAGAGACATAGATCCGAGAGACGACGATGAGAAACCCAGGGAAGAAAAGGCAGCGCCGGCTGAATTAACAATTGACATTTCAGTCAGCCGAGACGATCCGTCGCGAGTACTGAAGATCGGATCACAACTCGGCCCCGCAATGACTGAAGAACTTAGTAATTTCCTCCGAGCGAATATTGATGTTTTTGCCTGGACGCATTCTGATATGTGCGGGATTTCTCCTGCTATTACGAGTCATATGTTGAATATAGACCCGAAGTACGTCCCGGTTAAACAAAAGAGGAGAGGAATGGACCCAAAGAGGTCCGCTGCTCTCAGAGAGGAGGTGGACAAACTCAAAGCCAATGGGTTCATCCGCGACGCCCTCTACCCTGAATGGGTATCGAACCCCGTGCTGGTGAAAAAGGCGAACGGGAAATGGAGAACTTGCGCAGACTATTCCGATTTGAACAAAGCCTGCCCCAAGGACAGTTTCCCGTTGCCTAGGATTGATCAGTTGGTCGACTCCACTGCAGGACACGAGTTGTTATCATTCATGGATGCATACTCAGGATACAATCAAATCCCGATGCATATTCCGGACCAAGAACACACCAGTTTCGTCACAGACGTTGGGCTATATTGTTATGTAGCAATGCCTTTCGGATTGAAAAACGCAGGAGCAACCTATCGGCGTTTGGTGAATCGAAGGTTCAAAGACCAGCTTGGTAGAACGATGGAAGTCTATGTGGATGACATGCTCGTGAAGTCACGACAGTCAAACGACCACATTCAAGACTTAGCAGAGATGTTTGATATACTCAGATATTACGGGATAAAGATCAACCCTCTGAAGTGTTCCTTCGGCGTTGTGTCAGGGAAGTTTTTGGGATTCATTGTTAATGCTAGGGGAATTGAAGCTAACTCGGAAAAGATTCAAGCTATTCGAGATGTGCAAGCGCCCAGAACTATAAAACAGGTGCAAAGCTTGGATGGAAAGGTGGCTGTGCTGAGTCAATTTATATCCAGAGCCACAAACAAGTGCATTCCTTTCTTCGATATAATAAAGAAAGGGAAGAGGAATTTCGAATGGACATCCAACTGTGAGGAAGCGTTCCGAGATCTGGTGAGGCATTTAGAGAGTCCTCCAGTGCTGTCAAAACCAGTAGACCACGAGATGTTGTATGTATACTTGGCTGTATCCCCGCATGCTATAAGCGCGTCTTTGGTCCGCGATGAGGACCGAGTCCAAAAGCCGGTGTATTACATTAGCAAACGTTTAACGGGGGCAAAAAGAAATTATCCTAAAATTGAGAAATTGGCCTATTGCTTGGTGATTGCATCACGTAAGCTACGTCCATACTTTCAAGCACACTCAATCAGTGTCTATACCGATCAGCCCTTACGGCAGGTACTCCAACGACCAGAAACTTCTGGAAGGATGTTAAAATGGAATATCGAGTTGAGTCAGTTCGATATTACCTACCAGCCACGAAGAGCCATACAAGGGCAAGCATTAGCAGATTTCATCGTTGAGTTTACTGTATCTGACGAACCAGATAATCACAGTGTCATCCCCACCATTCGATGGAAATTGTACACCAATGGGGCATCAAACGACCGTTGCTCCGGGGCTGGTGTAGTTCTCGTAACTCCAGAAAACCGATTGTTTTGTTACGCTTTGAAGCTCAATTTTCCGGCTACGAATAATGAAGCAGAATATGAAGCACTGATTGCTGGCTTAAAACTCATTGGAGAACTCGGGGTTAAATCAGTTGAAATCTTTTGTGACTCACAATTGGTGGTTTACCAAGTGCGGGGAGATTACCAAGCAAGGGGACAGAAGCTTGCTTCGTATCTTGTTCTGGTTCAGGAACTATTGTCGAACCTCGAACATTATGACATTTTGCATATCCCGCGTGAACAGAACAAAGAAGCCGACTTATTGGCTAAATTCGCAAACACTGGCGATGCGCAGCAAATGGGATTGTTTCCCGTTGAAAACTTGCATGCTCCAAGCATAGACGCGATGAAAGTTGATTTTGTGTTGGAAACAGGAATCGAAAGGGAGTCATGGATGACCCCATTCAAACTATACCTGATGACCGGGACTTTACCGGAAAAAAGGAGCGAAAGACGACAGGTCATTCGAAAAGCCGCAAGATATGTGATGCAGGATGGAGTAATGTATCGGAAGGGGTTCTCGGTCCCCTTATTACGATGCATTGCCCATGATGAGACAAAGCGGGTCTTGAAGGAGGTTCACGAAGGAGAATGTGGCGACCAAACTGGGGGCAGACACTAGCAAAAAAGATCCTCCGCTATGGATACTATTGGCCAACGGTAAATCGGGACGCTGCAGACTACCCAAGAAAATGTGACAAGTGTCAAAGATATGCAAAAATCCCGAGAGCTCCACCAACAGAACTCACACAAATGGTTAGTCCCTGGCCATTTGCAATCTGGGGAATCGACATAATCGGCTCATTGCCTATATCCAAAGGTGGTGCAAAATACGCGCTAGTTGCAGTCGACTATTTCACAAAATGGGCCGAGGCAGAACCTTTAGCCACAATCACCTCTAAGAAAGTCATTAATTTCGTTGTACGAAACATTATATGCCGCTTTGGTCTCCCTCGAACCATCATTACGGACAACGGAACGCGGTTTGAAAGCAGAGAATTCAAAGATTTCTGTTTAAAGTATGACATTGAGAAGAAGTTCGCCGCCGTTGCGCATCCGAAAGCTAACGGACAAGTCGAAGCCATAAACAAAATACTCAAGGCCATACTGAAGAAGCGTTTAGAAAAAGCCGGAGGCAAGTGGGTAGATGAACTACCAACATCATTATGGGCTTATAGAACTACCCACAAGTCTGCGACTGGCCACACTCCATTCGCATTGGCCTACGGCTCGAAAAGCCGTTATACCTATGGAGCTTGAAGTTCCATCGCATTGGGTTACATATTATGATCCTAGGACGAATCAGGATCTCTTATTGGAATCACTGGACTGCATCGACGAAAAACGTGAAGAGGCCGATCTAAGGGCGGCAGCACATAGGCACCGAGTCAAGCGATATTACGACAACAAAGTCCGCCCAAGGATCTTTAATGTGGGGGACCTCGTTTTGAAACGAGTTTTCCCGGTACCATCGCGTATGAATCCCAACTGGGAAGATCCATATGTCGTTGAACGAAAGCTTGGAGAGGGAACTTTCAAGCTAGCGACCGTTGATGGCGTGACACTCTCCCGAGCGTGGAACAGTGAACATTTGCGACATTATTACATTTAGCCTGTTTCTTTCCTGTTTTAGGTACAATTGTTTTCTATATGTTTTTATTCCACTGATTCTTAGTTTCCTTTTTGGTGTGTAGTTGGACAATTTAGTTTGTTTCATTAATAAAGGCTTGAAGCCATCTGTTCCACGAATTATTAATGTTTCTGTACCTTATAGTCGGGTGATGAATTGCTGGAGTTACATTATCCTGTATGATGTACGAACTCGTATAACCGACTTCAATCTCCGAGTCCCCTAAGTGCGGACCAGAGTACTCTAAGTCCCCGGAGCGCGGACTAGAGTATAAACGACTTCAATCTCCGAGTCCCCTGAGTGCGGACCGGAGTACTCTAAGTCCCCGGAGCGCTGACTAGAGTATAAACGACTTCAATCTCCGAGTCCCCTGAGTGCGGACCGGAGTACACTAAGTCCCCGGAGTGCGGACTAGAGTATAAACGACTTCAATCTCCGAGTCCCCTGAGTGCGGATCGGAGTACTCTAAGTCCCCGGAGCGCGGACTAGAGTATAAACGACTTCAATCTCCGAGTCCCCTGAGTGCGGACCGGAGTACTTTAAGTCCTCGGAGCGCGGACTAGAGTATAAACGACTTCAATCTCCAAGTCCCCTGAGTGCGGATCGGAGTACTCTAAGTCCCCGGAGCGCGGACTAGAGTATAAACGACTTCAATCTCCGAGTCCCCTGAGTGCGGACCGGAGTACTCTAAGTCCCCGGAGCGCGGACTAGAGTATAAACGACTTCAATCTCCGAGTCCCCTGAGTGCGGACCGGAGTACTCTAAGTCCCCAGAGCGCGGACTAGAGTATAAACGACTTCAATCTCCGAGTCCCCTGAGTGCGGACCAGAGTACTTTAAGTCCCCGGAGCATGGACTAGAGTATAAATGACTTCAATCTTTGTGTCCCCTGAGCGCGAACCGGAGCACTCTAAGTCCCCAGAATGCGAACTAGAGTATAGGCGATTCGAATCTCCGAATCCCCTGAATGCGGATCGAATTACTCTCAATCCCTAGAGCGCGGATTTAGAAAAAATTCTAAGTACCTAAGAATGTGAAACATGAAATATGCCACTCCAAAGAATGTTCGAACAATGTAAGAATGGATTGGGAAATTATGAAACTCATAAGAACTTAAGTTTCGACCACAGTTATTCAGAAAGCTAAAAAAGCAAAAGAATCAATCAAGTGACAAAGAAACTAAACTTTATTTAATAGTCCAAAATGGGGTTACACAACTATTCCTCCAAAACTTGGAGCCAAAAATCTATCTACACAAACTACGGAAACGAAAAAATAAAAGTAGTTACAAGACCTAAGCAAAATCTCGTTGAACGAGAATAGTGGCTATTTCTTCGGTTTCTTCTTCTTGTCTTCCTTTGTTTTCTCAGATGACTCCTCTCCCCCACGCTTCCTCAGGGATTTTTTGCTTGCCAATGAAGCGGAGTCAAGAGTGGGAGAAAGAACATCAAGCGGTTTGGATTTTCCTGGGAGAATGATTTTCAGAGGCCTATTCAGCGGGTCGGTAAGTTCCAGTATTTGAGGCTCGACCTTGATCTCGACCTTCTTCTTCTCTTCTGCGAGTCGCTCTTTCATGCTCATCTCCGAAGTATGTTCTGAGGCGCCAGTGATATCGATTTCATCACTCCCTTCAACGCGAGATGAAGTGTCAAACTTATCATCATCTAGCGCCCCGATCACTTGTGCGTCAGGGCCGGGAGTTACACCCGCATGAGCGACATCGCTTGTTTTCTCTGCCTCCTCCTTGGCGTCATCGCTCCTCGGAGTTGGTTCGGGATCAGAACGGCCTGCATAAAAACATAAAGAATGAACGTTAGGACAAATAACCGCTACCAGAAAGTGACGGATCTTTGAACTTCTAAAAGAAGAGTTTTATACTGGGTTCTGGTTGGCTATCAGTTGCGCGTGGAGTTTCGCCCTCTAGAATAGGGGATAGCACATGAACGCCAAGCCCGGGATCTTCTGGATCATAGCCGGCATGCTGCTCAAATGGGTCAAGTGTTGGCCGACCGGTCGATTGAGCAGAAGGAGGAGCTGCAGCCTTAGCCCCAGATAGACCAGCTCCGTCGTCTTTCTCTTTTGATAGGGGAGAGCCTTTACTATAAAGAGTCAAAGCTGCAGATAAATCCGCTGGCTCGTTCCCTCTGAGAAATTCTTTCACCAGGGCCTCCTCATCGACTTCCTCAATGCCCGACTCGATCTTTCTGATCTTTATTAAAGTCTCCCAGGCCTCAGCTAGTTATTCAAGATAGCCCTCGCCTAGGAATGTCAAGTCACGGTGCATAAGGGCGCGGGCGCTGTATTCGGCAATCAGCGGGTCAAACATGCACTTGACCTCTTCTCTACCGGCCTCTGAAGCTGCTTCGAGGCGAGAGTCAATCTCCTCAGAAGCTTTTCTCTTGCCCTCCTCACGGGCTTCGTCTTTCATTATCTCAACCTTAGCAAGTTCGTCATCGAGCTTAGTTTTTAAGAGCCGTGTAGCAACAATTTCGTCGCAGTATCGTTGGGACTCTTCTTGAGCGGCTATTTTCTCTTCTTTCTCCTTAGAGAATAGCTCTTTCAACTCTCTGACTTGAAGGGCGAGCGCGTCCCTTTCTTTCTGGATAGAATCTTTTTCTAAGGCAAGGGCTCCACTACGCTGGACTGCTTCATCAAGTTCCTTTTTTGGGTCGCCTCTAGACGAGTGACGGCCTCGGCAGTGTCTTTTGCACTCTGCTCTGCGGCTTCAAGTTTCGACTTATACGAAGCAAGCTCTTTATCTTGACTCTTGATGATGTCCTTGTCAAAACCAGCTTCCAACTTCAAACGGTCAATTTCATGTTGTCGCTCAACAGATACTTCCAAGACTTTTTCGACCAAGTGTACAAACGCGTCATGTTGAACATAGACGTCGTTGTTGCATGCAATGGCACTCTGCTTGACGTGCCCTGGGATGTGATGAATAGCTGGGAGGAATTTCAGGCCGTCAAAGCAGATTTTTGGGAATTTAGCCTTAAGATCGACCATCTTATCTGCTATAGTTGGGTCAGCCGCAGTAATAGGGGGAGGAGGCTTTGAAAGTTCTGTTCTCTTCCGATGTTCCCGAAATTACCGTGTGCTCGACGAACTGGAATTTTGTTCTCGGGAGACATCGGGTTGAGACCCCTTCTGCGAAAGTATTTCCCTATCTGGCTCAGTTTGAGGAGGGGGATCACGAGAATATGAAGACTGGGAATATGTTTTCTTTCGATAAGACGAATCACGAGGACGGTTGTCTCGATCTTCGTAATCGTCTCTGTCCCTACACCTACCGGAGCCTGAATCTCGTCCCGGATGGTGAAATATAGAAGAACCGTGGAGGTGAACCCGTGGGAGCGCCCCATGTCACCTGCATAGAATAAAAATAACGACGAGTTAGGAAAAATCGGGGTAATGGAAAAAATTGAAGTGCATGTGTGCGTGTGTATCCTAGTGTTCCCCTGACAGACCAGTTCCTTTATCTTTACTAATTGGAGTGTTATCTCCCTAAACTGGGGGTTGAACTCCCGTGTCGCCTCTAGCGGGCGAATGAAACTTAAGGGCTTCTAGATCGTCGAAACCATAATTGAATAGATCGTTGGGAATGGTAAGGTTCGACAGACCCTTTAAAGAACTTTCCATGTGCTGTGAAGAAGCCTCTTTCTCTGGCGGGATGAGCGTAACTTTGGAAGTTCCGCCAACCTTCTCCTTCCGTATCTTATACGTCAATTTCTTTTTCCCCTTCGAAGGGGAAGATGACGTTTCAATATCATGCACTTCGACCAGCGGGTCCTGAGTAGGACCCACATTCTCGCCTTCTGTTTCAGGAGCTTCACTCTCCTTGATTTTCTCCCCTTCCTGTACATCAGGGATATGGCATGATGACGATTCAGCTAGTTTTTTCCCTTTACCAGATGCAGGCTTGGGAATGGAGACTCCCTCAGGAAGGCTAATCCGGCGACCTCCTGCTAACAGTCCGAACATCGATAATGACTCATTTGAAATGATGGTTCGGATGTCCCGTTCCTCGGCAGGAAGAGCTCTAATGGCTTCAACGGTCTCAGAATATCCTCGGCCCTCAGGACGTGGGTTAATACCTGAAAAGATGAAACAAGAAGTTAGAAAAAGCATAGCTCCGATTGAGCGCGAAGGTCGACTCAGGGAAAAGACTTACTGCCTTCGACCCATCTCCTCGCGAAACCAGGAGGGCAACGCACATAGAACCATTCCTGTTTGTACAGGGCGAATTTGCTACATGCTCCGGTCAAAATCTGGCATTTGTGGTACGGCTCGAGGAACACAAAGGAGGGGCTATCTTTCCGCTTCTTAATCATATAAATATATCTGATGTCGCCAGAAGTTGGAGGTCTATAGAAGACGGCCATGAAAAGAAGGTAGGTCCCGTATATGAACGCGTGGCCGTTTGGATGTAGCTGCGACGGGGCGATGTCTATGTATTGCAGCACGTCCCGAAGAAATAGATTGAATGGAGGCACGCTGCCCATCTAGCACATAAACTTATTACAGGCAGTATATTCGACTGGGGGCAAATGAGGACGATCATGCCTTGACGGAACCAACACATCGGCGAAAGGGATTCCGTGGATGGAGCATATTCTCCGAAGAGCAACTTCGTTAATCTTCGAAGCCTGTGAGTCGATCGGATTATCCAAGAGAATTGATGCCTCCAGGGCATCAGGAGCTAAATTATGAGCGGGGAAAGTCGACGGATTTGAAATGTCCGCGACTTCTTGCTTTGAAGACGGTCCGGGCCTATCTGAGATAGTGGCAGAGCTAGACTTTTTAGACATCTCCAATAAATAGTGAATCTGGCAAATCACCTGTGAGAACTATACTTGAAAAGTGTTCAACGTTAGAATTAACAACACGAATATTCCCCCCCACGTGGTGTATGAACTAGTGAAATCAATCGTGTATAAGCATTGAAAATTTGAAAGTCACAAGGTTATAGATATAAGACTGAACTTCAAATCATCGCCTTCGAAGACCGTCATCGCTGACCGTCTCCAAAAGCCTGCCTTATGGCGATCAGTCAATATAAGTTCGGGTTTATGTCTACTAAGGCTAGGGAGTTGATAGTCAGGATCAGTTTGATATGCTAGTATGCTAGAGTCATTGTCCTTGTTTTGTTATGTGATTAGGCAAGGCAATTGTTGGTTCGACATTTGTATTGTTCGGCCTAAATGTGGTTCGGCATCTATGTTTGGTCGGCACTGGTGATTGTTCGGCATTTATGTTTGATCGGCCTAAGTATAGTTCGGCATTTGTGACTGTTCGACAAAGAATCGTTCGGCCAAGATTCTGTTCGGCCGAGACAACGTTCGACATCCTATCTAACTCATACTCCCTCCATATCCTTCCATTACACTGCCCTGCATGTAACGAGTCATGCCGAGCCAAGGTTCCGCTGAGCCCCAACGCTCGACACACCGTCCTTAACAGCAACCTCATTCTCCCCTTCTTCCTCCGTCCACACCGAACAACGAGGATGAATCGTTCGGCGAGTTACGTCAAACCGTGTTGATTTGGCATTCTAACCAACTCCTGCTCTTCCTCTATTCTTTCCCTCCAATCTCGTTCGGCATGAGGGATCCATGCCGAACCACAATACACTACCCAAAAATTCCCTCGTGCATTCGGCTCTGGCCACTTACCTTTCCCTCAACAATACCAATACCCTAATCGAAGTTCGACGCAACACCGATTGGGTTCTAATTTATGAATTCGAGCTTCGTGCTAAAACCCCTCTATTCGTAGGGAGGATTTAAATAGGGGAGTCGATACCTAGTTATGAGATCGAGACTTACGAGGATGCCGTATAGGTTGAAGAGGATTGTTGATCTTTAGCTACAGTTAAATGAGATTGGTTCATGAGTGCAAAGTAGCAGAGGTGTTAGTAAAGAAGAAAAGAAGGTGCAGAAGTCCGGCTTTTATAGGGAAGAAGAAGAAGAAGAAGTCGAAGAGACGATGACCGTTAGAACTGGTCAAAACAAAGTCGTTCGGCATCCAAATGGCGTTCGACGTCATGATACGCTCGGCATCTCGGAAGCCTCGACATTCGGAAGCGCTCGGCTTCAGCTGTTCTGTTCGGCACTCACATATCGTTCGGCACGCAACACCTCACCTGGTAAATACAAGAAGACATTTCCGAAAGGAACAAGCTAAGGATCAAAGTGAAGCTTGGAGGATAAATAATTCAAAGCGTATCACGTTCGGTCATGTGATACACTTTGGGGGGCAAGTGTTTCCTGGAGATTTGACCAGGCAACTTAGTACTCGGCATACCCACAGTTTGGCCCAACTGGATCGTTCGGCATCTCTTTGCAACCGTCATTCAGGAACGCTCGGCGTTCGGCGTCAAGATATGCTCGGCATCTCGGAAGCGCTCGGCATCAAGGAATGTTCGGCATCGAGAGACGTTTGGTAGAGTATAACGTTCGGCATGTACGAACGTTCGGCATGGCAGAATTGTTCATCATAAACTATTGTTCGGCCTAACTATTGTTTGGCCTAAGTATCGTTCGGCCAAGAGATGGTTCGGCCTTGATAGCGTTCGGGCAAAGGCATCGTTCGGCCGGAGACATCGTTCGGCCAAAGGCATCGTTCGACCAAAGGCTTCGTTCGGCCAAAGGCATCGTTCGGCCAAAGGTAGCGTTCAGCCAGAGACTTCGTTCGGCCAAAGGCACATTCGGCTTCGATTGCTACTCGGCCTACTCTTCCCACACAACAAGCGCCTCGTTCGGTATGAGGAGAGTGGTTCGGCATCCGACTATTCGGCCTGTTTGGTTCGGCATACAGTGACCACTCCATTTGGGCCAAGGTGTTCGGCTGCCAGGCCCGCCAGGGAAGTCCAACCCATCTTTGTCTATAAATAGAGGGGCAGGGGCACAGTGAAAATGACCTTTTTTGGAGAACACCGGGGAGACTCTGCCGCTTTCGAGACTCATCCTCCTTACCTAGCAATTATATTCGAGTATTTGGTCTACGGATTGTATCTGTAATCAATCATCAAGTAAAGCAATAAAGTTTAACCTCAAAGTGGACGTAGGCAATTACGCTGAACCACTATAAATCCGGTGTTCTTACTTTCTGTATTCAAATTAGCATATTCTTCCTTGTTGAAATTTACCTTCATCACTTATATCTCTACACAATCTTTCTCAACAAGGTTAGTGACCAATTTTGGTGCTAACAAACTCTAACCATCGTTGCTGACAAAGGTAAAGGCCGTTCTAGGAGAATAGATACTTCAACGACTTGTGGTCCTTATACAACTCAAATGTTTTCCTAAGTAAATAATGCCTCCATATCTTCAAAGCGAATACTATCATCGCCAACTATAAATCATGAGTTGGATACTTCCTCTCATGTGGTTTCTGTTGTCGACTAGTGTAAGCGACAAACTTCCGCCTCTGCATCAATACTGCACCAAGTCCAGTACCACATGCATCTGTGTATACTGTCAGCTCCTCATTCCAGCTTGGAATGACTAACACCAGTGCACTCGTCAACCTCTCCTTCAGACTCACAAATGCATGCCCGCACCTCGCATCCCAAATAAAGTCTGATTCTTCTTTGTCAAGTTGGTTAGTGGCGCTTCTACCTTAAAGAAGTCCTAGACAAAACGTCTATCCCGCCAAGCTAAGAAAGCTTCTCATGTCTGTAGCAGTCTTTGGTCGATCGCAATCCTGCATTGCTTCCACCTTCGTAGGATCTAAAGTAATATCCTACTCAGAAACAACGTGACCCAAAAATCGCACTTCCCCTCCTCGAGAAGTGACACTTCAAAAAATTTGCCTTCGATCGGTGCTTCCTCAACACCTCAAGCACAATCCTCCAATGCTCCTTGTGTTCTTCCTCCATCCTTGAATAAAAACGAATATCATCCATAAACACAGAGTACAAACTTATTTAGCCGATCCCTAAAAACATGGTTCATAAGATCAACAAAGTATGTCGGTGCATTGGTTAGCCAATGGCATAACCAACCACTCATAGAATCCATATGGCATACGAAACACTGTAATCAGCATACTCTCCTTCGCCACTCTTAGTTAATGAAACCCCATCACAAGGTCCGATTGAGAGAACACCCTAGCATCATAGAGCTGGTCAAAAAAGTCATCAATATGCAGGAGTGGATACTTGTTTTTTTCATTACCTTATTCAGCTCATGATAATCTACACCCAATCTCAGAGAGTCATCTGCCTTAGTGGTGAATATTACTGGTGCACCCCACTTAGATATGCTCCTATAAATGAACCTTCGCCTCAATAGGCCAGTCACATGCACCTCTAACTCCTTCTACTCTCTGGGTGTCATACACCTCAAAGGCATAACTATCGGCCTAACATCCTTCACTAAGTCTATGCGGAACTCAATCTCTCAATGTGGTGGTAATCCAGTCAGCTCCTCGAATATGTCCGATTAATCTCTCTCTCTCTATAGGTATAGATAACAACTCATGCTATGGAGTCTCAAGCAAATATAGAATGCTAACTATAACTCTACCCTCTAGTAGGTAGCCAATCACTACTGTCCACCCCTCCACAACCCTAATAATCACTAACAGCCTCTTGGAATCCACCACCACTGCATACTTGCTCAGCCAATCCATCCCTAGTATAATATCGAACCCAACAAAACACAAGACAAAGCAATCACAAGCAAACAAACATCCATGACTCGATAAGGCTAAGTCTCGACAAACCATGCAAAGGCTAGTAGAGCCTCCAATTGGGTTCATCACAATCAAAGGTCGGTCAACTATCTCGGGTCTCAAACCTAATCTATCTACCAAATCACTAGATATGAAGGAATGTGAAGCTCCGGTATCAAATAAAACATGAGTAGCTATATATGAATAGAAAGCATACCATGTATAATGATGCTCTTCCCCTTCTCCTTCGTCGATGGAGCACTCAATGAAGCTGGAATAATATTAAAAGCGTAAGCAGACACAACTTGCTTATTCCTCGGTAGTTCTAGACAATCCTTCTTAATATGCCATGGCTTGTTGCAGTTGTAGCACTTCTTGCCCTCTGCTTTACAGTCCCTGACAAGATGGCCCTTCGGCCCATAATTATAGCAAGTAAGCTCCCACTTGCCCTTCTTCTGACCACTCTTTTGAATTACTTCTTCTTCGTGTTGTCCCACTTCCTTTTGTCTCCCCCACACGCTTGCGGCTTTGGCTCATCCTTGGGAGCAACAACCAACTTAGGCTTAGGGTACAAACTCGTATATTGAAGAGCCTTCTCCACCAGCCTCTCAAACGGCTCACCAATATACCCTATTAGCTTCTCTTCAAGATAATCATGCAAGCCCATGATAAACTTCTCGTTCTTCTTGAGCGGAGTATCAATAAAAGATAGACCATACTTTGATAGCATGTCGAATTTGGCCACATATTCTATCACGAACATATCCTCCTGCCTCAAGTCAACAAACTTCCGGAAGAGTACCGACTTTTGAGTGGTTGATATATACTTCTCCTCAAATCTCACCTTAAACTACTCCCAAGTAATTTGATCTTCAGAAGTAGTAATGTTAATGGCATTTGACCAACCCATAGCCCTTCCTCGAAGCAACCTGAGGCTAGCTTCCTCTTGATCGCATCCTCTAACTCCATATCCTCAATGATGCGTACACAAGTGTCTAACTGATCCTGCACTTCGATGGCCGATTCTGTTTCAAGAAACGGTTTACCATCCAGAGTAGAGAAATCATTGCTCAATTTGATAAAGTTAGCCCTCAACGCTTGGACTAATGCACCACCACCAACGACCGTAGCAGGAGCAACGCAGGCATTCTGAAACATGTTTCACACCATCTTCGCAAACATGTTCTGCAAGTTGGGGTTAGCAGCCCCCTATCCCGCTCCCTCCTCAACTCCAAAGATGGAGTTCCTAGCAATGATTCTTGTTAGCTTGTGCATTCTTATAAGCTGTAATAAGACTGATCAGTCTCTCTAAAAGGAATAAGTGGTGTCCATGAATGGAATGCAACCTATATACTATATACATATACTACTATTTAGTTTTGAAAACCAAAATATAACAAGCACCCTCTCTCATATATCACTTGATCCATTCTAAGATGATAGCTCCTTCCTTATCTCTAATTGATCCAAGTACCAACTTAGGTCGTCGATGCAATCTAAGCTCTGATATCAAATGTGATGACCGCCCTACATCTCCAAGACCCAATATGCCTTTATGATGTGCTGTGGTGGTACGTGGCCGATGCAGGACGATAGCCAAGAATATAAAGTAGAGAAAGATCCAAACACTGAACCTGTAGAACATCTCACAACACATAGACAAAATATAATATAATAACGTAGATGTAAAGTAGGCGAGAAAGTGATATAATCAAATGAACAATAGATAAAACATTAGAGTACATCAGGTTCACAGACTATACAAAAACTGAGACAAAGAGTTTATACATCCCAAATCTCCATAATAAACTCTATAACTCTCTCTAATAATACAAGCACTGCCATAGCTTCACAATACTACATAGAGGAACAAAAGCAATAGTAAGCTCCAAGTATAGATATATGAAAGCGTAGCCTCTTGTTCGTACTCCATACAGCTCCATGCGCTATCTAGACCTATTATCCCTAATCTACTTATTTAAGAGTAACCAAGGTAATAAGAAGCAAAGCATAAAACCTCCAGCCAGACAATAGTCTGGTGTGAGCGATACAACATCTTAAAAATACTAAAAAAACATATATAGTATGTATGGACATAGGGTATGTTGAACCATACCTGATCTGTCCCTGCATCCAAAGAGTTAGTGCATAACAGTCGATATATACTAATATACTAACAAAGCTATATAAGTGTACTACAATCGAAGTATAGTGTCTAGGATACAGTTGAAAATTCTTACATTGTGTAACACCCTAGAGTGATAACAACCATAACGAACATAACATCCATCAAATAATCCTCACCATCACTCGTGTGCATTGGATATATGATAACTCATATGGCACAATCGCAAACCAGGGACTCCATTGTAATCTCAGATCCATTGGTGCTCGAATCTATGCCACTTCGAAAGGATAGGAACAAGGACCACAATTGCAAAGCCTAGGGTAATCTACTATCGCAAGATCCAGACACATTTTCAAATTCAGGTGGGAATCCCCACATACGCCTTCTTTACAAGCACATGAGAAGCCTCCGAGTTATCATTGATCCCTTTAGCACATGTCTCCATAATGGAGCTCAATTGTTATTCCATTCTAGTTATCTCCATAGTAGGACACCATCGTAAATCCCACTCGCAAGCCCCCATCATTAAGCTTGCCCTTGTGGATCACCACCACGACTCCCATCGTTAAGCTGCCATCTTCGAAATGCCTCTAGACACCTATTGTAAGTCATAGAGCCATCATACTAAGTCTCGAAGTCATCACATCGTTGACGTCGAAGCACCATGCCATTTGCTTTATTAGTTATTGTACAAAGTCTAAGGTCATCCCGAGTCATCCTGGAGTTATCCATCCTTACTCCTTATTAACTCGTCAAAGATCCCCAAACTCTACCGCCATATCTGAAGTCCATAGTAAACTTCGTGCCTATTTGGCCTAAACCTTCAATCGAACCAATCTAGGCTCCGAAACCCGAACCAACTCCAATGTCAAATTGAGTTTCTCATTCGGTCCCCAGTTGCCTTACCACCGACTGAACTCCATTGTCCAGAGTCGGACCACCACCCACCGAACCAACTCCCTTGCTTGGCAACCGATCCAATTCACCATCGAATCGAATTTAGTGCTTAGCCATCGATCCAACCCACCACCGAACTGGATTTATTGTTCGGTCCCCATTCCTCCTTTGCCACCGAATGGATCATCGTGACCAGCCACTGAACTGATTTTACGTAGCTTCGCCAGTCTAAATTTTGCATCGATTTCACCACTGCACTCCATTCTCCAACCCTTGTGCATACCACATGCAATGATACAACTCCCGACAATACCAAGTTGATCCATCTAAGCTCGATTTCATGGTTTCTAACTCTAAGTTGCTCCGATGAGCATTTCAACTATACAAGCATTCAAGCGAACACCATACATGCAACAACTAACATTCAAGCATGCAAACATACAATAATTCATTGCAACTTATCCTATAATGTGTCTCTAATATAGCTAACACACGCCAAGGCAAGTACACATCAAATCAACATGATTAAAACATTTAGAAACATTTTAAGTTCATTTTACTTCAGCTTTGACCTTAAAAAGTTCCAAAACATGATTTTGACTCTACGGATGAGTTTAACACATGCCAAAACCTATAGATATATATAATAAGGCGAGAGAAGATAAATCACGCACTAAAACCCTCAAAATCCAAGTTTTGCATGCAAATCGAGGTAGATCTGAAAATGAACAGAAAAGATGTCATTTTTCTTCCCCAAAAATGTGGATTTGAAGATCCCTAATGAATCTCCCTACTAATCTATCAAATCTATGATTTAGACTTGATTTGGAGGAGAAAATAGAAAGTTTTGGTTGGAGAATTGGTTAATGGAGGCCTAAATCTATGAGAGAAGGTGTAAAAGTGATGTAGGGATGATGGATTCCATATAAGGTCTCTAAACTTGAAATAGGTTAGTGGGGTTGCCCCTAAATTCATTACATACCCACTAAATGGTTCAAAAAACCACCAACCTTAAAACATCTATATCTCCTATCCAGGAAGTCCAAATCGCTATTATGACCACTCTACGAAAGGAAAACCATCATATCTTTCCAATAGAAGTGGTTTCGGATACTAATTCAGCTTCTATCAAAAGTTATAGCCGATACAAGTTTCTAGGGATAAAATCATCTAGAAAAATTCTAAAGATAAGAAATGTCACTAGTAGGCATTTCCCAAAATTATACAGTCATACGACCTCCATGAGTATAAAAGTAATATTTTACGATCCTTTAATACATGAAATACGGGTCATTACATAACCGCGCTGCCATAGCACCAGTGCCCTACCCCGTTAGAGGTACGAGCAACATCACAAGGGAAAGAATCAGTACCATGACATAGGTGGTTGCGCCATTGGTTCGTTGGTGCCTCCAACATAGTTAGAAGCATTGAGTGGCTTGCACATCCTTACAGAATATTTTTAGCATCCCAGTTGTAGAGGAGGGCCTTTGTCAGCTTACCGAATAGCCCTAAGTACGATGTTCCCCAGCAAGAAAGAGAACACTACCTAGCTTATCCCTATAAGATAGCCTAGGATGTGGTGTTCCCCTAGCAAGGAAGAAAGCATTGTCTGGCTCATCCCAACTATATAGCCTTGGATGTGGCGTTCATAGTTGTAGAGGAGGGCTTCCAGTGGCCCATCCTCTTCCAATAGCCCTGTTGATGCTTGGGTGATGAATTCCTAGGAACACTCTTTTTTTACATTCTATACTTAGAATACTTGTACAAAAAATCTTTTACCTTATTATTGCGGTAAATTCTTTGGCCTTATAATTGCGACTTACATAATGTTAAAAAGAATATGCTCGAAGGGGCTCCAGATCCAATGTGCAAGACACATAGGTGCCATTCTAGTGTGGAAGTTGGTAGGCGCCATTGGTGAGTGCAGAGTTGATCGCATATAGGCCTTTCCAATTTGGCCCAGTACTCCCTCGGTCGGGATTTCGGCATTTGCAAAGATACAATGTAGTTTTAAGTCTTCGACCTTGAATTGATGGAGCTTCACTGTTATATTGTAGTGCTTGGGTATTTTTCTATTGTATACCACAACGTGGAGCTTCGCCATCACTCTTCTCTCTTCTAAAGCATCAAGCCCAAGCTTGAGCAGATTTTTGTTTTTCTTAGGGATGTGAGTGAGGCACCTTAGAGATGTTATGTCGACATCGGCAAGTAGCATAACTTCATAAACATAGGCTAAAGAGAATGGGAAATGTTTGATTGATGTGCGGCTCGATATGCGGTAGGTCAAAAGAACAAGTGGTAGATCTTCATCCCAGTTTCCTTTTTTCCCTTTATGAGGCGCTTCTTCAGCATTGTCTTGATGTCTTGTTTACGATCTCAACCTGCCCATTTGCTTATGGGTGGGCGATGAAGGAGAAGCATTTTTCTATCCCATTCTGCTTGCAGAACCCGTGGAATAACCCGCTTTTAGATTGCGTAACATTATCTATGATGATTTTCTTTGGAAGTCCGAAACAATAAAAAATATTATTGATCATGAAGTTCAAGATTTTGGATGTGGTGACCCCAGTAAGGGGCTCCACCTCAATCCATTTCGTAAAGTAGTCATTGGCAACTATGACATTATTATATCCACCTTTGGCATTTGGGAGATTTCCACTAAGGTCGATCCCCCAGGTGTCAAACGGCTGGGGGATGCCATTGGAGTTAGGAGATTTGGGGAAGCTCTTGGAATGTTGGCGAACCACTAACAACGGTCGCACTTCTTAACATAGTTCATTGCATCTTGATCACAATGAGCTAGCAATAGCCTTGGCGGGAAGCCTTTTTTGTTAGGCTTTGCCCCTCCGGCATGATCTTTGCAAAAGATTTCTTGCAGTTCTTCCAATATGTGGTCGGCATCATCATTTGTTATGCACCCCTAAAGGGAAATTGAATACTGTACCATCCCGCCATTTTGGACCATTCAAATCGACAATAAATCCACACATGTCAAACTTGAATAATTCAAAACGACAGATTGTTAATAAAATTTAGGGCAAATAAAATCAATCACAGAATCACAGACACAGACTATCAGAATAACTCGCAGCGGAATAAATAACTGTAGTAGTTCATGAAGCTACTAGATACAAAGTCTCAAAACTAATACATAATACCACAGTCTGAAATCAAATATATTTGGAAATTCAAGGTACATAAGTTCTCTACTACAAAAGAAAAAGCTGAGTGGAAATAACTGGAATAGAATATTAGGTAGACAGCTAAATCTCCGACGGATCTCTAGCTCCAAAAGGATGAAACCAAAGCTGTGAAACTCAGGCTGACCCGAGCGTAAAGAAAAACACAAAACACTCGAGTCAGGACATACATACTTGTAAAATGTAAATCAACTCAGGTGAACTGTAAAGAAATGCATCAGTAACTTAAAGGATGCTTGGGATCGCCCATCCTCTAAGGATCCGTTAAACTATCTACTATGTAGTAATATACGCTATTATAGTAGGGTCTAAAATAAAGTATACTATTTAAAAATATCGTTAAGGCTTTATATTTTCCACCTTAACACATTTTTGGGTATGCCAATAGTCTATACAGTACCGTAACTGCCCGTAAACTGAAGCTGCCAGAGGATACCACATAGGTACGACATAAAACAAACTCGTAGAAGGCGCGTTAGGGTAGGTGACACGGCACAACTAGGCAATGCCAAGGTAGATATACCAACTACACTTCTGGACTGTTGGTAACGCATAGCCGCAACTACCGCCCAACTCGATCCACACTCCCGAATCAAAGGTGCGCACCAAATCAATCACAAAGTAATAGAATGACATACGATAGAGTGTGTCCGATCAGAGGAGCCACCTTATTGGCCCGTCAATTGCTCCTGTTTTAGCCACCTTATGTCAACTCACAGGAGTCGGGTCCACGTAAATATACCTTTAGGATCGTCACCACCATCCTACTTCATTCTGGAATCTCCACCGCGAACATAGTTGTCAAAGTGGTTTTCGGTATCGACAGAGAGTATGCCCATATCTGATCCCGGTCTCTTTAACAACCAAACGTTATTATAACCGTGGTTATTCAATTTCAAATGGTTTATTTTTCATATCAAACATATTCCTTTCAAAACCATATAAATTCCATATCATTATTCTTTAAAATATATTCATTTTTCCAAGGTAGTAACACTTCCAAATTCATTTAATTATAACCCCTTTTTATGTAAATTTTTTTAGAGATCATAGCACTTTAAAAATGTAACCTTTAGAACCATAACATTCGAAACTATAACCCTTTAGACAAATTTGTAGCATTCAAAAAATGTCACTTTAAAGAAAACGCAGCTGTACAGAGATGCTACGGTAAGAATTCGCAGCAGTGCAGAAATGCAACTGTAAGAATTCACAGCAATGCATAAATGGTACTGTAAGAATTCGCAATGGTGCAGAATTGTTACTGTAATAATCCGCAGCAGTGCAGAATTGTTACAGTAAGGAAATCGTAGCAGTGCATAATTGTTACAGTAAGGAAATCGCAGCAGTTTTGAATTTTTACCGTAATACTTCCTACTACAATAGTTTATATAATCAAATAGTACATATCTTTGCAGTTTTTATCAAAGTCATTATATCATTCCTATTATACTACTCAACTTTAGTTATTTGGACATTAAAGAAACCATACCTTTAGTTAAATAACTATGTTGCTAAAATGTCAAATTTTAAAGCTGAAATCCTTATGCTAAGTTAAAAGTACGTCATTAACTTACACTTTATTTTCTTTTCAGTAAATAACATTTATCATTTTAATTACCCAAGTTATGCCATTTTTCTTAGTTAAAACTTACATTTCAAATGTACGTTTTAACTTACATTTTTCTTTCTTCTAAAAAACTATTTATCATTTAAATCATTATTACATAAATTGAAACTTACAATTTATAGGTTAGAATAAAATACCATTTTTTTACGTCAAATCGGATTATTAAATTTCAATTAACCTTCATTCTGTAAATTAGATTCCAAAATTTACATTTCCAACTATTCATTTCTTATAAAATTTTTAACTCATGTAAACAAATTCACAGAAATTATTACATTAAATTTTAGTTGAGATTCATATATAGAAATCCAAAATACTTAATATTTTTTAGAAAATCATTTTAAAATCAACCACGGAGTTTGTATAAAATTATCTACCCTAGGGTCAAGTAAATACGAACATATATCATTTCAATCCGCACTTTATTAATTTTCCGGGTTTTATATCATTTCAAACCTGCAATCCCAAGTCAAATAAAATTGCTCAAGCCTATCATTTTAGCCCATAACAATTTTTCCTTACTCTAAAGATCGTTCGGGTATGCATCATTTCAACCCATAGTGAAGGAACTTGCAGTGTGATTCCAGAATATTAAATAAACATAAAAATATTCAACATATCATGACATATGATCAAACAGACATAATATGATATGAAATAACAAAATAAAATCATACGAATGACATAATATAAACATATGAAATAACATGATATAAACATATGAAGTAATATGATATATGAAATAACATGATACAACACATGAAATAACATGATAAACTCATAGGTGAAATGTCAAACTTGCATATGCATATCCTCACAATTCAATTGTCATCAATTCATCAAATAAATAAGTACGTATGTCAAGTGTGATTTCTCACCTTTCTTTGGTTAAGAAAGTGATTCAAAGCGCAACACAATGACTAAGATAAGCACAACAAATTACAGACAAGCTTGAGTGAGAGAAGAATCCAAGTCCGCCGCTTTGCAAAATAAAAATAAATTCCATACGTAAACAAATAATTCATATAAAAAATAAAAATAGAAAAATATATATTTGTAAACACATAAGAGGGCTTGTCTAAGGGTTGCATAGGCTTGGTCTAGAGGTGGTTTTGGTTTGGTCTAGGCTAGGTTTGGATTAGGTGGGTTCGGCCATAGCTAGGTTTAGGGATAGGCTAGGTTTTTGGTTTGGTGTGTTCGGCCTTAGGGGTTTTGGTGATGGAGGAGATGGTCACGGCTAAGGCAAGGCAAGGGGAAGTGTTGATGAAGTTCGACCATAGGAGTTTGTGGTGGGAAGAGAGGAGGTAGAGGCCGAAAATTGTGAAGAAGAAGAAGGGAAAAGGAAGAGGAGAAAGGGTTTTAGTTGGAGTTTGGTGATCGGGGAAGGTGGAGATAGGTGTGGCCAAAATTTGTGGAGGGGAGGAGGAGGAAAATTGGAGAGGAAGAGGGGAAGAAGTCTAGGGTTTTGAGAAGGAAGATGGAGGAGAAGAAGACTTACACTTTTCTATGGAGGCACAAATGAATGGATGTGGAGGCTAGCCAAAACCCTAGGAGATTATATATAGGCTACTCATCTAACTAAAGGTTTTCTAGCCCAAATGGTCTAAGCCCAAACAAATAAAAATAAAATAGAAGTTGTAGGAGAAATAACTGCGTGTACTATGCCAAAAGTTGTAAGTTTTGAAATGTAGCAATCAGAATTTAACAAAACGGAAAACAAGGAAAATGTTAGAATTAAATTCATTTTGATAAAAAAAAGTAAAAGTTAAAAATTCAAAATTTAAAATTTTCACAGAAAGTCAAACTTTGACCAAAGTTGACAAAAATTTGAAATTTAAGAAAGTCTTTATTTTATTAAGTTTGGAAGAACATTTCACATCAAACTCAAAATTATACATTAAAATTTCCCAATTTAGCAATTTAAAATAATTATATTCAAAATTTCAAATAAATTTTCATTTAAAATATTTTCAAAATTTTTGGGTTGTTACAAATACTCTCCCTAGTAGAGCTTTCCATACATGATGGTGTAAAGGGGGCCGTATAGGACTTTCTTGGCCTCTTTTATATTAGTGGGCAGTTCGCCACCCATGAGGTATCAGTGAGCTGCTTTCCATCCATGATGGTGCAAAGGAGTCAGTTTGGGCTTCATCAATTTCCTTGGTGATCGCCACCAATTTAAAGCAGGTGGTAACTCATGCCTCCATTGGGACCTAAGGAATGCTTTCTTCAGGAATTCTTACCGCCTTGGCTAGCTTGATGTTTGTGAAGGTGCCGATGAGTTTCTTGGCTTTTGTGACATAGACAACCAATGTTTGGCCCTTAACTTGGAAATACGCACCGATCTAGTTGACAACCAGCAAAGAGCAACCAAATACAAGCAAGAATTCTATTTTATAACTCTTTATCCATCCTGAGACCGGCTTGGATGGCTTCATACTCGGCTTCGTTGTTAGTGGCCTTACTTAAGCGGACTAAGATGCACAATTATTTCCCCTCAAGTATGACCGGGACCATTCCAGCCCTGCCCTCCTTCTCGTTGGATGTTCTATCAACATATAACTTCCATACTAGCGGGTTGGTTGTTGCTTCTTCCTCTCCGCTGTCTGGCTTGAGAACTCCACTATGAAATTGGCCATAGCTTGGCCTTTGATGGAAGTGTGGGGGAAAGGTGATTTAATACTTTCCAAGTTCCATGAACCACTTCAAGAGTTGGCCTGCTAAGTACTTGCTTCAACGAATGAGTGGTGAGTACCTTGATCAGGTGTGCTTAGAAATATGACTATAGCCATCAGGATGCAATCAGAAGGCAGTAGTATAGCTTTACCAAATATCTTGTTTCTAGGCCTATCAAACATTTTCTTACGTAGATGGGCCAATGTACCATCTCTTCATCATGAACCAAGGATGCACCGATCGCAATGGTTAGTTAATGTGAGGTATAAATAAAAATCTTCCCCTCTATTAGCTTGGAAAGTATGGGGGTAGGGGAAGATGCCTCTTTAAGTTTTTGAAAGCTTTGGTACATTTTTCACTCCATACAAATGATTTTCACTTATTTACAAGGTCAAAGGGGTATGCACCGGCCTGTGGCTTTGAACACGAAGTTGCTAAGGGCCATAATCATTCCATTCAAGCTCTATATTTGCTTGACTGTGCTAGGTATCTTCATATCTTGGATTTCTTGAATTTTATCAGGATTGGCCTAAATGCCTTTGGCGCTTACCATAAAGCCAAGAAACTACCCAAACCGAACGACAAAGGTACACTTCTTTGGGTTCAGTTACATTTTATATCAGTAAAGGATGCTGAAAGTTACAGTCAGGTTCTTTCCATGCCCTCTTCCTTATTTGAATTGATCAGCATGTCATTGACATATACACCCATCGATCGGTTGATTTGCTGAGCGAACATACAGTTAACAAACCATTGACATGTGCACCCATGTTATGGAGGCCGAACAACGTAACCCGATAGAAATAGAGCCCAATATTGGTGATGGAGTTGTTCTCCTAATCTAGGTTGTATTGGCAATTTGATTGCACACAAATTACGCATCCATGAACGTGAGTAACTCATGTCCGCTAGTCGCGTCCAAAAATTGGTCGATGTAGGGCAGTGGGAAATTGTCTTTTGAGCAGGCCTTATTAAGATCTCAGAAACCAATATAAGTCCTCCAGGCCCTACTAGACTTTCAAACCAGCTCTAGGTTGGATACCCAGATTGGTTATTTAGCTTCACGAATGAATCCATGTGTAAGTAACTTTTCCAATTCGTCTTTAAGATCCTTATGCTATTTAGGGTTGAGGGCTCCTCTCTTTTATCAGATGCGGTAAGCTGTTGGATCGATGTTGAGGGAGTGGTAGATAATCAAGGGATTAATTCCAGTCATGTCGGCATGCCCCCAAGCAAATATATCCTTGATTTTATTTAGAAAACCAATCAGCTCATCCCTTATTTTTAGACTTAGCTCTGTACCTATCTGGACAACCTTGCTGATATCATCGCCATCAATTGAAATAGCTACAAGTGGGGTTGCCGACCTACCATCGGGGTTTGAATCTCCTATACAAGGGTCGAGTAGGTCATCATTGTTATTGTCAAAACCTCATAGTTCAATATTTTGATAGTGACAACAACATTAGAAATATTTTTATATATTCCAACTTTGCAGGAAAATATATCGACTGACGAAGAAATACAATGACGAAGCTAGGACGATGATAACAAACAAAGTTATATTAGTCATAATGTTTTGTGTATAGAAGTATATGATTGTTAAAATCTCTTCAAAGTGGTATATATACATAGACAAATCACTAAAGTTGCATTTTTAAAAAAAACAGGATTACACAGTTTCAATCGACTAAAACCTTTTGACCAGGCGATTAAAACAATATCGGTCAACTGGTCATAATGGTTTATTCGATTGATATAATGTACATTATATTTTTTTATAAACATAAGACAAGCAGTCGACTAGAACTGCATCAACAATCGACAAATAACCCAAGTCGATTGATTGCATAGTTTCAGTCGACTAAATAACAACAAAAATAAACTGTTTCTTTTTTGCTTGAAAATTCAATTTTCGACTTCATCCAATCGACTGATCGACACTCTACTAGTTGATTGGTTACCTGCAACTGTCATATTTTAAAAATTTCTGAAGAGTTCTTCTTCTTCAATGAAAAGGCACTTCCTTCCATAAAGAGTTGCAACTGTATCTAATAGGTGCTACTTCTCATGAACATATACAACTCTTCAAACATTATAAATAGCACTTTGATTCAAGATTCAATCAATTAATTCCATTACTTTTCTCCCAAATTCACTTTTAAATATCTATTGCATTCAAGTGCTTACATTGCAATTCTAATCACTTGGATAGTCAATTTATATCATTTAAGTGATTATCTACTTCCATTCTGAAACACCCCACACCCCTTAATATACCCAAAAGGACACATTAAAAGGTGTGGTGTGTTGTAGGTATAACTAAAACTAACAAAGACTAAGATTCACAAGACAAAAATAAGTAAAAACAACGGAAACTAAGATAATAACTTATTTTAAAACAAGACTTCATAATTGTTTCATAAGTCAAATAAGTCAAATACCAAATACACATGTGTGTCTCAAAACCCAAGATGTCTCATAAAAACTCATAGTCTCAAAAATCAAAGTACATAATATCCCTCATAATAAGCCAGTACACGAAAAAAGATAAAGCTAGAATAATTGAAATACACGGTAGAAATCTTCTCCAAGAAGCCTCTGAGCAACTGCAACTTATTGCCCTCTCCCTTGATTGCCTATGGGGGGAAGGGAAAATAAAGGAGTGGGTCAGACTAAAAGTCTGGTGAATGATAGTAACTACTAGAATGTTTAAGCAAAGTAAAAGTAATAGACTTTACAATAGTTCTAGTACATAAAAGGAAACAAAAGAAATAGGAAAGAGATAAACTGGAAATAAATATGATTAAATACTGCCTAATTAATAAGATAGGTTAATTTTGATTGCTTGCACTTGTCCTTTATTTCTGCTTTGATTAGGCTGAATTCATAATCCTGTAATTAGGATGTAACCATAATTCTACCCTTTTTGATCGGCCTTCTACTCCATAGACCTTACTACGGACCAGATGCTATATAACTCCCTACACAGCAGCCAATGGTTTCTACAAAAGATGCACAAAGCAACCACTGTGGATCCGAACGACATATATAGCTCCCTACACAGAAGGCAATGGTGTCTATGAAAGACACCCATACTAAGCGCTTGGAACTCATAGCGATTACTGAGCACCAGACTGGAAGTCACACGCGTAACTGCCACCATGCCCATGCTACCTTTTACTCCACCTATTGGGTCTCCTTATTACCTCAAACTCCAGCATAAGCGTGCCCCTCATCTCACTTCAGGCTAATGTGAGATCATCGTGTGTCCATAGAAACTATAGGGGAAATGTTGTTAGTACTGGCGCGTCATCCAAAAAATATCTAATTGCGCCCCTTATCCAAATCTCCCGTGATTTGGACTTCTATTTGACCAATTACTACCATTCTTAGCATAAGCATGCCCTCATCTCACTTCAGGCTAATGTGAGACACCGTTTTGTCTAATAGGGAATGTTATATGGTACAAGTTCTACTTTCATCTTTGCTTATTAACTTAGATAAATTATTTAAACAAGCCTTTATTATCATCTTTACTTTCTACGCTTATTAATTTACCCCAAGTCTTAAAATAAGCCTCATTCTATTCTTTTTCTTATTATAACCTACGTATAATCATGCTTATTATTTAACCCAAGGTCTAAGTGTAAAAATAAGCTTCTTTCATCTTTTACTCTTTTTTTGTTATAATTCTACGTTATAACTAAGCCAATTAATTAGTCCAATTCTAATCATAATTAGGCATAATTTCAGTCCAATTCCATTTATATTAAAGTCCAATTCCATTATTTATTACAGTCTTTATAATTTACATCTTATTTTCTTCATTCAATATTCTTACTTATATAATCCAAATTCACGTTTAATTTATTCTAATCCATACGCAAAGAAAAGGAGGAAGAAGAGAATAGACGCTTGCATAAAATCCAAAACGTAGAAAAAGATGTAAAAAAGAAATAAATAACAGTAAATAAACTTAAATAATGTAAATAAACTGTAAATAAATAAAAAGCTATGCTTAATGGTAATAAATTATAATTAACTGAAAAAGAATAGCTAAAAGGGAATAGACTGAAAAATAGATCTAAAACTGATAAAAAGGCTATTCTAAAATCGTTGTAAAACTACAACTATTGGAAACCATATTATGTTAAATTACTTAAAGAAATCTTAAAATAATTACAATCACTCACCTCCGGTCTTAAGCTCTTCCTTTGGTCTTCCCGGATCCACTTAAAGTTGTAAAATAATTTAATTTATAAAGATTTTCTCCTTGGAAAAATTATTCCGTTTAAGGTCCTTCCTAGAAAGGTGAACCCAATTGGAGAAAACCTAGAATGAGAATAAGTGTTAGGTCTAGAAGTCTATTTATAGGGGTAGAAGTGGATCTCGGACCGTTGGATTTGTGGATTGAATAGGATGCAACCACGTCATAGGCTGAATAGGAGTCATCAGATGCAAAAATAGATGGACCAGATTGGTCAGAAGAATGCAAAACACGTCATCAATAACCTCTGGAACGTTCGAATGAACGAACGTTCGTTCGTAATTAGCAGAGGCGAGTTGACCGGGCGGTCGACCGCCTTGGTGCCCAGGTCGACCTGCCCTTTATATATATATTTTTCTTTTCCTTCTTGATTTTTGTTTACTTTGTTTCTCATTCATATTAGCTCGGTTTCTAACGTTCTATATATAAAAATTGACCGGAAAATTATCACGGACACAATGGTGCAACTCCCGTGGCTCAATCCTGATAATTTCGCAAAGTTATTTTATTATTTAATTACCTAACGAATTAATTATTATGGGTTAAATTTTGGGTTGTTACACATTCTTCCACATATACACAATATACCATTTACAAAAAAGATTATAGTAAGGTTGTACTATATCGACTCATCTATGTTATTTAGAGGACATGAAGTCAACCGTTTACTACTTTTATAGTTGAAGTCCTCTTGGTGATCTTCAGGCAGAAGTCTTGTTCGGCTGCTTAGGTGATTTTTGTAAGATACCAATTCCTTTGGGTTAAGTGAGCGTTATTGTTTAAATCCAGAAGAAGTTTGCGATCGGACGTAGGATAGGAAGTCCAAACCAGTATAAAAATCTCTTGTGCACTTTACTTTAGAGCATTTTTATTTCCACTATTATTATATACAAGTTTTAATTTAGTACAACAATTCATATTACTCAATCCACAACGACTTTCATTTAGTATTAGAGCTAGACATTCATACAACTATAACAAAATTTATAGAATATTATTCAAGTAATATGGAAAACACTACTTCTACTTTTTCAAAGGATAATCTACTGCATGACCACCACTATTTAATGGAGTAAACTATACTTATTGGTCAACTAGGGTGAGAATATATATGCGGGCTAATGGTTATGACACTTAGAATATTACACGGTATGAATACACTGTTCCTACCATTAATTATGCATAATGGTCAAACACCCAAAAACTAGATGCTACTCGTAACGCTAAAGCTATGAACATACTATTTTTTTTCTAGGTAAAAATGGATTTAATAAAGTTAGTGTATGTACATCTGCTTATGAAATTTGATGCACTTTGAAAGTAACTCATGAAGGAACAAACAAAATTAAACAAAGCAAAATTTCAACATTTGAAAAACGAATTTCAAAATTTTAGAATAAAGCACAACAAAAATATTAGTGATATGTATTGCAGATTTAAAGACATTCAACACTTTCTTATAGCACTAGACGAGACATTTACAGATTTCAATATTGTTTCAAAAATCTTTAACTCTTTAATAGATGAGTGGGAGCGAACAGTCTTAGCCATCGATGAAGCTAATGATCTTTCTAACATAAAACATGTAGGGTTAATAGGAAATCTCATGTGATACGAAGTGAAATTGCAGGCAAAAAAGATTAGGCTCAAGAAAGAATGACAACAACTTTTCAAGCAGAAAAGAAGAATCGAGTGTCGATGATGATTGACTTGCACTTCTAGCTAAAAATTTCAAAAATCCCTAAAAATAAAGAAGAATAGGAAGTTTGGCAACAATAACAACACATCATCATCACTCAGATGCTACAAATATGACAAATTTGGCCATATAAAGGACTATCTGAATCTCAAAAAATAGAAAAATAGCTTCAAGAACAAAAACAAAAGATTCTTCAAAAGAAGAAGCAAGCTTTTCAAGTCACATGGGATGATTTAGACTCATCTTCATCCTTAGATAGTGAAAGTAATTCGGAACAAGCAAAAGTTTTCTTCATGGCCTCAAAGACAAAGTTAGTGATATTTTTTTTGATGATCTTGTAGAAATTAATACAAAATTATTAGATATAAATTAAAAGATATCACAAAATGTATAAAGAAACCTTAAGAAAAGTAAATAGGACAGAATCAGAAGTAGATTTATTAAAAGATGAAAAGACAATTTTGGAAGAATAACTAGTTAAATCACAAGAATTTTGCGATAATTAAACATCTCAAAACATTATCTTAAGTAAGGAAGTTGATATTTATAAAAATGATAATATTAAATTAGCAAAAGACAATTGTAATTTAAGTTCAACTGTTGATTCACTAAGTACATAAATAAAAGAGCTTAGAATTAATTTTGAATATATATATATATATATATAAATGTTTCAAATTTTAATAAAGGAAGAGAATATTTATCTGAAATTATAAATAGCTCATAATCTTCCACTAATAAAAATAGTTTAGGATTTAGAAACTAGAACAAGTTAAAATCTAGTCCTAAACACCATAGTTCACTATATACTAATTTCAAGAAGGAAAGGAAAGTTAGTCAATCAAAATCTATTATTAAAAGTAATAAATCTATCAAAATATGGTTTCCAAAAACTAACAATCATCTCATTCAAAATTAGTATATATAGAAACATTTATATCTAATGTACATAAAAATTCTGATTTTATTTTTAAAAGGATTACTAAACCCTCTTCGGTATGGTTTTCTAGGATCTAACTCTTAGGACCCTAACATAGGAAGTGGGTATCAATTCAAATTAATGGTTTTTGCATGTATCGAATAATAAAAGAGGAAAATGGATACTCAACAGTGGTTGCTTTATTCACATGACGGGGAGCAAAGAAATGTTATCAAACATTAACATAAACTATCTAAAAATGATTTAGTAAAAGGTTTGTGATGTTTAAATTTTGTTGTGTTTGAAACTTGTGGCATTTAAGTTTGTAATGTTAAAAGTTTTAACATTAAAACTATTCTTGATGTCATATGTTTATTATGTGATGTTTGTCATGATGTAATAATCTATTACTGTGTAATCTCATGATGTGGCATCTAAGATTGTTCATTTTTCATACTTACTCCTATTGGTATATATATTTCCTTTTTTTGAATGACAAAGGAGGGGAAAAACTATGTAGCTATATCGATAGGGGGTATTTTAACTATTTTATCATGAAAAATTATTTTATAATATGTATAGTTGTCATCACCAAAAAGGGGGAGAATGTTAGAACTTCATAGTTTAATATTTTGATAGTGACAACTATATAAGAAACATTTCTATATATTCTAACTTTGTAGGAAAATATATCTACCAAAGAAGAGATACAATGGCGAAGCCAAGACAATAATGACAAACAAAGTTATATTAGTCATAGTGTTTTGTGTCTAGAAGTAAATGATTGTTAAAATCTCTTCAAAGTGGCATACACACACAAACCATAAAAGTTGCATTTTATTTTTTTAAAAATAGGGTTACACAGTTTCAGTTGACTAAAACCTTTCAACCAGTCACCTAAAACAATATCAGTCGACTGGTCATAATGGTTTAGTGGACTGATTGGCACTCTACCAGTCGACTGGTTACCTACAACTATCATATTTTTGAACATTATTAATAGCACTTTGATTCAAGATTCAATCAATTAATTTCTTTGCTTTTCTCTCAAATTCTCTTTGAAATCTCTCTTGCATGCAAGTGCTTACATTGCAATTTCTAATCACTTGAACATTCAACTTACATCATTTAAGTGATCATCTACTTCCATTCATCCATATAAACAAAATAAAACACTTACAAAATAGATTTTAGGAAGGTTGTACTATATCGAATCATCCATGTTATTTAGAGCACACAAATTCAACTGTTTACTACTTTTGTAGTTGAAGTTCTGTTGGAGATCTTCAGGCACGAAGCCCTATTCGACTGCTTAGGAGATTTTTGTAAGTTACATATTCATTTAAATCCAGAAGGAGTTTGGGATTGGACATAGACGAGAAGTTCGAACCGGTATAAAAGTCTCTGGTGTGCTTTACTTTAGAGAAATTTTATTTCCGCTGCTATTGTATGCAAGTTTTAATTTAGTAAAACAATTCATATTATTCGGTCCATAGTGACTTTCCGTTATCCTTCACACCTCCTTCCAATTCACACTAGTCTAATGCATATATCATGCGCTCAATAACGTTCTCAGCTAGGATGGATGTTTGTGCATGAATCAGAGAGCTATGACTAACCCTGGCCCTAACAAATGTATCTATCAGTATTGAGTGGGAAGGAGAGATAGTTTCTTCTACTCCCGTATACCAATATGGGTAAACTTGCTCGTTCCATGTGGCAATGAGCCTACTTGTCTTGTTTGGGCTGGTCATGGAAAGATTATCCCCATCAATTGTGCTATTTGAGCATAAATGAGAGCACTGTGCGGCTCACATATTCTCTCAGGGACAATGGTTATTGAGGTTGCTTCGTCTTCAAGGCTTCGGGCAACCCCGGCATGAACAGAAGTGTTAAGAGGCTCTCGCATTCTCTTGGGTGTCCCATCATTAAGTGTGGCTACTGTGGGTTCTTTGACTTTGAGGCTTCAAGAGACCCCAACAAGAATGGAAGTGTTGAGGGCTCTCGCATTCTCTCAGATGCGTTGCCATTGAGTGTGGCGACTTCTTGTTGCAACATGTGAAATCCTATTTTTGCTTGTTGCAGTGATACGCTACAACTGTCTCTAGCGGTCTTCTAGTTGCTGCAAGTGCATCTTATTCCTCTTGTGATTGAGAACTTCATCATGAACCGTTGGTAGGCCAAAATAGCATCCAAGTTTGCTAGCGGTGCTCTACCTATCAAAATATTATATACAAATGGACGGTCCACTACAATAAAGTTTACCAGAATCTTGGCTATAAGGGGTTCCTAGCCAAAAATGACTATGTGCAAAGTTATTCCAAAGGGTAAAATGCTAACATACTTAAATCCATAGATAGGCAAAGCATAAGAAGTGAGGCTAGGGATAGGAAGCTTTATTTTGTCAAAAACTTCCTTGGACATCATGTTAACAGAGTTGCATCCAGTCAATAAAAACTCGATGTACTTTAGTACTAGCAATGTTGATGGCTATGACCATCAAGTCATTATGGGGAAACTTACCCCTCTTTTGTTTTCCACCATAAAAGCAATGTCAGCTACGTCTTCCTCGACCTATGGGACATTTGGGGCCTAGAGGTCTACTAAGTACAAATTGATAGTATTTTTGTGTTGATTGCAGCCAAGTTGATGTCTTCTGCTCATTGGGGTTGGGCAGGTGGATTTGGATTTTCTCTACTTACTCCTCACATATTGGACCAATATGCCTTCGTGGATTAGCCGCTCTATCTCATATTTAAGGCACCAACACTTATTGGTAGAGTGGCCATTAAAATGGTGGAACTCACAATGTTTTCCATTACCCCTGGGCTCCTCCTTTAGCCCAGTTTGGGAAGGAGATGGTCGCTGAAACGACACACGGTCTCCTGTGGTAAGGTATAACATTTCCATATCATGATTCAAAGTTTCATAAATAGTATCATGAACCATCCTTAGTGCGCTTTTTGCTATTTTCCTATCGATCGTTCCTTCGATGATTTTTGTTGTCATGGGCACAGCCCTTGTTTTCTCCCCCGCTATCCTCATCACTATCGAAGATATCAGTCTCTTCTACCCTCATTATAACATTTTCCCTCTATAGGAAGTCAATCAAAGAAGAGGCTAGTTGTTTTTGTAGCCCCTTCTACATTCTCGATCGGTATATTACTCCTAAAAATAAGGCGACTACTAAGCTTTTCTTATCTGCCTAATTGCATAAGTCAATTTTTTGTTGAAGCGGTTGACATAGGAGTGGAGAGACTCATTGGGGACCTATCAGATATTACCCAACTTGCTCGCCATCATGATTTTGGTTCTTTAAGCAAAGAAATGGACTTTGAAGTCGGAGCATAGTTGGGTCAAAGAATATATCCTATCAGCTTAGAGATGAAGGAACCAGTGGGATGCTGGTTCGGTGAGGGTGGAGGGGAATAGTAAACATTTGGCATTGGTGGAAAGCTTCCTAGCATCGGTGATCGAATTTAAAGCCGTGATATGGATGGACGGGTCTGAATTTCCATCATACTTTTCGATGGAAGGTAAGTTATACCTCCGATGAATGTAAGTACTCATGATTTCTTCAGAGAATGGTTCGCCATTCTCGTCGTTTGGAAGGGTCTCAGCTTCTGTGTTTCTTTCCTGGATCCTATGCATTTATCAGCGTAGAGCTGCTATTTCCTCTCAGAGGCTATCCTTTTCTTGCCGCGGATGGTGCTGTTTTTTGATTGGGAAAGGACACTCACGTCTAATGGTTGTGTAGGATCTATGGCAGTGGTATGGTGAGGGGAAACGATAAGGTTGAATTGAGGAGGTGATCTACTTCTATAGGCAGGGGGTTGATAGGCCTTTCTTTCTCATGAACTAGGCCGAGGTACTTCCCTCTAGGAACGAAAGGGAACAAAGGGTTCTCTAGGTTCAGGGTTTCTTGTTTTTCCACCACCACTTAGGCGTTCAAAGCGAAGGTCTCGTGCCCCATCCCCTACTCGAAGGTGATCATACGCGGATAATCTTTCCACTAAATGGGAGCAATAGTCCCCTTGGACCTCTTGGTATATTAACAACTCTTGTTCTGGAATGTTGCAGGCATACCCTTGCTCATGAGTAGCATGCACGTCCCTATGGAAATCCAGAGCACCCCTAACCGGTGTCTCCTACATGACCCTCTTGTGGCAGGTGTTCATTATGGTATAGGTACTGGGAATATCAGGCCAAGTGGGGGCCGATTGGTCATTGGGTGGACCGTCGAGGTGAAGTTCATAGTTTGGGCATCCACTTTGGCCTTGAGTTTATTAACTTCATGGGCAAGTTGTCCAATGCTAGCTAAGCCATTTATCATGCCAAGCAGCATATCGTTGCTCAACCAAGGAATGGGACAGACAACACTTGCCCTATTAGCTTCATTGGTATTATGACCATTGGAGTTACCGGCTTCGTTTTCACTAGGGTTTGACATGGTGTAATGCTGAAAAGAGTTTGTAGAGAAGTAAACAGAAAAAAACGAGAGGTTTTAGGGGAAGACCCTCCTTCCTGCGCCAAAATGTTGACTAAAAATTTAGTCAACCTCGGGATTATGGTTACGAGATGATATTTGCAAATGTTACCTTGATTTAAACTGTAAAATAAGGAATTAATTTGTGAAAGTTGTAAAAGAACCCAAGATTTATAATGGTTCGATCCAATTTGATCTACGATTATTATGAGAAATTTCTTACTACTTTGCTTCTCTTAAAATAGATGTGATTACAAGAGACAAGAATAAAAAATACAATGCTTGGGAGTTTGTGTTGTTCAACCATTATGAAGATGCATGTCTTTGTGTATTTATAGCTACTGGAAATGTTGTTTGAATGGCTGAGACTGTGCCACCAAGACCCAAAAATCGCTCTCGACCATTAATGGGCATGACTGGTTGATACGCATGGCAACTAGGATGCTAACTGGTAAGGCACAGATGATGACAGCTGGCAGACTGTACCTTATGCATGCTTTATGCACAAGGAGGCTACATGGGATATGGGAGTGGTTGAGAAGAGTTTCTTTAGTGGAAGTAGATGATATGGAGTGGTTACTACATAGTGGTGTTTTTCAGATGAATAGCGGCGTATGTGTCTATTTTTTTAGGGAAACAACGCATGTAAAGCTTCTTTAGGCTATGGTGGACCAGTGCCTAAAGCCATAGTCTAGAGTTATCCAAGGAGCCGATGAGCATAGGCGGTTGGTATTAAAGACCGACGGGGGGGGGGGGGGGAGTGTTTCTGTCCAACAGTTGATGGAATGGAAGGGTCGGTTGACGGTTGAGGAGCGCTTCATAGGCCAGGTCGCACATATACTGTCTTCGCCCACTGGTGCCTATGTGGGTAGTGCTTTATCGATACCTGTCTTGGTACCGGCCGAGCTGCCACTTGATGGAACATTGTTGTTTGAGCCGTTCGAGGGCCATGTTTAGTGCGTGAGCTAGGGTGTCAGGTTTTGGGAGGATATGGTCAACAAGGTGATTTGGAGATGGTTTGTTGATATCATGCTGGGTAAGGTGCTTGCAACTATCATTATATGGGCCAGGTGAATTGTGCAGGCCGACCCACTTCATGCTTGTGAGAAATTTGAGCAACAGTTAACTCATGTTCTGGAATAAGAAAACCAAATTAGTCCTTTACTCATCTTAGTTGGCACACCTAGACTATAATCTCATGGTCTAATCATGTATAATTGAGAACAACACACATCAAAGTCGATCCCATCGAGCATATAACAACACCTGCTATCTCTCTATAATAGCAATTTTGCTCCATGCACTTGCTTCATAGTTATACTATTGCAGTACATAAGATCTCATAAGATCCAAAAAAATGTAGGAATCAGAAGCACACCAAAACTCCATGCAGTCTATGTTTCCACTATATGGTCAACCACCAATTGCTCTAGCAGTCACATCACAAATGACCACACTTCATTGATCACTTCATGCGATTGATGCTCCTTGGATGCTCAATGATCGGGTCCCTAATTCTTCACTTGGTAGGCGATCTTGATCGCTTTTGAGATCGAGTTCATATGCAAAGTCAATGCTACTTATGCATTCAAACTTGGTTCCTAACTAATTCTCCATTAGTAACTCGCCATTCTTCATTTGACCAAGGCCTGATCTTGTGCGACAAATGCATCACCCAACTCCATGCGATCGATTCCTCTGTTCATTCTTGCAATCAATGTCTTTTCACTATGATGTGGCCTACTTCGTCACATCAACTTCTCAACTCATCAACCCATTTCTAGTATATGAAGTTTCAACATCGTAAATCAAGCAAACTACATGCATTCAATACACAAACATACAAGCACGTCATATCTAATTATCTAAAGCATATTATCCATCCAAAATCAAACATTTAACTAAAGTCCTTAATTAACATTTCTAACTTCAAATTAATTATTTATGCAAGCGTTACGTCACATGCTTTGCATGTGATGATGGTATGCACTTCGCATGTGAATTGTTTTTTTATAAATTGTATATGTTTAATTCATCCGAAAAAAATGATTTGCATAAATATTTAGCCATTTTTGCGTTGAAATGATATGCAGTTAGTCTTAATTTTCGTTCTAAATTGCAACATCTACTTTTTTGTTAGTTTGAATTTTCATTTTTATTGTTAATTAATAAAGAATGAATTTATTATTTTATTAGTTTAAATTTTTATTTCTATTTTTAGTTAATAAAGGACGACTTTAAAAAGAAAGTTTATTTGTTAGATTCTATTTTTAAGTGACATTGAGGATTTCAATAATATTTATAGATGAGCGTTTTGAATTGGTAAAGGAAACTTATCCGTTAGATCCTATTTTAAAATGATATTAATATTTAATAGTATTTATAAAGAGGCATTTTTGGTAGTTCACGTTGATACCAAAAAAGTGTGACACCAAAGCTATTACAACTATTATTAAAGATTATCTTAGAATCATTCTAACCGCATTTTAGTATGAAATCATTATACAAACATATCTAATCATATATGAGAGTATTGTTATAAAAATAACCATTAATACATAGGAAATTAAAACCACTTACCTAAGATGACTAAAACTAAAGAAATCTTCCAAATTTAACAAGCTTATCATGGCATTTCAAAGTTTGTTCATCAGAGGATCTCCATGTCTTTTACTTCTAGTCCCAGTCTGTCAGAACCCGCATTTTTGACAAATGGACATTTAAATATTAGATCATTAATATTAAATGCTTAAAATTTGACTTTGCGTATAGTCGAATTAGGACTTGAGGCCACTTATATTGAGTCCAGTCGATGTTATGAGTCAAAATGAGTATAAATATCGCTATGTTTAGAGCAACGACATTTTATTATTTACATGTTGTTATACAGATTTTGCAAAAATATATGCATAATCGGGTCTAGGGGAACCTCGACATACGGTTTATGTTTTTGGGATATGGACTTCATTATGAGATTTACGGTTGAGCAATTTTTTGAATCGGGTTATTCGATGGCGAAACTACCTTGAAATGCGTGGAATGATCATCGTGGAGTATTGTCTCGGATAGCGAAGAATTTATGTCATCAGGACCAGACAAATGAGGCGTTATGCACTGATGAGTTTCATGGTGGTACGGCGTATTGTGTGAGCTCAAAACGTCTGGCAATTTATTTAGGAAATTAAATAAATTACATATATTTTAATATATGTATGTATGTATGTATAAACCTCCACAAATTTAAACTTCCCTCCTCTTACTTTTCCACTCTCCTCCAAAATACCCAAACGGGTCAAGAAATGGTTATTGGGTTTGCTCTGATTTCAAGAGCACAGTCTACGTTAGATATCGAGAATAAATGTATTGGACTCATGGTAAGGTATTCGTCGATGGAAATTCTAGAGTTAGAAAACCATCGAACGAATTTATAATAAAATTTAATCGCAAGTGCACGGTGTACAAATGTTAGAACGTGGCGAGCACGGGTTGATCCATAAGGAATTGTTAGATTTTAAATTTTTATTCAATCAAATTAACCAAAGTTGAGAGTTATTTATTCTAGAAAATGAGAAAACTAACAAAAGAAAATTGATAAAAATATGAGAGTTTGAAAGCAATATAGAGGTAATTTCCACTCTCTAGATCACAAAAATCAACAAAATGAAGTTATGATCTCTCTTTTGGTCATTAGTTAAATGAGTTGATGTGCTTATCATAAGTATGGCACACAACCACTAAACCACTATTTAACTCTCATGAAAATGATAATAAAGTTGAAAATAAAATCTATTTTAAGTATGGCCTATTAACTATTGATTAGAAATATAGACTATCAAATTTTGATTTTAAAATCACTTCATTACCAGCATCATATGTAGATGAAGTGTAACGCCCTACTCCAAGATCCACATGAATTTTTTTTTAAAGTTAAGACAAGGCTATAGATGGTCGCTCCTATCCAGCTCTATTCTCCGTATTAGCCAATCATTTGATTCTCCTCCCTCTTCGCTCGAATTGCAAAATTGTGTGTTTTATATAGAAATTAAGTTGAAGAAAACGAGTTTTAGGAACGCTTCGAAATCGCTTTAGAAATTGCCTTTGAAATTCTTATTATATATTATTATTATTATTTTAATTACTTTCACAATTAAAAATCTTATCTTGTTGGTTTATTTATTATTATTTCTAGCTTTTCACAAAAATTTGCATTTTATAATAAATGAATCTTATATATTCAATTTTCCCACAACCCACAGAATTCAAATATCAACTAAAAATTATTGTCATAGATTAAAGGTAGTAGTATGAGTGATTTAATTCTCCTCCCTCTTCGCTCGAAGTGCAAAATTGTGTGTTTTATATAGAAATTAAGTTGAAGAAAACGAGTTTTAGGAACATTTCGAAATCGCTTTAGAAATTGCCTTTGAAATTCTCCTATTATAGAGTATATAATTTTTATACTAAAAAAATAATAATAAATAATAATTTCAAAAGCTCATTTATTTGAAAAACATTTTTAAAACACATAACAATACCTGTGTATGAAATCCAGAAAGAAATACCAAGAAAACATCGAAATAACGGAAATTACACCAAGTATTATCCGTTTAAAACAAGCTGCGACTCAATATTCGACAGCAGGTTTGAACAAGTTAACAGTGTTGAATTACATTCATATAAATTTTCATGACAATCTGGGTTCGTTTACTATTTCGAAACTGCTGTCGAACTTGAACCCGCAGCCTGCTGGAATTCAGCGATTTAACCTTGTTTTGGTCCAACTTTAGCCAGCCTCTCGACTAAAACCAACCCTTTCACACTAGGGACATGTAGGAGCAAGAGTCATCTGTTCGCTACCTAACAAGAAGCGAGAACCCCCTATCAGGCTGAACATAATCAAGCAAAACCGATGTACCAGTATGAGCTACGGTGGGCATTACCCCACTGGCGCGTCCTGTTACATAAAGAGGTAATTTGTGTTTGTTGTTTGTTTAAGCATAGCCTATTTGGTGTCAACAATATAGGCTTTCAAATTAAAAGCTAAAACAACAAGTTAAACCACTTCAAATATTTCCATTAAGCACAAAAAGAGAACATAAATGATCAAAATGTTGAATCTACATACTGGAGAGCTTCATTACCCCTAAATTGAAGGGGTTTAGCCTCTCATATTTGATATCATATCAATAAATGTAGCATTCAACATAAAACAAAAAAAGGAAAATGAAAGCAAAGTAAAAGAAGAGCTATTCTACTTGCATAAAATAAAAGAGATCTACATACTGGATAAATCCTAACATACTGGATAAAGCGAATAACAGAAGGATATATATATCTACAAACATTTTTTCTGCAAGTTTACATATTGCTAAAAGCACAAATATTACAAAGAGAAAGAAATATGGAAAAACAAAGCAATTTACCTTGTTATTAGCCATATGTCTTGAACTGGTGGAGCGAAAGAAGAAACCGGATTTTTTTTTTTTTTAATCTCTCAAATTATGAAGTCTGAAGAAGAAGAAGATAGTTGCACAGAGAAATGAGAACAAACTTTTAAGCTGCCATTAATTTCAAAAGCTTACAAATATTTTTCTGAGGACTCGAATTATCACTTACTACATACAAACTTGCTATATATAGAAGTCTAGCCGGTTTATCCGGTTGCTTAAAACTTACACGCATAGGTTACAAATATTCTTAAACGTCAATCATTATCTTTTCTTTATGTGCTGTCCTGTCCTTTAAAGCTAGTGGAGAATAAAGTGGACTGCATTATTGGATGCTGTCGGCTATTTCTTTATACGTGGATTATTCTTCTTCTGGAGATTTCTCTTGGAATAATGTTTTGTATCGGTAGCGTCTAGGTAGGAATATGGTTTTTAATCTGTATCTACCATATTTTCTGGATCATATTCTCTTGCCATTTCTTCATTCGTGGCTATTGTTGATAAATCTGGGCTGCTGCCTTCTTCTTCTGAGTCAAGTCTGTCATAAATAAGTACATCTGTTTCGGGGTTAAACATATGAATTGCAGCTGGTAAGGGTAATAAAACCTTTAATTCCATTTCACCCCAAACTTGATATCTGGAACTTTCTGCTTGTAGAACTAAATTTTTCCAATTTGGTGGAGGACTAAGCGTTGTGCTGTGCTGATGATATTGCCATGGCATATGTGCTCCAAACCAAATAGGTGAACCTTCGTATAACTGAAAATAAGCTTTAAGACTTCTACTAGCATGAAGTCTTGTATAGCCTTTATGCTTAAAGATTGCCATACAATGGCTAGCTGGTCTAATCTTGTAATTACTATCTGATAATAACAATGGTGTTGTTGAACTAATACAGACAACAATGCCTGGAAATACTCTTAAATACTGTGAAGCAATGAAATAGAATCGTTCTCCAAATCTTTTTAAAGTTTCTGATGGTGTCGAATTATGGAATGTTATTCTTGATACCATTCCATGATCAAACATATCAACAAGTTCATCTAAACTGTTGGGTAATTTGTTAATGTCTACTTGCATTCTAAGCATATTTGATCTCCGATCTTGAACTATTTTAAACTGGATTCCTTGAATTACTTTTTCATAGTACCTTTTAAGTCTAAGCTGTAATTCTGCCTGATGATTATTCCAACTATCATGCACCATCTTCTCAATTTTGATTTTGATTTCCATACCTGAGTATTTGTACAATTCTTCCAAGACTGGTGCTGGCCGTAGCTTTAAATGGTTACTGAGCTGTTGATGAGACAAAGTTCTTGGTCGCTTGGGTAGTTGTTTTCTTGCTTCGTCTCTATCTTCGACTAGTTGCTTTATTCTTTGATTCATTAAGTTAACTGTCTCTTGGTTATAGTTAACCTTTTGGAGGTATTCTTCTAAATGTCTATTTTTATCCATAAGAACATTTATCTGCGTTTGTGCTTTCTGGTAGAGATTTTGCAAGTCGTTTAACTGTCTGGTTTGGTCGTTGATTATGTTATCTGGGGATTGTGGAGTTGATGAGGCCATCTGAGAGTAAGTCTTGTAACAGTCTTCTTCGACATAATAGTTTGGGCCGAAGATTCTTTTGGCTTCATCTAAGGCTTCTGAAAGCGTATAAAAGCCCTTCCAGACTGGATTATAGCAATTCTGTATTGCTATCTGGACCTGAGTATAGTGTTTGAATACTCCTGTATAGTTACCCTTGAAAACCACATAACAAAAATAATTTTTTCCGAGTGGCTTCTGCTGGATTTTAGAAAAATAATGAGCAACACAATTGCCCAGTTTTTGTTTATTCTTTCTTTCTGGCTCTATTGTTCTAAGGTTCCATAAATGATCTAGTAAGCATTGTTGAGAAGGGTCTGTAATTCGGACTAATGGTTTGAATCTTCTTGGGTCATCATTTCTGTATAAAATAAGAGATGTTTGTCCAAAAGTCATACACGGGGTGTTAGCCGCCGTCGTTTGATTACTCGTTTGATTTCTACCTGGAGATTGAGCTGGAGAATTATTTTAGGGGGTTACCCATCAAAAGGGCTGTTGGTGGCGTTTTAGGCAATTGTACCTCTGTTTTTATCAACTGTGGGGTTAATGGAGATTTCTCATCCACAGTTTTGTTACTTGTTTCTACTATTTCTTTGTTTTCCATGTTTCTACTCGTTTCTATATTCATAAGATGAATATCCTGCAAATTTGAAAAACTGTTAGCAAAGACTGATAATAATTTTCTTGAAAGAATGTCAGCAAGATGATTATCCTTGCCTTTTATATGCTCAAACTGTATAACATAAACATTACCTTGAATTAAGTTCTGCAAATTTAACCACCTCGTTTTATTAATCTTTTTTGAATTTTCATTAGAAATAAACTTAACAATGGCTTCACAATCTGTTCGAACTGTAAAATCTTTATTTAAAAAAAATTTAAACTTATCTAGACTGTTTATAAGTGCTTGGATTTCATAGTCTAATGAAGTCCAACTACTGACTGTATTAAAATTACCACTTGCATAAGCAGCAATTTTTTCTGTTGTTTTATTGCTATATTTAGAAGGCTTACATTTGAGAACTGCTCCCCAACCTTCCTTACAACCATCACATTCTATAATAATGTAATCTGTTTCTAATGGTAATTCTAAAGATTTTATTTTTTTTACTTCTTCTTTAATTTTCTGTACTAATTTTATATCTTCTATATTAAATCTTGTTTCTCCGTTTTTTGATATCTTACCATACAATGGTCCTACTAACTTGGCTAGGCGTGGAATAAATTTTCTAGCATAATTAACTAGTCCTAAAAACGCTTGAATTTTCTTTTTACTGTCTAATTTATCTGGAAATTCAAGTATTTTTTGTGAAATATGTGGCTGAAGTTCTACTTTACCATTTCCTATTACTAAACCTAAAAATGAAATTTTTCTTTTGAATAATTCCATTTTATTTTTAGAAACAACTAACCCATTATCTTCTATTTGTTGAAATACTATTTTTAAATGTTGTTGATGTTCTTGTATACTTTTACTTGCTACTAAGATATCATCAATATAAACTAGACAAAAGTCATATTTCTTAAAAATACTGTCCATAAATCTTTGGAATAATGCTGGAGCTGTTTTTAAACCAAAACTAAGAACATTCCAGTCGAAATGTCCTTCTGAACACATAAAAGCTGTCCATGGTTTAAAATTTTCTTCTAATTTAAGCTGATTGTAACCGGATTTTAAGTCAAATTTGCTAAATATACGCTTATCTTGAATAAGATTGATTAATGTATCTTTATTAGGGATATTATAACCATCGTCTTCAGTGTTATCGTTTAAACGTTTATAATTATAAACTATCCTAGGTTTTCCTCTTTTTTGCTCAGAATGATTTCTGACCAAAAAGGCTGCTGATCTATGCTTGGAATCCGATCTTCTAATCAGATTCTGCTTTAACATTTCATTTATTTGTTCTTTAAATTCCTTGACATCAGCTGGTGAATAATCAATGTTTGCTGTTTTTATAGTGATTTCTGGATTAATAATCTTAATTTTACAAGTGTGGTTAACTTTGTTTTTGGTAACATCATTACCAATAAATCCTAATTTTTCTAGTTTAGAGATAATTTGATGGGGAATAAATTTTACTTCTTTTCCTTTTTCAACTTCTCTAATTGTTTCAAATGCTAGAATTGCTAAAGCATTTTTTGTTTCCTTTTGTATTGAAGCATTCTGTTTATGATGTTTATCTGGTTGCAAAAAATCTAATTCTCCAAGCCCACCACGCTTTCGAGCGAGCTCCGATGTATAAGTGTGATAATTCGTTGGTAAAGTGTAATTATATTTGCTAAAAGTAATGCTATTTTTGGAAATAGTAATGCTACCTCTGTAGTTTAAAATAAAGTTTAAACCTAATAAAAATTCTGTGCTTTTAATTTCTTTGGGTGTAAGAGTGCATTGTCCTAATTCATATTTTGAACTATAGTTTCCCGCAAAGTCTTTGAACTGAATCATAGACTCGTCTGGTAATTTATGTGTAAGTGTCATTAAACTTTGATTAGCTGTTTTAGAAGTAATCACATAGTTTAATGGTGTATGAAATTGTGAAGGAACTAAAGAATGTGCTATTAAACTTTTAGTGCTTCCTGTATCTACGATAGCTATGGTATCTGTAAAATTATTTTGGTCAAACCAAATTCTACAAGTTATTGTAAGTAAGGATGTATTATATTTGTTTATATTAACAGAGAATTCTGTATTTTCTTCTATCATGTTATTTAGATGTTCTATTTCATTTTCTAATTCTGTAGATTCTTTTTCTTTAGAAGTATTATCCAAAAAATCTCTTTTTTTTAAACCCTGTATTTCTTTTTTAAGAATGTCGACTTCTAATTGTAATAACTTAATCTGTGCATCATGTTTATCAAGTATTTCTTGAAAAATACTTTTTTCATTAATAATCTGTTTTTTAGTTATTAAATCTTGATTAAAATGTGTTTTAGCACACAAAAAGCAAATTTCAATGAAACAATTGTCACATTGAAAACGTTTATAAATTTCTGGGTATTTATTACAGAGTAAACATGGAATGTGATCATTGCCTCTTTGTTGAATCCAAATATGATCACATCTTTTATCATTGTCTGTATTCATTAATGTGTAAGAAATACTGTTTTGAGAAGAACTAGTTTCTCCTTCATTGTCAGAAATAATACTGTATATAGAATCATTGTCATTAAAATCTTCTTCATTAACGGATTCTATTTCATATTCATTTAATTCATCAACTAGATTAGCCCTATATTTATTGTTTTGTCTATTTGGACATCTGTTGGCTAGGTGGTTTGGATCACCACAAATGAAACATGTACATTTTTTATTAGGCTTTGTTTTTCTGATATATCTATCTCTTTTTCGTTTATCAAATTGTTTAGATTTTCGTAAATATTTTCTAGGCTTATAATATCCATAGGCCTGTGGTGTATATATAGCTGTTTTACAAAATGCCCATGCTTGTCTACGAATTTGGTCTTGTAGAGTTGCTTCTCTACAACGTTTTTCTAATTCATGGAAGACAAACATAATTCTAGGACCTATTCCTAGTTTTGGTGTTTTTCCATACTGTTCGTTCCAATCTTTTTCTAGTTGTCTACCTAAATCTCCTGGTAATTTGGAAAAATACTTATTACATAAGTCTTCTTCCATTGCTTTACCTGTTTGTGCTAATGTTACCGCAAAATCTTGAGAAAATTCTTTAATGTATTTAAAATCTCTAATACTTAACTGTTCTAAATTTCTTATGGCTGTTTCTTGCATCAGCGTACCACCTTTGCCTGGATCATTTCCTATTAAAAGTAATCGAATGAAACTTGTAAAGTTGTATGGATTATTTCCCATAGCTTTCTGTTCTGCAATTAGAGCTGGGTTATCAGTTTTCCTACTCTGGTAAATGCCTAATGTTAATGGACCTAAAGTTATCTCTAAGACTGCCCACATGTCCATTTCTGGTCTCTTAGTTGTTTCCCAATAACGCACTACATTTTGTTCCCAAACTAGTATTTCTTCGGGCCACAGCTGGGGAGATTGATTTTCTAGAAGTAACATATTATGGCTATATAATTTTCCGTATGGTTTTCTAGTACCTTTTCCTATATATGGGCTTTCTTTATATTCATAATCTATCTTTACCCAAGGTTCTCTCTGAAGTGGACCTTCAGTGAATTGTTCGCTTGGTTCATTGTCAAATCTACTACGTTTATTAGATGGAACCATAGCTTGATCCATAAAATGAGTTTCTATAAAGAAATCACTTAATGGAATTTGTTTGTTAAGGATATCTTCTACTAAAGGCATGTTATAGTATTTTGACAGAGCTGTGAAGGCATCTTCGTAAGTCATGTTTAATTTTGTGATGCAACTAATGATCATATCATCTGTCTCGTCCCTAATGTTTTCAACTGTAATTTTTCTGTTAATAATTTCATTTAAAGTTTTCTTAGTTTCTGTCTTGAAGGTTTCTTCAATTTCCAAATTATTTTCTTTATAGTCTTCTTCTTCTATTAAATAACCTAAAATATCTATATCTTCTTCTATTTCTGTATCATAATGATCATAAATTGGTTCTCTATCCCAATTCATACCATTGAAGTCTTCACTTATTATTTCGTTTAAATTTATTCTAACTGCGTCTAGTTCTGATTCTGTATCCGTCTCCTCTTCGTTTTGTTTAAACTTATAATTACCAAATCTGAGACTTGGTTCTCCAAATTGGTTATTATATATATGATGTGATTCTGGAATTAAGATACTTTTATCCGTTTCTACAAAATCCTTTAGTTGCCATTCTAAACCAGCTAAATCTTCTGGATTAATTCTTCTTGGCTCTATCATTTTTATTCCTTTACTGGTGATATTTTGTACTATACCATTTAAATTGATCTTAAATTTCATTCCAGATCTGTTACTTGCTTTTCCTATTATACCTATACTAATAATTAAATTGTTTCCTAAATAATTTTCAAAACCATTTGTCTTAAAACCTAACTTTAAATGTTTCAGATCCTTAACACTTTTAAGGATATCTGGGACACAATAGACTAAGGCTGACTTGTCATTAAGATCTATTTCCATTCCCGATATTAAAGCTTTTTCTAAATCTGTTGTCCATGATTTATCTAAGACTAGTGTTAATAGTTTTGTTCCTAATCCTTTTCTAGTTAATGTTTTAATTCCTATAACTATTAATCCTAAATGGAAGAAGCGTTTTTCTGTGTTTTTTAACCTCTGTATGGTCTCTGGTGATAGGATATCTAAAGTGATACTGTTATTAACTACCCTTATTTCTTCTTCTCGTATAGACCTTATTAATGTTGTATTAATATTTGTAATACCTGTTTGATATAGAATTCTTGGATTTAATAAATCTAACTGATTATTATTATATAGATCTAGATTTTTATCTAAATCTATCTCTTCATCTAATTGAACTATTTTCTTTTCTCTTTTTGACTTGAACTTGGAAAGGATGCTGGATATTTCGTCGTTTGGTTTTCCTCTGGAAGTACTAGCTTCTGCTAACGTTCTACTAGGACCGGAAAATGATCGTCGTGGATTTAACATATTATTTAGCTATCCAATATTTGTAAATCTGCGGCTTCCTACTTACTTTTTCTACTGATTGTCCTAAACTTAAGTTTGTTAATTGTTCAGATAGTTTATCCAATTCTCTTTCAAAACTCTGTTTAGTTTCTAATTTATCTAATTTATCTAAAATTTGTAGATTTAAACTAATTAGGATATTAAAAAGATTAGGATACTCTTTGTCTGACTGACTATTTCCTGAATGCCTAGTAAAGCCTGATTCCGATACTGGTTTTACTGCGTACTCGTTGGCTTCTTCGACTGCTTTTTGTAAGTATTTATTCATAAAATTTAACTACTAACAATGTGTTTAACCTCTGCTAATAATTCTTCTATTCGAATGATTTTAGAGTCAAACTCAAGGGTTCTGTTTTTTAAATCTTCTAAGATGCGTTTAGATTCAAATTCTATAGTTTTTGGTTTATTTGTCTCTAAAAGGTATTTAAGTTCGTTAATAGTAGCTTTATTTGGTAGGCTCTGTTTTAGTAGTGAAAATCCTTGAAGGATCTGTTCGTTCTGTGTCTTAACAAAATCAAAATTATCAACTAACTGTTTTAAAGTTCTGTTCTTTTCACCTATAGATCTGGCAATAATTTCTAATGTTTTAACTGTAGAATTATCGTACTTTTCTAAATTTTCTCCTAAATTAATAACTAGGTCTGTTATAGAGTTCAGCTGTTTATCACTGTCGTGTAAAAGGTGCTTGAAATTTTTATCAAAATGACAAGTAAATCTGTAATTATCCAAACTAATAATACTACGTTCCTTAAAATTATAATCTAAATTTAAATAACTTAGTCTTTTGAAGGCTGAAGGGTCAATTGTTTTAAGAGTTTCTTTTCAGATTTTTAACAACTTCATTTCTCTTGTGCAAACCTCTTTCTTCGTAGTAAATTTTCCTTTGAGAGAGATAAAATAAAGTACAAACATACTTAATTTACATATTTTTAGATATTCCAAGAGTAGATTCCCTGATTACTACTTATTCTTTCTTGTGAAAACAAATTTCTTTGTTACACTTTACGGTTTTATCATGTTCAGTTAAAAACGGGATTATGCAGCATATGGCTACCGTAGAACTGACTCAGAGGATGACTCCCTTAAGGTAACATCAAAATTAATTTTCAGTATTAAAGTCTTCGTAGTAATTCTAGGAACAAACTGCTCTGATACCAAAAGAAAAAGGGGTCGGTAGAATTTACCTTAAAAAATCCATAAAATCGAGTTCTAATATATCTAGTAATATAAAGAAATCTGTTAATGCCTGAATCCAGATTCCTAGCACAAATCCTGAGATAAAGCCTAACATACTGGATAAAGCGAATAACAGAAGGATATATATATCTACAAACATTTTTTCTGCAAGTTTACATATTGCTAAAAGCACAAATATTACAAAGAGAAAGAAATATGGAAAAACAAAGCAATTTACAAACATACTGGATAAAGCGAATAACAGAAGGATATATATATATATATATATATATATATATATATATATATCCTTCTCTTTTAACAAAAAGAATATTACAAAGGAAAACTTAAATCAAAGGAAAAACAAAACTAAAAACAAAGGAAACTAAACAATTAAAAAAAAGAAACAACTTAAAAAAAACTAAAAATAAACTAAAAAAAAAAAGAAACTCGATCTAAAATAGAACAAACTAAAAGCCTGTTTGTCTCTTTTTTTTATTTTCTTTTTTTGGCCCGGCCCAATCCTTTAATACACACGGTTCGTAAAACCAAAAGCTCCTCCGTTCCCACTCAGCTAAACAACTCACTCGAAGAAATTTTTTTTCTTCTCAAATACAAAATACAAAATCGAACTCGGCGCTTGCAACTGTGATAGAGGTGGCTCGGTGATGGAGGAGATTGAGGCAATTTCGTGGTTCGATTGGGGGATTCGATTTTCGTTCGGTGGTGGTCGAACTGTGGTTGCGGAAGGTTGTATTTGGGTCGAGGCACGGCGATTGGGTCGTGAACTAGTGATGGAGGTGAGGCGAGTGAAGATGGTTGGCAATTCGTTTGAATGAGTGCAGGCAGTCCGAAGTGAGAACAGGGGTGCTGCACTGTGAATCGTAGGTTGGAGGTGAAGTCGGTGGTGTGATTGTACAGTTTTGCTTGGATGATAAAGTAGCTGATGTATCTGCTGTTGTGTTTGTAGTGGGATGTTCATGTACAAGGTAGATACTGCTGTGTGGGTTGCTATTAACGTATGTTCAGAGAAGCAAAATAGTAAATGGTGGATGTAGAAGAAGAAGGTGAGATGGTGGTTGTGTTGTAGTCAGGTGCACTATCGTGGTATGCGTGGTATAATAGTGGCAGGGTGATGATCTGTAGTTTGAATGGTCAAGTAATTGATGAAGGTGTGATAGTACAGTGTAGTGATGGTTGGAAGTTGTTGGCTTTGCAAGGCAGAGGAGAGTGGTCGGTTGTACGAGGATGATTGTAGGCTTGCTTGCGAATGGTATGTGGAACAGATTGTAGCTTGCGTAGTGGTGACAGTAACAGCATATGATGTGCACACTGAAATGTGCACAAAAATGTACAAGCAACCAGGGATGATGGCTGAAATCTTGCAGAAATGGAGATGAACCTGCTATTTGGCAGAATGAGTGGGAAGTTGGTTTTGTAAGAAATTATGGTGGAGTGATGATGTTGCAGCAGTGGCAATAGTTTGTTCACAGCAAGGCAGGATAAAGGGTGAAGGAGGTGGTTTTCTTGGGCAGTAACGGTGTGATGTTCGAGGCACGCTATGTAGGTAATGTTGCAATGTTCTATGGAGTGATGTATGCAAGTGGTTCGGTGAGGAGTGTTTGTGATTATATTGGTTTGTGGGTTGTTGATTGATGAAGGAGGATGGGGTGCTGATGGCTGTAAGGGGTTCGGGGGAGTTTGATGATGGAATAGTGCAGTAAAGGGCAAAGTTGTTAGTGGCAGCAGTCGTCGGTGATTGAGTGACAGAGTTTGCGTTGAAATGGGAAGTTGGCTGCTCTGGAATGTTGAAATGTATGGTGTCAGTGTTGTAGAGGAGGGCTGGGTCACTGGTTATGGAGTGTTGAAGTTAATTGAACTTGGTCAGTGGACGTGCACTGATGAAATGGTGCACAGGGTGGATGGCAGAATTAAACAAGGCAGAGGGGGATGATGTGGTATATAGGGTGGACATAGCAATAAACAGAGAGGCAGAGAGCAAAAAATAATGGCAATGCAATGTTTTTTTTTGTAAATTGTAAAATGAAGTGTAAATTGTAAAATGAAATGCAAATTGTAAATGAAATGGAAGTAAAATATTTTTTTTCTTTGTTTTTAAATTGTGTGTGTTTTTTTTAAATAGCAATGCAAATGCAAAATGAAAAGATAACAAATGCAAACAAACACATAAACAAATGTGAGCAACAATCAAACAAACACACAACAAAATTCTTTATTTGTATATGCAAACAAACACACAAAATAAAAACACGCAAAATTCAAACAAAAATAATTTGAAGAATACAAAATAAAAATCAAAACTATTCCCCTGTAATGGCGCCAAAAACTTGTTCGTCGACAGAAATTCTATCGAGTTAAAAAACCATCGAACGAATTTATAATAAAATTTAACCACAAGCGCACGGCGTACAAATGTTAATACGTGGCGAGCACAGGTCGATCCGCAGGGAACTATTAGATTTTAAATTATTCAATCAAATTAACAAAGTTGAGAGTTGTTTAAGCTAGAAAATGAGAAAACTAACAAAAGAACATCGATAAAAATATGAAAATTTGAAGGCAATATAGAGGTAATTTCCACTCTCTAGATCACATAAATCAACAAAATGAAATTATGATCTCTCTTTTAGTCATTAGTGACATAAATCAACAATATAAACCATCAAACTATAACCCAACCACTAAACCACTATTTAACTCTCATGAAAATGACAATAAAGTTGAAAATAAAATCTATTCTAAAAGTAGGTCATATATCACTTATTCTTGATATAACGTACAACGAGACCTACATGAGTTCGATCAAGCTGGATGTGGCTTGGGGTCTATGGAACACTTAGGTATTGACTCCATTTGTTTTGGACCCTTGATGGAAATCATTGGACCATAATGAATGTTTACCGTGGACTCGGGTTTCAAATATCCAGAGTAGTTCATATCACTTATGCTCGATATAAGTGTATAGTGAGATATACATGAGTTCGATCAGGCTGGATGCAACTTGGAGTTCATGGTACAATTAGGTACTGACTCTATTTATCTTCGACATGAGTGGCTCGGTATAATCAATTTATATTCTCTATTTGTCATTTATCATTATTTTGTACATGTTATAATAGTTGGTTGATATTGTTATTTCGTATTTCGTGGTCGACTTATATTAGAATATCTGTATTGCCCTATATTTGTATATTGGGTTACCTTTATCATAGTATATTATTACGTGGTAGTCACATTATATTAGTTGTGCTAACTGATTGATTATGAAAGAGGAGTAGGTTATGGTATGATCCTTAATCCTGGGATAGGTTTGCTTTGCTTGTTTATGGGCAGTCTGGGTTACCTTCGAGCCACATTTGTAGAGAAGACCATATGTGCCTTAGTAGCTTCCTGTTTATATATGCATATAGTTTTGAAATATATTATTTTGAGATAATTCCCCTCACACCAGGCTTTATGTCTGATCCACGTTTTGACTTTGTTTGTTTATGTCATGACAACTCTCGGGGAATTCGATTGAGCAGTTTGGGAGTTAGGTGCCTTTGGGGATCTACAATTAGATTGGCCTAGCTGGAGCATTTTGGAGGCCCAATGTCGATACTTTGGATATATACTTGATATCGTAGTAGTACATGACATATGTATTATTTGTATACGAGATTTGTTGTATCAGATATTATTTTCAAAACTCTATGTATATTGTCGGAGCTATGATAATCTGACTTTCTACATTGGTATTTATTTATCAGTTACTTCGGCTAGCGTAGTCTCTTATATATTATTTATTCAGTTCTGTTCATGTATATTTAGTTTATTATATGAAACATTCTATGGTGAGATTCTATCGATATGCCTTGGTTATAGTGTTTTGTTTTAATTTTACCCCAACAAACTATCTTTTACGGTATCAAAAATCAAATGTTGTCATTTGACGTTGATTTCAGGATAATACAAAGAGCAGGTTATTTCATTTGGTATCAAAGCTTAGACTCAACACTTAGGACTAGGTAGACCAGTTTGGGTTAAACAATTTGGTAGAAGAAGATATGTTGAGAGAGCATACTTGTATTTTTCTATTATATAATATTGCATACACCACTGACCTTTTGAACCTTAATCTGTTTCTATTTCAAGTTGCTAAGGAATCTTCATCTTATGCTATCTGTTTTAGTAAAAGGGGTACACAAACGACTACGGATAGGTAGTCCGAGATGCCAGATTGGTTCAAAGGCTAATTAGTTACCACATGGGATGTTCCACTGTCTACGGACACTCCACCGGTTGTGGTAGGTTTTAGAGGTGGTATAGCCCTTAGGGAACTAGTGTTTCTAGCTCCAATAGCTTTAGACTTTCCGAAGTTGTGAGATATTTCCTTAGCCTTGAGAGAAGCCGTATCTAAGTTCTAAGACTGTTGCCAAGACATAGTCTTGGATACTTTCAAATGAGTAGGCTTTCACCAATATGGACTTGTAGGATGTTCTCAAGAGAAGGATTGTTTCCCAACACCTTATAGAGGAGATTTTGGCTTGGTGGGACATAGTAGTAAATGCGGTTGATAAGCAAGCCGTGAGTTAGATTGATTCTAAACATCGCTTTGAGCCTCGTTTATCTCTAGGACCAAGAGGTGCATGCAGTTGAGTGTTTCTTCCATTTGCGATAAGATAGCTTGTTAATGATGGAGTATGTTAGCTGATTTAGCCTTTTGGCTTAATTCGGGATTAAGATGGTTAGCACTCCATTGAGGAGGGCAAAGAAGTTTGTCGGGGGTCTTAAAGCATCAGTTAGAGATTCATTACATAGTTATATTGTGGTAGGGGCAACTTTTAGGAGTCTCGTACTGATGACTCTTTTCTATGAGAGCACTTATGGGGTATCGTCGAAGATTGTGAAAGTGGAAAGCAAACTGAATTTCCAACCGAAATGCATAGACTAAAATACAGGGAAAGAACAAGCTTATGCAAAGAAGAGAGCTAATATAGTGTGCCACTCTTGCGTCATAAAAGTGCATTTTGCTACGGAATGTCCTACAACTAAGGCAAAGCTTAATTACTTCAATTGTGACCGGCTTCGTCACTTGAAGATTGATTGTCGTACACTTCAGTGGGGTGAGTAAGTGATGATAATTATGTCATACAAGCATTATCAAGTCCTAGCAAGCCTACTGCTGAGGGGTAAGGGAAGAAGTACTTGTAGCAAGGTATGGTTTAATTGTGAGCTACTTGCTTATGTTCTTTCCGACACTTGAGTCATATATTCATCTATTGCTAGTTGCTTTGTTGATAGACTAAACTTGACACCTTTCATAATAGGTAAATTCTTTTGTAAAGTTAAACCTTGTATGAGTAATTTTAGTTGTAGAACTAAGGTGTAGCGATTGAGGGTCCTGCTTTCAAACTCAATGGATGATTTTTTGAGTTTAGTGAGGTTGTTAGATGAAGTGTGACTTTGATTTTCATCCAAGTAGGATTTAGTGGATATCCAGTAATGAGCAAAGACAAATCGGTTGACTTATAAGTTTTGCATAGAGTCTTTCGTGTTAGAAGTATTTATCCTTGTGTTAGTGAACCTCAAGTAGTGAGGTTGACCCTATCAGTTGAAGTGGTATTTTCAAAGGACCGGTTCATCCACGTTCCTAATCCCTAGTTTGAGCATTGGGTTCTAGGTGGTTTGCACCAATTAGTCAAGGGTTTTTCACCGATTCTTAAAGGTGAACATTTGAGTCGGATTCTTAAGGCGACTGAGAGATTTTTGAAGCATGACTCTATTCTTGCAAGGAAATTTCGTTGGTCGGACCAAGGAACCGAATCAGAGTTAGCATGAGAAGAGTCAAGTAGCCAACCATAGTTTAACAAAGAAATCATGCGAGAAAACGAAGGACTGGAATGTGCATCATATATTATTTTAGATGATCTTTATTCATTGTATAGTTAGCTTGTGATAGTTTAAGGAAGGACTTCTTAACTAGTTTTGTGACAATTCAGGTAATCTTCTAAGTGGCGATATGATACTTGCTTAGGCGAGCATCATAGTACACTTAGTATATAATCCTAATCAACATTGTGTGGTTGAGGTGACTTTGAACCCGAGCGAACCCAAGCGTTAGTAGATAATCATTTAACGATGATTAATTAGTAAAATTTTCTCCTTCAGAGAATGAGGTCTGTTCAGAAGAAAAGGAAAGTTGAGACTTAGATCACTTGAATTTATTCAAAAGTCTCAAGGATCAATGGTTTAGTATATCGTATAAGTTCCTTCTTGTAATGGGGAGTGCGATAATATTTTAAGTATTATATTCACAAAAGAGGTTGCACCACTCAGGTGTTTGGTTCATCTTTGATGTCGAGCAGACTCATGGTAGTCTATAGCTTGACGATGACGTTTAACTATTGTTACTTACTATGCGTGTTGGTGTAGACTCTTATTGTATGATTGGTTGTCTGTATGCTAATTCTTGTCGCTTGTTACCGTTTGTTATTGATTTTTATTGCTTGTTATTGATTGTTATTGATTGTTGTTGTTTTATATTGCTTGTTGTTGATTGTTATTGCTTTTTGTTGATTGTTATTGCTTTTTATTGCTTGTTATTGCCTGATTATTTATTGCTGCTGCTTGTTGTTGCTTGATTTTGTGTCTGGTTGCATGTATGCTATTTGTAGTTACCTATTAGAGAATGTTCGAAGAGATATAGCAATGGCTATTTAAAATAGATCACATATAACCCATGCCTATTGTGGGGGTTGATATGACATTTATACGAGTCGATTGCATTTTGATGTGACTCAGAGTCTATGGTATATTTAGATATCAACTTATTTTAGTTTTCTCCCCAATAGAGAGTCATGTATAGTTGTGGTAGTACTGGTTACTATGCTTAATTATACATGTTCTAATTTTGTATTATTGTACTAGAGATGCTTGTTGCATTAGAAATGTTTGTTGCATTGTCTATTATAGCATGTTCATTTGAGATGGTTGCTATATATGGTTTAACATGCTTAAATTCAAGATTCAATGTTGCAATTATGTATAATCCTCTTTATTGAGTACATATTAGGTACATGGAAGTAGTTGTTGGCTATTTGGATGCTTACTCGCTTTTATTTGCATCTAAATGGTATGCTCTTGGTGTGAAAGAGGTATGTATGATATTTAGTGTAAATAGAATGGATATATTTGTTTATATGTCATTAGATATGAGATGCCTTAAACATAAGATGTAATATGTCACATTACCACTTACTTATCACCCTCACTTTATTGCTTTTTAATGGGGACCTCCCCACCGCTCCTCTCTCTCCCCTTCCATCCTCGTACATCCGTCCTTTCTTCTTCCTCTACCAACCCACTCCCTTCGTTGACTTTGATCTCCCCTTCCATCCCACCCGCCGCTTCTACTGTCCTTCCCTACAACGTCACTTCTGTTCCTCCACCAGTTACTCAGCCTGCCCTATCAACTGCACCCACCCAACCTACTACAACTCTTTCTTCCCTATTACTACCCTCTCAGACTACTCCTACGCCTCCACCTGCCCCACCTGACCCTTCTAAATCACTACCTACTTCAACCTGCAGTTGGTCCTCACTTTTCAAGGCCAAACCAAGGAATGCTAGCGTCTTCATCCCACGTGTTTTCGATCTAGACTATATTGGTAAACCTTTACCGGTTCCTTCAGAAGTCACCAAAGCTGGCTTACTCTCTTGGTCTGATCACTTGTCGGCTTTTTCCTCGATGGCAACTTGTCTTACACCACTGTGTTTAATCATCTAAGCAGCCACTAGAAACTGAAGGGATCCTACCAAGTTAAGTCTGACTCACAGTTTTTTTACTTTAAATTTTCTTGTAATGAAGATAAAAACAAAGTTTTGGAAGCTGACCCACTGTTCATAAAGGGTAAAATGTTTGTGATTAAACCATGGGAACCAACATTTGGCAACATTCATTCAATAGTTAAACAGGTACCTATCTGGATACATTTTCATCGTATACCTTTATTAGCTTGGACACATATTGGTATCAATTGGATATCTTGTCATATTGGAAAACTATTGTGCACGAATGAAGCAACTGAAAGATTAACCAGATTTGAATATGCGAAATGTCTTATTGAAATAATTACTGACAAAGAATTGTCGTAGTTCTTAAACTGTTGGGATAAAGACGATCTATCTATCATTGAATGTATCTATGACTGGAAGCCCGACATATGCACGAAATGCAAGATATTTGGTCACAAAACTATCAATTGCCATGTACAAGTGACAAAAATTGAACCGTGTTCTCAAACACATTCAACACAACAGCCTACGGTGACAACCTTACTTTAGAAAAGAGACCATCCTGCTGCGGTACACAGAAATAACAAAAGAAAGATGAGCTGGATTAAAATAAACACGGCCAGGAACACAAACATCGCATCTATAGCTGTGCACCAGAAAGTGCATGCACAAATGCACATAGCAGATTTTAATAATGCACCTTTGCTTGCTCAAGAAGTTAGTCCTCATGGAAAAGCAACACTCCCCTCAAGTATTAAATTAAGTCTACTTGCGAATAACCTTTCTAGTTTCTACCCAATCTAATTTCACCAACAAGGCCAATGATTCCCGTACTATAATTCATTCTGATCCTTTACTGCAAGTCAATATAACCCCTGATCACACAACTCCTTCCCTCACTTCCAACTACCTCCACTAGTCTCCCAACATCGACAATCCAACACCTAAACATGCTTCATATAATAAATTTTCCGCCCTCTCTGATTTACATGACGAGCCACATGAATCAGTTCTCTTTCCAGTTGTTATCACCTCTGAACTTAACCATAATTCACAAGCTTCTAAATCCCCCTACCAACATATTCAACTTCCCCAACATATCAGTCTTATGCTTTTTGAGCTTAATCCCTCCCTCTCTAATACTGTCACAACCACAACTTCTCCACCACCGCCTTCCCAAATCCCTTCTAACTCCATTGTTTTTACACCTTCTAAGTTTGATATAATGCCACATATTTATGATGAAACAAGAAATAGAAAGAAAAGGACCAAAAAGAAGAAAGGTGTATCTTATGATAAGAACAATGAGTTTGACCCTTCATCACCACAAGGTTTTCAACTCAACCTACTTTTCAATGAAGCTGAAAATGTTACCACTGCTGCAGATAAAGTTCAGACAAGAGGCGATGCAAGGCGGAGCTCTAAGAGCAAAGCCAAAAACAAATCCAAATGTTATCAATGATGGAACAAATAGCATCATGGAATGTGAGAGGTGCTGATTTCCAAATTAAGCATGATGAAATCAAAAATACTATATATCATAACAAGCTAGGCATTCTAGCTCTTCTTGAACATAAACTTGATGTGACCATGATCAAAAAGACCGCTGCATACATCAACTCTAGCTGGAAGCACATGGACAATCAATCTACCAACCCTAATGGAAGAATCATGATCTTATGGAACCTAAAAATTTACAATATCATCCCTGCTCATGTTAACCCTCAACTCATTCATCTCCTTGCAACACATATCTCCTTCTCTGTTTCTTTTCATATCTCTTTTGTTTACGCATTTAATCAAAAAGAAAGACGACAGATTCTACATGACACTATCCCCACCATGCATACTTCATCTTGTCCATGGATATGTATGGGCGATTTTAATTGCATGTCTCAATCTCATCACAAAACTGGTGGTAGCCTTCTTTCACTCTCTGATATCTCTCCACTGAATCATACTATCTTTAATGCTTCTCTCTATTCTATCAACTCCTCTGGTCTTCCTTATACTTGGAATAATAAAAGAAAATCCGGACCGAGGACCTACTGCAAAATTGACCACTCTTTTGCTAACATTGAAGCCCTCAATCTCTGGCCTAACATTCATGTTAACATTCCTTCCCCTGTCCTTTCTAACCATAGCCCTCAAATCCTTTCCTTTAGTGGTCCTCCTTTGAAAAGCGAATCCTCTTTTAAATTTTTTAACATTTGGACTAATCAACATGATTTTTTAGACATAGTTTTGCAGGGATGGATGATTTCGGTACACGGCAATCCAATGTTTATTCTTCAGACCAAAATGAAAAACACCAAAGAAAAGCCGAAGATTTGGTCTAGAACTAGGTTTGGTCATGGAAATAAAGCTTCTGATGACCTTCGACAGCAACTACAGACCATTCAAAAAGCCATGATGGAAGACCCTCTCAACTATGCTCACTCAACTAAAGAACATGAAGTGCAAAAGCTTCTTTCTGAAGCTCTTTTAACAGAATTTGATATGACAAGGCAGAAACTTGGTTGGGATAACTTTTATGTTGGTGATAGGAACACTTCCTTTTTTCACACTTCCTTACGCCTTCATCATGCTAAACAAATGATTGGGAGCATACAAGATATGCATGGCAAAACACACGCCGCACCTGAAGGAAAACAATCTGCTTTCCTTGGATACTTTACTGCTATTTTCAACAAAGCTTCTCCTCCACTTTGTTTTCATAGCATCATGCTTTCCACTCTTCCCACAATTAGCTATGACAAAAGAATGGAACTTATAAACAAAATTACCGACGAAGAGATATCTAATGCGCTGCAAGGGCTCAAGTCTTCTAGCAGTGGCGGCCCGGATGGCTTCAATCCCCACTTCTTCAAAACTTGTTGGCCTATAGTTTCCAAAACCTACATCAAAGCAATTCATCACTTCTACAACACCAATACAATGCTAGGTGGAGTCAATGCTACTAATCTAATAATGATACTGAAAGTGGATAACCCTTCCACTGTTATGCACTTCAGATCTATATCCTGTTGCTCGGTTATTTATAAAACCATCACAAAGATTCTAGCTACTAGGATGGAACCTGTCCTTAGCCATGTCATCTCCTCGAGTCAGACTGCTTTTCTCCCGAAGAGAAGCATAACCGACAATATTCTTCTAACTATGAACTATTGAGAGCTACAACACGCAAAACATTCCCCCCCACTATCTTCTAAAGCTGGACATATAGAAAGCATTTGATAGTATAAGTTGGAGCTCCATAGCTGTGTTGCTTTACAAAATGAACTTCCCTGCTCCTTTCATTGCTTGTATATATACTTGTATATCCATGCTAAGATACTCAATTGTGCTTAATGGTACGACCTCTGGCTATTTCAAATCGCTGCACGGGTTAAGGCAGGACGATCCGATCTCATCTTATTTATTTCTCATAGCCATGGAATACTTCAAAACCTACTTATGAACCAGTCTCGGTTAAATAATCTTGATCTGCACCCGAAGTGTAGAAACCCACGTATCACTTGCCTTCTTTTTGCTGATGACATTGTTGTGTTCACCAAACCCAACCAACGATCCATTTCTACTGTTCTTGCTTGCCTTAGCACTCTTCAAAGCTCCACAGGCCTCACTATCAACAAGCAGAAATCTAATATTCTTATCGCTATTCTCCAGAAACCTGAGAAAATCCGTATTACTACCATGTCCAACCTCTCTTATATGCCACCTAACTCGGCCTACTTGGGGATCCCTTTAACTTCTTCCAGGATCACCATGAATCAGTGTGTTCCCATGTTCGACTCTATAATCTCTAAATTAAGAAGATGTCCTTTCCATCTTCTCTCACAAGCAGGTCATCTCACTATCGTAAACTCTATTGCTATCTCGATGATTACATACTTCTCTAGAACTTACATTCTTCCTCTAAAGCTTATTGCCATGTTAAATAGGGCCTTTAACCACTTCATATGGTCTGACGATTGTTTTTCAAAAAAACCTATCCCGATGGCTTTTAAGTACATTAACATGCCCACTAATAAAGGCGGTCTTGGTATCTTGAACCTTCGTACTTGGAATATCGCTGCCGCCTCCAAACTGTTAAACACCCTCCTTTCTAACCAAGATTCTCTTTGGAGAATATGGATTAGTAACCATCACCTGAAGAACAAACATTTCTGGACCATGGCTGTCCCGGTTAATACTAGTTGGGTTTTCAGAATAGCTTTTTAAATCTGAGAAATCTCTTTCTTCCTATCATGAAATATAACATCTCTGATAATAGCACTCACAACTTCTGGCATACCCCATGGGCTTCTAGAGGTCTCATCCTTCACTGGGTTCTATCGCACAACCAGCGTATACAGACTAATATCCCTAAAGCTGCTTAGGCTTATAATTACTTTCACAATTCTATAATCACTTTGCCATACTCTAGCAACCTGCATATTCGACAGTTATGGAGATCCCTGGAACAGCAACAGGTTCATGTTGCTAATGATAGCATCACTTGGGGAATTAAAGGTACAGAGCACTCTTCCTCCCTCATTTACCGTGAGACCACTAACATGAAAGTTCCAAACAATGATATTTGGTCTTCTAGGATATGGAACAAATATAACTCTCATAGGCATAATTTTATGCTTTGGAAGAAGATTCATAATGCATGCTTAACAAAAGATAAATTAATTGCAAGAGGATTGAATGTTGACCCGATTTGTGTTATGTGTGCTCAGCATATGGAAAGCAAAGGACACCTTTTCTTTGAATTCCCTTATATTCTTGAAGTTTGGAAAACAATTTTAGTGAAAGGACACTATTGTTTTATTCAACAAAATATAGATCAGCAATGGAAGTGGATATATGACAAAACAAGAAGGAAGGTGGTGACTCTAGGATGCTTATTATTCTGCTTAAGATTTTCATTTCCCAAATGTGGCAGGAAAGAAATGGTCGCATTTTCAATGGCACTAGTAATTCTGATCAGACTTTGCTTCGTCTCATTTGGAAGGAAACCGTTTTTTCTTTTAAGCGACATAGGATGGATACCACTCATACTTCTCCAGTGCGTTGTAGAATTACAGATGTTTTTTAATTTCCTATGTGTTTCCTTTTCTTTTGTTATGCTTTTCTATACTTTGCGTTCTTTTTTTCCTTTCTCCCTGTAATTCTTTTTTAATAAAATATGGTGGGGACCATTCAACCCCGCTTGCCTTTTAAAAAAAGATGTAATATGTTGTTTTGGTTTCTTATTTTGGATCTAGCCACACAAGGGAGGTGTTGTTGATTTTTTCCAAAATAAGAGGAGCTTTAAAACCCTAAGGGTTAGAAGATATATTATATTCTTTAGAAGTTCCCGTAACGCTAACTAAGGAAGGAAAAAACTGTTGATATTTTCCAAAGCAGATGCTTGGAAAGTTTGGTCAATCGGGTTGCATTGTCATACTCATAGAAATTTTGGAAACGAAATTCTTTTAAGGAGGGGAGAACATAACAGCCCTCATTTTTAATGACTGGATATTTAAATAACTAATTTAAATATTAGATCGTTAATTAATTGAAGGCCCAAAATTTGACTTTTCGCATATGGTCGAATTAGGACTCGAGACCACTTTCGTTGAGTTCGGACCTACGTTATGAGTCAGAATGAGTATAAATATCATTATGTTTATAGCCATGACATTTTTTGATTTACGTGTTGTTATACGTATTTTGCAAAAATATGTGCGTAGTCAGGTCAAGTGGAACCTCGACAGAAGGCTTGTGTTTCTTGGATAAAGACTTCATTGTGAGATGTATGGTTGAAGAATTTTTGGAATCAAGTTATCCATGATTAAAATGACATCAAAGTGCATTAAATTATCATCCTGGAGCGCTGTCTCAGATGGCGATAAAATTTATGCCATCGGGACAAGAAAAATGAGGTGTTGTGCATTGACGAGTTTCATGGCGATTTGCTGTATCGTGTGATCATTCGAGCTCAAAACGAGTGGCGGTTTATCTAAGTAATTAAATAAATTATATATATTTCAATATATATATCCCCCACACACTCAGACTTCCCTCCTCTTACTTTTCCACTCTTCACCAAAATACCCAAACTAGTGAAGAAATGGTTATCGGGTTTATTTCGATTCCAAGAGCGACGATCCATGTTAGATGTTGAGAATAGATCTGTCTGACATGTGATGATGAGAGCATCGAATCCTTGGTGATGTGGTAGGGCGCAGCGATGCTTAAGGAGGCCGACCTCTTGTTGTCGTCGGTTAGGGTTCGACTTTAGCAATGATAGAAAAGGAGTTGCACGAAATGGAGGACACCGCTGCGCTTCTCTCGGTGGCGTGCACCTTCTCACATCAACCATCTGAACTATGGTGGTCTTTAGCGAATCACGACATTATGCAGCATGGGAGGAAGGCCGAAGTCGCATTTTTAAAGTGGCGTCGAATTTGACAAGCTTGGGTTCATGGCGAAGAGCACGCGGAGTATAGTGCGATGGAGTTGGTGATTCATCGATTCATGAAGTGTAGAGCATGAATTTAAGGAGAGAAGATATGGCATGTATGGGTTTGTGCATGCACGGGTGTATCAGGAGTCATTAGGTTAGAAAGGGGATTAGTCTTATTAAGGTTATGAAGTGATTTAATTGCTTTAATTAATCTCACTTCATATTTAATTCATACCATTTGCATTCGAGGTCCAATCGAGACGTGATCTTCTCCATTGCACTCATATTGGTACATTGTATAGGGTTGGACTGGGCAACATTATTTTGCACAGTGACCTGTGCATAAAATTCTGTTAAATAAAGAAAAGAGCTTTGAGAATAAATTAGAATTTAAGTACCACTTATTAAACTTCCTTGGATATTAACATGAGACTTCAATGTAACTCATTACAATGATAAAATGATTAATTCTAGAGTATGCTGTTTAACAATAGACAATGAATTCATGGAAATGCATTTCAAAATTTAGACTTATTGAACCACCATATACATGCAATTGTATACATAGAGGAGAGCATTGCTTTTAGTTTTCATACTAAAATTGACTATTCATTTATAAACTATGAATACTATAATACACCGTCACCCTTAATATACAATTTATGAACCACTCTTATAGTGATCATACCCCCATTATGTTCAAATTTCAATCATAAATTACAAAATTTAAAAGAGTGCCTTTTAGATTCGTGTAACAACCTATAATTATTGATTAATTTAATTAATTAATTAAAGGGCTATGATAAGTTAAATAAGAAGAAAAGGGGTAATGAATTAATGAAAAGAGTATGAGGGCCCAAGTCCAAATTATTGTGGGACAATAAGTGCTCTTTTCCATTCATTCATCTCATTCTACTAAAAGTAAAATAAAAGCTTGTGAGGAACATTAATTGTAGTAGACTAAAGAGAGAAAATAAAGAGAAGAAAAGGCAAACGCAAGCTAAAGGTGTAAGAAGATTTAGAACAAGATATCTCCAAGATCTAAGTGAGCAATACTTAAACTTTGTACTGTTTTTATATAATTAATTATGGTTTTGAGCTAATATGATAAGATTTATATGGATTAGTGTTGAAAAGAGGTGAATAACATTTCAATGAATGTTTTAGGAGAAATAAAATTCACATGAGATGTTTAGATGTATTTCCCTATTCTAATGGTTTCGTAATGCTATGAAAATTCAATATAAGGTTCTAATCATGATTTTAGGAGTGGGGTTTTGAGTTGAGAAGTTTCAACGTTAAAGTAATTTGTTATGATATTTTGACGGAAAATACTTAGAAAGTGAATAAGGAAAATACCAAGAAAATAGAAATAGAGAATAAAGTATGTAAAAGAGCAAGCTATAAATTTTCTGCAATTTTTATAAGGTTTCTAGGTGAAAAGTAAACTAATATAGATGGGAAACTATGCCGGTGGATAGGGGGCCGGGGGTAATTTCTGATTTTACATCGAGAAATAAGTTACAAATAAGCAAGGGACAAGATCCATATAAAAGCTGAAAAGATAATTAAAGGATACTATCAATTACAAAAAATGGAGTCATAACGTATCAGATGGCAACACATGCAAAGGCAGTAACTGACTTGTTAGACTTTTTCTAGTACGGAGCTGAGGTGGTGGCCAAACATTTTATATATGACCTGATACAGTTAGAGGTATGCCCTAGAGGAATTTATGTAATTTATTACATATATCTATTTTGACAACCAACCGTGTATAAAATAAAAGGTGTTTTCTTTCTATTATACACTTGATATATAATGTAATATTATTTAATTAATTTAATTAAAATTATATCTAAGAAAATCCATAAATGGTATGTTTTGTGATAGTAGTCACAATGTTGTAACCGTGAGTAATTTATCACAATGAAAACAAATATATAATTTTAAATATTCATAGTCAAGATGTATCAAGACTGGATATCGATATATCCGTTGAGACTAGAGTATGTAACACTCTCCAAATGTTGGGTAGTGTATTACTCATGGCTGCTAGGGACACCGACGGTTTACATACTGATAGTTATTAAACAACTATGGAATGACTCACCAACATAGTTTACCATTGATTAATATAACCAAGATTAAATAGTAAATGTCGATGTGACTAATTAACACAATTCTCTCGACTTGAGAATATTGTAGATCTTCAATGTGGAAGCTCCACTTTGATTATAGTTAGATTATGGCACGACGTCTATCGAACGAATATAGTTAGGTTGAGTGGAAGCATTGGAAGTGAAACACTATTCAAGAGAGGATTCATTTCCTCAGTTATATGAGGTTAATATCATGGTCAATTGTTGTCAACTCAAAGTCAAAGTCTCTGGCTAGAGAAGATCAGTTATTAATAATCGTTATTATTGAAACAAGGACATTGTGTTTAGATTATAAAGTTGAATGTGGATGATATCGAAAATTTGACCATTCCCATATTCCATAAGTCCTAATGTGATATAGTTTTAACGAAGAGAATTGGTGTGAATAATTGTCACTACCGGGTAACGCTTAAATAGGCAAAATTAGATTTTATGAAAAGATGTGCAAGCAATAAATTCAGTCAAAATGTCACACTACTAGCTAAGGTGACGTATGAACATTAATATTTGAATTGTTCAATATTAATCGCTGACTGAATTTACAACTTTGAGTCACACAACCATAATGATGAATTCTCCAAAAAACCAGATGATTTAATTAATGTATAAGGTATTATAAATTAATTAAATTAATATTTGTGAAATATAAATTACATTTAATTTAGTTGACGTTTGGGAGTTGTTTGTAATTATTTGGATGCATTTATATAAAAGTTATATTTGTAGACACTGATATACGATATCAATATAATTAAATAAAAATAATTGCATGTAGTGATTTGTGGAAATTTTATGTCCTTTAATGGCATGTAATTTCAACCATATCATATAAAAAGAAAGGAGTGGAGAGAGAGACAATCAAGGGAATTAATTAAGGAAGTTATAATTAAAGAATAGGAAAGGTTTCATCCTTTTAAATAAAACATATTATCTAATTCATTCTCTGTGACGACCGCCCATGACCCCTGCACTAAACCTAGACTAGTGCGCTGTAAAGTGTGCCAGGCAGCCATGGACGATTGTCAGGGTAAAGTTAAAATAGCAGAATCTATCGTATAACTCACAGCGCATGGACAAAATAAAAGAGAATATATATATAGTGAAGCTTTACAGAATAGAATGTCATCATATAAAACTTCATAATAGTTGAATACAAACATCTGAATAGTCAATACATCAAGCCTCACTACCTATCACTCAGAGAATATACAAGCAGCGGAACATCCAGTACATATAGTAAGAAACAATATGCAATCCTCCAGCTCGTCTTCGTCATCAGCATCGTAGAAAGCAAGAACATCACCTGTCACCTGCTACCTAGTCTGCCCGTCCCAAAATGGACGAACAGCCCAAGGCAATAAGAGTTAAAACATAAAGCCTTGAGTTAGACAACAGTCTTAGTGAGCGGTAAATTAACTAACAACATACCAAAAGAGCATAAAGGAAAAAGGAATAGGAATCCAACCCTCCCACTCCACCTCTTTCTACAGTGATAGCCCCCAGACACACACTAAGCAGAAGCAAGCAAAGCAAAGCATACAATTTAAAGTAAAGCAATTATCACTCGAGTCAAGGGCGATGTTTTCCAAGTACAAACCCCCAAGGCCTAAACCAAGATCAGATAAGCACCCAGAAAAATACCGCTCTTGAGACCGAATGACGATACAACCAAACATCCATGACTCTGGCTATCACTGTTATCATTGCTTCGATATCATCGTTAATTGAATGACCGGCTAATTATTTCATCCGTCCGTCAAGGGCTAATGGAAACCCCGGTTCTAGACATAACTCCGCACGTCATCGTGACCCGTGCCTAGGACTATCGAATCTGCCCAGAGTACTCGACTACCAATCAGTAGCCTTCAGGGACTATCGAATCTGCCCAACGTACTCTTGCTTTGAGCATGCTAGAACCTTCAACAACGATGAGATCTCAGCCTTCTAGTCATCCTCCTCGAAGACTATTTCCATACTAGCTCAAGCGCCTCTCGAGCAAACCATTATCCTCAAACTCGAACCATTTCACCGAGTTGTCAACATGCTTGGAATGATCCCGTCTGGATTAGACCAAGACTATCTCATACTATGCTTCACTTCATCCCATCATAGCAATGCCTCATCTCAACATCATCATCAAATCTATCCATATGAGCTTCATCATCCGCTACATATGCCACGAGCAGCTTTTCCAATTCAAGAGCCTTTCCCTTAGCTTTTGAATCATCTTTGACCATCTTGTCTAAATCAAATCATCAATCATCTAATTCATAGCAATCAATCAAGTCAAACATTAATCCAAGTAATCAAGCATACACATATGATCTAATGAACAATTATAACAATAATGGCAATTTCGTAAATAAAGAGTCTAAAGTCTAACAAGCATGAAAACATGAGCAATATCTCTATAATCTTGAGGAATGAACTTGCATAGGTTAACATGTAGTAAAATGGATGTCAAGTCATAATGAACAATAGATCTACACTTAAGTTTACAAAGATGCATGAAAATCACTACTTTAACACCAAATCAAACCAACGATCCGATATACTCCTTTGGATCCGTGTGAGAGATAATCACCACTCACCAAATCACCTAAACACCTCAAAAGCAACACACTTCAGATCTGGATAGCGAAGGATCTAACTCGATCTATCACAAATCCGCTTCAAACGATGAAATCTCTCTTCGATGGATGTAGATCTTCGACTTTAGCTCTTGGATCTTCGATCTTGGATGGAAGGAAGTACCAAATCAAAGTGGAGAAAAGAAGTGAAGAAGTGTAGAACTCGAGCTCTCAAAATGGCAGCACTTCGTCGCTTCAAAATCCGGATCCCAAAAATGAAGAAAAACCCTCCTATTTATAGGCTGATTTCACCTTAGGTCGTTCGCTCTTAGGTCGTCCACGACCTAAAAACCCCACGACCTAACAAATGCGCCTCTACGACCTACGACCTAACACTTAGCAGATCAGCGCATTCATGCGACCTACGACCTAACCCAGATGCGCTTCCTTGCGACCTACGACCTAACAGATCTGCGCTTAGCTCTCTTACACGACCTAACAGATAAGCGCTTCCACGACCTAACAGATAAGCGCTTCCACGCGACCTACGACCTAACGACTTAGCGCATCAGCGCACCCATGCGACCTACGACCTAACTACTCTAACTCGCTCACCACTAGGTCGCCAAATACTGTAGGTTACTAACCCTTAGGTCGCTAACTCCTATAGGTCGCTAACTCCTATAGGTTGCCAAATAGGTCGCTAACTCTCCTAGGTCGCTCCAATCTCCTAGGTCGCTCACTCGACCTAACCTACCCCATGACCTAAGCCATCACACGACCTACCTTCTATACGACCTAACTATTACACGACCTAACTACTTAGGTCGTTCCAATCCTTAGGTCGCTCCACTTCACTAAGTCTTCTACTCCTTAACTCGCCAACTTCCTTAGGTCGCTCCAAACTCTCATACGACCTAAGACTTAAGACTATGGATGACTACTCAACAATGCGACCAAATGATAACTGTTTTACGATGTTTCGATCCATAAAATATGGGTCGTTACATTCTCTCCCCCTTAGGAATTTCGCCCCCGAAATTCCAAACAAACAGAGCAATCAAAGACTATTCTGCATGCCTACCATCCATAGCAATCAACAAACCATGCATCCAATTCTAGCTTAGCATGCAGAATTCTAAAACTTAGAACAAGTTACAATGTCGTTAGATGACGCGACACCTTAGGGCCATACCTTGAAGAGTTCAGGATGAGCTGCTTTCATCCTCTCTTCCACCTCCCATGTACAGTCGTTATCATCATCACTCCATTGTATCTTGAGCAACTTAACTACCTTCCTCCTAAGCTGTTTCGTGTCGGTTTCCACAACACGAATCGGCTTACGAGGTCTCTTATCGACTGGATCAACTTCGAAATCTTCACAGCTATCAGCAGAAACCACTGTATTCGAGTCGTGCACATACTTCCGTAGATATGATACATGAAAAACATTGTGCACACCCGACATCCTTTTTGGTAACTCCAATCTGTAGGCGAGCTTTCAAATTCGCTCGATGATCGGGAATGGTCCAACAAATCTCGGAGTCAATTTCCCTTTCTTCCCGAATCGAATAACATTCTTCAGTGGAGAAATCTTCACAAAAACCATATCACCTACGTCGAATTCCAAATCCTTACGACGCTTATCGGCATAACTTTTCTGTCGGTCTTGGGCTGCCTTCATTCGTTGTCGAATGATCTCTATGCAATACGAAGTCTGTCGAATCATCTCTGGCCCAAGCATCAGCTTTTCTCCTGTCTCTAACCAACATGTCGGAGAGTTAAACGGTCTTCCATATAATGCCTCATACGGTGCCATACCAATGCTTGACTGGTAACTGTTGTTATATGAAAATTCCACCAAATGAAGGTGATCTTCCCATGATCCTCCGAAATCTAAAACACAAGCTCTGAGGAGATCTTCCAAAACTCGGTTGACTCTCTCGGTCTGACCATCTGTTTGAGGGTGATAAGCTGTACTCAAACATAACTCGGTTCCCAAAACTTCCTGGAAACTCTTCCAAAATCCACTATTGAACAATGGGTCTCGATCGCTCACTATACTCTTCGGAATACCATGGAATCGAACTATCCACTTAACATATAACTCAGCTAACTTTGATGCAGTCCTAGTCGATCGAACATGAATGAATCTTGCACTCTTAGTCAAACGATCTACAATGACCCAAATCCCTTCATTTCCCGTTCTTGTTCTAGGTAGCCCATCAATAAAATCCATCGATATTTGCTCCCACTTCCATGTAGGAACTTCTAATGGTTGAAGCAATCCACTTGGCTTCTTCTGCTCAGCTTTTACCAACTGGCAGTTCATGCACTTGGAAATAAAATTTCCAACATCCTTCTTCATACCTTCCCAGTAATAGGTTCTCTTCATATCCCGATACATCTTATTTCCACCTGGATGAATTGTTAACTTTGAGTGATGACTTTCCTTCAGAACTTCACTCCTCAATTCATCTATATCGGGAACAACCAGTCGTCCTTGCTTCCGAAGCCAACCCTCTCGATCGACCTTGAATCCTTTATCCTTTTCTGGGTCCAATCCAGATTCCAAATCACGGATAATCTTGACAAGCTTATCGTCTCGCTTTTGGCTTTCGCCAATCCTTTCCACAATAGTCGGTCTTATCGATAAGTTTGCCAACATCTCAGGTTCCAATTCACATCTGGGCCTGAAGTCAAATCCAGCTAAATACTCGAGATTCTTCCATTCTGAAAACATGGCTCCCAATCCTGCATGTCTTCGACTTAACGCATCTGCTACTGCGTTACCCTTTCCCAGAGTATAAGCTATACCAAAATCATATGATGCTAAAAACTCTAACCATCGTTGCTGCCGAAGATTCAAATCCTTTTGGGAGAAAAGATACTTCAACGACTTATGATCTGTAAACAACTCGAATCTAACTCCCAATAGATAATGTCTCCACATCTTCAGAGCAAAAACAATCGCCGCTAACTCCAAATCATGAGTCGGATAATTCCTTTCATGCGGCTTCAGTTGTCGACTTGCATACGCAACAACTTTATCCCTCCACATCAGTACTGCTCCAAGTCCAGTACCACAAGCGTCGGTGTAAACCACCATCTCATCATTCCCACTTGGAATAGTCAAAATAGGAGCACTTGTCAGTCGCTCTTTCAGGATTCCGAAAGCTTGCTCACACTTATCATCCCATCTGAACACTTGGTTCTTTTTCGTCAATCCTGTTAATGGTGCAACTATCTTGGAAAAGTCTTTGATAAATCGACGATAATATCCAGCTAATCCAAGAAAACTTCTCACATCCGATGCATTCTTAGGTCTAACCCAATCCTGGATTGCTGCCACCTTGGCGGGATCAACCGCTATTCCATTTCCAAAGATAACATGGCCTAAGAACCTCACTTCACTCTTCCAGAAGTGACACTTCGAAAACTTAGCCTTCAGCTGAAGTTTCCGCAAGATTTCCAAAACAATACGCAAATGCGTCTTGTGCTCTTCTTCAGTTATGGAATAAATCAAAATATCATCCACGAACACTAGCACGAACTTGTTCAACTGATCTCTGAACACTCTATTCATAAGATCCACAAAATATGCTGGCGCATTAGTCAATCCAAACGGCATTACCAGCCACTCAAAGAAACCGGATGGTGTCCTAAAAGAAGTCTTCGGCACACTATCCTTAGCCACTCTTAACTGGTGAAATCCCGTTGCCAAATCCATCTGAGAAAACACCTTAGCTTCGTGAAGCTGATCAAACAAGTCATCTATTCTCGGCAATGGATACTTGTTCTTCTTAGTCACTTTATTCAGCTCACGATAATCCACACACAACCTCAGCGATCCATCCGCTTTGGTTACAAACACAACTAGTGCACCCCATTCAGACACACTACGCCGAATGAATCCTTTCTGTAAAAGATCATCAACCTGCACCCTCAACTCCTGCTGTTCCCTAGGCGCCATCCGCCTAAGAGGCATCACAACAGGTCTGGCTCCTTCAACTAGATCTATACGAAACTCGATCTCTCTATGCGGCGGTAACCCTTTGACCTCGTCAAAGACATCCTCAAATCCATTAGCGATTGGCAATGATGACAGTCCATCCCGTGGAACAACCAGCGAATACATGAAGCTCATGAAGATGCCTTCTTCATGCTTACATCATATCACAATCTTTCGCCCCTCCACATTCTCGACTGTCACCTCCAACCTTTCACAATCAACCTTTGCCGCATACTTCCTAAGCCAGTCCATACCCAAAATAATTCTGAACCCCGCAAAGTTCAGAACAAAACAATCACAAACAAAAGAGCAATCATGACTCGATACAATCAGACCACGGCATAGCATACACAAACAAGACGAACCCCCAACTGGATTAGTAACAACCAATGGCCTATCAACAATATCCGGTTCTAAACCCAACCGGCCTACAAGTTCATTACAAACAAAAGAATACGACGCCCCAGTATCAAATAACACTCTAACTAGAACACCACAAATGGAGAGAGTACCCTGAACCACCACACTCTTTCCCTTCTCTTCAGTGGTAGGAGCTTTTGAAGATGATGGAACAGCCCCCAAAGCATAAGCTTGCACAATCTGCTTGTCCTTCCGCGGCTCTGGACAATTCCTCTTAACATGCCCCAGCTTGTCACAGTTGTGGCACTTCACCGGCACCTTTGGATTCTTGCAATCCCTGGAGAAATGGCCCTTCTGTTGACAATTGAAGCAAGTCACTTCGCCCTTCGGCTTCTTCTGGCTATCCTTACCCTTTTGTTGCTGCTGCTTCCTCTTCTTGTTTCCACCCTGCTGTGGTCTAGACTCCTCCTTGGTCACAGCAACAACAGATCCCTCTTTAGGAAACAGATTCTAATGCCTGAGAGCCTTCTCTACAAGCTTCTCAAATGGATCGTCCAAATGATCCACCAACTGCCTCCCAAGATAACTGTCCAAGCCTGTCACAAACTTCTCATTCTTCTGATACGAAGATTCAATATACGACCGGGCATACTTGGACAAAGCTTCAAACTTAGAAACATACTCAAGAACTGGTCTTCCATTTTGCTTGAGCTCCACAAACTTCTTGAACAGAACAGACTTCTGAGCAGTAGAAATGAACTTAGCTTCAAATCTAGTTTGGAATTGCTCCCAAGTAATCTCTTCCTCCGGAGTATCAATGGTGATAGAGTTCCACCAATCAGAAGCTCTCCCTTGAAGCTGTCTTGATGCTAACTTCCTCTTAGTTGCATCCTCAATTCCCAAATCACCAAAGATCCTTCTACAAGCATCTATCCATCTTTGGACCTCAATGGTTGATTCTGTTCCCAAGAAAACCTTCCCTCCAAGAGCAGTATAGTCTTTACACAACTTAGCAAAATCCACTGGTCTTGGAGCTTGAACTTGAACTCCAACATCAACTGTTGTCCCCAGAACTGTTATCCTTCTCATGATCGAAGTCATCATAGATTCGAACATAGCTGCATAATCAGCAGTCCCCTCAGCAGCACGGCCTTCCCTAGCAGCTGGTCTCCCTCTTCGACTCATCCTTAATATCTATAAAAAGGAATGATTAGCACACCTTGAGAAACAACTGCATAAAGGACTCAAACTCTACTAAGCTACTATATTATATATAGTAATCATCCATCAAAATACAATTACGTCTCTCATACGTAGTTACGTCAGCGAGCGTTGGGTAAAATCGATTAACCAATGCTCTGATACCAAATGTGACGACCGCCCACGACCCCTGCACTAAACCTAGACTAGTGCGTTGTAAAGTGTGCCAGGCAGCCATGGACGATTGTCAGGGTAAAGTTAAAATAGCAGAATCTATCGTATAACTCACAGCGCATGGACAAAATAAAAGAGAATATATATATAGTGAAGCTTTACAGAATAGAATGTCATCATATAAAACTTCATAATAGTTGAATACAAACATCTGAATAGTCAATACATCAAGCCTCACTACCTATCACTCAGAGAATATACAAGCAGCGGAACATCCAGTACATATAGTAAGAAACAATATGCAATCCTCCAGCTCGTCTTCGTCATCAGCATGGTAGAAAGCAAGAACAGCACCTGTCACCTGCTACCTAGTCTGCCCGTCCCAAAATGGACGAACAGCCCAAGGCAATAAGAGTTAAAACATAAAGCCTTGAGTTAGACAACAGTCTTAGTGAGCGGTAAATTAACTAACAACATACCAAAAGAGCATAAAGGAAAAAGGAATAGGAATCCAACCCTCCCACTCCACCTCTTTCTACAGTGATAGCCCCCAGACACACACTAAGCAGAAGCAAGCAAAGCAAAGCATACAATTTAAAGTAAAGCAATTATCACTCGAGTCAAGGGCGATGTTTTCCAAGTACAAACCCCCAAGGCCTAAACCAAGATCAGATAAGCACCTAGAAAATACCGCTCTTGAGACCGAATGACGATACAACCAAACATCCATGACTCTGGCTATCACTGTTATCATTGCTACGATATCATCATTAATTGAATGACCGGCTCATTATTTCATCCGTCCGTCAAGGGCTAATGGAAACCCCGGTTCTAGACATAACTCCGCACGTCATCGTGACCCGTGCCTAGGACTATCGAATCTGCCCAGAGTACTCGACTACCAATCAGTAGCCTTCAGGGACTATCGAATCTGCCCAACGTACTCTTGCTTTGAGCATGCTAGAACCTTCAACAACGATGAGATCTCAGCCTTCTAGTCATCCTCCTCGATGACTATTTCC